>OX243826.1:23911697-24006879 GCA_945859605.1 Lumbricus rubellus | reverse complement strand
AAGTGTTTATGTGTGTGGGTGTTTATGTGTGTAGGTGTATGCATGTATGCATGTATGCATGTATGCATGTATGCATGTATGCATGTATGCATGTATGCATGTATGCATGTATGCATGTATGCATGTATGCATGTATGTATGTATGTATGTATGTATGTACGTATGTAGGCATATGTATGAGCACTTGTTATAGCGCCCCTTGAAGATCCATCGCTTCCTCAAGGTACAGCCTATCTATAACTTATCAGAAGCGCTCCCAACTCCAGTCCGAGGAAAGGTCCGTTTTCAAATGACCATAAAGTGTCGAGCAGGTGTAGCTACCGATGGGAGTGGTAGTTACGTAGACCGTCCGGCCGACGAGAGAGAGAGGACATAACAATTATAGTTCAGAGAAACTAACCGGATAACTAAGAACAGACGCCGGCCACCGTAGGGCATACTATATACAAGAGGAGTGGAGAAACAAGCGCTTGGTCCGACTGTCAACGTCACTGAGTTTATATGGGCACTCCAATATGTATTATTCTATTGCTTAAGTAGGGTTATACGTGCGAACTGGTTGCACTCTGCCAGTGCCAGTCCCAGGCCTGGATGAAGGAGGAGGGCGTCGCTAATGATCTTTGTTACCGCACAGTGACGTTAAACAGCAAATACACATTCACACGCATATATCCTACGTACGTAGGCTAGACTTTGTTGACGCATAAGTTATTCACCCTAAAAATAAACCTGTGGGTATAATATTATTATTCTGGTGCATCGCCTGAGCTTCCACGCCCACGATTGAGTATTAATACACGGAGGCGTTCAAAGAGATCGTCCACTGACATGTAGAACTGGCTAAAAGGCTTCTGTGAAAAAGACACTGCGGGAAAATGGAACGGACCCAGATTCCTGACTTGCACGGTTGCACCCACGTCACATCAGAAAAATCATGCGATGCTCAATAATAATAATAATTAGCCTACGCGCAATTACTGATTCAGCTGGAAATGCCATAACACCTTCGGTTGCTATATTAGGCAGACGATTTCTTAGGCGGATGATGCAAAGCTTTCATCTTCAGTCGACGTCAGGGATTTTTTAACGTGCAGTTGTAGGCTACACAAAATGTGCAGTTCTAAATGTGGGCAGTTCTGTTGTAGAAGCACTTCTGTGCAGTTAAAACTAGTGAAAATGACCATTGTCCTGCCGCGAGTCGAAGTAATTTAGGCTACTATGCATGGAGGATGTGAAGGCAATGAATGGGTCTGTGCAGTTCTAAAAATTCCTTAAAAACAGCCCTGGTCGGTGTATTTGGTCGATGATATTTATAAATTGCCTGCCTTTATGGAACCAGCGTCATATATTAATTGACATCGCTGTGAATCCATTTCTCGGGATGCTATTAGTTGACACCGCAGTTTGCGGAGGAAAGCTTACAAGACAATTTTAGCATAATAATTATTGTTCTTCTGTTTACGACCACAACGCTGAAGGTGGAGAGAACAACGTGAACAATGACACAAAACACACAGACACAGACACAAGCACATGCACACGCATGTAAGCCTATCTGTATTATATTTGTATGTGCACTTGTTATAGCGCCCCTTCAAGCTCTCTACTCAGAGGCACTCCCGACTACAGCGCGGACACTGCAGCAGAGTTTCACGCCGAAGCTCTGAGCAATTGCCGAGTGAAGGACTTGGCCAAAGTCGCTACGTGGTGACTTGAGGTAGATTCGAACATGCAACCCTCCGGCTGCAAGGCAACGAACATACTCACTAGACCACCGCGCCCTACGATATATGTATATATACATGTAATATGTATGTATGTATGACATGCATGTACGTATGCACGCACGCACGCACGCATGCATGCGTCGCACGCACGTACTTGCATGGGTGGAGTTGATCACGGGCTACGAGGCTAAGCCCCCAAGAAGGCCTTAATATTGTTGGGACTAAAATAAGGTCATCAGCTTTTTGTGACCGGGAAAATGGTATAATTTATGTTGGTGAGCTTTCGAACCGAAGAACTAAAAAAGGTCGTCGGATATTTGGTCGATGTATCACGAAGTCTCGACCCGAATCTCAAGGGATTTTTACCCCCCCCCCCCCCTCCCCAAGAACTGAAACCAAACTCCTCCCATGCGTAGGCTATGTGTGTATGTAGGCTATAAACATCACCATGTATTTCTTATTGAATCTATATTATTTTTCTGCACAAGTACGCGAGATGTAGAACAGATCCAGGATCATTCAGTAATAGGAATGCATAGTTATGTGTCTTCATGTATAATTATGTGTCTGTATAGGCTACATATAGCCTACAGAACACTTTGGATAAAATGCAACATAAGTGACACTCTTTCTTGGATGGTCTCCTTCAAAATATGCGCCATAGAATCCTGCAACCGAATCATACATCTTCTCTAGGCTACGCTTAGGCCTATGCTGCAAAATTGACAACACAGATGGCTTCTTGCTCTGTGTAGAACACTGAACAAGTTCCGCCGAATAAAAATATGCGAAGTTTAAGATGAACGACTTTAGAATAAGTAATAATTTGAGACTGCAGTGTAAAACGTTCAATCAGTCATGATAATTAATTTATATTGATATTAATATGTAGCCTAATTCAGATTGGATAATTGGTCTATAGCCTAATCATCAAGAGAGTTCATCAGAAAAGACGTATCACAAGAGCAGTTTTAAAAGCAGGAAGGAAACGGTCTAATGAACTGGAAGTAACGACAGGAAATACATTAGAACAGAATATATTATATAATACTGTAAGAACGGTTAGAACCAAGTCAGGTCATGATTCGCTGGTCGTTAAACGAAAACTAAGCGCGACGACTTTTATCGCAAACCATCATTACATACAAACGCGAATTCTTTCTCCACTCAGAATCTTCGGTGGATGCACTTCTGTCGGGAATGATTTCCGGTCATCGCAAGGGACTTCCGGTCAAACACAAGGATACACGGTTGAGCTGTAAATCCACGGCGCTATATAAATCACTCCGTGACCTCAACGCAGCCGACGGTTTATGCACGACGTTAATTGGCTGAGAGGCTGATGTTCCGGAGGCACTGATAGTAGGCGGGTATCCATGGCAGAAGAAGCATGTGATGTAGGCATAATGTGCGACAGTGAGTGCTTGCTAGAGTGTGTGTGAGTGTATGTGTGTATGTGCACTTGTTATAGCGCCCATTCAAGCTCTTCCTACTCAGAGGCGCTCCCGAATGCAGAGCGGACACTGCATCGGAGTTTCACGCCGAAGCGCTGAACAATTGTGAGTGAAGGACTTGCCCAAGGTCCTTAGGCGGCGAGGTAGATTCGAACCTCGAACCGTCCGGCTCCAAGGCAACGACGCCACCACTACACCACTGCGCCCGTGCACGAGTGTAATGTATGTATGTGCGTGTATGTGTGTGTGTGTGTGTGTGTATGTATGTGCGTGTGTGTGTAAAACGCTCCATAGGCTGAGGCCGAGAAAACATAGGCGCAAACGCCTCAAAATTAAGGCGTTTTCGCCTCATACGCCGTCTAAGCTGTCTTTCTAATTATTTTTTCTGCCTCTGTGCCTGTCGGACTCTTTCGTTGACCGAGTCGCTAGCAAATAATTGTGATAAATGCACTCTTTACTAGGGTTAATCTGTACAAATGACCCAGCTTCCGTTATTCTACGGCCACACTGTAGAGAAAGCAAGAAGGCAAATTAATCAATGCGGCCGCAAAGCATCACGACGCTACCCCTCCCGAGGGTCCCCTCTTCACGTGAAACCACCCGCCCACGAATAATCTATTTCGGAACAGATTCTCCCGCCGGAGGATCTGTCTAAGAGAAAATGCGACCATCGGGAATTTTAATTCTAAATCAAAGCCCCAGGTGGAGAAATTATCTCGTCGCTTACGTTGAATGTATCTCTACCCAGGGAGACTTTATTCATGGATACAGAGTGGCAGCCTGGTTTATTTTATTTATTTTATAGCTAATGATAATTAATTTAAGTAGGTGGATTATCAGACTATATTCAGTCGTGCTTTGTAGGCATAGGCGCCGGGACATTTTATGAGTGGGGGCAAAAGTAAAACTTTTGCCCGAAAAATCTGACGACCTTTTCTTTTTAGTCGTCCAGTCGAAATCTTCCGAAAATTTCAGATATATTTTTCATGGTCTGCTTGCCCGAAAACCAGACTTGACCGAATTTTGGGGGGCATTTGCAACCCTCTGGACCCCGGTCTCCGACGCCTATGTTTGTAGGCAGTGGAACGATAATGCGGCGTGGAAGAGAATTTGCCACCCGCCCTGACAGACCAAGGACAAATCAGTCAATAATATTTCGCACTTATAAGCTGCCTAATCCGGACTGCTCCTTATAATTATAGTCATCCGATCAACACGGTTTGTTGTTGCAGCATGTATCGCGCATGAAGTCTGAGCATAGATCGTGTTTTTGATGAGAATAAAAACCGATGTTATTGAACAATCTATACAGACATGTAGCCTGCGGTTGCCAAGGTATCATTGTCAGGATTTAACAAAGCACATAGCTATACTATTATGTATATATAAATATATATATATATAAAATTATATACAGTATATAATGCATATGCTGCAAGCACTAGTTCAGCCGAACAGTTAGATTGATTGACCAGCAAGCGCCGTTGATACATATACATATATACATAAGGGATATATATATATATTGCACATTTATATAGCGCCTTTCAATAACCTCACGAAGGCGCTTAACGTTGCTGCGCGATATGGAGTTGAATATGGTGAGGTCGAATGCAAGTAGGCCTACACGATCCGATCTTTATTCGTTTCCAAGTCCCTTCAGCGATATATGCAGCAACAGCAGCAGCAGCAACAGCAGCAGCAGCAACAGCGACAGCAACAGCAACAGCAGCAGCAACAGTAGCAACAGCAACAGCAGCAGCAACAACAGCAGCAGCATCCCCTCAGTCCCCTGTCCTCTCTGAATGATCTATGCGGCCTTGTGCGCTTCCGTGGGCTACATAAAGACGATGTACAAGTGTTCTGATAGTAATTGTATGGCAATGGCTGGGTCGGGAGCTCTAATGAGTAGCTGGTCTTGAAGGGGCGCTATATAAAACTTCCCATGGCCAGAATAATTTTGATAGTAATTGTATGGCAGTGGCTGGGTCGGGATCGCTAATGAGTAGCTGGCCTTGAGGGGGCACTATATAAAACCTCCCATGGCCATAATCATTTTACTCCTTGGATGGTATAGGCTATTTAGGACAGTGGTTCCCAAAGTGGTGGTCCGCGGACCGGTGCCGGTCCGCGGAGATATGATCGCCGGTCCGCGGAGAAGAGTTTAAAAAATAAACTGTAATTATTAGTTTATTTGTTTGAAATTGTTAAATTATTCGAATTGTTGTCCAAAATTTATTCAGATTTCTGTCTTAATATTTAAAACTTTGAAATAAATCAACGCGCCTTATTTTAACTTGCCAGATGGCGAATTCAAAAATTCAAATTTATTCTAAATTTACTACATTAATGACTGCAGTCAGCTTACATGTATTTGTGTTGATCATCGCCATAAAGGCCTAAGTTAGCGGTCCACGAGCTTCACCAAACATTATTGCCGGTCCGCGGCATGCTGAAGTTTGGGAACCACTGATTTAGGACACTGCAAGGGATGATTTATTCACAGTGGCGGCGCCAGGAATTCAGGTTTGGGGGGGCTGAAGCCCCAAGGCAGAAATTTTTTTTACCAAACGCCGAAGGCGCGAAGCTTTGAGTGCCGAAGGCACGAAGCCCATAGCGACTAGGGGGTCTGGGGGAGCGTCGTAACGCATTTTTTAGGTTTGTTGACCTCAACTGGAGCCATTTTAGGCTCTTTTTTGCCAGCTATTTACGAACGATAAAATCATGAAACCTTCAACAAGAACTCGTTTTGAAGTGTTGCCGACTACCAGTATAAGAATGCACGGGTTTTTAAAGAAATTTATTGAACTGCACAACTTCCTCCAGCCTCCAAGGCCGTAGCCAGGATTTGATTTCTGTAGTGCTTCTTCGGCGGAGAATTTCTGACGACTTTTTAGTCGTCAAGATGTCTGAAACACCTTTTTTAGTCGTAAAAATGTATGAAAACACCTTTGATTAGGTGTCAAAATTTCTGAAGAAATCTTTTTTTATTTTTCAAAATTTTTGATGGCACCTTACTTTAGTTTTCAAAATATTTGAAGACTTTTTTTGTTGTCAAAATTTCTGCAGACACCATTTTTAGCTGTTGAAATTTCTGAAGACATAATTTTAGTCGTCCATTTTTGTTTAAAACACCTTTTCGGGCGTATAAGGACATTATTTTGATTCCAATGTTATCAACGATTTTTGGGTGTCTAAGGATATCATTTTGATTTCAGTATTACCAATGATTTTCATGTGTCTAAGAACATCATTTTGATTATACTGTTATCAACGATTTTCGGGTGTCTAAAAACATCTTTTTGATTGCAGTATTATCAACAATTTTCGGGTGTCTAAAGATATCATTTTGATTCCAGTATTACCAACGAGTTTCGGGTGTCTAAGAACATCGTTTTGATTCCAGTGCAAACAAAAATATTCGGGTGTTTAAGGAAATCATTTTAACTTAAGTGTTACCAACGATTTTCGGGTGTCTAAGGACATCATTTTGATTATAATTGTTATCAACGATTTTTGAGTGTCTAAGAACATCACTTTGATTATAGTGTTATCAACGATTTTTGGGTGTCTAAGGACATTATTTTGATTCCATTGCTATAAACGATTTTCGGGTGTCTAAGGATATCATTTCGATTCCAGTATTACCCCAACGATTTTCGGGTGTCTAAAAACAACATTTTGATTATACTGTTATCACCCATTTTCGGGTGTCTAAAAACATCGTTTTGATTCCAGTGTTATCAACGATTTTCGGGTGTCTAAGAATATTATTTTGATTTCAGTATTACCAACGAGTTTCGGTTGTCTAAGAACATCATTTTTATTCCAGTGTTATCAACGATTTTCGGGTGTCTAAGGATATCAATTTGATTTCAGTGCTACCAACGATTTTCGGGTGTCTAAGGACTTTATTTTGATCCCAGTGTTATCAACGATTTTCGGGTGTTTATTGTTTACGGATATCATTTTGATTTTAGTGTTGCAAACGATTGTCGGGTGTCTAAGGACTTTATTTTGATTCTAGTGTTATCTACAATTTTCGGGTGTCTAAGGATATTATTTTGATTTAGTGTTCCCAACGATTCTCCGGTGGGTAAGGTCATAATTTTGATTCTGGTGTTGTCAACGACCTGCTGTTTTGAAGTTAACTTGACTAGGCCTAATATTATAATGGAGAACCGCGGAACATTGATTTAGCCCCCCTCCTGAGCTGAGACCAAACTCCACCCATGAGTCTGCAAATAAAGCGAGTCACAACTACAGTGTACAAGTATAGGCTGTAGGCCAGAGCTGAAAGTGAGCCGGGTCTGTCAGGGTCTGCGACCCGGCATTGATTTTCTTGACCTGCTGGTGCCGGGTATCAGCCGAGAAGCAAGTCTTAGCAATTTGTGGGCAAAAACTAAAAACAACAGGTCATCGAACAAAAGAAATAGGTAAAAATGGTATGATTTAAAAATTTTATGGGCAAAAATTAATGACTTAAAAAGGTCGTCAGGTACCAAAAATGGGAGAAATTTCTACCATTCTGGGCGAATAACCAAACAAGATTTCTGAAAATTTTCGGCTCAAAGTCAGACCAGGCAACTTTCCAAACCACTTTCAGCCCCGGGCTAGGCCTACCGGTAGAATTCAGGTTTTCTAGAATATCAAAGCCTATGATAATGCAGTAGGCCTACTTACCATATTGGCAGGAAATCAACTTCGTAAATGTTCTGCTTCAGAACCCTTTTCAGAGAATCTTTTGCTGCCTTGGGCCCCGCACACCCTAGGACCGGGTTTGACCACAAACTTGGGGACCGTTACCAAGCCCCAAAAGTATCACCATGAGTGCTGCTGCTAATTGAAAACCCCATTTCGCATGTGATTGTATAAGACTACTGGTGTAGACCCTCAGCCAGCCGGCGGGCTACATAATAAATTATGGTATAGGCCCTACATAACCTCATGACGGGTCGGGGGGGATATTTGGCAAAATATTATATGCGGTGGATTCTATTAGGATAAGCCCTCTAGTGGCCTCTACGCTATGATTAGTGATTTCATTGCCGTTGGTCACTGTCTAGCTTTCTTATTCGAAGTTAGCAGTTGTAAAGATTTTCCTCGTTTTGTTTTGGGGGGGCTGAGCCGCCGATAGGGGGGGCTTAGCCCCCCCTAGCCCCCCCTGGCGCCGCCACTGTTTATTCATGGGTTTAGAAACTAGTAATAACAATAATGTTTGATGATAATATGACTGGACACAACAGAGAAACTGGATTCTCTATAAGTGCTTTTCTGACGCCAACAAAAGCTTCAATGGCATCAATTTTTTTTAGCACTTTCGGCGCACAGCACAACATCAGCGAAGACTGGCCAGCCATCCCAGAATAATGCTATCTCCAATATATTAAATCCTGAGTGGTTACATGTACGTCGGGTAAAAATAGCAATATTTAAATCTGGAGGGATTATATGCACCTCAGGCAATAATAACAATAGCGCCATGTTTGATCACGGAATGAATGGTGGGTCATAAATATAGACCATCAAAACGAGATTTTGTAATCTTGAAAAGCGGATAGGGCTATGCAGTATACAATTATAGGCCTGCATGTAAATAGCAGATCTGCATTTCAGTACCATGCAAATAATATGTGGGTGGGTGAGCCACACAACCAGAGATCAGAGATCAGACCTGAACCCATTTATTTTTGAACATATTAAATCCTTGATAAATGCCCGAGTCGTGTGCCTGGTCTTGCAACGTATACGCCATGTCATGATAATTATCATCGAAGCCGATTTGGATTAGGACGCCCCCTGGGTAATAATTTCATCTAGGATAAATCAGAATCTGGTTCGGAACACCGACTAGGCCTACTTTTTGCAGTATCCTTTATACGACTAAACAGGTGAGTATTATATAGTTCGCGTAGCCTACCTGTTTGTTTGCCTATAATATATGATGGCCTCTTAGCTGAAGTATTATCCACGTCCATGACCTTTCCAATGCGGAAACGCCTATATTTATGACCGACTCATTTAAATAGTCTCTCTCTGTCTGTCTCTGTCTGTTTGTCTCTGTCTGTCTGTCTGTCTGTCTGTCTGTCTCTATTTCTCTCTCACTTTCTCTGTCTGTCTCTGTTTCTCTGTCTCTGTTTCTCTCTGTCTGTCTCTGTCTGTCTCTGTCTGGCTCTGTCTCTGTGTGTCTGTTTGCTTGCTTGTCTGTCTCTCTCTCACTCTCTCACTCTCTCACTCTTTCTCTCTCTGTCTCTGTCTCTCTCTGCCTCTCTCTTTGTCTCTCTCTTTCGCTCTTTCTCTGTCTGTCTGTCTGTCTCTCTCTCTCTCGCTGTGCCTCTGTCTCTCCCGAACTATTTGTCTTCCATTATTTCTGATCGTTGATAAAACTGTGACATCGAGAGTATTTGCCGGAATCGTGTAATGTCTCGTTGTAAAAATAATCATGAAAGGTAATCCGAACATGAAACTCTCGGCCAATGGTCAAAAGCACGTCAGGTAGGGTATCCTTCTTAATCCTCCTGTGGCAGTCTTTGCGTCAACAGTCCACACAATTTCTTCATCGCAATATAGGCCTACATGTAATAATATTGTTAATCGTAAGCGATGAATGAAAGTGCATGGTGGTCTACTTAAGTGCATGGTGGTCTACTTAAGTGCATGGTGGTCTACTTAAGTGCATGGTGGTCTACTTAAGTGCATGGTGGTCTACTTAAGTGCATGGTGGTCTACTTCTGCAGTGAATTGCTGCCATACCCTTCTGATTTCATTTGGTTGTACATCAATCATGATAGGCCTACTTATTATCCTTCGTGATAATTATTACAGGGCTAATCAAACATTGTAAATCATCTTAATGAACTGCAATTGCAATTGTAGTAGGAACTTTTAAAGCGTCGCTTCATATGAAGCTTATCTCCAAAATACTGGTAGCGAATAGGCTAGGGGAGACGGGGGTTTGATGCAACAGGTGTTGGTACAAGTTTTGCAACCAACCCCGGTCTCCCCTACATGCAATCTGAAACCAGAGTTGAGAGCCCAATCACGATTAGACCTACAGTAACTGTAGCCTACTTGGAGTTTGAACTCATAGTTATGGAGATGACATTCGATAATTCAATGTAGGCCTACATACAAAACAGTGACCTCCAAGCATGTGCTTGTTAGTTCACGATGCTTGTCAGTTAATAATTACCTTGCCCCTACCTGTTTCAGCACTGCCTCTTCTCTGCGGATTTCCATTGTACAAGGTTTCTTTTGTTACCTAAGTACGGGCAGACCTTCGTCGGCCTAGCCTGCAATATTCGTCTGAAAGAGTATATTGACGAAAATATTGCTGTGTCCGACAGTGGCGGATACAGAACTGTTGGAGGGGGGCATAATCTTTGGTCTTGGGTCAGGCAGCGAAAATTTTCGCCATTTGTTTTAGTCATTCGCCGTGTGGCCTAAGGAAAAGTACCTTTTTACATCCCCAGAAAAAGCTGATGACCTTTTTTAGTCGTCCGGCCAAACACCGAATGGGAGAACCACGTCCCATGCAATTTTTCGATGGGGGAACCAATATGCCATGGCACCCCTTTATCTATTGCTAATTTGAAACGGAATGGGAGGGCCACGTCCCATGAAAATTTTAAATGGGGGAACCGATATGCCAAGGCACCCCTTTACCTATTGCTAATTTGAAACCAAATGGGGGCACGTCCCATTCAATTTTTAAATTGGAGGGGCATGGCCGGATCGCCCCTGGATCCGCCTCTGGTGTCCGAAACCTTCTGTAGTTTGCAACGCCATCGATCTCTCTGCGTCTTTCATAGCGAAACAAAGCGAGACACATGTCGGAAACAATTTATTGGAGGTAAGCCGCTGCGTAGCCCGATTGTTTCCCCCCCCCCCCTCGACAGACCGACCAAGTCATTACGCCAGTCCCCTCATCACTGGCCCATCGCTCAGGCATTGTAATTGTTTGAATGAGAAAATTGCCTCCGGGTCTACTAATGTTGCCATTGTTACTAGGATTGCTTTGTTTGGATTTCCTGGCTTTCGACCGGATTGACAATGGAATTTGACTTGCACAACGATTCTAGACGTATTAGGCCTGTAATACTCAGTAGCGAATATCGACTGGCGCTCTAGACAACAATGCAACGCGTCATGGAAGTTGAAATAAACTATCAGATTTGTAGAATTTCGACCCAGACTTTCAAGCTGCGGATCATGATTGTTCATAGCGGTTTTAGTCGTTAGTTCACTTACACAGCTATTTATATATTATTATCTCGCAAAGAAATACCATTCCTCTTATGCCAACTTTCCTATTCTACCTCCTAACCTGCATTACAATTATAGCCGATAGGCCTACACAATTTGAAACGGGCATATTTTACCTTACCGTAGCCTATTTGTGGGCACATTCAGAAATATTTTTCAGCAGGAGCAAAACACAAAGCCCAATGGTCAATTGTCATGGTTGTGTTTCTTAGCAAGAGCTTGAAAATGCAACGCATAAACTTGGGTATCTTTCACATGTTTCCAAATATGAATTTCTCAGTTTCACCTTGTCTATCATTAAGCTTATTGTCAACTTAGTGCAAGGAAATTGGTTAAAAACCAAAAAGTAGTATACCGGGTAGTTAACGTGTAGGCCCTATATAGGTGGTAGGCCTATATAGCCTACCAAGTTTCCAAAAGGGCAATAGAGATCCTGCGTGGCCGAGTGGGTTGTAGCCTGCTCGCCGCGCCGGCGGCCCGGGTTCGATTCCCGGTCAGAGATTAATTTCTCGGATCTTTACTGCGGGTGGCTCGGTCGCAATATAAACGTGGAGTGTGAGGTTGTACTCTGCCTCCGACACTAATCATCTTCGATATGAAACAGTGTCGTTAAGCCCGAATACAACAACAAAAGGGCAATTTCCCTGTCGTCCATCTATGCGGGCACAAATGACCGTGTATAGTGTAGCCTATACTCGACCTTCCCATTCGCCATATTGCAATGCCAAACTACTGTACTATCAGATACTATTATTGTCCATGCGTGTCTTCATATATGTTCGTATTTGTCTGCATATACATGTATTAATGTGAGTAGGCCTATTTTTATGCTTTGTATAGGGTGACACAAAAGTTCGTTCGCCGTTTTCAAAATGCGTTATCTCAGTAACGGCTTCATATATCCTTATAATATTTGGTCAGTGTATACATCATTCAAATGAAAGATATTGGTACAAATTTGATTATGATCCGGTCTGTTTTCACAATTATTTATAAGAAAATGTAAAGACGACCAGTTTTTGCGGAGAAACTGCGTTCATCAAATTTACACAGTAAAGAAAATGTGTACACGCCTAGCCTCGTATACAAGCGTGACAAGACACTGTTGTTACCTATAATAGGACATAGCCTACACAGACGTAGGCTATTAGCGTACAGTATCTCCTTTCTGCTTAATGACGGCACTGACTCTATCCAGCATAGAATGCGCAAGCCTATACATGTACGTTTCGCCTGCTCCAAAGATGAAGTTTAGTCCTTTTGTGATGGTTTGGGGTAGGGTGACTGCCAGGGGTCTTACTAAACTTCAATTTGTGCCAAATGGTACCAGACTGAACTCGCAGTACTAGGCTACATACATCACCAAAATTCTCGAGCAGGTCGTGAAGCGAGCGTTCGATAGAGAAAATGAAACGGCAGTGTCATGCAACGAAAGTTGTTTGTTGAGCAGGATGGCGCACGCTGTTAGGCTATACATCACCTGTACGTGACGATAAAGTGGTTAGACGACAACTATCCGTCACACATAAAGCAGAAGGATTGGCCATCCATCTCTCCGGACCTCTCTCCGATTGAGAACTTGTTGAGTATGATTTTGATCTCTCAGCGTTTACAAAGATCCTGAGCCAAAGAACGTAGATCAGCTCAAGCGTCGCCTCCAACGAGCGTGGAGAACGGAGATCGATAGCAGTTGGGACACTTCAGACACTATCCAGTCATGCCGGATAGAGTCATTAAGGTAGAAAGGAGATACTGTGCGCTAATAACCTACGTCTGTGTATGTCCTATATAGGTAACAACAGTGTCTTGTCATGCTTGTATACGAGGTCATAAGCGTGTACACATTTTCTTTACTGTGTAAATTTGATGAATGCAGTTTTTCCGCAAAAACTGGTCGTCTTTACATTTTCTTATAAATAATTGTGAAAACGGACCGGATCATAATCAAATATGTACCAATATCTTTCATTTGACCGATGTATACACTGACCAAATATTATCAAGAAATATGAAGCCGTTACTGAGATAACGCATTTTGAAAACGGTGAACGAACTTTTGTGTCACCCTATATATAGTTGACCAGTATACATGCCATTGTGCCCTACATCTCAAAAGCGTTTGGTGCTGGTTTTATAACAGTTCTAAAAGGATACTTAGTATAATTGGTAAGTTTACCTAAACGGACTCTCCTCATCTTCATTTAACTACAACTCATCTGTCTTTCCGGCCCGGCTATGTTTGAAACCTACTCCCATCCGAAATTACCCTCTGGACAGAGGTGTGGTAAACGAGCCATTTCGGAGTAGGTATATTACATACCCGCCTTTGAATAGGCAATATACATAGGCAATAATTATATTAGGCATGCATACAAACATGCATTTATAGACTCGTTCTATTATGTGTTGTCGTCACACTTGGTCTATTCTCGACCCAAGTCTTACCCGTTAAACTTGGACTGATCGCAACAGTTAATTGAGGTTGTCATAAACATTATGCCAAAGTTTAACGTGGACAGAAATTTAGAAAGCTTGAATTGATGAGCCCATTTGAAACCAACGCTATAAACTTAGACATGTGTAATTGTAATGTATCTATAAGTTTGCAGAGCGCTTCTCACAGTGCACACTAGTCAGAGGCACTCCCAGTGCGAAAAACTGCAGAGAAAAGCAAAGTAGTTTTGAGACGACGAATAATATGTGCTTCGTGAGGAGCGTCAAAGGATAGAGCTGAGTCCAAAGTGCGCGACCAATTAAAGAAAAAAATGGAATTTTTGGGCCAAGCCATAGATGTAAAAACGATGGAAACAAAATAAAAAAACGTCGTTTTTTTCGAAAAATAAAAAACGAAAAAAACGATAAAAAACGGAAACGGAAAATAATTTGACTAAGTTACATCTAAAACCACATGTTAACCTTGAAAACCTTGATTAGGAACCTACTACAGGATATCTCTTAAATGATGATGTTAAACGATGAAATAATGACTTTAGTTAGCTGAATCCTTGAGAGTTGGCGGAAAGCATAAGGAATATCAGAAAAAGTTAAAATTAAGGTAAATTATAACAGAAAATAAATGAATAAATAAAGTTAAAGAATAAATAAACAACGATAAAAAACGATGGGCAAAATAAAATACTAAAAACGACGTTTTTGGAGAGAATAAAAAACAGAAAAAACCGTTTTTTACAACTATGGACCAAGCAGTCCTTGCTCGCAGGACATATATGTAGAATATTTCACATAAATATTTGTCTGAAAACCTTTTTACCATGCAGAGTAACCGTAGAATAAGGGGCTTGATCTCGCGCACACATCTCCCTGCAATGCATTCCTCAAGAGACAATAGACCACCACGGTGCCTGACAATGTTGACAAGGCAAAAGCAAGAGAGCGTTGAGATTGATTTAATTTTAGAACTGTAGTAATGTCGATGCTGCTGTTGAGACACTTCAGGCTTCGGGTCAACCGTAGAATCATTAAAAATGGATGATGTTGCTCCTCCAACTGACGTCACAACTCTGGCCAATATGACCTTGGCTGAAATGCGGTTGTCGTGTCTGCAAGCGGTGCGAAATTTCTCCAAGGAATCACACTCTGCGTCAGCGACTGCAGACTCTCGAGAAATGAATGGACTGCAGGTGGGTTCCAGTGTGAAAGGCTGCACTATAGATCTATATAAATGTGTGTATGGGTGCGTGTGTGTAAGTGTTTATGTGTTTTGTGCGTGTTACTGTGTATGGGCGTGCGTGTGTGTGTGGGGTAGGGGGTGGGTGTGTAGGTGTGTGTAGGTGTGCGTGTGTGTGTAGTTAACAGATTTATGTATATTATAGTTTTGGATGTATGTGTGTGTGTTTGTGTGTGTATGCAGTTATCGGATTTATGCATACATTGTTTGGAATGTATATACATTATACAATACTGTGTTGGCCAATATATTATGTATGGTCACAATGCATGGCTACATTGGATGTATATTGTATAGGCCTATCCATTAAGTCAGGTCCTTTTAGCACATGGTTTTGCTTTTGCTTGCCCTATATTGTTCTTAAAAACGAAAGGTATAGCCTACCACCGACTAACAACTGATTTCGAATTCAGTTTCATATGTTCCCTTTCTGATTTAGTTTAGAACAACTTAGGCCTATATGCATGTATATAGGGGCGCGGTGGTCTAGTGGTGGCGTCGTTGCCTTGGAGCCGGAAGGTCCGAGGTTCGAATCCACCTCGCCGCTTAAGGACCTTGGGCAAGTCCTTCACTCACAATTGCTCAGCGCTTCGGCGTGAAACTCCGATGCAGTGTCCGCTCTGCATCGGGAGCGCCTCTGAGTAGAGAGAGCTTGAAGGGGCGCTATAACAAGTGCACATACAAAAGAAACATGTAGGCTACATGTATAAGCATGCATTGTGTGAAAACGTTGTGTAGGCCTACTGTGCACAGTAGAAGCCCTGGTGTTAAATATTATTGGATTAAGTTATCAGTCGTTTATTTAGTCAACCATGGTCAGTACGAGAATGTTTGTACCCACCCCCTCTTAAAAAGCGTACTTAGAAGCTCTCCTAGTCAGCAGCTATAGCTGAAGAGTAAGGACTTGAGCAATTGGTAGAAAGCTATAGGCGTATAAACAAACCAGTAACGAATCTGGAACGAACAGAATTTGGAATGGATAACCAAGAGTACACTGTTTTTGAGGAGAAGGTAAGACATTTTGTTTAAAATGCCATCGAGAATGCCTGCAATCCTGCCTGATTTCAATGCAATGAAATTCGAATGATGTAGGGTTTTCCAGTGACTTTGGGATCTTGGAGTGACCTTTAGAGCGCCGCCACAAAATGGTGTGTGCAGGGGCTGGATACACAAGAGTACACTGTTTTTGAGAAGCAGGTCGGACATTTTGTGGCCGCGCAAAATCTGTCTAAAACGCCACCAAGAACGATGCGTTTCTGCATGATTTCAATGCAATGAAATTCGAACGATGGACGGTTTTCGAGTGACTTTGAGATCTTGGGGTGACTTCTAAAGCGCCGCCACAAAATTGTAAGTTCAGGGGCTGGATAGTTTCATTGGTGGGACCTTCCTGCAATCTCTATTGGAAAGTCTCACAGTCTGTCTTCACGAATCTGCCATGGCGCAATTCTTGAAAAAAATTCACTTTGTGGTGATCCAGATATTCAGAGTGACTTAGTGCTTTTACCATGTGAAAGACTTACCCATAATTTTATAGGGTCAGCGTCTTGATCGGAGATAACCGAGATACCACAGCTGCTGCTGTGTGGCTGTTCAGGGCACCCTTCCTGAGCTGCATTCAATTAATGGTGCCGATTCGTGTGCAACATACCACACTTCCGTGCACCAGGTTCATATTAATATTTGGCGTTGCAACTATTAAAGCGTAACAGGAACCACGACTACCTGATGCGTGATACACACACACGCACCCACAACCACACCCACAAACACAACCCACAAACACACAAACACATATACACAAACACACATACACATGTATTTTTGTAGCGCGCACACTCGAGTTTAGGCTACACACGCTTCCACACACTTATATAACACACACACGCACACATGTAGACGCAGCTGCAGCATAACAGATACAGTTTGTCGTCACACAAAATTATATAATAGATCTAATTATATAGGCGTTATAATTATTAGACCTATATATACGCAAGTATGTATATGTATATATGTATATATATACTCATGTGTGTATATATATTAACTCATATGTTTGACTTATGGCACCATGTGTTTGCACGTGGCTATGGTAATCAACAAGAGATTTATTTTTCCTGCAGCTATAGTAACGCCACCATGCGTTGGCCGATGATATCTCTCACATCGATCGCTTCAATATGTCGTTGAGTTGTGCAATAATTCCACGCATGAAAATAATGAGTTATGGCTTAATAAAAAAAGTTAATTCATCGGTGCTGCGGCAGGTGCGATGTCATGGGCGGAGACCTAGGGGGGGACAGGGGACGGCCCCCCAATGAAGATGTTGGGGGACGGCCCATGCATTGGTCCCTCCCCCAATCGTTGAGCGTCAAGACTAAAAAAAGTTATTCAACTTATTCGGCGGTGAAAACTTGACTTTTCGGCCAGATGACTAAAAAGGTCATCAACTTTTTTGGCGGTGAAAGTAGAAAATTGTTGCTTGGAAAAAGGTCGTCAGAAATGTTCGTCCGTCAAAAAATCTCGCGTCTTTCCTTCGGCCACTCGTTCGTTCCCCCAAATCTCCGCCCAGGTCTCCGCCCATGTGCGATGTAAACGGCGTGGAGCCAAGAAGCCAAACTGCTGCACGCCATGTAGGTCTACATCTGACGAGGACCACCCTCTCCCTGACGCGGAGGGCCCCCCTTCTTGACGCGGAAGGCCTCCCTCCTTGACGCGGAGGGCCTCCCTCCTTGACGCGGAAGGCCTCCCTCCTTGACGCGGAGGGCCTCCCTCCCTGACGAGAAAGGCCTCCCGCGTTGACGTCCGCGGTAGATGCTGCCGACGGATTACATGATTTGCGAGGCGACCGAGTGTTCTGATAAAGGAACGGGACGGAAGGTAAGGGCCGGAGATATCGTGCAGCAGCAGTTTATCGGCCAGTGAAGGAGTCCTTTAATGTCGCTGTTGATTTGTACATTCAGTCGAAATACCTGCAGGGTGGTATAATAATTATAGAGAAACGGTTTGTGGTGTATATAATAGAGATCAGCACATACACATTCGTGTCATGTACATGTGGGTGCACATGCACGTGGGCTTACATCAGAGGTTCTCAACCTTTTTTCGCGCGATGATCACGATTCATTGATTATAGGCGTTTCCACGTGTGGAACAGATAAAACAGGAATAAACCAGATAATCATAGGAGATAAGCCCTGGTTTATTTTAAACTCATTTTCCTGCGCCAATCACGATGTCATAATACATAAATTTCCTCTGTACTTCCAGTTTGTTTTATGCCGACGTAAATAAGTAATAATAATTAACAAGACATTGTAAGAATGCAGTTGCCATTCATAATATAATTTGCTACATGGATATTCATCCACCCATGCAAGCTAGAAGAAATCAACTAGTCTTTAAAAAACTGTCTGGACAAAGGCCATACTACATTTACTAAGCTTACACACAGGCATCCCTAATGCACACACACACAAAATGTGTTTATAGATTATACTCTTCGCTATTCTCTTCCTTGGGATTCGCATTTGTTGCTATAAAATCTAGTAGTAGGGCCTATACAGATATTTCTAACAGGTGGTGTATCAACAGAACCGAGTGCTACATGTATAACAGGCGGGGTCTAAAAACTGGCAACTCTCAACCGAGATTATTGCAGTTGATTAGCTTTCGAGGTGACCTTTAGAAAGAAAGTTGTGATCAATTGCAAGTAGGCCTACGCTCTCCAAAAATCGCGCCGTATAGTAGCACGTGATAGCAAACAGCAGGGTGTGCGTCTACTCACCAGCTTATAACTTATCGTGTTCAGTGCATGAATACATTGCTGACCTACACAAAAGATATTGCTTCAATTGTCAGGAACTAAATTTCCAGAATTGTATTTAGTGTCTCGACCTGGTCCAAACATGGATGAATCGATTCGCATGAACTTCATTCGCTTGCGACCGTTCTCCTCCAAATGTCCTCAGTTCTGTTGGCGATTTAGGCATATACAGGGTGGGCCATGAAAATAAACCCCTAAGATTTTTGCCCATATCTTGGCCAGAGGTAAGAATTTCAAAATGAAATTTTACAGTCATTTAAAGACAATTCATATTTGCACATGATGGCCAGATTTCGTCAAAATATTTCAAACAGAATAAAAGTTATATCACTTTCAGTTGGGCCACCCACGTTTTTTGACGATTCAAAAAATTGGACAGAATAATTAAATCGGTTTTATGTTGCTTTTCGTTGCGTTACGTTTTTGAATCGTCAAAAAATGACTCTAAAGTTTCATTACAAAAATGTCTTATGTTTGACCAAGATATGAGCTAAAAACCTTAGGGGGTTACTTTTTTATGTCCCGCCCTGTACAAAATTATTATACATTATACAGGCCTACACATTTCCGAAGAATTTTAGCAGCACGAACACGTTGAAGCACGATATACAATTATACATGTAAAACTAATCGACTTCTTCGTAAATACAATCGAAGATTTCTTCTCTGCGGTTTCGTCGCATTTATTGGAGTAATTCCTCGTTCGTAAGTTCGTACACAGCAGCCTATTATACTTCGCGATGGGTGTCACGGCACTAACCGGCTGAATGCCCGATCGTAATGTTAGTTATTGGGTCTTTCAGATAAATTCGTGTGTTCGTTCAAACGTTCCCTTCTTTGAATGCAAGTCCGATTTCTTTAGCAATAAATAGCATAGACCCTATTTGCGTTTCCAACGTAGTCAACGCAATTGCTGAAGCTAAGTGACTTAGTTGGACCGATGAAGTTCAATAGTGTATTCGATGATTCAATTATCGGCTATCGTCATACAGTAAGCTTATTGGGTTAACTTCGCCATCATGCAACAGAATCTCGTTTATAATCCTCCTGCTGCAGATCTCCAATGTCCAAAGGAAACGCCACATCTTCAAGCAAAAACTCCACGCATTCCGGGCTTCGGCCTTAGTGACCCACGCTTCCTAATCTGTATCATACGTACAAAAATCTATAATGTATAAGACATTTTTAAAGATTTCTTAAGTGGTTATGCACGACCAGGAATTTTAATCTGGCGGAGAAAATTTCTGATTCCTTTTTGTAAGTCGTAGATCTACTCCTGAAATTTTACAAAAAAAGGTTTATAGTCATTATTCGTAAACCAGAAGTAGGCTATGGCCTTTCGGCGTATTAAATTTTTCACTGCACCATCCCTTCGTTCTATTCCGTTCTTCCGAAGTAAATCGGCTGAATTTTACTTTTTCTAAAGATTTCTCACTGCACAAGATTACCTTTCCTTTTACTTTCAACCGTCACTTATAAACTATGGGGTTTAGCCTATAAGATGAAAATAATTTATCGTCCTAAACTGTGGCTTTACCCATGGGCGCCTTATATTGGCGCAAGACAGGGCATTGCTGCTCCCCTGAAAAACTTAGGCCTACACCTATTTTTAACTGCTGCTTTTCGTCCTAAAAATGTTTCTTCACACTTAAGCACTAGAAATAGCCTACTAGTGAAGCATAAGGTAAAACTGAGAAATTTACATTTAGAGACCTATGTGAAAAGTACCCATGTTCTTAATTTTCCTACTTCAATTGCATCTTTCAAGCCTATTGCTAAAACAATTTCAACTATACGACCAGTAGCCTCAGTAGGCCTATGTTTTGCCCCCTCCTGCAAAAATTTCTGCCTGCGTCCATGACTTTACCCATATGATCATAATAATTATATGCAAGAAAACGCTGAACTGACCCAGTATATACACCGATTAATTATTGCAAGTAAATGCATACATAGAAGCAAATGCCCATTTATATGGCTGGCGCCATGGAGCAACTCTCCGAAACGCTTATACGACTCGATGGTCCACCCAGGTCGCTACCTGAACCAACCACTATTATATACAACCTATATAATTATATATATATATAATTATATATATATATATGTTGTTTTTTGTTCATATATTCATACGATCCGCGTGGACCTCTGCTCGCCATAAACTCGAGTAGATCCGCGAGTACTCTTGACGTTCTGTAAGTTGACGGCGAGTAATTTAGCGTATTAATTCCGTGGGGGAATCGATGAGAGAAGTGGACAGACCCACGCGACTCCCCTCGTCGCTGTTAGACTTCTGACGCCCTGTGGACGACGTTCACGGTGAAGCACTAATCGACTTGATTAACTCGGTTTCTATGTAATTTTTCTGCGGTTAAACACATGTCGGCGAAACAACCTGTCGTCGCAGTTATTTCTGGCTTCAAACTATACAACGATAGTCGTCTGCGTGATGTCTTGGTTCCTTGTCGTCTTATCGCCGTCCCGTCTTATCTGCTACATCCTAAGAGCGGTTGTGCTAATAAACAGGGCACCAGTCGATGATGCTTCAAGTCGGGACCCGAGTGTGCAACGAGCGGGACAAGTTCAGAAGCCAAATTGTCGAGAGATTCAAGCAGCCTGAAGGAACACGTTGTATGGGTCTATAATAGTTGTCGTTAGCTTAGTCAATGAAAGACTGTATAAGCCTACACTTCATGGGCAGTCTGGGTAGAAAACGATCTTTTGATGTGACGCACAAATGTCTAATAATAAAAGACACTGTTAAGGTGAATTGCGCGTATTATATTTTATGAAGTTCACTGTTGTGAAGCAACACACAAGTGTCTGAATGCTCTGCTGTATGATTCAGTGGATAATTACTTTGAAATAACTCTAGTATGTATAACTATAAAATATATATAGAGAGACAGACAGACAGACAAACAGACAAACAGACAGACAAAGATACATACACACATACAGACAGACAAACAGACAGGGACAGACAGACAAAAACAACACGCAGACAGACAGATAGACAGAGACACAGACACAGACAAAGACACAAACACAAACAGAGACAGAGACAGACACAAACGCAGACACAAAACGCAGATACAGACAGACAGACTTAGTGGGTGCATGCATGAGAGAGACACACAGACAACGAGAGACAGACAGACAAATAGAGATAGACAGACAGAGACATAAAAACAGACAGACAGAGACAGGGAGATGCATGGGTTTCTCCTAAAGTAACGATAACTTACTGAGCATACGCTTTCGTAGGCGACGCGTATTGATTCATCGCTACTACGACATCGTAAACCTTTAAAATCAGCGAAGCAGGAGAGACTCCGGAGATTGCCAGCCACTGGTGTGTCTTTAATGGTTTTCCGATTGTCTCATCTGAACCGCATTCGAGGATAATAATTGCGAAAGTGAGAAATTTACATTTAGAGACCTTACATTTGCGGCAGAAAGAAACGAATAAAGTGTAGAAAGAAACGGTCCTATTATGTTTCACGACATCATAAAAAAATAATATTGAGTTTTTATGTAGCGCACTTTCTATAAGTAAACATTTATTTATCCTATAGTGTTGTAAGTAGTGTTGAAATAGCTATTCCATGAATATGGGTACATCTTTGGAACATTTCTGAAGGGTCCAGGCGGCCCCTGGCAAATCGTCAGGCGACCCTGTGGGGGTCACGACAAACAGGTTGAGAACCGCTGGTATAATAGTACGGGAAACTAAGAGTTCAGCGTGATCAGCCGATCTGAGAGTAGAATGCCTCTGACACCAGAGGTGGGACAGCAGAGCTCCCGCAGATACATGTAACCCAGACCCAGCTCTATGCAGTGCCAGACAATGCAAAAATATGCAGAACAAACGATCGACATGTACATGGTCTTAGAGGAAAAACATTTTGTCAGCCACAAGTGGAAAAGAAAAAGATCGGGACATTAGACGAAGACAAACATACGTCTTCAAAGACACACACAAACAAACAGACAGATTGTCAACAGGCAAACAGAGAACCAGTCAAAACATATGCGAATTGTTTATCGGATATATATAGCCAGATGATTATTTATAGAAATACATAATCGAAACACAAAAATCATTCTGAGACAGACAGACAGACAGACAGAAAGACAGAAAGAGACAGAGAAAGACAGAGAGAGACAGAGACTGCAGAGACAAAAATTGCTGAGACAGAGACAGAGACAGGCAGACAGAGACAGCGAAAGAGAGACAGACAGAGAGAGACAAAGACGGACAGAGACAGAGACAGACAGATACACAGACATACACAGACAGACACAGACAGATACAGAGACAGACACACAGACAGATACAGAGACAGGTACAGAGACAGACAGACAGAGACAGACAGACAGACAGAGAAGGACAGAGACAGACAGAGACAGAGAAAAGACAGAGACAGAGGCTGCAGAAACAGACAGACAGAGACAGACAGACAGAGACAGAAGACAGATAGACAGACAGAGAGAGCTTCAAAGCTGAAAGATTAAACAGCAACGTCGATTAATGCGTTTGGGACTAAGACGCAAAGCAACACGCTACATCAGAATAATTCTAAACGTAGTGTAAGCAATAAATTATTTAGTGTTGTCTGCGACGCGTCTCTACACATTTTCTGCTCCACAACAGCAGCCTTATCTTTATGCTGCATACATACATACATACATACATACCTACATACATACATACATACATACATACATACATACATACATACATACATACATACATACATACATACATACATACATACATACATACATACATACATACATACATACATACATACATACATACATACATACATACATACATACATACATACATACATACATACATACATACATACATACATACATACATACATACATACATACATACATACATACATACATACATACATGCATGTAGGCCTGTAAACCTGTTGATAGAAACGTAGACTAAAGGCATCGATATAACTCCAAGCTTTTGGTCAACACTCGAGCTGAGTTTTTTTCCAGGTGAGTTAGTGTCTGTCAGCATTTCGTCGATACGCATTTGCCTCTGCATGCAGTCGCCTGAATGATTGCAAGATCCTTCAACAAAAGAAATCCATTTCGTGGACTAAAACCAATCTTATCGGCCGCGGCTGTGACGGCTCGAGTGCATGCCGACTGTTTACCAAAGCACCTGAATATTGCGCATAATATCTAATGCATTGCGAAAGCATTTGATACAATGCGATATGCTGTGTGATGTGTGTCACCCTCTTTTCATAGTTTTACTTAGACCTGCATTGGCCTACATCCAATCTGCACAGCGCAATCCTGCGGTCCAGGCAGGGCCGTACCAACATTGAACGTGGCCCCCTCCGAGCATAATGTCCGGGCCGGCGAGGCCCCTTACAATACAGACACCGGGATGCGGCATTTATTTTATGTAACATAGAGGATTCATATTACAAATAAATATATATATATATATATATACAATGTATAATTGTATATACTCTAATAGTCTACATGTATTTCGTATTGTGTATTTAGGCCTACTTCACGGTTTTGTCAGTAAAACCCAAACGGATTGTGCAATGGTTTCAATAGATGTCAATCACCTGTAGTCACACCTTTAATTTTTTGGCACTTTTAGGGGTCCCTTCTTTGCGGGGGCCCCTTCGGTCGGAGGGTACGGAGGGCGGTCGCTACGCCTCTGGGTCCAGGGCTTAATTTAGCGTGTAGTTGTACACAAAATGTACAGTTGTAAATGAATTTGCCCAGTACTGTTGTAAAAGCAATCTTTTGCAGTGAAAATCATTAGAGAAAGGTAGCTGCAGCTAATTTACCATGAAAGATGGAATGGATGGAAGAGACAGTTCAGTGAAAAATACACGAAAAAGCTGAATTTCTGGCGAATAGCTAAGAAAAAGGTCATCAGATTTTATCGCCGGCGACTTGGAACATTTTTGCGACAATTTTCATTTTCTCGCAAAAATGACTTTTAAAAAAGTCGTCAGAAATTTTTCCGCCAAAGGGCACAGCAGATTCAAAGATTCAAAATGTTAGTTATGCGATTCAAAATTTTCTTTAAAAAACTGCTGCGGTCCATTTTAAAGTAACGTCATACAGCAGGCTATCTAGGCTACATGTAGCATGTTTGTCATGTCATAATTTGGTATTGTGTATAGTGTGTTGCTCCGTCTATTCTCAGGTCTGCTTTGTTGCATATCTATATAACCATCTATTTATCTATATTGCTATCTAGCTATTTTCTATCTATCGTGCTATCTATCTTGCTATCCGCCATGGCTCCATTCATTCATTAATCCATTCACCCATCCATCCTGCAGGTATATCTTCCTATCTCTCTGCCTTTACATATGTGTATATATCCACTCATGCATGCATGCGTCTAAAGAAGCCACCCTTATTAAGAAAGCAACCCAATAGGGCCAATACACAAAGATCTCCTGAAGAAAAGCAATGCTAAATATATACACGCCACATCCCATCAAGCTAATCCACGCATCACGTTCTAATATTCTGGGCGGAAAATATGACCGCAATCGATTTGTTTGCAGCTTCAATTTACAGCGAGACAATAATAATTATTATATAGAGATGATCAGCTCTGTATACCACCTGCCACCAAGCAGTAACGTGAGTGATAGAACTCTGTGACCCCAACAGTTGCAGTCTTAGAACATATATATATATATCCAATATATATCCAATATATATAATCCGTATATAAATATCTTATGTAATATATAAGCTAAAGGAACCAAAGAGACTTCAGACGGATTCTTGGAGTGTTATTATCATGCATAAGAAATAGTAGCAATGATATATACAGGGTGGCTCCAAAAAAATGTCCCACCGGAAAAAATGCGATAACTTCGCAACCGATTGAAATTTTTATGCGAAAATTTCCCAATTTGTAGGGAAATGAATTCCCAACAATCCCTGAAAGTTTCATTTGAGACTTTTCATGTTTGCAAAAGTTACAGCTGTTTAAACTTTCAAATCCGTTTTTTCAAATATCCGCGGAAAAATAAACGTCATTTGTAGATTTCCATGCCAAATAATATCACTTTCATCACAACCTCAGAATTCTGTTTTTCAGTTTATCTTAGGGTATGATGGGAGGGTCCAATTCCTGCTTTATTACGACCTCGAATACTCTTTGTGAAGTCCAGTATGGGCTTGTGTATCGAGTCCTGAGGCGACTGATCCCACATTAGCAGCAAGACATCCTTCAGCTAGCCAATGTTCTCCAACTTGGGATGAAATGTCTTGCATCGTTCCAGCATAGCTCCCCAGACGTGATAAGCAAGAGGACTAAGGTCTGGCGTGGTTGTTAGTCACCTTTGCCAATAAATTTACTGCAGTTGATGGCAGTATGGTAGCACATCATAATCAACCTCGTCGTGCGAGCAAGCAGGCGCACCATCCCGCAGGAAAATAAAACCAGATGTTTGAACATTCCTTCAGTGTTCAATGAGTCTGGGTAACAGAGTTCAACGGTAAGTATGATATTTAGCCTACTGAATGGGATAAAGTGCAGTCTTTCCTTGCAGACGTAACACACGCCAGCATAGCTGATGCTGAAACCATGATGTGCTTTGCAAACTTGATGCCTTCGACTACCAAGCGAACTTCGTGAATATCGCGCTTTTTCCATCACACCAAACGACCACTTCCTGCCTCTCTTCCGACACATGACCTTCGTTACATGAAAACGTTTGCAGATAGCCTTCATTGTGCTCAGGCTCCACTTTTCATTGGGGATTTTGCCATGATCGCACGATGTTCCAGTCTCTGCTCACGCAACGTTTGAATTCCCATTTTATCTTCCGCAGAAACTTTGTCCATGACGTTCAGTATGGGATTCACAAATTGTGACCTTAATATATAAAATATCACCAAATACTATTAGCTTGCTTCATAAACAGCTTCTTTATAACTCGTAGTGAGGTCATATGACATCATCATCACTTTGGTTGCTGTAATTTGCCAAAAAATCTTAAAGAAATCGCATGTATTGGAACGTGATTCTGCGGAAATTCGAAAAAATGAAAAACCATTTTTGCACAGCTGTAACTTCTGAAGTAATACAAATTCATTATTGAGATTTTCAGGGATTGTTGCAAATTCTTTCCTCTATAAATCCTGCTATTTTCATAGAATAATCTCGATTGGCTGCGGAGAAATTGCATTTTTCCTGGTGGGACATTTTTTTTTGAGCCACCCTGTAGATCTATAAGAAAGTAAAGTCCATCCAGTTCCATGTGGAACACAGGGAGGCGCTCATCTCCTTTTCAATGGCCTTGAGCCAGCAATGGATGAATCCCAAGGTCCTGGATACGAGGCCAGCGTATCGCAGGGCTTGCCGTTTACTTCCCAGCTTACGCCGGTACCAAGTTATACTGCTTGGTGACAGAGGCATGATATATAATAGGCTATATATCTAATGAAAATTGCATCCTTAGAATATGTACTTTCAATATATATATATATATATAATCTGTATATAAATATATTATGTAATATATGAGCTAAAGGAACCACAGAGACTTCAGACGGATTCTTAGAGTAGCATGCATGAGAAATGATCGCAATGATAAATTCATTAGCACAGACTGTGTTCTATAATAGGTTCGCGTGACTGCAAGCCAGATTGAACTTAATTCATGTCATTGTACGGGAAGTTCTATCACCGGCAAAGACATGCACTACATCAGACGAAACGAAGCGGAACACACATGGGAATGGTAGCCTACATATGTATACACAGACACGGTGGATGGATAGAAGCAGACAAAGACGGAGAAAGTGACAAGATGAAGGATATACACAATTATAGGAGGCCAGTAGAACCTACATTACACAGTAATACACACTGCAGTTCTTATATCATGGCTATAGTAAATGCTTTATTTCATTTGTACGTTGTTTCATTTCGGGGGTGTTCAAACACCCAAAACACGCCCCCCCCTCCAGTCACGACCTTGGCATAGCCTACTTGTAGGTCAGCTCGAGTCATTGACTTCTCCATTCTGCGTTTTATGCTGGACATCGAACCGTCAGAATTTTGCCTTGAAATTCTAATCCGATCCGAGGTCTGTATAATTATGATTGCTGACTGCAGGTAATGTTATTCCTGATTCATGTTAAGCTGATTGTAGCGTTGAATTGACCGAGAGATCATCCACTGGATTACTTCCCTGAAAACGAGAGAATTCAATCTGCTGCAGGATCCTATAGAGCTGCGTGAACATGCATGTACATGTGTAGGCTACGTGTTGGAGGTAAAACTGTTCATAAGCAGCTTTAGTTAATCAATGTAGGCCTACCATGCATCACCCTACTTTTTTACATTTTCTATTGTATTTGTACAGCCCTATTATCTTACCACATGGCTTTAGTCGATGGTGGTACAACTATTAATTATGCTTCTAACACCTGCTCAGAGCTCCTATATCAATGTCCCAAAGCAAGATCGAATCTAATTCCAGTTGTTGCAATTAAGGAGAGTGATCAATCAACAGTATACATACATAATTGTAGTAGAAATCTAGTAGTTTCAGTTTAATGACGCTGTGTGATAACATGGATCATTAGTGTCGCCCTCCTCCTATAAACAGGCTTGGGACTGGCACCGTTAGAGCGCAAACAGTCGCGGAGTAACACGCTCAATCAGTGGCGGCGCCAGCTGAATACTAGGGCACCCCGTCATAATAGCCCGGTCAAAATAGCCCCGTCAAAACAGCCCCGTCATAATCGCCCAACGACAAAACAGCCCCGTCAAAATCGCCCAACGACAAAACAGCCCCGTCAAAATAGCCCCGTCAGAACAGCCCGGGGCTATTTTGTCGGGGACCGACAAAGTCGCTGAATAACACTATTTTCTTGAAAAAAAATAGATCGACGAAATTAACGTCCTTTTAACGAAGCCGAATAATTATTGATGAAAATAATGCTTGTAAAGTTTAAGATGACTTCCGTTGGTAAACGAACTTCGCGTTTTATCATACATGTACATCCAGCTTCTATTTAAAATCGTCAACCCAGCCTGTATTTAAGATCCGTAAACCTTCATCCAGCTTCGATTTCTCAAACGTTTGATCATTCGTGTTTAAATTCTACATAGGCCTACATGGCCAGTGTATGAACAAGTCGCGCAAAATCAACGAATAATCAACTATAGAATCTATATAAATACCTTCATCCCGCTTCCATTTCTTAAGCGTTTTATCATCCCGCTTCCATTTCTTAAGCGTTTTATTTATATTTAAGATCTATAAAACCTTCATCCCGCTTCGATTTATCAAGCGTTTGATCATCCATCCAGCTTCTATTTAAAATATAAATACCTTCATTTCGCTTCCATTTCTTAAGCGTTTTATCATTCATCCAGCTTCTATTTAAGATCTATAAAACTTCATCCAGCTTCGATTTCTCAAGCGTTTGATCATCCATCCAGCTTCTATTTAAAATATAAATACTTTCATCCCGCATCCATTTCTTAAGTGTTTTATCATTCATCCAACTTCTATTTAAGATCTATAAAACCTTCATACAACTTCGATTTCTCAAGCGTTTGATCATCCATCCAGCTTTCATTTAAAATGTAAATACCTTCATCCCGCTTCCATTTCTTAAGCGTTTTATCATACATCCAGCTTCTACTTAAGATCTATAAAACCTTCATCCAGCTCCGATTAATTATTAGATCCTTAAAAAATCTTTGATCCAGATAAAACGCCTCAGAAATGGTAGCTGGATGAAGGTTTTATAGATCTTAAATAGAAGGTTGATGAATGATAAAACGCTTAAGAAATGGAAGCTGGATGAATGTTTTTATATAATTTATCTGAAATAGTTGTCCGTGTCGTCTATGACTGGACTGTTTTCGCGGAACTGTTTACACGGGCTGTTTTGACGGGGCTATATTGACGGGGCTATTTTGTCGGGAACTGAATTTTTCTGGGCTGTTTTGTCCTTGGGCGATTATGACGGGGCTATTTTGTCGCTGGGCGATTATGACGGGGCTGTTTTGACGGGGCTGTTTTGACGGGGCTATTATGACGGGTCACCGAATACTAGGCTATTTCAGAAAGTCTGCGACAAAATCAGCAGATCCAAGAAATTAAATTAAGGAAGACTTTTAAAAAATTAATTCAAGGAAGTTTTGGCACGTCATTATAATTATAGACCTTAAGGCAGGCCAAGAGTAAAATATGCAATCTCCACCACTGGCTGCACTCTGCCAGTGCCAGTCCCAGGCCTGGATAAAGGAGGAGGGCGACACTAATCATCTTTGAAATGGCAGTGTCGTTAAACAGCAACAAGTATGATATGCAGGCGACCTACGATCTCGCCGCCATTCACTCAGCTAAAGAGTCACAGACTCACAGTTCCGATTAAAATTAATTGCATCTCGAACCAAGAACAAGGTCAAACGAAGTTAAACCCAGTCAGCTGAGCTATCGACTACGATGCTACGCTATTTATATACAGGTTCGACACCGCTTGAAACCGGTTCCATGAACTAGGATTTTAACACGGATCAAGACCCCACTCGCTGTTGGTCTTGCAATAAACTGTCCTATTCCAAGGAACTCCAGTCGCAGATAAAACACCGAAACACAATGAAGGAAATATGACTTCGGTGGCTGAGTCCATTTTAGTGTTGTTTGCCACCGTCACCACCACCGACTAGGCTACTCGTAAATACCCGGTTGTTTCAAAAGCCGAGTCTTACGCCATGTTTGGCAACAGAGCACTTAGCGAACACGGAACAATGTCTGATTCTGATAGCTTTTATCGGACCGTATACAGAAGGAGGCATCGTTATGAAAGGAACCATGATAGTTCCCGACTAACGCGTTTCGTCTTAAAACTCTTTATAACCCGCGGCATTATGCCACTTTTAGTATTCTCGACACTGTATATTAGCGCTGAAAAGGCTGGGCGGCTGGTTTAGCTATGGACATTCATCCCCGATGGACTTCCCAAGGCGCTAAATAAAACCCTTTTTCGTTTGACCACAGAAGGCAGTAAATAATCAGCTGAAATCGGGTTTACGACTTAAGTTATTGGTTAGATTTTAGATGATCAAAATCGCCCAGGACTATGTGTATGGACTAATGCCGTGGTAGGCTAGTATGTTTGCAAATTCCAACAGATAATATGAAATTAAAGAGAAGTTGGTCAGACGGAGACAGCGTAACCATGGGTGGAGATACATTTACTATTTCACTAAAACACGACGTAAGCCTGTAAGGGCTGTGGGAATTTAATTGTAAGGTTCTAATTTCTATGTGACATTTTACAATACAATGACGAGCAATTTATTGGCCGCCCAGATCCCGTCTATAGCTCACAACGCCTATTTTCAGTCAGATGATTCGGTTGCACGTTGCTTTTGTCAATGTTGACTAGGCCAACCCCCCCCCTCCCAACTAAATTCTGGCTATGACCTTAGTTCCTCTCAAATATCAAGGTTCACATCAGTACATTTCTTTTCAATATTGTCTCATATCTTGCGGTGTATAGCCTACCAGGTAGCCTGCACAAAACCTAAACGATTCCTCACGGATAGAGAATAAAGTCTTAGACAATCTTTATATTTTTAGCGGTATTATGGGCCTATAGGAGTCTAATGCGGATTCACGATTTCATCTGAATCGTGCATTTGTTGTAACCTCCCCTATGGTCAGTGATTACGCGAGGCATAGATGTAAAAAAAACGATGGAAACGGAATGAAAAACGGAAAGAACGTCGTTTTATTCGAAAACGTTTTTTAAAAAGACAAAAAACGAGCAAAAAGGCAAATGGAAAATAATTTTACTTTTTACATCTTAAACTGCATCTTAAAATTAAAACCCTTGTTTACTTACTACATGTAGGCTATCTCTTAAATGATGACGATAAACACTTAAATAATGACATCAGTTATCTGAAAACTTGAGATTGGGTTGAAAACGTCAGGAATGTCAGGAAAAATAAAATTGATGAAAATAATAAGAGATGGAAAATAAATAAACTGCGTTACATAAAAAATATAAAAACTCCAACCCGGAAAAAGGTCAAATTAATGACCATTTAAACGTATCAGTGCATGATTTAGGGGACAGGCTCAGCACCCGATGGAAGTCATTCCAAACCATTCTGCCCATGAAAGAGAGGAACACGGTTTTGCATGGGTAGGCTTACCGCAGGGCTGTACTAGCAAACGGTACAACAAACAGACCCCATCTTTCAGCAGAGCGAAGGAAGAGACAACCTTGAGGCCCCGATATCGGTTGACAGAGGAGGTCTCTTAATATAGGTTGGTGCAACATGGTCAGGTTGGCATCGCACCAGTATAACAAGGATTATTAGTAGCAGTTATATTAGTAGATCTACCTACTAATGTGGATGATCGTAACATTGTTGCCACATGTAGCATATAATAGAAGCCTCTAATGGCGATGCTGCGGAAGTAAACCGGAAGTCCATTGCTGACCCATCTTCGGCGAAGGAAGTGACGTTGTGGAAAGAGTAACGATAATTGGTGAGCCGCCATTAATTCTCTCTTAACGTTCGAAGCGCGTTTGTAGCGTCATCTGCCTTGCAACGTCATTTATAAATGTTCCCTTGCATGCGTTTCACGTCGCGCCGACTTCACGGCCACGGGTGTACACTGTACTGCAGTACTGTTACAGTACTGGTAAATTTTGAGGTGAGTACACGCTGGCCGGGAGAAAAACCCGACGTTTTTGGGCCCGAAAATTCTGACGACCTTTTTTTTATTTTAGTCACCCGACCCCAAACTCTTCGGAAAATTTGGTCAGTTTTCCCGCCCGAAAACTCCGATGACCTTTTTTTAGTCATTCGCTTCGAAATACGCCTGAATTGGAGCATGCATCCTGATTTACTAGCGTGTACCCGTGTACCCTACCTTTCACAAGCGTATACTCTGGTTTTCGGGAGGTGAGTAATGAGTATACGATGTCGTTTTTCCGAAGGTGAGTATACGCTGTACACCAGCGTATACCCTCGTGTACATCCCTGGTGTACTAATTGCAACAGCCTACCCATGATAAAACAAGATAAAGTGTACCTTGTCCTGACCCGTCCGCTTGCCTGATTCAATCTTTATTAGCTTTCGGCGGTGAATCCATGGGAACAGCGATAAAGTGAAACCTGTGCTGCAGCATGCGCTTAATTGCATCTGCCTGGAGACCCTGCAGCGAAGTCTGGGACTTAAAATAATGGGAGATTTTCTACGAAGAAGTTGCATTCTTTATCTCTGGTTAAGTGGCTCTGGTCAGTTTCCGCTGTTAGCCACAACATCCTCCAATCGCTTACGTATGCCCCCGGGAAGTCATTCGGAACGCTTTCATTATCTCCATGACGGTTATTTCCGGTGACTTTTAATTCTAGAAAGCAGTGTAGCGACCTGATTTTACTTGCGATCCTTAAGTAGTTCCATCCATGGCTACATGGGCGTCTTCGGCTAGCAAAAAGAAAGATAACAAGTGGAGATACACGTAAATAGCTAGAAGCAAACTGAAATCAAGAATGGCGTTGTTTTAGTTAACGAGATGTTTTGGCCGTTGGAGGGTTCCAAGTTCGAATACACCTCAAGCCGCAGCAGTAAATATTAGACAGTAGTCTACTTGGATGGATACCATGCCAAGGCACATGAACACTTTACCATAAGCGATAGGAATTCCGAACGGTTGCATGATTCAGTTGAATTGTTTGAATCTATAGCATAATTATATGCCATGGCAATTTTCAAAGTCTAATAATTATATGTCATGAGTCATGATAATTCACACGATATTCCTCTCCATTTAAATAAGTCACCGCATAATTGCCAAATAATTACATAAATGAATGCGCAGTCTCATGAAATTGCAATGTAATTACACATAATACTCAACTTTCATTTATCTAAATTATGGTCCTTCGGGGAAAATCAGAACGCGCAAAAAGTAGGCCTATAGGTCATGATTGCAAAACTTGCTTATAGACCAAGCAACGAATTATAGCTGTATAATAAGAAGTGCGTGTATACTTAATTGGGCGACATTAAGGAAGTGTACAGAGAGAAACTCCCATCATTGTGACAGATGTCACGTGATATACTCGATTACATGCAGGTCGGCTTTCATGTCGCTCATGGTCCACTGCGTTACAGCAAAGCAATTGCAATTTGGTCGAAACAAGAAGGTATTGTTCCGCCTTAATTTCCGCAACGAGGAACAAAACAGATTATTACAGCGCAGTTAGTGTAAGTAGTCGCTGATGGTTCCAGTAATGTGTGTATACCCTAATTAAACGATACTCACATCCCTTTTTTGTAATATTGCTTTGAATGCTCTTGTATGCAGTATAACAATTTCAATATGTCTGGATAAATAAATGATGGGTTGAGTGATCGATTCATTGACTGATTGACTGATTGACTGATTGACTGATTGATTTGTTGGTTGATCGATTAATTGTTGATTGATTATTTATTGATTGATTGATTGATTGATTATTGATTGATTGATTGATTGATTGATTGATTGATTGATTGATTGATTGATTATTGATTGATCGATTGATCGATTGACTTATTGACTGACTGATTGATCGATTGACTTATTGACTGACTGACAGCAGTGACAGGCTTACTGACGGATTCATTTATTTATTTATTTATTGCTGGATTGGTTGATTTATCGATTGATCTATTAATTGATTGAATGATTGACGATTGATTGATGGATGGACTAATTAATTTATTGATTGATTTTAAAATGCATCTACAATGTATGTATAGGTTCGTGCTTGCATCTAGGCTCACTGATTTCTTGACGTGTTTATATACGGGCCAGTGTTTGTCTCGGCCATTTTCGGCGCAGAAGAGCTATTTCTGTCTAGTGGGTGCACGCAGATAGGAACTGAAGTGGTTTTGACAGAACAAACGATTACTGATGCTGAACTGTGCACTTGAAACGATCACAGACCAGCAGCAAAGACTGTTTGAAGATGCACTTCTACATATTACAGCTTAAACCCTGGATGTGTTCTTTTTATCTCTGCAGGTCTCAACGGCATTGGGTTAAAAACTTAGACTTCTCGTATCTTCGTCAGTATTCGCTGGTTCTTGTTGACGTCTATAGTCATGAGAGATGACAAACCAGTGGCCACCCACATCCACCACCCACATCCATGTTATGCTGAGGTTAGGGAATTGAAATCGCTTAAACTTTACGTTCATGGCTGTTGCTGAACTGACTTGATTATCTATATAATCTTCTTCTTCCCTTTCCCCTTCTCTTCCACTTCCTTCTCTTTCTCCTCCTCCTTTTTCTTTTCTACCTCCTCCTCCTCCTCTTTTCTCTTCCTCCTCCTCATCTTCCTCTTCTTCTTCTTCTTCTTCTTCTTCTTCTTCTTCATCATCATCATCATCATCATCATCATCATCATCATCATCATCATCATCATCATCATCATCATCATCATCATCATCATCATCATCATCATCCTCATCATCATCATCATCATCAACATCATCATCATCATCTTCTTCTTCTTCTTCTTCTTCTTCTTCTTCTTCATCATCATCTTCTTCTTCTTCTAGTATTCTTCCTGGGTCATTTCAGGGCCACTTTTCTTACACAGCGCAGCACTCGTGGATAAGCCGGTGCCCGCGCTTAACTTTAAAGTAGCGCTTTAGAAAGTTATAATAGGCCTACTTTGCGATTATACGATTCTGTTTACGACAGTCAGGTAACTGACTCTCTCTCGACTTCGTTAATGGTTGGACTCTATTCCTCTATTCAGGGCAGCAGCAGTAGCATGCCAGCAGGACCTGGAATTCTAAATAAAACTAGCGACTGAAGTGATCGAGTGACCCTGTTTATATGTTCCGTTTCGACTCGAATGACGTGCCGCCAATTCGAATGAACAGCTGCGGTGAAAAAACGCACCCGATAAACATGATAGAGACGACGGAGCTTATTGAGAACGCGCCCGCAGCTCAAGTGGCGTTATTATGCTTCAGCTTATTGCATTCCAAGTCACGATACGGTCGTTTGACGAATGCGCGCATGACGTAGGTTGGTTAGTATGTCAACACGAAGATTTATCTTGCTCGCATAGAGTCTATAATCTAGGCCTATATACATAATTATATGGACACTGCACCGGAGTTTCACGCCGAAGTGCAAGAGCAATAATATATGCAAGTAAATGACTTGCTCATGGTCCCTATGCGCGGCGGCTTGAGGTGGATTCGAACCTTGGACCTTCCGTCTTAAAAGGCACTGAAACTTATCACCAGACCGCCGCGCACCACGAGTGTATATATGCATGATTGATCAACAAGGACATCTTTTCCTATCTGAAAATACCCTTTCATCTGAGTGCTATAGCTGTGCAGTGTATATACACACATGCAAACGCGCTAAGCAATTGTTGTTGCGTTGCAATACATTGATATAAGAGCTATATAATATTATGTGCATGAACGCACGCGACACGCAGCTCCTGCACGAAATTTCTGCTCAATAATCATTCTTAAGGTTACAATATGCAAGATTAGCGAATAGCCTTGGATCGGCAGTTGTATGTGAATTGTATGTGAGTTGTATGTGAGTTGCATGTGAATTGTATGTGAGTTGTATGTGAATTGTACAATGTATGTGAGTTGTATGTGAATTGTATGTGAGTTGTATGTGAGTTGTATGTGAATTGTATGTGAATTGTATGTGAATTGTATGCGAGTTGTGTGTGAGTTGTATGTGAGTTGTGTGTGAGTTGTATGTGAGTTGTTTGTAAATTGTATGTGAGTTGTATGTGAGTTGTATGAGAGTTGTATGTATATGAGTATGTGTATGTGTGGGTACGGATGTGCAATGTGCATGTATGGTATATTTATACCAAGCGCATGATCAGAGAAATTCGATTGCGAAACGGTTGATCGAGGTTATTTCACGGTTTCACCAACATGGCCCTTGAGAGGTTGAAGCTGATGATCCGCTTGGCTGGACTGGAGCACAATAAATTACACCAGTATATCTACACACACGCACACACACACACACATACACACACACACACGCACACACATACACACACACGCACACACACGCACACACATACAAACGCGCAAACACACGCGCACACGCACATGCACACACATCAGTGCAGCACTGTTCGTAAGCAGAGTAGATATCTGCAGAGCACATTGCACTGATCATCAATTTTAGCCGAATCGTCGCTCTGCGAGTTCGCTGCGAGTTTATCAAATGCAATCCTGCGTCGTCGTGTCTCTCAGAAAGCAATATGTTCCAACTACTATCGGGGAGAACTTGGCAGTACTATTTATATATATATATAATTATTTTATATATATGCTATAATTTATATATATATATGTAGCCTATATATATATATGCAGCTGTATAACCGTACAAATTCAGAGGCAAAAACTATGGCTGCGAGTATAGCCTATGAGGGTATACAGCATAGACCCTATACTCACCTCCGGGGAAATGACAGCGTGTATAGTACTGTATACATGTACTCACCTCTGAAAACGAGTGTAAACGCGGGTTACAGCGTATACTCACCTCACAAAGGCCAAAGTGGAAACAGTTTGCAGAAATAAAATAACGAGCATAAAACAGGAAAAATTCGCGATTTATGATGAAAAAATCACGAGATTAAAGCGTTTTAGGTTTTTCCGGCGAAAAATCCTTTAAAAAATTCGATGACTTAAAAAAAGAAAAAAATCGTCAGGAACTTTGATGACCAAAAAAAGTCGTCAGAAACTTTGTCTCAAGAAGTCAATTTTTTCGTCGGCAGCGTGTACTACTCACCTCAATAATTCAAAATACACCCGTGGCAGAAATTAACGAAGAATGAGTCGGATACACTAAAATTTAGCGCCACTAAGTCTCACGTGGGGCGCGGACCGCGCGGTGGTGTAGTGGTTATGTTCGTTGCCTTGCAGCCAAAGGGTTTAAGGGTCGATTCCACCTCAAGTCGCCGCGTTGGAACCTTGAGCAAGTCCTTCACTCACAATTGCTCAGCGCTTCGGCGTGAAACTCCGATGCAGTGTAGGCGCTGTAGTCGGGAGCGCCTCTGAGCATTGAGCTTAAAGGGGCGCTATAACACGTGCACATACAAACAATATATTCTTTGGGACTTCCGAACTGCCGACGATGAACATACTGAGATGGATAATAGTCGAATACTTGCCATGTAGGCTACCTAAATTATAGCGCTTGTACTATTATACTGTCGTGGAATGGGCGCGTCCTCTTCCCCCACCCACCCCCGTTTTCTGAATACATCTCTGGTCTTCTGAACTCATCCCACGACAATCTCAAGCAACTTAAAATGTCTCCAACATGTTTCGAATTTACTGCGCAACAAATTCTGCACTCAGACCAAATAATAAAATTATGTCCACCGCATTTAAATGTCGAACATCGACCGAGGTTGTTTATAGTGACGTGCATGTACAGAAGTAATGCGGGAGTAATTATGCTCATATTTAAGGAACTTTGTTAGGAATAGCGCATAAAGGAAGGACTAAGGAAATTGCAAGATTCTCATGTTGTGGGCGCGATGGTGTGGTGTGTATGTTCGTTGCCTTGCAGCTGAAGGGTTGCAGGTTAGAATACAACTAAAACCGCCGCGTAAGGAACTTTGGCAAGTCCTTCGCTCGCAAATGCTCAGCGCTTCGGTGTGAAACTCCGATTCAGTGTCCGCGCTGCATTCGGAAGCGCTTCTGAGTGGAAATGTTGAATGGGCGCTATAACAAGTACACATACATGCATACCATAGTCTATAGCATGATTCGTGAAGCATATATGCTCAATTCGCTATACAAGTCTGCTCTAAGTCCCTTTTGCTTCTACTTCCTCTATAGATACAAAACCGGGTGGTTCGTGTCTTTCGGTGGTAGGACTCTTTACCTCTAACGGCCTGCTCTTGACGCTTCCTTTCTTGAATTTCTTCTCTGGTTTTCCTCACTCAACTTCAGATAGTTTTATTTGACCGCGCTGGGGTTGGGAGCGCCTCTGAGTAGTCCATTGAAGAGGCGCTATACAGTTGCACCTAATGAATGAATGTTCAACAACAACGTTTCATAATCGCGATGACTAGCACCACCCTCCTTACTCTAGGCTTGGGACTGGCATCGCCGTGAGCAACACTGAGTATGGTATACAAATGCCAACGCTAAATTTGTGGGAAAGATTTAATTATAATCAACAGTGTGTCGCTATTTCGGTACAAGAGTGAAGCATTCATTAACCAAACACAAATACACCAAAGGCCAGTATACCCAAAGGGGGGGGGTCTAAAGTCCACCACTGACCCTCTGGGCATTGTTCTGATTGCGGCTGGACTCATTTGTAGCGCCATCCGTTGATAGATGTTTTAATTGTTTTATACAGAGGCGCTACACAAATTGGTTATTCATAATTAATAATAGCAATAATAATATAACAGCGATTAAACGCAATATCGAGAGGCTATCCTTCAGGTGCGCGCACGAAGCGAAAGCATGACGTCAATGTAAGAATTTATATAGCACCTTTCTGTACATGATGAATTCATATATGCGACACCTCGCTATTTGAACTTCAGATTGCTGACGTCGCTACAGATGCGTTTCCAACCGTCAGCCATACCATCCACACACATTCTCAAAGAGAGAGACAGACATACAGACAAAGAGAGACAGAGAGAGAGAGAGAGGGACAGAGAGAGACAGAGACAGTGACAGAGAGCGAGACAGAGACAGAGAGACAGAGACAGAGAGACAGAGACAGACAGACAGAGACAGAGACAGAGACAGCGAGAGAGAACAGAACAGAACAGAAAACAGAACAGAGAACAAAACAAATAAGAGAACAGAGAACGCAGAAAAGAGAAAAGAGAGCAGAGACAGAGACAGACAGGCAGGCAGGCAGGCAGGCAGGCAGGCAGACAGACAGAGATAGAGACAGAAACAGACGCACGGAACTGTTGCCATGTAATCATTGCTGAGATATTAGAAGCATAACAATACGAAGAATTGCTATGCATTACACAGCAATAAACGTCAAATTAAGTCTGCGCCGGTGTGCATGAAAACCGAAATATATGGACGCATTCAAGCATCTACAAACATCTGTAATCTGCTTGCTCCGAAGTCTGTGCAAACTCGTAAATCTCCTTTGTTTCCTAAACAGCATGGAATAACGCGGGCGACATCCTCTGCAGCCCTAAAGAAATTATCGCCGGAGTTGGTAGCCTATAGAGAGGTCAACCAATGGCTTTCGTATGAAGCCAATCGAAGACATGAGACGTACCAACATGTAACAGACGACTATTTATGCGGATCTAGGACAATTATTGGTCATAGGACAATGATTGCCCATATCTCAGTTTCTCTGGACAGCCGTCCGCTGCGCTCAGCTCCCCGTGGTAACCATAGGCGTAGGGGACATTTCAGGAGTTAAACTTTTTCCCAAAAATCTGATGACCTTTTTTAGTCGTCCGTTCGAAATTTCCCGAAAATTCCCGTTACTTCTTTTGTCCGAAAATTCTGACGACTTTTTATTGTGGTCCGGTCGAAATCTTCCGAAAATTTTAGATAGAATTTTCCTGGTCTGCTTGCCCGAAAACCAGACTTGCCCGAACATTGTGGGGGCATTTCCCCTCTGGACCCCCGTCTCCTACGCCTATGGTGGTAACTATCTTGTCCATATTTCTCGTACCACTATACAGCACTATGCAGCGAAGGCATTCTACGTGGTGGGTCCAGCTATCTGGAATGGCCTCCCTGCAGCTCTCCGCTCGCTTCCCTGTGACTATGCTGGCTCTTTCTATCGTCTTCTCGAGTCTTTACTTTTCGACCAGGCCTGGGTTGGGAATGCTTTTGAGTGACCTATTGAAGAGGCGCTATATAAATTTATGTGATTGATTGATTGATTAATTGAATGATTGATTTGAGGACAATTTACTATAGGACGATTGGTCATAGGATAATCGGTCATCGAACGGTTGGTCATAGGACGATTGGTCATATAAGCTTATACCACAAATAAATTACATGAATCATAATTATTATTGTTAAAACAAATAAATCGTTGCAAAACAGGCTTTAGACAATTTCTTGCAGTTATCGATTAAGGATAATCAGCATTTTTGGACAAATATAAATGGTGTCAATCAAGCAATTTAGTCGAGTTTATCTCATTTAGTCTATATTACATTTTATAGGCTATTAAATAACGTAGTAGGCCTAAATGTCAGTTGGTGTTTTACCCTCTTCAATAAGTAACCTATTCGATAGCCAAAATCGGCCTACTAATTTAGAATTTTACTTTAAGTTACGCGTATCGACCATGTGAACCATGTGACCTACTATACCAATCGGCATATAAAACTAATAGTCATCATACCGTTTATAGTACAGCTCATGCGCATTAAGTCAAGTCAAGTAGCCTAATGCATCTAATTATGTATATAATTATGGCTTCACTGTGTGTAAATATTTGTGCTATAAAAAGATATAGGCCTACGTGGCACAGACTATCTGCTCAATTTATAGGACATTAAAAACTCGCTTAAGCATTGTGCTATATATAGACGTAGTGTACACGTATATAATGTAAATATATGCAATAAAAACATATGTTGCCAATTTAGACCATTGTAGAATTTGTAGTACTCTATTGTTTACGGAACGGCGTCATTTTATTGGCTGCATTACGCTTCTCAGTCGAACGCTAATGAGATGTTAATTTCTTTTTTACGTGGAATTGGGCGAAAATAGACTAAACAAAGAAGGATAATATGAACGAACAAGTCCCTAGCAAACCAAACAGTCCGTATAATAGGCGTCGATTTTGTCTACGTTTATTCATTCCGTTAGTTAGTGCGAAGACGTTTATGTTTACCCATGCGCGGGGATGCCACTCTGAATTTTAAAAAGGTCAGATCCGGACGAAGAAAAGGCTAGAAAGAAAAGGCTAGATTGTGAATTTCTAAGAATATACATGCATTTTTCAATTTTTCGCGCGTGAAATTTAAATTTCTGAGGAACTTTTTTAGTCATCCAACCACAATTTGCTTCTTTTCGCGAAAAATGTATGCTGACTTTTTTAGCCTTTCGCTCCCAAAAAATCTGAAAAAAGCTACAACAACTTTTGGAGTCCGTATTCACAGCATTTTCGACCTTTTTCACGTCTTTTGCGCATTTTTACCTTAAAAAGGTATATTTTATGTCGAATAAGTCGGAGAAACCGCCGTGAAAAAGGTTAGACCCTGACAAAAAAAGTCTAGAAACCTAGATAAAACCGAAAAACTTAGATCTAGGTGGGAAAAGCTAAGAGTGGCATCCCGGTGTATGCGGTGTTTTCAGAAGCACCTGCCCGTGCATGCAGAAAGGTGTATTTTATGGGATTAATGCGCCCCAGATAATGATGCGTCTTCACAATTAATGGAATAACTGGGCGTTGCCAATTCACTGGCACCTGGCATAGTTCATCATCTACTGCCAGGGTTAAAGTGGGTGAGAAAGCGTGGGAATAGCGTTCCCACTGCTCTCGAAATTCCATGCTTGTGTCTCCACTTCTTGCTCACCATGCATGGAACCATGGGAACAAATGAGTTCCAATTGAACCCTTCTTTGGTGTTCCCACTGCTCACCTAAACCACTTTAACCACTGTAAGATTATTTTTATCGTCCATTCCTATCTTCATTCCATTCTATTCTCTTTTGTTCTCTTATTATCTATTTTTCTATTAGTTTCTATTTTACTTGTCTCTGGGTTCATTTGACGGAACTGTTTGACTTTATCTCAGTATCTACCCATTCCATACATCCGTTCATCCATCCACCCAACCAACCATCCACCCAACAACCATCCACCCATCCATTCAATCATCCATCAGTCCAATAATCCATCCAATCATCCATCCATCCAATCATCCATCCATCCGTACATCCAATCATCCATCCATCCAATAATCCATCCATCCAATCATCCATCCATCCAATCATCCATCCATCCAATCATCCATCCATCCAATCATCCATCCATTCAATCATCCATCCATCCAATAATCCATCCATCCAATCATCCATCCAATCATCCATCCACCAATCCATCCATCCATCCATCCGTGCGTGTATCTATCCATGCATCCATCGATCCGTTCATCTGTGAACCAATCCGCCCAGCCGTGGTTAATAATTTTTCGTCGTCCGTCCATCCATTCTTCCGTCTGTCCGTCTGTCTGTCTTTCAGACAAACAAACAGACAGACAGACAGACAGACAGACAGACTGTTGCTTTCGTATGCGCTGTTTCCCTGCATCTGCTATTCACTTAGAAAATGTTTCTGCCTTGATGTGGGCTCTTCTTATTCTAGACCATGCAGCACACCAAAATGCATTTTTCTTCATTCATGTCTGCTCAGCCTCATATAATTATTATGCCTCTGTCTTTTTCTCTGGTTCTGTTCGTCTATCTGTCTTTTTGTATCCATCCCTTTAACCGGTTCGCTCAACCTTATAAGCTGCCTTACCAATACCAACCGTCCCTAATTGGGTTTGTTTCACCATAAGTCAATCCTCGCTGTAATCCGCTTTATGGAATTATACACTAAACCAAATTATCAAAATAGCATTTTCATCCAGCCAAATAATTATTATTACTTGAAGAAACTCTCGCAGACTATGTGACTGTTAAAAAAACACAATGACGTGCGTCTTAATAGGCCTAGTATTAGCTTATAAGACGGCAGCAGACTGTAGAACAGTGTAGACGTATAGGCCTTCATTCAGATCAAGCCAGAACAAAGGTTAGTGTCCGGAGAGTCAGTCAGCCGAATGCGCATGTCCTTTATCAAGGAACAGACTCTGCCGTCTAATTTTCTACTTCTTTAAAAACTCAACATAGAAACAAATATGCACATGTTGTAGAGTCTATAGTGAAGATGCTTGTTTTACATGCCCGATAGACAGGCATCTTCACTATAGACTCTACAACATGTGCATATTTGTTTCTATGTTGAGTTTTTAAAGAAGTAGAAAATTAGACGGCAGAGTCTGTTCCTTGATAAAGGACATGCGCATTCGGCTGACTGACTCTCCGGCATTATTTTGTTGCGCAAAATGAACATCACGTGGCGGCAAATGAAAGGCCCATGTACATGATTTTTTAGAAATCTTATTAAAGCATCCGCGTGCCTGTCTTATATAATAAAAATATTGTATCGGAGCCATAAATTTCTAGAACGTCTCTAGAAGAATGACTATTCTGAGGTGCTTTCAGCAAGGAAAACCCCGGCAGATAAGAAATATATTACACCCATAATAATTTATGATCTACATAATGATCGCTTTAAGACAAAACCGTGTTCAAACTAGCATTCCGTCCGAGATACATGTATACCAATCGGGATACCAGAACTATTTATGTATACATGTATCCGAGCGTTATGACCACACACTAAAATGGTCGCAATATAAAACGCTAGTATATCGGCAGTTAAATACAAGATTTCGCAACGCACATCCTTCACTGTATATTCCTGTAGGCCTATATGGTTCCATGGTCATTGGTCAGCAATAATGTCTATGAAAAACTAATCTATAAGTTGACCGGTCATTGCTTGACTGTCCGCTTGACCCTGCTAATAAAGTCTACGTATCTGCGGCCATTAACCTCTGTCGAAAATAAAACAGAAACAACCGGTCTGCTTGTTACATGTCAGCCCGTTTACGATATCGATTATTGTCACCTACAGAAATTTATTGACACCCCTGCAGACAATATTCAATATTCCATGCGGTGAATATAATTGCGTATCGTAATAGTAAAAATTCTAAGGCGCCACTCGAAGGTCAGATGCAGGGCACCCGTTTATTCACGAGCGCTGCATGTGTCTAGTGACTCTAGTCAGAGGTGTTGTCTAGCAGAGTATACAGTTCGAGGAAGATCGTTCTAATAGTTGAAACAACTATTATATCGAAGCTAACCCCTATATTATATGCAAAGAATGATTTGTCCAAAAAATAAAATGAAATCAAATCAAATACCATTTATTAAGGTAGCAACCATTGTACATTGAACACAAACAGACTAACAACATTAATGATTAACATGACAGAGAGAATAATCAGCACATCATAAAATAAAGAATCATGTCCGGTTGTGCACTTAAATGAGAACCCCCAAAGGAACAAGTCTCACTATCAGGGCTGCCCCAGCATCAGTCGGTAGTGGAATGGCAGATCAAACAGATGCAAACAGAGTGTACAACATTATTGCTTAAAACTAACGATATCAATGCAGTCACATTGGCAGGCTACTGCTAAATATAAAGATCAAAAAGGCTCTACTGTAACATCAAGAGGTTACTATTCATTCATTCGTTCATTCAAGAATTTATATAGCGCTTCTTCAATGGAACTACTCAGAAGCGCTCCTGAATCTAGCACGACAATGTGGACAGTTTTGAGTTTAATTTTTTTAATGCTTCAGTAAGAGCCCACAGGATGCCGACGTATATAAAGACGCACAAGTCCTTGTGGTGTGGATGTGGTAGGCGGCTCATGGTGCGAGAGAGAAAGAGACAGAGACAGACAGAGACAGAGACAGAAACAGAGAGAGACAGAGAGAGAGACAGAGAGAGAGACAGAGAGATAGAGACAGAGACAGAGACAGAGAGAGAGAGACAGACAGAGAGACAGAGACACAGAGAGAGAGAGAGAGAGAGAGAGAGAGAGAGAGAGAGAGAGAGAGAGAGGGAGAGGGAGAGGGAGAGAGAGAGGGAGGGAGACAGAGACAGAGACAGAGACAGAGACAGAGAGTGAGTGAGAGTGAGAGAGAGAAGGCACCAGTACATATGGCATCGGTCAGACCATACGTCGATCGGTCTGTGGGTCGGTTGGTCGGTCGCTGCATGTACGCTGCACCGTCAGATCAGAGATCCATTTTTAGTCGCCGTCGTTGGAAATTCACAGCAGTCGTCGCTCAGCACTGCAACTGTTTAGGACCTGAAGAGTTTCTTCGTCATCGTCATCATCATCATCATCAGTAGGGTATATACCATCAGTAGCCGTTGCGTTATACCATCACCAATATACCATCACCATCGGTTGCTTCTCTTGCAATCCTGTTCTGCTGGCTCTCCATCTATCTTTCCGTCACCAAGACGACTTGCGTCCCTTGGCGATACGTGAGAAAAATTTATCGTTTCATTAGTGCATGCTATTATTCGCTCTTCGGCGAGCGGGCGAGTGGTTGCAGAGAACGGGAGATTTCTTCAACGTATTAAGGTAATTGCTCTTCAGATTCATGGAGTTCTAAATTAGAAATTGTAGCCTATAGCTGGAATCTGTCTTTTATAAAGCACCACTCCAAGAAAAAAAACTTAGTTGCGGAGATTGAAAAGCCGAAGATTGGGTTTTTGTACGTCGCTGTAGAAATAGATTGATATGGGAGGGGGGCTGGTAGGTCTATAAGTAAGAAAAACTGGAGAATATCGTCAAGAAATAACGGCTGAATAGGATGGAGCACGTGCTAAGAATGGACGAGGAAGGGAGAGCAAACCAGGCAGTGAAATGGATTCCCGGAAAGGAGAAACGTGTGAGGGGAGAACCAAGAATTGTAAGGAGAACTACGAGAAGATCTACAATGTCTGGAGATGACGTGGAAGAACGCTGAAGAGGTGGCAATGGACAGAGGAGAAGAGAAGCTGCGCTGCCCGATATTCGTTCCTGCACGGGAAGGACTAAGGTCTAAGGTAAGGACTCTTTCCACTTACGTTTAAGGCATAAGGCAATAAGTCAGACACATGACGCAGTTCCTTGTTGCCTTTGTGACTTTGTTATTTTATGGAGTTCTGTAAAGTACTGTAATTCCTTGGGAACCTGAACAGAAAGGTGGTATTGGAAATACCAACGAGGAGAAAGTTTTCGGAAGCCATCAGACTGAGGGGGAAGTTGTGGGGGGCGAGGTGGAGGAGAGAGACGTGAGGAGGACTGCATTGTTTGATATGAAAACCGTCAAGCGATGGACTAAATACTAAAATAATAAGATATTAATTTACTGTGCCTCTTGCCGCTAAATGGTTAATATAGTGAACTTTCCGTTCAAATGCGGCTGAAATGAATATCGATAGTGCTGTAATATTGCAAGATCCCACTGAATTTTTACATAAAAGAAACTGATCGGTGCTTGGAGTGAATTTTAGAGCGCTACCAGGAAATCGCGGGTCGTGGGGCTTGGAAACTTATTCCACACTGTTCTTGAGAAGCAGCTAAGATAGGCCTATAATTCTCTTGATGCACGAGCTCTGTGGAAATGGCTATGGAAAATGCTGCAATGCTCTCTGATTACAATGCAATGTACATCGAACGTTGGTCGGTTTTCGGGTGATTTTTTTGGAGCACAACCAAAAGCCCGAGAGTGGATTCCTAGCAGCAGACTCGACGAAGATCAGCCAAGACGTTTTCTGACAGGATGCACTTGCGGAATTGATTATCGAGAATGCTGCTATGCTAAAACAAATTCCAATTTATTTTTTTAACCAAATAAGCTGGCCAGTGTTTGGGTGATTTCTAGAGCAGCGCCAGAAAATCGCGAATAATGTGGCTGGATAATTAATAGCCTACACTCTTCTTGACAAGCAGTTCAGAGCCTCAGAAATTTTCTGGCCGAGCAAAGTTTGACGAAGTAGCTATCGAGAATTCTGCAATGCTGCAAGATTTAAAATGCATTTTTTAATCACAGAAAGCGATCCTAGAGGCATTTTTAGAGAGCCGCCAGAAAATCACTAGTAGTGGGACTTAATGCCTAATCTATTTTATTTATTGAATCATTTTCTCCATTTCTATAGCGCCCGGTCACTCTCCCTACTCAGAGACGCTCCCGAATACAGCGCGGACACTGCATCGAAGTTTCACGTCGAAGCGCCACAGCAATTGCGAGTGAAGGACTTGCTCAAGGTCCTTACGCGACGGCTTGAGGAGGATTCGAACCTGGAACCTTCCGGTCCCAAGGTACCGACGCCACCACTACACCATCGCGCTCCACAATTATATTGCACACTGTGTGTTAGACGTTCACCATATCCTTACTCAACATGCGTTCTATAACTCTATGCAAAAACGTAGGCCTATAATACAATTAATGTAGCGCCTTTCTGAGAACTCACAAAGGTACGAAATACCTAAGAGGCTGCAGCGGTCGGTCGAGACTTCTGTAGCGCCTCGACGATACATTTCACGATTAAAATATCTTGTCGGAAGACCTATTTCCTCTGCGAATCGCTTTCGTCTATCATCGGCTCCAGGTTATCACTTATCAGCATTTCAGATTTGGTTGAGTGATTCTGAATGCAGAAAGAAGATGTCTATATTGAATGAACGAATGCATAAAATTTAGTAAGTACAAGCTTCATCGCAAGGGATTTTATGCCAAACATATTTAGAGTAGCCTACAATAGTGTTTGAATTATGTGTGATAAAAATATAATATAGGCTAATTACTGCGATATAAGCACAAATAATTTATATATCTAATTAAAACTATCTGTGGGTCAATTTTGTTATGAGAAATAACATTATATATTGCCATAGAAAATTAATGTAGCCTATTATTATTGGTGACTCAAGAAAAATTTCGTAATACATAATGTTCGTGAACATGATATTAAAATTATGATATAGCCTAATATATAAACATAAAAGGCTTATAATTATTAAAACAATTTAAGTTTTGAACTTGATTAGCCTATTATGCAATAAAAATTACACATAGATCTAAATATATGTGTATGTACACTGTGTCCACGATAAAGTAGACCACACAATAAAGTGTCATAACTCGATCAAAACGTTTAGGATTTGTCTGAAATTTTACACAAAACAACAGTGGCCATATATACATGAGATCCTAAAGCCGATTAGAAATATTCGCGAGTTTGCCAAATTTATGAGCGTTTGAGATGCAGCACCGAAAAATGCAACTTTCCAACATGAAAAAGCTGAAAGGAAGCAAAATTCAGCTATAAATGGTGGTCAAACTGTCATTTTTGTTCACGAACACCTGACCGTAGACGTATTAGTGTAGTAGCAGTACCGGAAGACACTCGGCTTCATATCCGCAGCTGTGGCCGCCTAGCAGTCCAGATCTCAAACCGGGTACATGTACCGGAGTAGCGCGTTTTTCGTTCCTGTATTCATGACATCGATAACCGTAGGGCGCGTCTGATTGAAGAGTGACAGCTGTTTGACCAGGTGATCATCGACCTGACCATCAAACAGTAGCGTCTATGTCTACGGCTGTGTGTTCGTGACCAAAAAGAACATTTTGACCACCATTTAGAGCTGAATTTCGCTTCCTTTCAGCTTTTCCATGTTGGAAAGTTGCATTTTTCGGTGGTGCAACTCAAACGCTAATACATTTGACAAACTCAGGAATATTTCTAATCGGCTTTAGGATCTCGTGTAAATATGGTCACTGTTGTTGTGTTTAAAATTTCAGAAAAATCCTAAACGTTTTGACCAAGTTATGACACTCTTTGTTGTGGTCTACTTTATCGTGGACACAGTGTATATAATGCCTGTGTACAAATGATTGGATAGATAAGAAGCATCAAATCATGGCTGTTTCTAGTAGGCTATCTGTGCTAAATGAGTTTCCTGATAATATCGCCACAAATGGAAACACCAACTTTATCACAATATCATAATTACGTCCAAACACTCATCCAACAAGACGTGCAAAGATAACCATCAAAAATTGCGCTTCTTGAAATTCGAAATCGAAAATATTATTATACAGCTCCAATACGGTACATAATTTACGACTAAATCGTTGTGGGAAAAACCTGATTATATTTGGCAAAACGTCCTCATATATAATTTGATGTAGGTCTATAATTCCGGACTGCTATAAATTATGTATCTTGTAAATGCCACATAATCATGTAATATTGAAGGCAATAACAATAATAATAATAGCTGCGACAATTTGTGTACGGCGCCGTATAATAGGCATACGGTCATACCGCTGCATTGGAACCGTACAAGGCAGCTAACAAGCGGGATAATCCGTAGGGAATAAGTATGTAGCAGAAAAATAAGGACAGATGTGAACAGGGCTGTTTTAAGGAAATTTTTTAACTGCTCAGCTCCTTCTTTCATTTCCCATCATTTATGGTAAATTACTTCGCATTGGAGAACAATGACCTATTTTGCTAGTTTTAACTGTGCAGAAGTGCTTCTACAACTGCACATTTTGTGAACAATTGCACGTTAAGAAAACCTTGAAAAGCACTACATAGGCTATCTGTCCAAAAATCTCAATAAAATTCGAAAGACTTAATTTCGTGTTTTCTATTTTCAAACTATGATGCATGCCAACTTTCAAGCCCGACTTCTCACCTATATTCGAATACTTGTTTGTTTCATTTTAACGAGAGTCACTCTGGCACTTGTGCGTGAAGTCTTGGACATTATTTTATTAGCGTTGCACTATGATTAATATTAAATGAATGAAGTGTAGGCTATCTGTGTGCGTATGCTTTTATCTTCTTCTACATGCAATTGGATAAAAAAAATGCTATGTGAATATGAAACGATTTCAAGCAATTGAACTATTCATAGACACACAAAATTAATATAGGGCCTACATCTGTAGATACAGATGTCAATGTAAAGAGAGTTATGTATGACTTGTGATAATGTAAGTCGTTGATATCTACTACAAGCAGTTGACTCGTGTGTAGATATACAGTACACGCAGACGTGGGCTCCTCGCCTTAAATCCCAGAAGTGAAGTGGATAATTACTGTCTTGGTTACTCTTCGAATTCATCGCTAAGCACAACACAAGACTACTCCCTCGGTCGCTGCGTGCCAATGGGACAGATTGTGAAAAAGAGATATAAATACAGAAGAGAAAGAGACACAGAGACAGAGAAAGAGACACAGAGACAGAGAAAGAGACACATACTATAGAGACAGAGAGAGACAGAGACAGAGACATAGGGAGACAGACTGAGACAGAGACAGAGACAGATAGAGAGACAGACACGTAGACATAAACATGAACTGATACACACACACACACACACACACACACACACACACGCACACGCACACGCACGCACAAACGTCGCACACACACAGAAACAGAGAAACAGACACAGAGAAACAGACACAGACACATAGGCATAGACACATAGACAATTAGACATAGCATGAACTGATACACACACACACAGAAAGAGAGACACAAACAGGCAGACGAACGGGGAGGCAAGGCCATGCGCAGGGGGTCGACGAGTGAAAGGCTGCAGCTGGTTAGTTCATGTCGAATGGAGATCAGCGTCGGTTGGTCTCTCGGTGCTCGACATCCGTGCTCAATGACATCACAGCGCCGCACGGCTTTGCGGGTAATTGGGAGGAGGCGGAGGACAATGACAAACTACGGGTCCAACCGACACAGGAGACCTCTGTCTCTGTCTCTGGCTGTATCTCTATCTCTGCCTCTGTCTCTTCCCTGTCTCTGTCTCTGTCTCTGTCTCTGTCTGTTTCTGTCTCTGGCCCTGTCTCTGGCCCTGTCTGTTTCTGTTTCTGTCTCTGTCCCTGTCTCTGGCCCTGTCTGTCTCTGTCTCTGTCTATGTCTGTCTCTGTCTACGTCTCTTTCTATGTCTCTGCATCTGCCTCTGTCTGTCTTTCTGTCTCTGTCTTTGTCTCTGTCTCTGTCTCTACCTCTGTCTCTGTATCTGTCTCTGTCTCTGTCTCTGTCTCTGCCTCTGTCTCTCTCTGTCTCTGCATCTGCCTCTGTCTCTCTTTCTGTCTCTGTCTCTGTCCTTGTCTCTGTCTCTACCTCTGTCTCTGTATCTGTCTCTGTCTCTGTCTCTGTCTCTGTCTCTGTATATGTTTCTGTTTCTGTTTCTGTATCTGTCTTTCTCTGTCTGTATCTGTCTCTCTGTCCCTGTTTCTGTCTCTCTGTCTCTGTATCTGTCCCTGTCTCTGTTTCTGTCCCTGTCTCTGTCTATGTCTCTGTCTCTCTCTCCTGTCTGTGTGTGCCTTCTTTTTTCCATCTTGTGTCTATCTGTCTCCAAGCTTGTCTCTTCCTACATGTACGTGTCAATTTGTCTTCCTCTCTCCTCTCTTCTCTCTCTCTCTCTTTCTCTCTTTCTCTCTTTCTCTCTCTCTCTCTGTCTCTCTCTGTCTCTTTCTCTCTTTCTCTCTTTCTCTCTCTCTCTCTCTCTTTCTCTCTTTCTCTCTCTCTCTCTCTCTCTCTCTCTCTCTCTCTCTCTCTCTCTCTCTCTCCCTCCCTCTCACTCTCTCTTTCCCTCTCTTCCTCTCTCTCTGACCGTCTGCATGTCCGTCTATCTATCTATCTGTCTACGATTCTCTGCATGTAATCAAATTCCGTGACTGTCGATTGATTCGAACGATGGCGCTCCATAATACTCCAGGGACCTTAGCAGTAACCCCGTCCTCTGTTCGACTTCACTAAGCACACTCGAAACATCTGTGGACTGCAAATCGTCATTCCCGCAGTGGTTTGTCCGACTGCAATTTGCAACGTGTCAATGAGTTTGAAAGTTTTGCACACTGTTGAACCTAGTTAATTAAGTCGAACAGTTTTTCTTTTCAAAGAATGTCGCTGCACAGGGCGTAGCCAGCCTTTAGAAAGTGGGTGGTTATGAAGAAATTTAATTAGGCTAGGTCACTGTTGTTCACCCCGCCCAACCCCGTCAACCTGTGCCTTCAGTTCCTTGAACTCTAGCAGCCGTCATGACCAGTTTAACCCCGTATACCCGAATGCAAACTCAACGGATTTGAACAAATTACATGTATGTTGGTTCTATTTTTCAGAGTCGAGTGATACCCACCCAAAGCCACCCCAAGCCACCCCAAGTCACCCCAAGTCACCCCAAGTCACCCGATGGCGACGCCACTGCACATCCATATAAGCATCAAACTCCGCCATTGTCTGTACTCTGACATGTCCAAATCCTATATAAAAGAGGAGTACGACGTTGATGATCACTGTTATGCATGTATATTATGCATGTATTATGGCCATTTATATAGCGCCTTAAAAAGAATCTAACGAACAGGACCGTGTTTAACATGTAGGTCCATTCGGTGCGGTGCACCGAATGCCCATGAGCCGAGAGTTTTGTTGCCATTGGTCAAATGTCTTTTGCTGTAACACTTCGCACCGACACCGAAGAACCTTAAACACGTCCCTGCTCACGAAGGCATGTGCACTTACCGCGCATAGTGTCCTTAAACTTGGACTATACTACAACCATGCTTCGATGTCCATTAACCCTTTAACGACCAGCTGCACACGTTTTCAATGCATTTTAGTTCACGCTGACCATTAAAGGGTTAACTTCAACCCGTTCTTGACCATGCAGATTGTATTCATAATTATGGGAAGGACCTGATAATAACTCATCCACTGCATGCCCGCGTATATATACACTTGTAGCGCCAGTCCCAAGACTGGATAAAGAAGGAGGGCAACATTAAAAGTCATCTCTGCTGAAACTCAGCCTCGCTAAACAACATCAGTAAGAGCCGTTGTAACCAGCGCGTTATTCTGTCGGAACACGCGCCGTAGTCGGGAGCGCCTCTGAGTAGATAGCTTGAAGAGGCGCTATATATATAGCAAATGCGAGAAAAATTGTATTATTTTGCAATTAAACCGAACAGAGAAATAATCGAAATCTGGAAATAGAACTAAATTATAAAAATAAATTTGTTCGAATATAATGCCAGCTGACAGCCCAAACCAATGTACAATCGTCTGTATACATGTATAAAAACTATAATTATAATGATATCGTGTTTGCTTCGTCTGTAGGCCTATATTATATATATATTATATATATATATATATATATATATATATATTATTGGCCTATGTAATTATGCACCGATCGAAATGGCTAACCTCATTTGGTAAGGAGCTCGCCGGGGAAAAGCATTCGCCTCTGTATATATATAATATTGTATATTATTATATACATATTTATATTTGAATAGATAGAGAGAGAGAGATTCAATCGCACATAATCTCACGTGACATGGCCATCGTTTGACCAAGCTGTATCTTAACTTGTATATAGACTGCAGTCCATGGCTTATGCCATTTGAAACCGGTGACATTTTGGATTCGACCTGACCAACGACATAGACAGTAATGGTAAACCTGAGAAGAAGAGGAAAAATGAAAAAGGAAGAAGGAAAAGAAGATGAAGAATACGAAGAAGAAGAAGAAGAAGAAGAAGATGAAGAAGAAGAAGAAGAAGAAGAAGAAGAAGAAGAAGAAGAAAAAGATGATGATGTTGATGAAGAAGAAGAGGAAGAAGAAGAAGAAGAAGATGAAAAAGAAGAAGAAGATGAAGAATAAGAAGAAGAAGAAGAAGAAGAAGAAGTAGAAGAAGAAGAAGAAGAAGAAGAAGAAGAAGAGGAAGAAGAAGAAGAAGAAGAAGAAGAAGAAGAAGAAGAAGAAGAAGAAAAAGAGGAAGAAGAAGAAGATGATGATGAAGAAGAAGAAAAAAAGATGAAGAAGAAGAAAAAGAAAAATAGGGAGGGAGAAGAAGAAAAAGAAGAAGAAGAAGAACAACAACAACAACAATAGGAAGAAGAACACAAACAAAAAGAAATGAAGAAGAAAATAAGAAGAAGACCTGCCGACAGTAAGTTAACTAAAAGTGGCACGAATTGCTATAGCGCCTTCATTTTCTTAGCCTCGGCATATGAGACCGTTGGCCAATCCTCTACCTCACCGTCACATCCCCCCACCAACAGTGTAGGTCATCGTACTCGCTGTAGCTGAGTTGTCTAGGGTCACAGTTGGCGCAGAATTCTCAAAATAAAAATCTGAACCCAAATCTCTCAAAAATCCTTCCCAATTCCCATTGCAGTAATCGCGAAGAAAGACTTGCTTGTCCATAAGTAGTGTATAGAGTAAGAGTTCTGCCCCACCCACATGACCTCGTCCCTGCCTCCCATTGGCTACAAGACCCATGGTCACAGGTTACGAGCTATTATAGTAGCTAAGACTTGCGAGCTACTGGCTATGGGATGCACGCTTGTCCATACCTTTGTAAAATCTGTCAGCTGTTTATCCGTCACTTCCCAATTGGACCGACTTGATTCTTGTTCTTCTTGTTCTTCTTGTTCTTGTTGTTCTTGTTATTCTGGTTCTTATTCCTCTTGTTCTTATTCTTCTTCGTGTTCTTCTTGTTCTTGTTGTTCTTCTTCTCGCTATTTTATTTGTTTTCTTCTTCTTCTTGCCAGGTTTACAATTACAATTACGTCCCTTGCTGCTGTGTTTAACGACACCGCCATTGGTAAGATGATTAGTGCCGCCCTCCTCCTTCTTCCAGACTTGGGACTGGCACTGTAAGAGTACAAGCAATCGCGGTCGGGTCGAGTCTATATTCTGCAGCGGCGGTATTCGAACCGAGGATCTCTCGGCTGACGGTCCAACGCGCTAACCACTGGACCATCTAGCACCGAGCATACTGCAGTCGTCTTAACGAAGCTCATCATTAAGCATTCGCGAATCGACTTCGTTCGTTATCGGTTATTGTCGGAAATTGGTCGTCGCTCGGACCCGTTCTTCGATTGACCATTAGGGTCCCATTTGAGCAGCGTACGGGGAACGGGGGATGGGAGGGAAGAGGGGGCTCGGTCCAATTAGGAAGTGGTGAATAAACAGCTGACGGGTTTTTCAGTGGTAGTATGGACAAACAAGTCTCTTTCGGCGCGATTATTGCGAAGGGAAGAGTGTCCTATATAATTATATATTCTCTGCACTGGCTTCAACTTGTTGCCGCTTTATTAAGACACTAGAGTAAAGCTATAGAGTTAAAATAGGAAGAGATGGACAAAGGAGGAGACACGCAGGAAGCGGGAATAAGTAGTGGAGGATGAAGGGGAAATGCTGGGTAAGTGGTAAAATGGTTGATAGAGGTATTGCAATTTTGGAAGAAGGAAGAAATTGAAGAATCGCTGACTGGAAAATAGGAAGAGGAAGCAGAATGAGGAAGAGGAAAGGAATGAGGAGGAGGAGGAAGAGGAGGAAAAAAAGAAAGAAGAGCGGGCAGAGCCAGAATAGTATATAGACGAGGAGGAGGATATTTTAGAAGAAAAAAATAGAGAAGATGTAATATCAACAGGAGAAGCAATTAGTGTGCATTAATAATTCTATAGGAGTTTCAGCTATAAAATTATGTCGAACAGTTCAGTGATGTGTATACGTGACAGCACATTTTTTTATGCGATGTCAATTTGGTGAGCGGTGGTGACACCGTGCAACTTCTTGTTTAGTTCAACGACACCGTGTCATATCAAGGATGATTAGTGTAGCCCTCCTCCTTTCTCTAGGCTAGGGACTGGCACTGCCAAAGTGCGAACAGTTGCGGAGTTAAACCAGGTTCTCTGTCGTGCCAGTATTTGATTACTGCAAAAGCGATCCGTTGGTCGTGACGAATGCCAAATATAATAAATAGGTAAGTAAGTAAGTAAGTAGCCTTTATTTGCATTTGGAAAACGCACATGCATTACATTGCATAAGACTATTGTCTTGTCTTGTCTTTAACCTCCCTCGATTCGAGGGTTGGTCGCTTCATGGACATGTCTTCGCCACCTTCTATACTGTCCTCCGACTCCTTCAGTATCCGCTCGAATGGTAATTCCATCCACTTGATGACCAGTGTTTAATCTAGTCCCCACCCGCTGGGGGGGGGGGGAATTCAAGTTTCTGGGGGGGAGACAATCGAGCGTCCGAAGGACGTTTGTGAGGCGCGTAGCGCCGAGACCGGTAGGGAGGGGTATGGAGAGGGGGATGGTCCCCTCCCCATCAGAATTTTTTGAATTTCCACATTGCAATGATAGCATTTTTAGGTACCATCTTAACAAAATACCTGCACTTTTTCAGAGTCTCATCAGAAACTTTTTGAATTTCCACATTGCAATGGTAGCATTTTTAGGTACCATCTTAACAAAATACCTGCACTTTTTCAGAGTCTCATTAGAAACCTTTTGAATTTCCACATTGCAATGGTAGCATTTTTAGGTACCATCTTAACAAAATACCTGCACGTTTTCAGAGTCTCATCAGAAACTTTTTGAATTTCCACATTGCAATGGTAGCATTTTTAGGTACCATCTTAACAAAATACCTGCACTTTTTCAGAGTCTCATCAGAAACTTTTTGAATTTCCACATTGCAATGGTAGCATTTTAAGGTACCATCCTAACAAAATACCTGCACTTTTTCAGAGCCTCATCAGAAACTTTTTGAATTTCCACATTGCAATGGCAGCATTTTAAGGTGTCATCTTAACAAAATGCCTGTACTTTTCAGTGCTTATAAGAGTGGACTTCAATAGATATAAGCAACACTTAACAAATATTTGGGGGGGGGTTACTTCCGCACTGTAATGGTACTTTTAAGGTGCCATTTTAGCAAAATAGCTTCGTTAGACTATTCAGTACTGATAAAAAATGTGTTTTAGGATCCAATATATAATTTTATATAATGATTGTAATTACCAAAAAAAAATTCTTTATGTATCGAGTTCAGCAGCTCATTTCTCCTGTTGGTGAGTTATTGTAATGAATAAATGCAGACATGAATATAATAGTAGCCTATATTTGTTGACTTTTCAGCACTATATCAGTTTAACCCTGTTTCCCAAGATGGTCCTGAATTGCTGACCAGGACATACTTTCTGAAATCATATTTAATGGTACACAAACCAACCAAGAACTAATAAACTACCGGTACCAAATTTAAGAAACCATGTGTAGTAATGATGTTGTTTTTAGGTTTTACTGTATGTGATCAAATAATAGGACCAAACATTTTGAAATTTTACAGTTTAAAATTTGAAGGATACCACTGGTGAGAAGCCATTCAGTTGTACAAAAGTAGTATTTGTACAAATATTAGCAGTAAGTTATTCTCATTTTAGCAGGACTGTGTCATATATTATAATAGTAAATAATAGCATTATAACCATTAACCATATAATAATAAGTACTTAGTATTAAAGTATATTATAACAGTTCACGTAATACGATGATGTAAACAGCAACTAAAACTGTTATCATTTTGTCAAGTTTTCTGGAGGGAATGTCATATCTGTTTTTAGTTGGGCAAAAATTGTGTTTATACAAATATACACTTTATACAGTAAGTTATCTTCATTGCAACATGATAGTATCATATATAATAATAGTAAATAATGTCATTATAATCATATAATAGTAAATAACATCACGGTATATTATAACACCTCATATAAAACAATGATGAAAATAGTAACTAAAAACCAATATCATTTTGTCAAATTTTTCTGGGGGGGGGGAAATGTCAATCCTGGGGGGAACTCCCCCCGGTGTCACGACAACTCGTCTAACGACAACTCGTCTAACGACAAGTGGTCCCCGGACAATTCGTCTAACGACAACTGGTCTACTGACAACTTATCTAGCGCTTGAGAAATGGAAGCTGGATGATAGTTTTTAGAGGTGAAATGGAGGTTGGATTGATGAAAAAACGCAAGAGAAGTGGAATCTGGATGATGGTTCTCTTACAGGTGAAATAGAAGCTGGATTGACGAAAATAACGCATGATAAATAAAAGCTGGATGAAGGTATTTCTAGATCTGAAATGGAAGCTGGATTGATAAGAAAACCGCTTAAGTAATGGACGCTGGATGAGGGTATTTTTATACATGGAATAGAAGCTGGATTGACTAAAATAACAGGCGAAAAATAGAAGCTGGATTAAAGTATTTTTAGATTTGAAGCAGAATTGGGTGCATGTTGGAATACATGAATGAAAATCATCAATCTAGCTTCCATTTAAGCAAAAAACACATTTTTGTAAATCCAGCTTCTATTTCATCAATACTATTCGTCAGTAGACCAGTTGTCGTTAGACCAATTGTCCGGAGACGAGTTGTCGTTAGACGAGTTGTCGGTAGACCAGTTGTCGTGGAACCACTTCCCCCCCCCCAGAGACGTCTAGATTAAACACTGCTTGATGACATTAGCGATCCATCCCATCCTCGGTCTTCTCTTTGATTGCATACACTACAAAACTATGATAGAAAACAGCAGTTGAAAGTCACTCATGCAATGCTAAATATAATTGAAAATGCAATTGTTAATAAAATTATTTTAGACAAATTTGTTTTAACGAGAGGCATAAAAGAATGAGATCAATTTCCAGCAAGACATTATTAGGTTCCTCTTATCTTTGTGTGTAGCATTGTGATCATAAACAGAAGCAGTAAAACGCGGGCACACTGCGGAGATAAAACAAAAACAGAGACTAATATGAGATTAAGGTCTAATCAATTAGAAACTACTTTCTGCATTTTGTTTTCTAAAGCTTTGATAAGAATAAGTGCGTTCTGATAATAGAAAATGGTAGATTTAAAGCCTTATTAAACCGTGCTTTTAGTGCTGCTTTGAAATTTATTAGTAATTAATTAGATGAACAATTTCAAGGCCGCTCTAAAATCACGCTTACATTTAAATCTTCATTGCGATTAGATCTACTTGTTCAAGTCACAGACGAATGTATACTAATAGCACAGCATAAATGATATCGGTAGATCTAGATCTATAGCACGATAAAAGAGTATAAAAGAAAAGTTTCCAAAGGTTCTTTTTTAGACCGAATCAACCAACATAATCATCGTCGTGCCATTTATTCAAAATGATGATAACAGAACCCCTTGACGTTCTTTCAGCTATAATTCAGATAATCGCCTGCAGCATTACTTATAAGTGCTTCTCTTTTCGTCTCATTTCACGTTAATAATGTCTCAGTTGTTAACTCTGCTATAACTACATCAAAGATCAAAAATAATATCTATAATCATTTTAATTATAGGCCTATAGATTGTATATGTCGCGGTCACAATTATCGCTCAAAAAATCTTAAAAGCCGCAGGAATACGCCTACGTAAAAGTGCTTCTCTTTTCGTCTCACTGAATGTTAATAATGTCTAATTGTGACATTTGCTCTAAATACATCATAAATCGAAAATAATAATCATTTTAATTACATAGATTATAATAATATTATATGTCGCGGTCTCAATTACCGTCCAAGAAATCTTAAAGCCGCATGCATGGTCCGCCGCAAAGACGTTGTGCAGCGTTTCATTGTCAATTAGTGAGCAATTACACAATTAAATTGTAGTTCAGCAAAATGAATAACTGTTAATTATACTCCAACTATATATATATATATGTATAATTGTATATATATATATGTATAATTGTATATATATATGTATAATTGTATATATATATGTATAATTTTATATATATATATGTATAATTGTATATATATATATACGCCACGGTGAGTAAGCTGGTGCCCTGCTCTTAGTTTCTTGGTAACTCTTCTGCAATTTGTAATCAACTATTGCGATTCTTCGAAGCCAACTTATTTTCATTTTCTCAAATAGGCCTAATAACCGTGATAGATATCATCATGTATAATTATCTCCCTGCCTATAAATTCCTTTCAACTTTAGAGAACGTTGCAGCACAGCACTATATAATTATTATGCCTCCAGCCTTTCTTACAGTTCAATAATTATTAGTCATTAAGAACAGAAGATAAAATTACACTCCATGAAGCAAAACAACACGCACAAATGAACGAGCATAATTATAATAATATAGCCAGAGGTGGGTTCACTCACAGACGTATCTAGACCCAATCGTCCAAAGTCAACAGATACACCATTTTCACAGTTGCTCAGGGTGAGAATAAATTGCTGGATGGTTGGGGTTTCAACTCCCAATATTTCTTAGAGTCCCCATATAGTAGATCTAAAGTCTGTTTTTTGAATCGCAATTCCAAGTGGATCATAGTCCAACCCTCCCAGTTATTTTTCGCAATTCTCACATTGAGTTCTTCAGACTTCTTCCAACCAAAGTGAGTAAAGACCATAGCAACAGAGCGACGAGGAACGACGTTACCGGCGAGACACTACGCATCACCGACCAGCATTTCCTTATAATTGATAGTATAATACATGTATATGTCACTCGGTTCTGATTATGTTCTGGGATTCGTCGCTTGTCAATCGGTAAATCCTACAGTTTCATACAAGTCATGTAGGTCACAATGTATCGTGACGGTCGGTAGCCTATCTCGCCAAAGTTTCCTCGTCGCTCTTCATTGGCAAAGATGAAAAAATCATCCGAGACTTGGATGATAGACGGCTGCAGTGTGCATATAAATGGGGCTTCGTTCTTCAAGCGCGTGCACCAGGGTATAAAGCGAATAAATGCCGTTCAGGTTTTTTTATCCACTGCTGAAAAGAATGCAGTTTCCAAATTACAGACTTGACAACAACAAACGTTTAAAGATATAAATATTCTAACCAAAGTTTTACGTTGAGTCTAACAATCCAACAAAGTAACACTGATATGACATATATTTTGGCAGCTTATATAAGCCTACAGCCTAATTACCATGCTCAGAGTCACCATGCTTATCATGTTAAACAACGTTCAATCTGATGAATTTCAATAAAGACTAAAATCATAAGATTTGAAACTTAACTTGCTTTGTTATGTGTAGTCTTTGCGATATTTACTTTTACTTATACACTTGTAGGCCAACAGATTTATTCCTTTTTGGTCATTTCCATTTATAGCTTTGAAGGATCATTGGTGTCGGGACAGCGCTGACTTCTGCTCTTTGCCGTAACGAAGAAATCAGTGCATACGTCAGAATGACGTCACAATGACGTAGGAGTCTTCAAAGCAGACGACATTTTCGCATCATATCAACAGCAACAGAATGGCGGCGACGGTGGACAACGACTCCTCTCTGCTTGAACTGAAACGAAACAATGGATCCTTGGAGGAGATGCAGACGACACCGGAACTATTCAGCGATGACTTCTACGGCGCCATGAACGGCACGGACGAAACACCGGCGTGTCGTCTGTACAACTTCTTCATGTACGCGTTGGTCGTCGGATTTATCTGTCTGTTCGGACTGGTCGGAAACCTCGTAGCGTTCATCGTCTTCTGCCGAGACAAGATCAAGACCTCGACGAGCTTCTTGTTCCAAGGTCTGTCCGTCATCGATACTCTGCTGCTGGCCGTCGTATTCCCGCTCTACTCCGTCACAACCTTCGTCGAGTACATCGAGCTGTACGACGAGGATGACACATTCGACGTGAAGACCAACCTGCTTCCGGTTGCGTATATCTTTCAGACGGCGACGATCTGGACGACGGTACTGGTAGGATTCAACCGGTACATAGCTGTGTGTCACCCGTTCAGCGCTGCCCGTCTGTGCACGGTCACCCAGGCGAAGAAGCAGCTGACCGTCGTGCTGCTATTCTCGCTGCTCTACAACGTGCCGAAGTTCCTCGAGGTCCCGCTGGAGTTGCTCGACAACGAGCTGTACAACATCATCTACAACAACATCATGTACACGATCTTCCTGCTGCTGCTGCCCGTTCTCAGCCTCGCCGTGCTGAACATCAAGCTGATGTCGGCGCTGAAGAGGCTGAAGCGGAAGCGCGCCGAGATGCAGAGTTTACGTCAGCAACAGGACAACAACGTCACGTTCGTCCTCATCATCGTCGTCATCGTCTTCATCATCTGCCAGGCGCCGGCCCTCTTAAATCAGATCTTCTGGACACTGCTTCCGGAATCCTACCGCTACTGTGGTGGCTTCCAGTTCTACTTTCGACGCTTCAGTAACACGCTCGTGACGACAAACTCGGCCGTCAACTTCCCAATCTACGTACTCTTCAACACCCGCTTCCGCCAGGTGCTGGCGCAGACCTGTAGCCTCGGATCGGCTGGGAAGAGGAAGGGGGAGGAGCCGCGGTCCGTCGTCAAAACGAATTGCCTCGTCAGTGAACAGCGATGCGTCGGGGAAGGCACCAGCAAAGCCGACATAAGCGTCACGGTTGTGTGAACATTCTATGAATATTATATCGGTACTATTAATATACTTATTATATATAGTCATCTTCGTTTAATTTCAAACTGACACAACGGAGGTACGTTACAATTATTCATACTATGACGGACGATCACAAGTTATTACAGGAGTCGAATTTATTATTTAGCTGTCGGCATCACGCCCTACTACTTCTTTTATCAACGCCATCTACCGATTTTAAACGTTGAGTGGACCTTTGGGAGGGTAGCGGGAAGTGATCCCTACTTGAACGCTATGACAGTTAGCTGCTTTAAAAAAGTAGCCGTGAGGTTTATTTATAGCATTGGTTTACTAGCGGTATATAGACATGTTGACTTCCACAAGTTTATACTTGCCCAATTTGATAATGGCAGATATACTAGTTTGTACCGGTTTCACAACTCATTATGTGCGTCAATATAGCCTACATGCCACATTAGGCTTATAGTCTAATTATTGTATGACTTATTGTTATTTCACCGGGTGTATTAGATCTGTACAACTGGTGAAAGAAGCCGCGGGTATAATTTTGATTGGAAAGATATTACTTCATGGCGTGAATTTTTTTGATAATTTTCTAAATTTGGAGCAGCGTCATAATTTATTTGATTATAAGATTAGGTCTACTTCTATTAGTCTATAATTGTAATTAATCTCGTTTTATTATCTAGTAAGGTTTCGGAAAATCAAGATAATATATATAAGCTTATTAAGCTTAGCTTTAATCTGATTTCGCTAATTTTGGCAGCGGATCTATAATGCGGCTTCATATTTCTGCGACTCTTTGCTGAACTGTTTTTGATGCTTTTACCGCATCATAAGGCACATTTAGGTCTGATTCGCGCAACCTTGAAGTTGTAGCGCGCGACTGCTGGCCTCAATATATATATATATATAATTATATATAATATATATATATATAATTATATATACACTGTCGTTTGCAAATGCATTAATCTGTCAGAGCACTATTTTGTCAACTATTGTTTCACTCCGCTTGCCAACACAACAGTCGGAGAAAATAGCACACAGAAAATCAGATTACTGAAGATTAAAGACAAAATTATAAACCTTTCTTGAACCTTCGTGACGAGAGATGGTGGCTGCCATTGTACCGTGTATCTGCACGGAGAGATTAATGGAACGGAAAAAGCATTGGCTGAGTGACGCGAAATGCCTAATTTTTTGCGCATACCCGTGTTCAACCGTAAGCTTATAATTAATTTATATCCTATTACTATTCTTTCTCAAACCATGCATGTGTACTTCGCATGCATTGTTTCATGAACTACTAAGGCCGTGTTTGCGAATCAGTTCACTCAACCCCAAGGACCCGTGGCTACAGACGACAGCATCAAGCTGCTCCATGCAGTAAATGAGTCGTTACCTCAGTGCACAAGCAGCGATGAAGGTGTTATAACACAAGAATATAGACACATGTATTTTACACACGGATAGACACAGGCATGCAGCTGCTATGTTCTTTGGACGAACGCCGTGAAATCTCTCACTCATCGGGGCCATTCTTCCGACCCTTATCGCGTGCAGGTTGCCCTTTTACTCCAAGTCGCACGGCATCAGAGCGGTTGGCAATGGCAACCCATTCTTCATCACAATGTCATAGCCTACGTACGAACCAGCAGCTCTACAAGCAAGAACCTAGACACCATAAAGTCCAGAGGAGGCGTAGTAATATCAGTCTGGACAGTTGTGATGCAATTTTCCTCTGTTTTTCTTCGGTAATTGCCTAATATTGATTGATTGCTCGACAGCAGCTAGCATAAAAACCGTCACTGGAGAATGTGATGCTCATGTTAACTCAATTATTATCGCTGGTTTGACAGCATGTGAAAAATCGTGGTACCGTACGACATCGCTCAGTCCAAAAAAGAGTGCCAGTGCGCAATCAATGAAAACTTGGGTGGGACCAGCATCAACTGCTCAGCCAGTTTAACGTATGATGTCACTGAGCGTTAGATCTTCTTTATTCTCTTCCGTCAGTCGAGTGACGACGATGAGGCTCCAACATGACATCCACATGAAAGCCGTTTCCGACGACTAAAAAAAGGTCGTAAGAAATTTTGACGACTAAAAAAGGTTGTAAGAAATTTTGACGACTAAAAAAAGGTCGTCAGAAATTCTCCCCCCCCCCCCCCGAAGAAACGCCCCTCGAAATCAAATCCTGGCTACGAATAGGGTCTACCAAGACAACAATGCACATTGGTTGTTCGTTGTCTTCAGCTTGTTACTTCGCTCATTGGGTTAGACGAGCTAGCTTAACTTACATGCATGACTTATGTAGAGCAGTAAGCATAGTCATGGGCGGAGTTTGTCAGTCGCTAGGGGCTAAGCCCCCAAGAAGGCCCAGATTCAGCTTTTTTACCATGAAAATGGTATCTTTTCCCGGGCTTAGCCCCCCCCCCCTCCCAAAGAAGGCATTAGCTCCCCAAGAACGGAAACCAAACTCCGCCCATGAGCATTAGGCTAGTCGTTCCTTGTATGTGACGAGCGAGTGTGCATCAAATTGTATAAAACAAAATTTGTATGACCTATTTAATAGGTCCTAAACAGATGGACTTAAAATAGATTGCATTGTTGAAGTAATAGTAGGCCTAATGTTATTATTGGATGTTTATATTTTTCATGTGCACTTAAACATGTAGCTTACATTTACATTGCTATGGTCAGGCATTGCAATATTGACATTTATTCTATAAAGCCTACTTCTTCTACCGCGTTTCTGAGTAAGTGAAGTTGGCGTTCGTCGACCTCCGGCTGCATGTAACCGTTGGGCAATTACTAATACTATCGCAATGAAAACGGTTGTAACAGAGTAAGAGCCCTTTTAGGACTTCATTTTGTTGGGTTGTAACTTGTTGTGTAGAGACACTGATCAAGTTCCATTGTAGCGACGTCCAGGGTTCGATTCTTAATGTGTTGATGTGTGTCGGTAATTCGGCGAGAGAGTTTTTCAGCCAATGAAACTCGGGAATGTGTTTCTTCTACAGAAACCTTGGATGAATAGGCTACGTAGATAAATAATCTTGCCTAGTGTGGTATTCATCATAGCCTACAATAATACGTGCACATTTTAAGCACTTAGACTGTAAATGTTGCTTCATGGTATCACGGTTCATTTTTGAATGAACGTTTGCAAACTTTCCAGTGCTAGGCTTGTGCATAGCCTAATCAATTGCTGCTACAATAATTATGTTGGCCCAGGGGCCTATATGTATTAATCACATTTTCCATTCGGATTTCTTATACTTTTCTCTTCTCAGATTACTTAAACAAATTTTGGGGTTGTTAAATCTTTCTTTACACTTGACATTTACTTATTCAGATAGGCTAGATAGATTACGATTGTAGCCTTGCACTTTGGGATTTAGACCTATAAGTAAATTTCTTTTCAAGAAGCATGACTTTCAAGGTAAAAGTGCATTAAAAGAAGCTGTGTATAAATTCACGTAATATTATTAAACTTAGATTTCTTCATTGCCCAATGTACAATGTACATGCTGTTGGTTTTTATTTAATTATAATTAGGCCTATCATCCTCTTTTTGTCAAATCAGTATCGCTTAAAGATCAATGATCAGATTCATCTTTATTTTAATTCATTCAATATTTCTTTAAAAATGAAATTACCTTTTCAGACTCATCATATTGCTCTCTTAACATTTTATTTCTTGCATCTTGTCTTATTTATCTAGATTTTCTTGCAATCCTTGAATCTTTAGACTCGTCAGAGTTTCCTATGTATACTATAAATAAGCTACTATCTATAGAATTGTCAACATGTTAAGAGAGTGGATGAAATTGACCCTGGAATTGCTAAAGCCACAATTCTAACCATAGCACAGCCACTTGCAAAAATTATCAATTCATCCTACTCCTCGGGAAGTGTTCCAACAGACTTAAAGATTGCCAAAATTATTCCTCTTCATAAATCTGGGGAAAAAAGTAAGGTAAACAATTACAGGCCAATCTCGATTCTTCCATACTTTTCTAAATATTTTGAAAAAATCATGCACAATAAGCTAATGGATTATCTAACTAAAGTGAATCTATTATCACCTAGCCAATACGGTTTTCGTAAGGATCATTCCACGTTTATGGCATTATTGGATATGCAGTGTAAAATTATCGACACAATAGATAATAATGAATTTTCTCTAGGAATATTTTTTGACCTGTCGAAGGCTTTCGATACTGTTGACCACAAAATTCTTTTGAAAAAACTTGAGCATTATGGAATTAGGGGTATTGTTTTGAACTGGTTTTCTGATTACCTTACAAACAGATCTCAGTGTGTTTGCTTTAATGGCTCATTATCTGGAAGTAAACGTATTACCTGTGGGGTCCCTCAAGGATCCATTTTGGGGCCATTACTATTCCTAATTTATGTTAATGACTTATCAAAAACCTCAAGAATACTCCATTTTGTGCTGTTTGCTGACGATACAAATGTTTTTATTTCTGATAAATCTTTGGAGTCTCTGTTTAAAAGAGCCAACTGTGAGCTTCAGCTAATCTCTTCTTGGTTCAAGGCAAACAGACTGTCTCTTAATATTGAAAAGACTAACTTTATAATTTTCCGCTCCCATCGCAAATCTCTGGGCCTACCCCCTCATGATTTTAGGATTGCCATGGATGGGAAATCTATCTGTCAAGTTTCATCCTGTAAATTTTTAGGTGTGTATATTGACCAACATTTGACATGGACGGACCACATCAACCATATATCTAGAAAAATTGCTAAAAACATTAGTATATTGTCTCGTGTAAGACATTGCTTACCCAGAACTTCTTTGGTTGGCCTGTACTATGCCCTAATTTTCCCTTACTTATCATATTGCATTATAGCATGGGGCTCTAACTATCGCTGTCGCTTGAATGCATTGGAAATTCTTCAGAAACGTGCTATCCGTGTGATATTTGGTCTGCTCTGGAGTTCAAGCACTAAACCTATATTTCTTAAACACAAAATTCTACAGCTATGTGATATTACTAAATTGCAAATAGGACTGTTTATGTTCAGGTATCATCATCGTATGTTGCCTCCCAACTTTAATGGATTTTTTCCCCTCGGCTCTGATATCCATGACTATGACACCAGGTCATCTAATAGTTACCGGTGTGCCAGCGCAAGACTCAATCTTAAGCAATTCTGTATTAAATGCACTGGCCCACCGGTATGGAATTCTCTCCCTGAGGACATAAGAACTGCTGTCTCCATCAAACATTTTAAAAACAAACTAAAGTACTTTTTATATTTGTGTAAATTATAATGGGGACTTAAAGAGTTTATGGGACTGCCTCCTCCTCCCCGTTTGAATGAGATACATGCTTGACCTTAAGATGTTCTCAGACTTTGCATTTACATTTGTTGTGTGGCCCTCTGTTATTCTGTTATTTTTTGTGAACCGCTTCATATTCAACTTAACCTGATGTATGTGGATTGATGTCTCCTCGTCTTGGTGGAATTTTTGATCCTTCACATTAACCTTTGCAGGAATTAAGTTTGTAAATGAGCCAGCCGAGTCTTAGCGGGTCTTTTAGACCTTTGTCGGCTGACTCATTGACCTGCACTGATATTAAATTCATAACAATTTTCTTGTTGAAATTTTCTTGTTGTTAATGTCTTTTACTGTTATGTGAATATTGATGTGACTTGCAAGTCAATAAATGAATAAAACAAAAAAATAAAACAAAACAATTACTTCTTGAAACATTTGTTACAGCAGTCTGTTTAGATTTTAGATCCTTAACAAGGCATAGCCTGTGCGAAAACGCGAAGTGTATCTGTATGTCTATCTGTGTGTGTGTGTGTGTGTGTGTGTGTGTGTGTGTGTGTGTGTGTGTGTGTGTGTGTGTGTGTGTGTGTGTGTAGGTGTTTTGGGTGTTTGGTGCGTTTGCGTTTTCGTATACGCTTACCTAGTTAAGGATATCAAATTCAAACGCACACGCACATAGCCTACATGAGCACACACACACGACACACACACGACACACAAGCGCACACGAAGAATTCATCCATGAGTCTGTGCACCCCTCGAACCGTAAAGGATGTCCTCCATGGAAATCATTTTATGCATCTTTCTGATTAACCAGAGGGCATCAGACGCATGGCATCTGCATTGGTTTAAATCTCTTGGACGTCGACACACAAACCCAATTATACCCACCGTATTATTTCGATGGGTGATATACTGCAGCCACTCAATGAACTCTTTGTGCAGGTTTCTCCAGCTTTTCAACTGTTATTTATTAGTCTGGTGAAGCACAGAATGGTAAAGACTAAAGAGAAAGAGAGTCAATGTCTAAATCTAGGTTCTGTTGCATTTTCGGGCATTTCTATCATAACGCGTTATAGCCTACTGTTACCCTAAATCAGATCAATTATACATGGCGCTATAATGTATCACTATCCTACAGCCAATTACACACAATTTTATTATGAGAATTGCTGTATACATTTATTTTCATGTGCACATATTATAGCGCCTCTTCAAGCTTTGTATCTATAATTCTATACATGTATGTATGTATGTATGTATGCATGTATGTATGTATGTATGCATGCATGCATGTATGCATGTGTGTATGTTTGTATGTATGTATGTATGTATGTATGTATGTATGTATGTATGTATGTATGTATGTATGTATGTAATGTATGTATGTATGTGCGACGATTGTGCGTAGGTCCTATACATATATATGTACATGTATGTACGCATGTATTTGCGTGCGTTATGTATGTATGTGTGCTTGAATGTATATCGAAGCGTGTGTGTACAATTGTACATTGTACGTATGTGCTCAAACATGTCATGCCACTTAATATAGCATTTCATGTATGCGAACCATTCTTAGCATTAATGACAGACACAACAATCCAACGTCAGACCTGAACAGATGCTTTTAAAAATTCTGGATAATCAGGCTGAGTGTTAAAACACCGTCTGAAGGAGCCACCTGTGAATGTATTGCAAGTGTAAGCCTATACACTTAGCGGCTCTTCAGGAAATTTCATCATAACGCACCGGACATAATTATACAAGACCATAAGCTTAATCAAATAAAAATAATTAATGGTTGTCAACTACTTGCAATATCGAGATATTATTTTATAGACTACACGGCAGGATAAATTTTGTGACCGAATTGCATGAAAACCTGTTCCGTTATAATAGGCTGACCAGTTACCATGGCTGACAAGTGTTTTATCTACTCCTTCTGCTTGGGGTTTGAGGTAAAATAAACAAGTTTTCGAGCTCATTTTGATCATACTAATCCAAGGCAATGTCTGTTTAAAAAAATACACATGGCGACGAAAATGACAACCTGCATCGGCGAACTTGATTTCAGACTTGACCGGCAATGTAGACCTACTCTGCAATCTACGTTAAAACACACCTGCGTGTGTGAAGCACTGAAGCTGACGTATTTATTTATTTATTTAATTATTTCCAAAGAAACAAAATGAATATGAGTACAAGAAGGGGATACAATCATAACGGTCTCTAAGCAACAGGAAGCCCGGAAAAGCTAAGAGCTATAAATATCAACCTGGCCCCTAAATGTAGGCCTACAATTCGATTTCAGAGGTTTACGTGTGCGATTCTGTTTGCAAATGGCGGTGAGTAGCCTTTCATGTTTGTTATGCTGTTTGTACGGAACACGAATAATAGAAAGCAATGAGACGGGACGTTTCAAAACCTCCATTGTCTTGCAGATGCACGATTCTCCTTTGTCTCCACGGTCGTCTGTCAGTTGTGCCTATAAACGATATCCATATTACTGACGGGTTGCGAATATTTATTGCTCGTAATTTCCAAAGCTGCTGTCGTTAGGCATGCGCTGCATAATGTCAGAACGCTGTTGATACAATGGCTTGCGTACGCGGTTCGTACTGAAATCAATGCGAAAGAGTATGCAACGATTTATTGTGATTAATCATCTGTATGATATGATTGCACCGCGACTCCGTAGGAAAGGAAAACGTTAAAACGAAATGCTGTTTGTCATTATTTTACACACGTCAAATTACGGTAGGCCTATTAGGCGAGGCTGGAGCGTTGAGGTTGTTTGCTTGCCCAATCAGCGACAGTCTTTAGTTGCAAGTACATTCACTCAAATTTATTATAATTTGACAATCAATCAACGAATCAAAACCATGAAAGCAACAAATTTGAATCAGTTTAGTAGTTGATGACACTGGGGAAACCCAAAGGAACATATTTCCCCCGCTAACAGGGCCGCCTGAATACATGATACAGTTCCAAATCCATGGTTGGCATGGAATATATTTAGCAGATCTCATGACTAACACAAAGCTTGACTAGTTCGCTTGGCTACATCGGTAAGGTCGACGGCCGCGCGTCTGCAAGCTACTCTGTGAAAGAGAGCGTGCGAGCCGTGGTTCGATTCCCGAACGTGGCTAATTCAGAGATTCAAAATCTCGGGCTAGCACGTACGGTCCGTCCACGGGGACCTAAATGGCGTGGCGACACTAATCATCTTCGATATGGCAGTGTCGTTAAACATATAACAACACACTAACACAAGTGATCATAAAACCAAAATAAATTATAGAGTCTTATACTGTAACATGCATGATACATAATAAACTAAAACCCACAAAGTATGCAAGCACTTTGACCTTTGCTGCAGCCTAAAACTATTCAAATACATGTATGAAACATAGGCCAGAATCACACACAGCGTGCACCCAAAAAAACATGACGTAAAGCTTAGTGTTTCACTTAATTTGGAATCACGCACGTACACACACCCTCACACACACACACGCACACACACACCCTCTCTCACACACACATACGCATAATATACATAATTATTTATATAGACAGATGAACAAGCGAACGGAAATAGATAAACTGACGCGCATGTAAACATGTACAAAGATAGATGGCCAAACACAGAGCGGATAGGAAAACATAAAAAGACAAAGAATGAAAGAAATGTTGAAATAGGAGATGGGGGAATAAACAGAATGTACGAGCGATGCTTCGGCTGAAAATAACCGTATTTAAACCCGAAGCCAGACACTTTGATACGATTAACTAAAGAATCAAGCACCGAGCGGAGGGGATAAGAACAGGAAACGAACAGGAAAGAAAGTAAAGCAGTTTAGAAGGGCGAGCTGTCTATGCATGTAGATCCATTTGGAGAAACAGGAAGTGGAAAGGGATAGTGAAGAGCAAGGAATAGACGGATAAAAGATAGATGAAGGTAGGGAGGGGGCTTTGTTGTCTTGACGGTCTTGGACGGTTTTATCGGACCCACCTGAAAAAGAAGCAACGTGAAAGAAGAAGAAAAAGGTTCTATAGCCTACTTCTCGCCCCAAGCGAAAATAACAGATCGCACTAGTCTGCGTCAAAGTGCGATTTACACAGGACGGATACTTTGCTGCAGTTCAAATATTATCATGACGATAAGAAGGAGAGCTAAGGGAGCGGATGAGAGACAGACAGACAGACAGATAGACAGACAGAGACAGAGACAGAGACAGACAGAGACAGAGACAGAGAGACAGAGAGACAGAGAGAAAGAAAGAGAGGCAGAGAGAGAGACAGAGAGAGACAGAGATAGCGAGAAAGACAGTCAGAGACAGAGACAGACAGAAACTGAGACAAAGACAGAGACAGACAGAGACATTGACAGAGAGAAGAGACAGAGACAGAGACAGAGAGACAAAAACTGGATCTGGTGTATAGTCTTACATGCTGACTCGAAGATATAACACCATTGAGTAAGCTCCTCTCCTCTTCATGACGCAGCTATGAACAACTCGGATACATTTTTCGATGTAGGCATATATACACTGTGTCCCAATAAATCGGGCACCCTTTTTATAATGTGAATAAACAGGTAAATATTCATCGATTGTCAAAATTTCAAAACTCTTTTTATCCTGAGATAATTATCTACAAATTGGTAATTTATGAACGGCCCTCACTAAAAAACTACGTCATAATGACGTCGTTAATTTACATATCGAAACCAAATGTTAAAGAAAAAGTTGTGCTCGGTTCTTAACATTTGAAGTCTCTGATACAAATGACGCAATTGTGACGTCAATATTCATGCCAGAAACTTCATATTTGAATCAGTGGAAGATAATTATCTCAGGATAAAAACCGTTTTGAAATTTTGAAAATTGATTAAGATTTACCTGTTTTATTCACATTATAAAAATGGTGCCCGATTTATTGGGACACAGTGTATATATATAGGCCTATAACATTTCCATTTGACCATGAAGATTATAGTACTGCAACCAAATGGAAATGTCATCTAAATCAAAGGTTTCTATTGACCAATTATAAGCGTGATCAGTTGATCAATCTTAAATGCTTTGGAGTAAAGACATACGATTATTTTCGTATTGGATGCACGCAGTGATAAGAAGCAAGTGCAAGACTTTAGCATTTGAGACTGATTGATTGGAAGATCTGCTTTTAAAATATAGGCTAAGGCTACATAGTCTATTATAGAATACATGTATGGCAAATATGCAAGGGCATGCACGATAAAGCACGGGTGAGTACACTTAAGGCGAGTGCGCTTAGCCTATGATGTAGTGCAGAAGCGCTTGACATTTCTCGTCCCTGATGCATAGGCCTACGTAGGCTGCATTGCACAATACACATACCATTCATGTTTGTTTCAGCCTCATCAGGTTCTTTTTAACACTTCTGGTTTTGGATATACATGTACATGTATCTACGCTAAGCATCATAGACAAATTAGACACTGGTCTGGTTAGAACAGATGAAGCCGAGAAAGAGCATTGGTAGACGGCGGTGTGTATCTTTCCACATATATATACTGCCTGTCTGTCTATCTGTCTGCCTGTTTGTCTGTCTGTCTATCTTGTCTGTATGTATGTCTGCGTATGATAATTCCAAGTGTTCGCAAAAGCATTTTTATGTAATGACCTCCAGCTACAGTATAAGCTTATAGTAGAAATACTCTGAGATGTGTAATTGTGTATGTATATTCATTTAATTTATTTCACAAAACAGGCAAACGCTTTAGGTGCATATTAGCACAATTTACAGTATGTGTACTTAGTACTTATCGTTGAGTTTGTTTGTACGTGTTTTGAAATAATATAAAGTCAAGGAAACTGGTCAGATTTTCAGAGCGCCGCCTGCATGGAAACCGAGAGCAGTGGTAGAAAACTTTCTTGATGAGCAGCTTAGATATTAATTTTTCTGGCCGCGCAAAGTCTATCTTAATAGTCATCGGGAATGCTGCAATGCGGCACGATTTCAATGCATTAAAAGTCATGCAAATTGGTCGGTGTTTGGGTGATTGTTAGAGCGCCGCCAGGAAATCGAGAGTAGTGGGGCTGGATACCTGATTGGAAACTCTTCTTGAGGAGCAGCTCAGATATTTTCTGGTCGCGCACGCATCAGCCGAAATATTTGGCAGCGAGAAAACTGAAGTGCGGCACGATTCCAATGCATGTTTAAAGTAGCCTACACGTCTTTAATAGTGAAGCGAGCAACGAGTTCCAATGCACCGATCTCTGGAAAATAAGACTCCACCTGCTATCAGTGACAAAAAGTTTTCAGCTGAGAAGTTTTGGGAAACCCTGCAGCGTATATATATATATATATATATATATATATATATATATATATATATTTAAGACTCGTTACGGAGCTGAATCATTTTCTTGATAGATTGCTGTAGCAGACACTGCCAGACAGTATAATGCCTGCAATGCAAAGTGTCTAATATTAATTAAGACGTAGGCCTATCTACGAAGCGCTATGTTTGATATACTCGTTAAGCAGTTGTGAGCAATTGTAAACGTAATCTTAATCTCCAAATTTCTGAAGAGCCACTTGTAAGTCAGGCACAGGGCACCAGCTTATTCACGAGCTGTTCACGGAGAACCTATCAGTGATTCAGCATGGATGTTTTTGTAGACAAGACTGACACTGTAGCCTACGTAGTCCTATGTCAACCAAAAACTTGCACATAACCTTCGGTAATTAGCTGCGTTTGCACTGTTTGTAGTTTATTTGCTTTTTCTTTAATAAAGTCATTCTGTTTCCGATTTTCTTTTGAATTGAGATTTTTGTTGTAAAAATATTCAAAATTCCTGACACTCCACAATACAGATCTCTGATCACGCTCTCTGTTTTGACTAAACCAGACATCCAACTGGCCTCTCAGACAGGCTCCATACCGTAAGAAGTCTAGACATGCCACCACCGATCATAATCCAATTTCGTCCACTACTTCATCGAGGGAGACAGAAAATCAATTGTTACATAAGTCTTCTTTGGAAGACGTGATCGTTGTAGATCGGAAATTCAAAGCGCCACTCGAAAAGCACTCGATTATTCACGAGCGCTGTGTCATGTTAGCCAGCGACGTTGTCCAGATATGTATGTATGTATGTATGTATGTATGTATGTATGTATGTATGTATATATGTATGTATGTATGTATGTATGTATGTATGTATGTATGTATGTATGTATGTATGTATGTATGTATGTATGTATGTATGTATGTATGTATGTATGTATGTATGTATGTATGTATGTAGTCTATGTATGTATGTATGTATGTATGTATGTATGTATGCGAGTCCGGTGGCACGAGTAATCATGGCTATAGATAGGAGGAGACGAAGTTGGACACGAGAAATCTTGGAAGGTGGACGATAGGACGGGTGAATTTCATTCTCAGGCTCATTAATTTTATACATCGAAACGTGGCGTTGAATTTAACCCTTTAACAACGAGTGTGTACTAAAATGCATTGAAAACATAACGTAGCTGGTCGTTAATGGGTTAAATAGCTTTGAATTGAAATTGTCCACTTTAGATATTCCAATAATAACGGTCTTGAATTTAAATTGCCTTGAATTTAAATCGCCTTCAATTATATTGCCTTGAACTTAAATTTGCTTGAATGCAAATTGCCTTGAATTTTTATTGCGCTAAGTTTAGCCTGCACTGCGTCTACCCAGTTTTTCAACGACATTGACGCTTCTATCCAATTAACACAACAGAACCAAATAAAAATGTTGACAAAGTCGAGTAACTTTGTCAACAATAATTTTCAATAATTTATTGCCGAAGTAAACATTGAGCTTCGGTGGGAAATTCCTTCACACTTACACAGAAGTCATAATAAATATAATATCTACATATTAAGACGTTGATTTAATTTAATGGACAGAGTCGTGTCGGTATATCATGTTTGCATCGGATATATTTATTATGTAGACGAAGCGAATAGATCGATTGAATAAATACATCGATCGTCAGGGTCAATAGTCAATAGTCATTTCAGCGATTTTCGCGTCGGTGCAAAGATGGCGTTGACTTCCAAAATGGTCGAACTGTCGAGACCTGCATTAGGGTCAGAAGTCATTTAGACTTGATTATGTATGTATGATTGTATGTATGATTGTATGTATGTATGTATGTATGTATGTATGTATGTATGTATGTATGTATGTATGTATGTATGTATGTATGTATATATATATGTATGTATGTATGATTGTAAGTATGATTGTATGTATGTATGTATGTATGTATGTATGTATGTATGTATGTATGTATGTATGTATGTATGTATGTATGTATGTATGTATGTATGTATGTATGTATGTATGTATGTATGTATGTATGTATATATGTATGTATGTATGATTGTAAGTATGATTGTATGTATGTATGTATGTATGTATGTATGTATGTATGTATGTGTGTATGTATGTATGTATGTATGTATGTATGTATGTATGTATGTATGTATGTGTGTATGTATGTATGTATGTATGTATGTATGTATGTATGTATGTATGTATGCATGCATGCATGTATGTATGTATGTATGTATGTATGCATGTATGTATGTATGTATTGCATGTATATGTATGTATGTATGCATGTATGCATGTACATGTATGTGTACTTGTGTAGACGTACTCACTTATGGTACGCTTGTATTGATGCATACATGTATACTTATAATGATTGTACTGGCCTATGCGCAACTACATGTATGCAGTTTACCTATGGCAATATTTCTTCATGCATTACTGTCGTATAATGATTATAGGACAGTAATTCATGAAGAAAGTATTTCTATTGGACAATGACGTATTTGTAGTTTGTACGGAACAAATACGTCACCGTTCTATGCAGATGCAAATATCATGTCGTTTAAATATGCAGGAAGATAATGCGACAGTTGATTCTGAAAAGTGAATATTGTTTTGAAGAGTCTTGATGCGACCGGACCCGGCCATTGGCCATTCATCGTTAAATTGCATCTTCTATATGCAATCCATGGGACGAGTCGTGATCCATTGACCCTGAGGCTCGCCCGGGAGAGTGAGGCGTGTCAGAGAAGAGTGCTGTCGATAGGGAGAGATGTTATCCTCCTCGACAGCTTGGATCAAACCTGAGGCGGTGATGCAATCAGGGGAACGAACAATTCAACGACGCTCAAAGGCTGCAGCACTTAACGAGAATGGTCGAGTGTGATGCGTGAGATGGACTGACAGACAAACGGACAGGCAGACAGACGGACTGACGAACGGACGGACGGACAGATGGACAAACTGACAGGCAGGCAGGCAGACAGACACACTGCCAGGCAGATAGACAGACAGACAGGCAGGCAGGCAGGCAGGCAGACGTACAGACGGACGGACAGATAGACAGTCTCACAGACAGATAGATAAACCGGCAGACAGACAGTCAGAGAGACAGACAGACAAAAAGACAGATAAACAGACCGACGGACGAACGGACGGGTGTATAAACACACAGCCAGACAGGCAGACAGACTGACTCACAGACAGACATACACGCAGACATACAGAGACAGAGTGAGAGTAAGACAGAGGCTGCAGGAAGGATGCTAAAAAATAGAGCGAGACTTAAAGATAAAAAAGACAGGGTTGAGAAGAAAGCAATCACAATCTCGAGACTTCTTCATTTTTCTCAGCATCCAAAGACCTCTAAGAAGCAGCAATCAATCAACTGCACACAGCACAGACGCCAGTAAAAAAATCGTCGACAGGTTAGATAAGGCTTTTGTTGAAGTCAAGCTCAAAAAGTGCTATAGGCAGACATTCAGATATCTACCTTTATGGAGGATAAACTTCTATTAGGCAATTGGAAATAGACAAGTGACAAGTCTAAGCGACAGAATTGGGTAAGATTTTGTTAAGGAGAATCGTTTCCAGTGTTGAACGATTTTACATGTATATACGTCCAAGGCCGTAGCCTGGATTTGATTGGGGGGGGGGGGTGTTTCTTCGGCGTAAAATTTTGACGACCATTTTATAGTCGTCCAAATTTGTGAAAACACCTTTTTTTGGTTGTCACAATTTCTGGAGACTCATTTTCACCTTTTTTAGTCGTCAAATTTCTAGACACCTTTTTTTAGTCGTCAAAAAATTTGAAGACCTTTTAAGTCAACGGAAACGGCTTTCTTAGTATCTTTCGCCTAATTTGATGGGTTTTTTCATTATGCACTAGTGAATATAATAATTATTCTCTTATTTTTTTACATTTTTCAATTCGGATGGTGTTTTCATGGTTTTATTTAATGATTTTTACATCATGTGCTAGTAGATGCATTATATAATTTTTTACATTTTCCATTTCTGGGGCTGTTATAATTATATATAATTATATAATTATATAACTATAAAACTATATGTAATCATATATATACATATATATATACATATATATTTATAGGGATTCAGGCACTGGCTTGGCCTTCATCTGATGAAGTGTTAGACGCCAAACTGCTGATGAAAACTGCAACTGATTACTTTCGCTTGGACAACAATGGCTTCGGCAATTTACATAGCGCCTACATACGTTCAACCTCTTCACTGCTTTTCAATTGTCATCCGACGTTTGACAGCACGGTGAAGCAATAGTTCATTACGCAGTGTCCACACATCCATCTCTAGTGCTTCGCAGAGCAAATAACCGATCGATGATGTTGGAGATGGTGACGGCTTTTGCGGTGTTGTATATATACCAGCAAGTATTTAATCAGGGTGTTGGCAGTGCCTGTCAGTCTGCTGTTTGTCAGTCAGTGACGTCAAAGAAAGCATTGAACGCCACCGCGTATACACTGTGTCCCAATAAATCGGGCACCCTTTTTATATTGTGAATAAAATAGGTAAATCTTAATCGATTTTCAAAAATTCAAAACTGTTTTTATCTTGAGATAATTATCTTACGCTGATTCAAATATGAAGTTTCTGGCATGAATATTGACGTCACAATTACGTAATTTGCATCAGAGAATTCAAATGTTAAGTACCGAACACAGCAATTTTTGTTGGCATTTGGTTTCGATTTGTAAATTAACGACGTCATTATGAAGTAATTGTTTCAGTGAGCGCCGTTCATAAATTACCAATTTGTAGATAATTATCTCAGGATAAAAACAGTTTTGAAATTTTGACAATCGATGAATATTTGCCAGTTTTATTCACATTATAAAAAGGGTGCCCGATTTATTGGGACACAGTGTATATACGCCGACATTGGAGAGAATTCCGGCATGTGTACGTATACACTACAATATAATAGTCGGCAGTGCTAAAAGTGCAAAAAGAAGTTTGTGGACCTGTGATAAACCTCCTTGTGATCACCTCCTTCTATCAGTCTCTTCGGAAGCTTCTTCGTATAAGTTCGTGGTAGCATAGGCCTATCCCTAGATAACTGTTTCATTAGCTAAATGGCTAGGTAAAGAATCTACAGACTTTCACTGTTTATTTAACCAACAACGACGACGTGTTTAAGTCTTCTTATTATACTCCAAAATCCGATGTAAAGTAAAACGATCAGCAACAACACAACAATGACTACACTTGCGTTATCATAACAACTACACGACTACTACCTTCATCAGTCTACTCTATCGCAACTCAACAACAACTATTACAGCCTATCTCAACGGCTCTCAACACGCAACACTCCTTCTTCACTCCCACTCCCTCCTTGTACACTCAACGTACGCTCGTCTAGACATCACGCGCTGTCCAGACAATCACCTGTCCAGACGCCGCGCGCCAATTTGCAGTTGGCCTACCTGCGTCGCTGTACGACAATCGTCGTGCACTGATTAAATTAGCTTACAGGACCTTTTAAACATCCTGGTTCCTTCCCAAAAGAAGTGCCAAGACGCCCCTTACATGTACATTTACAAGCGTGCTTGCCAAATAAGTGACAGGACGGCAAAGAGATTTGAAAATAAGTGCCAGGACGCCGTCCATGACCGTCCTGCCACTCCTTACTTTAAGCCATGATAGTCGGTGCTTCCTATCGGGATGACGTCATAGTTCACTGCTCCAGCGATATATCGCTTTTCTATATACTCTCTCCGTTGAAGTGCTCAATCTCTGTCTGACGTCACCAGCTTCCGCTGCCTCATTCGTCATTGCTGCTCCTCTCTCTCACCTCCCCCTAACATGTTCGCGTATACGTTCACTGTCACTCGTATACGCTGTAGACTGTAGTCATCTCTACATTCGTCTTCAGTTATTACACGGCCTATGCCTCCGTTCCATAATCGGAGGCATAGGCCGTGTAGGCATTCGACAGACCTTATGCGTCTGAAACATTTCAAAATCCAATTACAAACTCATCAAACTGTGCATCAAACTGACTGCGGAAGACCTGTATACAATAAGAGAAATAGACTTTTGTCGATAGTCGTGTGATGAATGGATGGGTGAGGTGAGAAAAACAACGACAGAAGATTAGTGAAGTCTATCGAGAGCAGACAAGTCTCGACTACCTTCAGAACCATCACCTAAAGGGTCCGTCATGTTACAAGACTTTTTACCGTGCAGTTCTACACAAAATATATAATTATACATGTATACAGTAGTCTATAGGCCTACAGTTCTTGATAGATTTGTGCAGTTGTTGAAGCACTTCAGTCCAATCACGACTAGTAAAAAGGTAATTGTCCTCTGAATGAGATAAATTCACCATGGAGGATTGAAAGGGCTAGAATGGGTCATGCAATTCTGAAAAATCCCACAGATGTACAATTGTACATGTAGACATTTGCGCTTCAGATTCAGATCCAAATCATGTAAAACATATTTCTGTAACTGATCAGTTTAGGTGTGTTTTAACAACTTTTTAGTTTTTACTTTGACTTTAAGACGTAAAGCCCAACATGTTATATCCTAATACGAATAATATCTCCGTAATGAGGACATTTAGGCCTGTTTCAGACTTCAGGTTAAAAAAAATATATAAGAGATTGAGCTTCGCCAAATAATTTAATTTTCGGATTTCCTTTCTTTTATCTTATTTTAATTTTAAACTGACACAATGCAGAACGATTACAAATAACAGAATGACAGATGATCACAAGTTGTTGTGCACAAGAGACAAATTTAGCTGTCGGCAGCCAGCAGGGCATCCATCAAACCCTACTACTTATTTTACCATCGCCATCTGCCGACTGGAAGGTTGAGTGGACCTTTGGGAGGGTAGCGGGAAGCGATCCCGCATCCGTAAGCTTTTCGCGTCAGAGTGTTAATCATTACCCTGAAACCCTCCCCGGATATTCTCACGAAGTTAACGCACAACGCTGTCCCATTTCAGAAATGGACAATATGATGGAAACTATTTTAGACCAACACGCAAGAGACTAGAAATGATCAGGGCATACCCTCTGTCATGGGCAATAGAAAATGGCGCACATATTTCGCCCTTCAGCGATTATTACGATACTCCGTTGTGTTCCTACATCCCTGGTGTATCGGTAGCGTGATCTCATCGCTTGTTTCATCCATCACTTTCATCATTCTTTTTTCATCGCGAAACTGCTATAGCTTAGTCCGTCCCTTGCGAGAACCGGGAGAGTTTGAGTAATAGTTTGTTAACAGAAATTGACATCTCATTATAAAGTCGACCCAAAAATCCCCAGACAGCGAAGTTGAATGAACCCGGACAGTTTTTTATAATAGTCCTTTTGTCGTACCGAACATTACACACAACTCACGTTAAATTGCACTCAACCACACAAATTTGAACTCAAATCCACAAGATTACACTCAAAAGCACAAAATTACAATAAATCTCACAAAAATGCACTCAGCCCCACAAAATTACACGCAACACAAAATTACAACCAGTCTCACATATTTACACTCAACCCCACAAAATAACACTCAACCCCACAAAATAACACTCAACCCCACAAAATTACACTCAACACCCACAAATTTACACTTAGGCTACTGTCACAAAATTTCATGCACTCAAACCCACAAATTTACACTCAACCCCACAAAATTGCACGCAACCCCACAAGATACCCTCAACCTCACAAAATTACACGCAACCCCAGAAATTTACACTCACTGTCACAAAATTGCATGCACTCAATCTCACAAATTTACACTCAACCTCACAAAATTACACTCAACAACACAGTTCACATAGCTGACATGTAATAAGCCCCATCTTAGGCACATCCTTCTTCTTCGATTCTATTATCAAACGAATCATTTTTGTCCTGATCGCAGTTTTCCTAATAGATAATAGACATTGTATCCCTTTCTACGTTGTGCACTACTTGCGCGCGGACATCATCGCGGGCATGACAGATTATTATTAGACTTTCAGTCAATCTTTCAATCCTCGTGTGGATGATCAAACTACCTGGTCATACATACATTCTGTGATCTCTCCATATTATGCAGGGTGCGGAAAAAGACCCCCCTAATTTTTTGCCGATATCTTGGCCAGAAGTAGGAATTTCGAAATGAAATCTCACAGTCTTAAAGACAATTCATATTTACACATGATAGCCAGATTTCATCAACATATTTCAAACAGAACAAAAGTTATACCACTTTTCGAAATTCTTACTTTTGACCAAGATATTGGCAAAAACCTAGGGAAGTCATTTTTGGCGCTCCCTGTAAACTTAGGGCACAAATCGTCCGGGGTTAACTTCTTCAGTGATGGATCTTTACTGTACAATGGGTGACAAAGTCCTTGGAGATGTCTGCGAGTGCTTTACTGACGTTTGCACGTTAACTGTTATTGATGGTCGCGATGTTGCAATGAGTGGTTTGTTGCGTGGATAACACTTGGTCGCCGTCTACTTCACATAGCGTTGACGTCTCTCTCTGTCTGTCTCTGTCTGTCTCTGTCTCTCGGACTCTCTCTCGGACTCTCTGTCTCTGCCGCCATCTATGTCTGTCTCTGTCTCTGTTTTTTTTCTTTGTCTCTGTCTCTCTGCATCTTTCTCTCTTTGTCTCTCTCGGGCTGTCTCTCTCTGTCTCTCTGTCTCTCTTTATCTGTCTCGGGCTGTCTCTCTCTCTCTGTCTCTCTGTCTCTGCCGCTGTCTCTGTCTTTGTCTCTGCTTGTGTCTTTGTCTCTGTCTCCGTCTCTGTCTGTCTCTGTCTGTCTCTCTCTTCCCATCTCTCTCTTTCTCTAAGTGTCTTTCTCTGTCTGTCTAAGTCTCTCTCTCTTTCTCTCTCTCTCTCTCACACACACACACACACAGAACATGAGGAGGATGAAGTGAAGAAGAAGGAGGATGAAAAACAAGAGGACGATGCTGAATGTGGAGGATGGCGGAGAAAGAGGAGGAAGAAATAAAGGTCAAGAGAGACGAGTGTGGATGAACATTGACGGTACAGAGGTGGATGACTACAAAGAGTGCTTGAGAGAAACGAGGAAAAGAGGGGGGAGCTGAGGATAGGGTGGAAGAGGAGAAAGATGGAGAGAGACATGAAGTGGGGGACAGACAGGCGACAGGGAGGAAGTGGCTGTGGGAGAACGGAAGCAGATGGGACAGATGGGGGGGGACAGATGGGAGGGGAGTTTTATGAAAGGAAAATTGTGTGTTCCTGTACACGAGTCATCTCTTGACCTTCGGTATGTCCATCTAAAGTGTTGGATGGAACACTGAGACACAGGCGGAAAAGCACGCAAACAGAAATACAGATATACGCACAGACAGTCAGATAATATATAGACATACAGATAAAGACAAACACGCATAGAAAGACAGACGAACACACACAGACAGTCAGACAGATAAACACACAGGCAGACAGACACACAGACAGATAAGCACACACAATGTATAGATAGACAGACAGACGCATAGACAGACACACAAACAAACGTACAAACACACACAGCCAGACAGCCAGACAGAATAAACAGAGAGACACACATGTCAGACATACAAAGAGGCAGGTATCTCAGACAACACACCCAGACACTCAGATGAACACAGACAAAGTAGACAACCACATAGACAGATAAACACACAGACAAACACACACAGATAGACAAACACACGGACAAACAATCAAACACGTAGACAGACAAACAAACACACAGACACGCAGATAACACACAGAGAGAGACAAACACACGGACAAACAAACAAACACGTAGATAGACAGACATGTCAGACGTGTACGAAGTGGCAGAAATCTCCTTCAGAGCATGCAATGCATTGGAATGGAATGCATGAATTGTCTTCGTGTGTATAATAGAAAACGTCTTCTGACCATCGTTCCATGTCAGTTGAATCTACATCAATCTCATCACAAACGCACAGAAACAGACAAGAGTATCTGACAGTCTAGACATTACTATCTGCATACATAGATGCGTGCAGACATGCAAACAGAAAAACTGAACACGACACATCTGCCGATACGGACAGAAACACACAGAAACACACAGAAACAGACAAAAACAGACAGAAGCACACAGAAACAGACAAAAACAGACAGAAACAAACAGAACATATCTCAGTCTATAGAAATTACTATCTGCATACATAGTCGCAAACATATATACATGTATATATATACACACACACACACATGTATATATATGCTGCACTGTAAGTGCTTGTTGCTGTTTAACGACACTGTGTCATATGAAGGATGATTAGTGTCGCCCTCCTCCTTTCTCAACTCTTGGGACTGGCACTGCCAAAGTACGAGCAGTGGCGAAGTTACCGCTGTATACAAGTGTCCTTCAGAACCATTAAATAAGACTTAGTGTTTCATATATATAGACATTATATATATAGATATATACATATAATTATATATCGATTATAGACTAATACAGAAGTGCAACAAGTGTTATAAGATGACGTCCATGCAAAGACTTTTGCTACCTGATAATGCATGAAGATTATCTGCGCGTCTATTTTTGAACCACATGAGGCATAGAGAGGTCTGCGTCAAGCCACATGTATACGCAGTGGCGGCGCCAGGATTTATTTCAGTTTTCGGGGGCTGAAGTTGGTCCAGAAATTTTCCGTCTTTTATTCTCCCCCATATGTGACGACGTTTTTAGTCGTTCGGTCTGAAACCCTAGAAAATATTCCATTTTTCCATCAAAAACTCTGATGTCCGATGGTTTTGGACTTAATTTTCCCAATTTTGCGCTTTTCAGGTCTGCATACGCCATATACCCATGGTTGTGCACATTTTCCGCATTTTTCTTTGGGGGCTGAGAGCCATTTAAGAAGCTTACCCCTCCCTAGTCCCATAGCGCCGCCACTGTGTATACGGCAAGCGCTGAAGTACAATGGACTTCATTTGTCATCAGCTGACCTTTGCACCGAAGACAGAAAATAATGGACCATTGTTCGTCGACAGACAACGTCTGCGCTGACATTTATTAATGTGCACAGAAATAGCTTTCATGCATTATATACAATACATCATATATACATGTATTTGTGTGTATGTATGTGCGTGGGTGTGTGCGTGAAAGAGAGAGAGACACAGAGAGACACAGAGAGAGAGAGAGACAGACAGACAGACAGAGAGAGAGAGAGCGAGAGAGAGAGAGAGAGCGAGAGAGAGCGAGCGAGCGAGAGAGAGACAGAGAGAGAGAGAGAGAGAGAGAGAGAGAGAGAGAGAGAGAGAGAGAGAGAGAGAGAGAGAGAGAGAGAGAGAGAGAGAGAGAGAGAGAGTGCGTGCGTGTGTGCGTGCGTGCGTGCGTGCGTGCGTGCGCGTGTGTGTGACTGTGTATGTGTGTGTTTGTGTGTGAGAGACAGGTATCCATTAACGTTAAGTGATGCTGGTTCAGTTATAACAGATTTTTCATGCGCCACTATACGTCCTTTATACTATTATCTATAGGCGAAGTAATTTGAACGTGTTTCAATAATATTTTTCATATAGGCCTAATACACAGCAGCATTCTGGTTCTGAAAAAATAGGCATATAATCTGAAACTTAACGTGTTACTCAACATACATGAGGTCCGTGAATTTTGTGAATGCGGTCGAATGCTTTTGATTTACTTCCTCTTTGAACTTGCTTATCCGTCATAGTCTAAGCTGTATATTTATCTCTGTATATGCACACTACAAATTTATTCCTAATACTGGTATGATTCTCACTTGCTTTTGAACGTTGAATTTAATTGCTTGCAAACAGGGCTTAGATCTAATGTGTGCCTGGACCGTCATGGACGGCGTCCAGGCACTTATTTTAAAATCTGAACTGAAATGAACTGCACAATGCACACATCCAAATTTCATTTTTAAGTTCAAGTAAAAACTAAACGAATCAAGTTTGCACCTCGCTTTTCCGGAATCGGCCGAGAGGAATAACCACAGCAACTGCATGGAAGCGAGTTTCATTTAAAATGCAATTCCAGGTAAACAGCGAACACAGCTAATCAGAGAAGAAACCATTGTCTGAATCACTTGCAGACAATCAATCAACGATCCAGGAGGTCGATCGGCAGCTGCTGCTGCTGCTCTCCATCGGTTGTCGATTGCAGCAACGCCACTATACTTACGCTTAAGCTGCTTTGAAGCTATAGGATCGAATCTATTTACGACTTGGCATACAACAGATTGCATGCGTATTATAAACTTGCCCTATATAGAATGCCATGACGAAATGCCTCATAATGTGACCAGGCCCGCAATAAGGTGGGTGGCGATGACGCTGCAGAATCCCGACCTACACTGTCCTACAGTTTTCTTCTTCTGTGCCTTCCGTCAGGCTAGAATTAATCACTCTGGCGAAGGGTCAGCCACACGGATCCTTAACCTCCACTTTGTATCTGTCTCCACTCTCCGGTGTCTTCTTTTTTCAATTTGAGTAGCCTCAGGTCTTGTGGCATCACATCCTCTCATCTTTTCTTCTTCCCACAGTTTTGAGGAGCCGCAGTTATGCATGGTGGACCGGTGGGTTATCAGTCCTGCAGTCTTGTCAGAGGGGACCACTGGAGGGTAATCACAGCACCCGCGGGCCCACACTAGCTAGCCTAATGCGGCCCTGAATATGACAGAAACATAACCTACTTTCTCAATTGCATAGGCCTGCATGTACAAATTCAAGTGTGTGTGTGTGTGTGTGTGTGTGTGTGTGTGTGTGTGTGTGTGTGTGTGTGTGTGTGTGTGTGTGTGTGCATTTCGGCCAATGCTCTTCATCATCATCAGCATTCAGCATCCATATGGAAAAGTTCCTTTCCAGAGTGTCGACGTTCTCACGACGTTCAGTCAGCAGCCGTCTCTCGATAATTCTGGACTCTTATCCATGTTGTGTGTAAACCATAGTACAGTGTATTCAGGTTAACGTCCACAGCTCTCAATCGGAGTTATTTATGTTGTTTGCACGTAAACGAGAATCCAGTGGCGTCTACCCAACCTACCCATCATCCACGAATGGATTGGGGAACATTCCCCACTCTGGCCGCCTTATATTATCGGAAATCAGAAGGCCCCTTCCATGTTTTTGCCCCACACAGCATTTCAAACTCCCTGATTTTTTAAGCAGTGCGCGTTTGTATCATCGAAGTAAATGTATATTTAAGTAGGTTTATTTATATGCCTATGGACTTAATATAATAAAGACACATAATTATGCATGTGTGTAGGCGTGTTTATATTTGCACTTGTCATAGCGCACTTTCAAGCTCTCTCTCTACTCAGAGGCGCTCCCAACTGCAGCGCGGACACTGCATTGGAGTTTTACGCCGATCGAAGCGCTCGAAAAATTGAAAGTGAAGGACTTGCCCAAGGTCCCTACGCGGCGACGTGAGGTGGATTCGAACCTGCAACCCTATGGACCCTGGCTGCAAGGCAACAAACATACCCAGGCGCGTGTATGAATTTTGCTTGACAGTCAGATAATTGTGTCACATGAAAATCTCCTGGGTTTAGGCTATTAACGGAAGACAGGAACAAATAAATAATAAATAATAAATATATAATTCATGTCGCATTAAAATTGTAGCGAATTGTTTTGCGATGTCTTGCAATACATCATAATCCGTTTCCCTGCATTCCTACGACTCAAAGTCTTTGAACGCGACCTTGATCGCAAAACATTAGACCGAAAATAAAACTGTCAATCAATCAGTTTATTTTATACGGAGGATAAATCGCAACTGACGTTTCAATTATCGAAGCAATCAAACATAAAGATAAATGGTTCAACAAAAGCCGAGTAATCAAATTGCTACTGTCATATATTTATGCATATACAGGGTGGCTCAATAAAAAATACCCCACCAGTAAAAATCCAAAATCTCCGCAACCAATCGAGATTATTCTATGAAAATACGTGAAGTTATAGAGTAAAGATTTTGCAACTATCCCTGAAATTTTTAATAATGAATCTGTATTACTTCAATTATGTAGCAAAAGTCAGCTGTTTAAAAACCGTTTTCCATTTTTTCAAATTTCCGCTGAATCATGTTTCAATACAAGTGATTTCTTTAAGATTTTTTTGCAAATTTCAACATAGAAATTGATTATGATATCATAAGATCTTACTAAGAGCTGTAAATAAGCTGTTTATGAAGCAATCTGGTAGTATTTGGTGATATTTTATATATTAAGGTCTCAATTTGTGAATCCGTACTGAACGTCATGGGCAAAGTTTCTGCAGATGATAAAGTGAGAACTCGGGCGTTGCGTGATCAGAGACTGGGGTAGTGCAAGATCATAGCAAAATACCCAGTGAAAAGTGGAGCCTGAGCACATTGAAGGCTATCTGTAGACGTAATTATGTAGCAAAAGTCAGATGTCGAAAGAGAGACAGGAAGACAGTGGTCGTTTGGTTTGACGGAAAAAAGCGCGATGTTCATGAAATTCGCTTGGTCGTCGCAAAGGTAAAGTTTGCAAAGCACATCATGGTTTCGGTGTCAAATCTGCTGGCGTGTGTTCCGGCTGCAAGGAAAGACTGCACTTCATCCCATTCAGTATGCTAAATGTCAAACTTAGGCCTACCGTTGAACTCAGTGACCCAGACTCATTGAAGACTGCAGGTATGTTCTAACATTTGGTTTTATTTTCCAGCAGGACGGTGCGCCAGCTTGCTCGCACGGTAGGGTTGATTATGATGATGCTATCTTATTGCCATCAACTGCGGTAAATTTATTGGCACAGGTGAATGACCATCAAACTCGCCAGACCTCAACCCTTGAGTTTATTATGACTGGGAAGCTATGCTGGAACGATGCAAGACATTTCATCCCAAGTTAATTGGAGAACATTGGCTAGCTGAAGAAAGTCTTGCTGCTAATGTGGGATCAGTTGTCGTAGGACTCGATCAACAAGGCCATACTGAGCTTCACAAAAATAATTTGATCTTGAGTTAAAGCAGGGAGTGGACACTCCCATCATACTTTACGATAAACTGTCAAACGGATTTCTGCGGTCGTGGTGAAAGTGATATAATTTGACATGGAAATCTACAAGTGACGCTAACTTTTCCGTGAATATTTGAAAAAACGAAATTCAAAGTTCAAACAGCTGTAACTTTTGCAAACATGAAAATTTTAAAGTGAAACTTTCAGAGATTGTTGGAAATTCATCCCCCTGCCAATTGTGAAATTTTTGCAGAAAAGTTTTAATCGGTTGCGAAGTTATTACAATTTATCCGTTGGGGTATGTTTTATTGAGCCACCCTGTATATAGCCTATATATAAATATATCCAATCGCTTATATATTTCGCCTCTAGATAATATCTCAAAGCGGCGTTTATCAACCGTATATATTCAGACAAGAATAATATTGAAAGTGATGTGCGCCGAGAAATTCCAGACTAATGCACGACAAAGTAATTGTGTCAGATGGCGTATTAGATGAAGATTACAGTTCGGATGGAAAAGCAGATCTAAAATTGACAAACAGACAAACAGACTGAACGATGAACTTAACAGCAGACAGACAGGCAAGGCAGACAAACAGACAGGCAATGATTGCAGCAATTCGTCAAAACAGACTGTATGAGGTCGGTCCTTTGTATACGGACTGATTAGCGCGATTGATGGACAGAAAGTCAGAAACACAGATAGGATACTCAGGCAGTTAGACAGACAGTCGTAGATGCATTTAGAGAGACAGCAAGCGAGACGGATAGAGCAGACAGACAGAAAACAGACATTCATCCTGTCGCGACCCCCATTTTCGGAAACTGCCAGGTGTTTCCAAACGAGGTGCCACGCTGTTGGAGCGGCGTCCGTGAATTGAGGGGAACCGAAGATAGTGCCAAATAAGCAGGGTCAGCAGTTTCTACGGTATGCCTCAGGGCAGAGTCAATTCCTGATTGGCCGTAAGGGAGGGTAGCTTCCACCACTTCAAGCCGGGGTTGTCTTACACAGGTACCAAGGATAGCTCGAGTGGAAGGGACATACACCTCAGCGGCTCTCGGTCTGAGAGCAACGACTTCATTTGCATAAAGGTCGTCAGGGTTCGAATCCGCTCCAACAGGTTTTTGGGTCCCCCTTTCCTTTAGTGGTGTTACCTCTTCCCTTAGCCGTCCCGAAACTACTTCACCTTCCTTTGAAGAAGGGATAGACCCGCTCGGGCGTTCATGCAATTGACTTATCTCGTTATTTAGGTGCTCTATTTGAGAATCATGGCGCTCCATAAATTCTGCTAGCGTGCCTGTGAAGGACTGTAGAAGTTCAACGACTCCTGTTTTACTCATCCCCTCGGGGTCATTATCATCCGGGGTTTCTACTTCCTCATTCTCTTCCCTATTCTCCTCCACCTCGTCTTCATAAGATACCTCGGACATTTCAGGGTTATCTTAAGTCAAAGTTATTCAATACTCGTTTAGATTATTTAATTAAGCAAACGTTTCTTAACTGCAGTTGACAAACTTTGTCAATGTTTAACAATAGTTGAAATTAAAAGCAATGTTCTCGTACAATGTACAATATTCACTATTCAGAGTCTGTTCCGTAAGATTTGACTACACGACTTAATTATTACACGTTTCTAATACATGTTCTAACTTTACTCTGATTATTTAAGTAAAACACTTTAGGCTTATGAAGGTTAAATCTTATATCAGTTTTACAGGCGCGTTTCTCTTCTGAAAGAATTGTTCACTATTGTCTAATCAATTTATACTCAATCAATTATCTAATTAATTATTGCACACGATCCATTCGTTGCTAATTATCTATCAACACTGTACACAGCCAAAGTATTATTCACAGATTATACTTATTCAATTTTCTCGGTTAAGGAATCAGATAAAAACCACAGTGATACTTCTCTACCCCTCCAGTAATTGTTATCGCAGCGATCGGCAATGACGACAATGGCGGTCACAAGGAATCGTCTACCAGAGTATTTACCACGGAAGAATTTCAGTTCTATTTCGTCGACAATTTAGCTTAAAAAAACTTCCTCCAGACTCTACGGTCTTAACCAGAAGTATCTTCGATATCTTGTTCGTCCGTTGAATTATTAAACGAATGATTTCAATGAAATTTCTGTCAGAATTCTTCTTATTTTTATCAACAATTTCGTCGGCACGAGCACGGAGATGTTGCACTCTCGAAACCTTTCCTCCGTCTGCCGATCTAAAAATAGAGTGTCGCAATGCAATATTCTCCGCTAAAAAGGATTACGGCACCGGCGGTCAGTTCCAAAAAGGGGTTAAACTCCGAGGACCGCTCGCAAATTTAGCAAGGCCGCGAATCTAGGCCGCAAATCGTTTTAGGCCGCAAATTTATAATTAACGATCGGAATTTCCACGATCGTTACACTTCCCCCCACTTAGTCCGAAATTTTCCACCATAGAGGAAAATTTATCAGCTCCTGCTGATCATAACCGAGAAACATTATGCACACGGTACCGTAGAGGATACCATAATGTAACAATAATCAACCCTCAACACATCAATTAAAGAGAGTTCGCTAGATCACATCAACTGCAAATACAATATGACTAGAGATGTACCACATCTCAAGTATATCTCACAAAACGTTGCAGGTTATTGCACAACTAAGAATTCGCAGAAGGCATATGCCTAAACGAAACGCCTGAATACACAACAGTTTCTATCACAATTGCAGCGAATGATTCAACTATCAGTTATATCTTGAGCGGTACGAGGTGACAGCAGCAACTGATCAAGGATAATAGCAAAGCATGACAGGTTAAACAACAATCATATTACTATAATCATTATTTTTCATCCAATACCATCACTTGCTCGGGACCACTTACAAGGATAAATAAATGTCTTCCTAAACACTAAAAGGTCATGTCCCGGCACCATATTCAGTAATATTATCAATTAACCAGCACAACATATCAAAGCATATCAAGAGCTACAGCACAAGACATCTTAAATGTCAAAGTAAACATTTATCCTAACACTCTGACAATTCATTCGCACACAGCATCTGCAAATCCTGTTCCTAACCAGTCAGACCACACTACTGCTCCAGTATTACTCAGGTTAGAAATTGACAACACTTTTAACTAATGCTGTATTCCATTTACACCACCCTTACAGATACTACATACAACCACCAACGATTGCAACGAACTCCTTTCTGAGCATTCATAAACATGGGCAGTCAGCACATCATCACAGACAGAACACATTACACTTAGGCTGAGACTACTAAACAAAGGCTTTCTGTTTAGCTAAGCATTCTCAATACGCACTAGGACGGCATTTTCCTCGACCTATGCAATAATTTCTCTACGTCCCCCTTCCAAGACGGAGTACAACAGAGCAGACCACCCGAGACAAGTTAAACAAAAGGATTTACTGTTTAGTAAAACATACCCAAGAAACTAACGGGTTTCTCCCTGACCTATGCTATGACCTCTCCACGTCAACCTTACAAGACGGAGTACCACAGAGCAGAACAGTAACGCTAACTAGTAAACCAAAGGAATTACTGCTTAGTAAAGCATACCAAAGAAACTAGGCCGTCTACAGCTCACAACTCTAAACACCAGGTCATCTGTCTCACCTCTCATATAATCTAAACTGACTGCGGAGACATTAGACTACTCACAAGTCTACAATCTATCTTACTCACAAACTACTCGGAGCTTACACATCACACAGACATACTAGTTCCTTTCAGACATTCAACCCACACAACTCACTAGTCAACATTCAAAGACTGTGTCCACTAACTGCTACAAAGCTCAAGCTACCCATAATTCAATATGCTAAATAATACCCTACTACTTTTATGATTATGCACATTCAACTTTAAAATACATACAAGACATTTGCCTTTCTTACTGTGGCAACAACGACAAAACGCAATGCAATAAAACGACAAGTATCAGTAATCTTATCCCTAACCATTATTATCATATACATATCAATGAACATAAATAATACTGAACCCAGTGTATCATCATACAACAACTAAGGAAGAGGGGACTCTACCCTCTGAGCTATATCCCGTCGCCATTATGCGACTCACATCAGCATTTCCACAATCATACTTCATTTACAATAACTACTAATGTGAGCGCTATATAAAAATTCAGACACACAGAAAAAAAATTAAACAAAAACGCAAACACTTAACTAACAGCCCATCACATTACATCACATTACCTCCTATACACGGGCCCATACCCATGGTTCCTATTGGGGCTCGAGCGCTGTATAAACCTTCTTGCAAATTCACAATTATCTTGCACATGTTTAATCTGCACAGCCGCACAATCATCTTTATTCAACAAAACATCAGCAATTTGCATATTCTCTAAAACTAGACTGATTGGCTGATGATTCTGGGTGACTCCAGTGCTTTCGCTCTCGCCGGCTCGATGAGCGGAGAGGACGAATGGAGGATGCACATCCCAATCCTGTTGATTCTGGGCTACCACCTTGGCAGCAGAGGATCGGGGCGAAGATTCCGTAGCGGAAGTTTCTGGCGTCGCAGATTCCGGTTGTTTCTCCACATCTTCCTGAAGATGAATTCCTTCCAGGCGATGAATTCGTTCGAAGTTTCTTTTCTCCTTCTCACCATCTGACGCAGCCAGAGGGTCACGAGTTACCACGATTCTTCTGCACAGTCTGGAGCGAGGTTTGCAATGAACTGAGAACTTGTGCTCCCCCACCAGAACCCAGTTATGACCCATATGCCATAAAACGTTTTCGTCCTTCATCCACGAGAGACCCAGAATTAGTTCGGAAACCTGTTCAGTCACCAAACAGGGTATCTCGAATGGTCGACCTTCAATCTGCAACTTCAGTTTCGTTTCGCCGAGTACACGGATGGCTGAACCGTTTGCTGCTAACAGGGATTGCTTAGAGTGTTGGATTTCGGCAGGGTCTACCAACGAAGCAGGGCACAGAGTCATTTCACACCCCGAGTCCAGCAGCCCCAGCAAATGTTTACCTTTTATGGTTACTGAAAGGTAAGCGTCATTTCGTCCCTTTACATGTCTCGCATTGTTCACCGTGTTCGATTCTGGTTCTTGTTCTTGTTCTCTCTGCCATGTGTTGTCTGTCCTGCTAGGGCAAACTCGAGAAAGGTGCCCGGGTTGATTACACTCGTAGCAACGTCTGTTGTCTCGGGCTTCTCCTTGGAAACGGTTATTTGGACGGCGATCCCCCGGTTGATTTCTGAAGCCATTGTTCTCCTTTGGTTGAAACGGTCGTCGCGGTTGCCACTGTCGAAATTGTCCATCAGCAGAAGTAGTATTCGGTTGCGGGGACCACTTCTGAAGCATTTCTTCCATCTTCCGGGTCATCTGTTCTTGAAGTCGGTTCAACTTTTCGTCAAGGTCAAGTTCGGTTTCCTTCACATTCCAAATGCGCCCAGGACGACGATCACGACGATCGGCAGCGTCTTCATCCG
>OX243826.1:23901697-23906697 GCA_945859605.1 Lumbricus rubellus | reverse complement strand
TCTGCGCCGTTTTGTCGGCGCCATTTTGTCGGCGCCGTTTTATCGGCGCCGTTTTGTCGGCGCCGTTTTGTCCTGCACCGTTTTCTCAACGTACCGCATTCATCATATACTCAATACTCATGTTCATTATCTCTGCTTCTCTACCTCTCTGTCCGTCTATCTCTGCCTCTGCTTATATATCTGTCTCCGCCTGGATGGATGGATAGATAGACGGACGGGTGCATGGATGCAGGAATGGGTGGATGGATGGATGAATGGATGGATGGATAAATGGATGGATGGATGGATGTATGGATGAATGGGTGGTTGGACGGAAATAGAGAGAGACATAAAGTGAGAGACAGACAGAGAGTGATAGAGAGGGACAAACAGACAGACAGAGAGAGTCGTAAAGTGAGAGACAGAGAGTGACAGAGAGTGACAAACAGACAGACAGACAGAGAGACGTAAAGTGACAGACAGACAGACAGACAGACAGTGACAGAGAGTGACAAGGTTTCATAGGATTCATCAACAAAACAATTTTACGATCAATCTTTGCTCCTAATTTAAATTCATTAATTGTAAATTGGATTTGTTTTCCATTATTTTCAGAGCGGCTCCGTTTCCCACTCCCTTCGGCGTGGGACTCATAAACAAGTGGACATCCCATCCCTGGAGATCCATCCATCCATCCGGGGATGTCTTCCATTCGTTACCCAAGAGACAGCAGACAAATAAAACGGAAATCCGATGCCTGCATGTCATCACAACTCGCATCCGATTGTGGGACATGATTAATTAGCAAATGCTCCCTTGCAGCCTTCTGAATTCTGAAATATATTAGCACGTGCATAGGCCTAATATTTATTCATTCGTTCATTCATATCAATAATAATATATTATATTGAGTCTATAATAGCGCCCCATTAAGAAACCCACTCGAAGGCGCTCCCAGTTCAACCACGGTAATACAAATGAGTAGAGATCTTGAAGGGGCACTATATAAATTTATGTGATTGATTGATTGATTTAAATGGATCTTCAGTGTAAAACACGGATGAGTCAGCACGACATGCGTTCCTCAAACTATTATTATGTCTTCATAATCATTGTATTGCAGGATGTCTGTTCTGTTAGTACCGGTAGTTAAGATTAATTTTATGTCTTCAGTAGCCTAATTTTGTGTCTACGTTTGCCGGGAAAGGTATCGGTACTCGGAGTAGGCTACCTTGAGCCTAAAACAGTGATCACATATTCAACTTGCAAATAAATCTAGACCTATTAGTAGCGGAATTTTACTAGAAAAAACGACAATCGACTCTGCGAATTATCAGGAAGCAGAGACTTGGCAGAGTTGTTAAGTAGGCCTACAAGTTAGTGTAGAACCCACTTATGAAAATACCAAAGTCCCCATAAATCCGAGCTGTGCTCGAGTCGCCATCGTTGGTATTTTCGTCAGTGGGGTGCAGGCTACTTAACAACTCTGCCAAGTCTTTACTTGCTGATAATTTGTTGAGTCGATTTTCTTAACATTCCTCCACTATTGTATAATGTACATGCCTGAGACTGAGCTGACTTTATGATGTTGTAAACTGTAAACAACCTGCTGAAAGTCCCATCTAGTGCCTAACAGACCTACCAAACGGGACTTAAACTTATTAACCTTAAAGTTAGGTCTAAGCACCTTATTCAGTGCGGTTGTCTCACATCAAATGCCAAACAGCACCGTGTAGGAGTAGGGACATAGGCGCAAAAGATCTGTCGCTTGATGTGACATTAAGCCAGGCTTTATGAACGAATGCTTCCTCGGAACAATTCCTTGACCATCAAGCGTTCATCGAATCCATCCCATTAGCTTTCATGCGGTGTTTATGGGCAACATCAGCGTCGGAATGCAACGGTAGAATTGAGCCGTCGGTCGATGGGTGTGGTAACAAATTGGATCTTGGCGAAGACTGTTCCGTCCGTCTCTGAACAACCTGATGCTGGTGATGCTGGGAATTTTAAAGTGTCCAATCTAGAGGTAGTAGTAGCAATAGTAGTTTTAGTAGTAGTTGTAGTAGTACTAGTAGTTTTGTAGTGGCATATAGTAGTAGTATTTACTGGCAATAGTAGTGATAGTGCCAGTAGTAGCAGTAGTGGTAGTAGTGGTGGTAGACTAGTAGTAGTAGTAGTAGTAGTAGTAGTAGTAGTAGTAGTAGTAGCAGCAGCAGCAGCAGCAGCAGCAGCAGCAGCAGCAGCAGCAGCAGCAGCAGCAGCAGCAGCAGCAGCAGCAGCAGCAGCAGTAGTAGTAGTAGTAGTAGTAGTAGTAGTAGTAGTAGTAGTAGTAGTAGTAGTAGTAGTAGTAGTAGTAGTAGTAGTAGTAGTAGTAGTAGTAGTAGTAGTAGGCCTAGTTGTTGTTGATATTGTTGCAGCAGCAGCAATAGTAATAATAATAATAACTGGTCGTCGTCGTTATAATCCATGTCTAATATTCTAATATCCCTTCATCTGTAACTCTCTTCTTTTTTCCTTTGCTTCTTCTCCTTCTCACGAACGTCTTCTCCTTCTCACGAACGTCTTCTCTTTCTCACGAACGTCTTCTCCTTCTCATGAACGTCTTCTCCTTCTCACGAACGTCTTCTCCTTCTCATGAACGTCTTCTCCTTCTCACGAACGTCTTCTCCTTCTCACGAACGTCTTCTCCTTCTCACGAATGTCTTCTCCTTCTCACGAACGTTTTCGAGTTTTCCATTTACACCATCATGTTCTGTTTTAAATTTTTAATCTTTCAACATTCCATTCCTCAACCTTCTGTTTCTCTTCCCATTCTTCTTCACTTTGCTCGCTATCTTCCTCTCTATCCTGGTCTCACTTCAACTCTCGCCTCACTTCTTCTCCTTCTGCTCCTCTGGCACTCACCCACTCTTCCTGCCGCCCCCGTTCAATCTCCTTTTTCAACTTCATCAACTTCAACTTCTGTTTCTACTGTGAGTATTCCTTCTTATCCTAAACCTCCTCACCTCCTGAGGCGAACTCAGATACATGTAGGCCTATATAACTCTGGAACAGGAAAAACATCAGTGGGCTAAATAATTTGAGGAATCATTCGGATTTCACACAGTCTCTCGCTGCAAAGATGCTTTTCCATATTAAAATATTAATTATGTCCAGAGAATAATTGATATTTCAACTTTCTTCTTTCTGGCCAAAGGGAATCAATCGTATTTGCTCTTGTTTTCCCTGCTTTCCTCACTTAACTAAAGTGTTTCGTCCCAGCTCTTGTAACCACAGTAACCTGAACAAATTCGTAAATTGAAGGATAAAACTCTTCATTTACACAGTAGGATATCTTGTTTCTATACTGCTATTCGCATCAATCCTTCGCCTAGATACGAGCGCCTCTGAGTAGATTCTTTGAAGAGGCGCTATAGCCTATATACTGAAAATGTCCGAAATAATGAATTAATGAGAAAAGTTATAGAATTAGCATCATTTCATCTATTCAAATCTTTCTGAACTTTCTGAGTTTCATTTCCGCTATAATAATAGTCGGTACTTCTTGTCATCTTTCATGTAGATTAGGCCTATTACTATTACCTATCTGCCCGCAATATTTCAACAGCGGCTTCATCAGTAATTTATACAACCTTTACATTTTGCCACCGCAGACTCCAGTCATATGAGTCAAAAACAACGACGAGTTGGCTTTCTGTGCGTCTGTAGTCGTCCATGAAGGTTTTTTCAATTTGCACTCAGCTTGATCATCGGTTTTTCAATCAGCTTCTTCCTCAACTCAATTATTTATCTCCATTAGACATGAAAACGATATTCTTTTCCTAATAATAACAATATATATAATTACTGAGCATTTTTTTAATAAAAAATTGTAGTTATGTCCGAGCATTCTTCTTGGATCATCTCGAAGAATCTCCACTGCTTTCGCGTCAGCATCTGCTCTATGCATAATGCATGAATCTCTATTATCTGTATAAATAGAACCTCTAAATAAAAGTACATCACGTATGCCGCTAATAACAGATTATGAACAACAACGGTCCAAGCACAATATCTATACATTATATATCAAGCAATCAATCGGGTCATTGCACCCAGAAAATAGACAACAAACAGTGATGCACAATTATATTATAGGGCTAGGGTATATCCAATTATCCATCCAACCGAGAAACTAGCAATTTTGGTGGTGCCGCAACAGCAATGCAATTTCAGCAGGTCGTGTCAGGGTCATAGCAGTTATTCGGCAGGTAGAAGAAATTAAATGTAAAATATATTTTAAAAGGTAAAGAATTTTTGACAGGTCTTGAGGTAGCTAGTCAAGAGTAAACTAGACAGGTCAAATGACTTGCCGCGACTTAGCCTATTGTGGCGCCGTAACTAACTTGACCTATCGCAATAATTATAGACATTGTAACAAAATCTCCATTAAAATTGCCAGTTCAGGCATAATAATTAATTATCGTAACAGCTCTGCGTAAGTTTCCAGCTTAAATTCTCTGCAATAAAATTGGGTCCTGTAGATGGCCGTGCTCTCGCCTCCTTGAATAAGCTTCAGCCGGTGTCACGAAATAAAGTCTCCCCCGATACAAAGTCTCCCCCCGAAACAGAGACTCCCCCTGGATGAAAATCTGTTTTGGAAGACATTTTTCTGGTGTAAAAGTAGGCCTATATATTCGTGTTAAATAACGTGTTAACGTGTTAGCAACGTAAACTAACGGTTTGATATGCTTATCTATTAATTTTATGCGATTGTGGCCAATTTCACGAACAACGGGGGAGACTTTGTTTCGTAGGCGAAGGAAATATTTACTTCTCCGGAGACTTTATTTCAGAATATAGTCTCCGGGGGAGGGGCGAATTTCTTCTAGAACAGATCCTCCGGGGGGAGAATCTATTTCGAAATACAGTCTCCGAAGGGATACTTTTAGAAGGGAGACTCTGTCACGCAACACCGGCTGCAACTATACTCTTCCGCCAATAAGCACACGAAAAGAAGCTTGTCAAAACGAAGAAATTCC
>OX243826.1:23881347-23901497 GCA_945859605.1 Lumbricus rubellus | reverse complement strand
CATGTCCGGCCCGCCGGCCTCTTGAGGGGCTACGCGGTAGTCCTAAACAACTATGCATTGGGAAATGGGGGTGTTCATTTAGCACCAGCAGTCATGGGTGGAGACTTGGGGGTCACGAGACCCCGAAGTTTGTGATTGTGGACGGAGATGCTGCTTCCCCAATATTTCAAAAATATCTCAAAATGTCATTGTAAATTTCTAAAGTGTTATCTACTGTTTATCCATCACGAACATTTTTGCTAGGACGACAGCAAAAATGGTGTACCCTTGCAGTGTGGAATTGGATAATTTATACAACATGGAGTAACATTATTGAACTCATACACCATTTTCTTCAGCAATGAAATAATTATGAGAAATTTGTTGAGATGACAGCTTAAAATGTTACAATTAAAGTGCTGATATCCAAACAATTTAAACAATGGCCTACAAGGGGACACTTTTAAAGTCATAATCCACAACTTTCAGCATTGAAATGATGAGCTATTTAGTAAAAATGACAGCCCAAAATGTTATTATTGCAATGTGGAAATTAAGAAAATGTCATAACTTTAATGTGCTCCTGTCGATGTCAACAGCGAAAAACGCGCTGGTTTCTGGGGCTCCGCCGCAGACCCCGCTGGGGAGAGCTTACGACGCTCCCCCAGACCCCCTAATCGGTATGAGCTTTGTGCATTCGGCACTCGCAGCTTCGCGTCTCCAGCGCATGCAAAATTAACGCCCTCAAGAAAAATATTCTACTTGCGTTTCTATAGGAGTAAGAGATTGGGGGTTTCAGCCCCCGAACCTGAAATCCTGGCGCCGCCACTGGTTGTACCCGTAAAATCCCCTACATAAGACATGCCCCTGGGGCTTTTCTATATAGCAGGCCTACCCATATGATAATATACTTATAAACTTGTTCGGCTATATAGGCCTAAACTTTTAACTTCTGTGATTAAAGTAAAGACTAAGCCCATTTCTTTTACAATGAAATTTTGACATTCTTATACTAGTAGCTATAGTCCGTGACTCTGCAAAACGACTTCATATTTAAATTTTCATGATTTTATCGTTCATAAATAGCTGGCAAAAAGAGCCTTAAAAGGGCTCAAATTGAGGTCAACAGAGCTAAAAAAAATGCGTTGGCGGCTGGGGCTCCGCCCCAGACCCCGCTGAGGGAGCTTACGACGCTCCCCCAGACCCCCTAATCGGTATGGGCTTCGTGCCTTCGGCACTCGCAGATTTGCGCCTTCGGCGCTTCATAAAAATCTTAGAATTGGGCTTAGGGCTTCAGCCCCCCCAAACCTGAAATCCTGGCGCCGCCACTGCTACCGGCCCAACCTCGGCTAAATATATAGGACTGCAGTCTAAAGGAGGATACGGGGTCGTGATTTCAACCCCTTCCATGCAGCCAATCTTATAATATAGCCCCGTAGTAAAGTGTTTTTCACACCCCAATCCCAAGTGGAACATAGTCCGACCCCCCTCCCCAAGTTATTTTTCCACAATTCTCACACTGGTCCAGGGCTTACATGTGGGGCAGGACGGTCATTAACGGCGTCCTGGCACTCTTTTTCAAATCTCTATGCCGTCTTGCCACTTATTTGGCTAGCACACCTGAAAATGTAAAAGGCATCCTGGCACTTGTTTTGGAAAGGTAAGGGGTGTCCAGGCACGTCTTTTTTACACTTTTAGCATGACACTGGTCTATATAAAGAGAAGAACATGGTGGAGTGATCCTTGGTTCAATATACTGTATACGTATACCTTTCCAGGGGCATGGCAGCGGCCATTGAGACAGCCCGACGTTGCCTTGTATATTATATTAATGTATAGACTATAGTTAGAAAAGGAAGTCTATTGTTGTCGTGAGGAGGCGCATCACGATTGGCTTTTGCACGAAAAAAGACCTGCGCATGCGTGCTGGAGTCAATACTTGTCATCGATGGTTAATATGTCGCCGTCAAAAAAGACAATTAGATTTTTTGAAATTTGGTTTATGTTCTGTGGTGCGACGGTACATGCGTCATCATAATTGTAATGAAAAATGTCAACGGTAGATTACTGCATTGCACTTAGAAAACTAATTGCGACTTCTCTGTCCTCAGTTTCTGTCTGTCTGACTATCTCTCTCTCTTTCTGTATGTCTCTGTCTGTCTGTCTGTCTGTCTGCCTGTCTGTCTGTCTGTCTGTCTGTCTGTCTGTCTGTCTGTCTGTCTGTATGTCTGTCTCTGCCTGTGTGTTAGATGTTTATTGTTTATATCGTACATGCATATGGTTCCACTGGTTCATGATACATCGGTTAGAGTTAGACTTTTATCAATTAATGCAGAATACTTTAAGCACTGACGAACATGAAATTGGAAAGATTAATCCCACTGGAGATCGAATCCAACACGCGTGCACACTTCATAATGTATTCGACGTAAACGTGTATATATAATGAGCAATTATATGCCAGATATATGCTTTATATAATATTTATATAATAATTATTATTATTAAGTGTAAAATATGTAGTGAAGCAAGTCACTTGACATTCGGTATGGTGGTTGAACCAGTTAAGTTAAACTTCGGTTTGGCTCCAGGATGTTGCGTGGATGGTTCGAATATAGCTTTGGCTGATTTAATTGCTGTCTGGAGAATGAATGGTCCCTTCCTGCAGTCACCTGGGTCGTCTGCAGAGCTGACAATGGACCTCGATGCAATTGGGTCAATTAAGGAGCAATTGAGTCTGCTGTGATTTTCCAACATTAATTAAAATTTGCAATTTGCGAAACACATCTTATAGGCGTTGAGGTCTTTTTAGGTCAATGCATGTGGAGAATGATAATTTGTATTGGAAACAGGATTTCCCGAGATTTTCAAAGAACCGATAAATCTTTAGCGTTAATGTAACTACAGCCGCCAGACTTGACCTTAATCTGATTCCTTTTGCTATTTGTGATTACACTCGGCATAGCATAAGGCAATCAGGAACTGCTGTGATTTAAGGATTTTTCCATCTGTGTATAGAAGAGCGAGACATCAAGGCTGCAGTGACACAAAAGGAGGCAAACTAATTGTTCGTTCCGACAACTGCAGCTAAGTGGTTGCCCTTATCTCTGCTGCATGCAACTGTTAGTTTAAAAGCCACGCAACTCAAGTGATCATCACAACTGCAGTGATAACATCTCATCGCGTTTGACGGGACAGCAATTTTGATGAATTATTGCCGCAATTATGACCAGATGGCACAAACTGCATTTATATGTATAGCCTGCATGCAGAAACGTTTTACACAATAATTCCACCTTAAGCTTTATTATTCTTCTCTTAATTGCAACGAGTTCAATAATTGTGGTGACTGCAGACTAATGACTTGTCTTTCGCGTCAATTCCTTTGTCGACACGTTTAGTTCTTTCATCTGTTTGCAGATTGCAAATGTGGCTCCATGCAGCAGCTTCAAAACGACATTGTCTTCTTGTAAATCGAAGCATGCTTGCAATCGCAGAAGCTTGCAAGGCACGCTTGTATTATACATGTGCATGCGGAATCCATTTCCTTATTCCTGCGATTGTGCCACCCTTTATCCGCCCACTTTTTCATCAGCTAGCACACCCTGGACCGAGGTAATGTCCAACAGGTGCCCATCTGCATGGAGCCGTGTATACCTAGTTAACGCTCAACTGGAGATGAGGCTCCAGCCCTGCAGTGTTAATTCGTTCTTTGGGTCGGATGCATGGGCTAATATGGATCTCGGCTTAGATACAGATGGGAGGGCTCGAAGTATACACGATGTTAACTGCTTGATGATTCTCTATGTATACCGCCCTGTATGTAGGAAACGTAGGAAAGAAGAGCTCGTTTGTCTCTGTGAAAACAGACGGCGGAGTTGTCTCCTATTGTAGGATATAATTGCAAATTAATAAGCCGACTGAAGATCAAAGCACCAGCCCCGGTTCAAAGGGGCCGCCCAGAGTCGGCGCAGGGTGTCCCTAAGGCCGGCGACCCTCTCAAACGCGGCGAGAATGTGCAAATCAAGGTAGGGTCCACTGTAGTTTTAATTGTTCCTATTGTTGTGTTGTGTTAAAAATGGATAAACGCGGTGACTCATATACGCGTGGCGCTATATAACATGGCGAGCAGGTTCGGATATTTTTAGGTCATCTGCCTGCCTTTGGAAGTTCATTCAACTGTTTATTCTAATTCGTTCATTCATTCATGCAGTGAATTTGGGATATTAGAACTACAAAAATGAGAGTGGTTCAAAAAGACAGGGGTCAGATAAAAGAAAGGGGTCAGGTCAATTAGCAATTGACCTTTGACCTTTAAACCCCTCTTATAACTGCATTGGGCAGCTACTGTGTAGGCCTGTCTCGTAATTTGATCGATGATATAGGGCAGTTAGCCTAATTGCAGTACCCATCAGGACTATTTTTCTATTGTGCACACTATATCCAAAATAACTACTTTAAGCTTGAATGAATTTCGCTGCTTAATTCAAATTACAGCAAGTATAATAATATTCTCATCTTCTAGAAATGGCTTTAAATATACAGATATACTATAGATCTATATAGCTGCAACTTTATTGAAGTATAGGTCCATAATGGAACCCTCACGATATTGGAAGCAACCGGTATACAATTCATATATGACTTGATCACTCATATTATTATCATTTCTAATTCTTTCATTCGTTCATTCGCAAGATTCGTTCATTCATTCATTCGTTCGTTCGTTCATTCATTTGATCTTTTAATCTTGGAAATCGTCTTGAATAGTGTAAAAAATTGATGATTTTTCTGCAATAAACATGCATTTCTTCATAATATGCAGCAAAGAATATGAGACCACACATGCAGAAGTGGAACACATATTTAAATGAGAACTTGCTGTTTTATAAATGAGCCATTTTAGTGCTAAAATATCTAATTGTTGAACCCATGTCTAATATAAATGGGCTGGGAGCGCACCAGAGTAGTTTTCGTTAATAGGCCGATGCATATAAGTCGATAGAGATGGAGTGAATGAATAATGGACTCGCTAATTATTATGAAATTCTGCTTTCTCAAGTTCTCAACGGCTGTCAATAAAACGTCATTATTTTTATAAAGAGACGATAACTCTCTCGTCTTCTCCTTATGACTCTGCATGACTAACGAACGTTTTCGTTGACTGCGGCACACTGCACAATACACAATGCACATTGCACACAATTGCAGAGTCAAATCGAATGCAATTAACTTTCAATCAAACCAGAGGAGTTTTGTTGTCGTTCAAACTAAATATGATTGTGACAAATTAATTTGAACTGCAGTACACTGCAGGAACAACGCCAAGTGTAAGCTTACACACGTGAGTACGAAATTATCGAAGAATGTAAACGCTATAATTATTTAGTGACTTTGGATGTGAGGCTGTCATTTGCAGCTTTGATAATATTATCAATTGCTATTGCCAATAATAATAATTGCCAATCATTATTGATAGGTCTAATATAAATTGAGAATCATTATTGCCCTTATGTGTGTATGTGCACTTGTTATAGCGCCCCTTCAAGCTCTCGCTACTCAGAGGCGCTCCCGATGCAGAGCGGACACTGCATCGGAGTTTCACGCCGAAGCGCTGAGCAATTGTAAGTGAAGGACTTGCCCAAGGTCCTTACGCGGGGAGGTGGATTCGAACCTCGGACCTTCCGGCTCCAAGGCAACGACACCACCACTAGACCACTGCGCCCCACATAATAATAACTGATTAATTATTGCTCTTTCTAATAATAATCAGTAGTAAAAAAATCGTTAGGATACCTCTTCTGACCCATGCATGCAGTTAACAAAAATCGATCGCTAATAGAATCTTTCAGTGCTGTGTTTATCTTGCACTTGTCGAACCAAACCAAACTACATGTATACACATGCAGCTTGTTATAAATTTACACCCCATGCATTTGGAACATGAAAGGAATTCTTTCTCAGTCTCCTCCTCTTTATCTATATATACCTCCATCCTAACATACATCCGCGAACCCCAAGACGTCCACGCCTCAGCAGTGAAGCATAAACAAAGGCGCTAGATAAATGTGGTGCGTCGTCTCCTCGCCAGATGGCGCCCGCAGCGAGCGAGCGAGCGCGGGAAAGAAGCAGACGGCTGCAGCGGTATAACACTGCAGCGTTGGCGTTTGGCGCGCTCCCCGAAGAACGGTATACGCGCTTTTCATTGTTCCGCCTTATCGCCGCTCGAACAACGCCGTCCCCCTCCGCGGTGTGTGTTCCTAATGAGATTAATGCGGCGCTAATTCAAGGGAAAAATGAAGATGAATGCGCGATACGGACCATACACTGCAACTCAATTAACTTATCAAAATGGCCGACTGCTGCGGTGCGGCGACGGCGGTGGCGATGAACATGACGTTAATGCGATGATCAATCGCTACGCGGCAGCAGCGTCTCTGCACAGAAACCATCGCGCTACAGTAAACAATTTCGGCGAGCGACAATACAAGATTTAGAGGGAGAGGAACGAGTGATCGGCTTTCCATACACGCCTCGATGGTTCGCCTGTTGAAAGTTACGGCGCTAAATAAGTCGAATGACGACGACGACGGTGAAGGTGATTGGGTAGAGGTGCGGAATGATATGGACAAGGTAACGCGGTCCGTGCGTGCACGCGTAGAGATATATCGGCTTCGCTGTGTTATAAAGATGATTTAGCCCCTTGAGAAATGAGTTCGTGTTTGGTACCCATGAACATTGAACATGTTCTTGCCGTTGTTGGTGTTGTTGATGATGATGGAACAATAATGCATGGTGTCTATTATATTCGTCGTTCAGTGATTTCCTGTTTGAATATAGATCATTTGTGATAACAAAATGTGGCTCACGTAACTCTTCTATAGTATATGTGTCTCGCATGTAGCATAGCATAGCATAGCATAGCATAACATAACATGGCCTCATCTCTCTCTCCCTCTCCCTCTCATGCTTCCATCCTCTCACTCTCATCCTCTTATTCTCTCCCTTCATCCCCGCTCCCTCTCCCTCATCTTCTCCTTTTCCCTCTCCCTCTCCCTCTCCCTCTCCTTATACGCAGCCCTTAAAGAAGCCTCATTTAGTATAACCTATTATTATGGAGGCGCAATATAAATTCGCTCTTCAACAGCTCTCTCTCTCTCTCTCTCTCTCTCTCTCTCTCTCTCTCTCTCTCTCTCTCTCTCTCTCTCTCTCTATATATATATATATATATATATATATATATATATATACACACATACATATATATTATATATATATATATATATATATATATATACCGTTACTATATCCGAAAAGGTGCGAACCGCACGTCTCGACAGCCATAATTAATCACGGATATTGTTACTGGGTCAGGTCAAGAGACGTGTTGAATATTAATCATCCGACCTAATTACAGGTTGCTCAAACTTCACAGAGGCGCAACGATGGATGAATACACACGGCAAAACGAAAAGGAATAACGCGGTTTGCATTCAGCTGCATGGAGAGTGTATACATACTGCGAAATATGCATAAGAGAGTCTGTAGATATACAACTCTTTCCTTTGCTCATGCATGAAAGCTTGCCTCTTGATGTATGTGTCTATATAGGCCTAGTATAGTCTTATGTCTTCCTTCTGACTTCCGAAGCAACTCAGATGACCCAAGGAGCTATATATAAATATATATACGACTTTGCAGATCTATATATTTTCAATATACTGTCGAACATTCAAACGATTTCGGGATATATATTAATTGTCTCGCCTGTATTCTGTATACGAATGAAATGATTTACAACTGCATATATGTCTGTTGCAATCACGTAATCGATAAGCTTACACGATAATTACAGACGAATTATTGCGCAACATCCTCGCAAAGAGGTTGTCTCTTAAAGTCTTTAAAGAAAACGTGTATACGGAGCATGTATAGTTAAATGTCGGAATCTCTATATCTATATTCTGACTGTCTTTTCATGCATCATCAAACGCAACCGACTACGTGTGTAGAACACCTCAAGGTATTCCATTCTGGGAGTAACTGTGTCCCAGACCAATTATCTTGCAGTCGACGCATTGTCTTTTCCTTGCAATGGGCGGATGCGCGTTTCAGTGTTCTGGGATATTTGTAGTTTCTGCAGTTTAACCTGTAAAGTGCCTGAAGAAAATATAAGCTTTCACGTTTAGAATCAAAGCTGTTGTAAATTTAAGCGCAGAGGGCTCATTTCCATATACGGGGTTAGTATGCTTGGATGGAATTCAGCGCAGATGGTCAACTGATCCCTTTGCTTTCCCTTTGGTTGCCCCTGGAGGATTTCGCTGGCCATTGATACATTCCCAGTTGGTTTTATTACTTTATTGCTTCCTTTGCTACGAATGCGCAACCAGAAAGAGAGAGAAATTGACAACACAATTAAAGGAACAAGACCTTTGAGTCGTGTGTGATGTGTGTATATCACTCTCAGCCGACCTTTGTATATATTTGAATCTGTTGTGGTTCAATCCCGCTTCATGCATGTCATTATAACATACTTGTTAAAAATAAACGATTGCATGTCATTACAACATACTTGTTGAAAATAAACGATTGCATGTCACTTTTACATACTTGTTAAAAATAAACGATTGCATGTCATTTTAACAAACTTGTTGAAAATAAACAATTGCATGTCATCAACATACTTGTTAAAAATAAACAATTGCATGTCATCAACATACTTGTTGAAAATAAACGATTGCATGTCATTATAACATAGTAGTTGAAAATAAACTATTGCATGTCATTTTACATACTTGGTGAAAGTAAACAATTGCATGTCATTAACATACTTGGTGAAAGTAAACGAATAGTTTAACAGGCTTCCATAGATGAGCAAGTATACTTAACTGAGTCTAAAAACACTCCATATATATACAGAATATAGAGTTATATAATTTTATATACAGACCGTTTGTAGTTGCATTTATTTTTATTCAGGCTGTCTTAAATATACGCCATATTATAAGTTTAGACCCCCTATATAAATGGGTATACATAATATGCATATAATTGTAACATACAAACATATCTATACAAAAATTATTATCTATATTACAATAAATATACACGATATATAGGCCTATAAGACTATTATCAGAACGCGGAGAATACAATTATGTGGCTTTTTGAAGCGGTATATTCGTATATTTTCATGCATGTATACAATATACATGCCATGGCATGCATTTAGTCAACACATATACATTCACTATTATACATATAGACGCTAAACGATCCCACCATATATATACCAGATGCAAGATTAATTCAACTTTGCCCTCTTTGTGCCTTGTATAGTATTTGACTCTTAAATAGATATTTTTATGTTATTATATTTTTAATATAATATATACAGTCAACTTGGAAACCCGAAACCAAACACAATGTACTCAGGAAGGTATACATACAACACACCTGCAGATATATATAGCAGCGAATAACAACTGCATGCATTAAAATATATATATATATACATATATTATATATTTATATATATATATATAGATATATATAAGATGAAAGAGACCGTTTGCAGCTGAAGTGTATAAGCGATCATCTCTCCTTCAATTAGACTTCTCAGCGGGGAATCTGCTTGCACTGCCCCCCCCCCACTGCTCCCACGCACACCCTCCCCCCCCCACTGCTCCCACGCACACCCTCCCTTCCCCGATCCCACCCTTTACCAGATGCATCATTACACACAGACACACACACACACACACACAGGTGCATCCTCGGGAAACACAGTCGGAGATATTTGTATGATCGATCCCCTCGACCGTGAAGCAATGGGTGTGTGTGTGTGTGTGTGTGTGTGTGTGTGTGTGTGTGTGTGTGTGTGTGTGTGTGTGTGTACGAATGGATTGCTCTCTATGTACATCGCATATCGACCGCAAGTAAGCCTACACATGCATATAGAAATATGATATGGAAATAATTATTATATATGTATCACATGTATTTATACAATGTTTTATATATATACACACACACATGTATATATTATTTGCATGGGCTCGATTCTGTGCATACATATATATATATATATATATATATATATGCACTTTATTGTAATTGAATGTAAACAGCTAATTAATTATGTTTCACATGTAATATTATACTGACTTTATTTTTGAGTTCTAATTTGGTGACATATGGTAAGTTATCGGGTTACATCGTTGTAATTGAAATGTTTGCAGAAAATAATGGTGAACGAAAAGCATTGTTAGGTTTGTGCGTGTATTTGCACATGTGCATGCATGTGCATCCATCCGTTCATCCATCCATCCATCCATCAATCCATCTAAGGATTCTAAGCCATCCACTAAACTCACCCTCCAAACTCACCCGCCCACTTATCTACAAGTCTCTACTTATCCAGTTATTCATTCATCCATCCATCCATCCATCTTTCCATCCATTTATCCACTCGCCCAAGACTCCATCCCAGCCACCCAAGGCGACTCAACCATGCACAATCCTCTGAACCCACCCACGATCCAACTCACACGAAATAGAGGACCCACTTCCATCCAAGACCCAACTCACCGCCCATCCATGCATCCACTCATCCATCCTTCCACCTGTCCATCGATCCATCCATCCATCGTTCCAACCATGCATCCAACCACCCACCCATGCAGAACCCCGCCCACTGACCCGCCGACATCTACCCACCGCACTGGACCCAACCCAACCAGGACCCCACCCACCCAAAACCCTACCCACCCAAAACCCCACCCACCCAGCTGTACGAGCACGCATGCAGACAACTGAAAATATATGCCTATACATATAATTGCACATGGCTGAATTCGTATGTCATGACAAGGAGTATTTCATACATTTTATTATGTTCAAAATTTAATGATCTCTCGTCAAAACGGAAAATTACATGATTTACGACGTACTATATATAATAATTAAATAATTAAATCTGGTGCCTGGAAAGTTTATCGTCCAGGCATGTATACCCCTACCTCTGCGTCATCTCCAGGGATAGAAGTGCATATATGGCACCATTTATATAGCGCCGCAACTAGTGACTAAATATCACACACATAATTATATTGGCCATGCATGCACAATAAGGAATTAGGGCAGGTCCTTCACTCACAATTGCTCAGCATGCACTTAGGCGTGAAACTCCGATGTAGTGTCCGCTCTGCATTCGGGAGCGCCTCTGAGTAGTGAGATGTTGAAAGAGCGGTATAACTAGTGCACATACAAACAAGCAATAAATGTATAGGCGATACGCTATTGGCATGCAAGCGAATATCTTAAATTATTTACAGAATTGACAATACCTTCCTAAAATACTCAAAAATACCATGTCAGCTACAGCATATATTCTCCCTGCCTGGTAACATCATATTCAGTAAAGCTTCGGGTATTTATGACAATGAAATCGTGTAGCCTATATACATGTAGGCCTATAAGAGTCGAATTTAATTGTCGGTGATCATAATTATTATACATGCAAGAAGTCTATATCACGCCCTACAGTACTGCTCAATGTTTCCAACGCCATCTGCCGAATGGAAGGTGAAGTGAACCAAGTCCACGTTTCCACGGCACTTTGTATATTATAAAATAATATGCTATGATTCTTAATTATACGCACTATATGATCAGCAGAATTTTCTCAATTATAGAAATGTAAAAATTCTTGCTTTACGATTTCGTTTGGTCTATACATTCTTTTAGTTACTCTAATCTAATCTGAACATTTCAAAGCATTTCTCATATATCTTTATTTATTTATTTATTTATTTATTTCGTCCAACAGACTATAGACCAGTCTTGCATTCTTCCACAAAAATATACGATAACAAATTTTCTGCAAAATTTACATCTGAAAACCCATATTTTGACAAATTGATCAACAAAGAAACTTGAACTGCGGGTTACGTCGACACAAGAAGCCCGCGGCGCTTGCATGAGCGATGGTTTTTAAGTCATTATATTATATAGGCGGTGTTTAGTATTTTGCACACCTCAATGAGCGTCTGCTGCGTGTTTATAAGTACACGTCGGCGACGCCTTTAAAATGGTCTTGCATTTCAATCAGACTTTCCTGCAGCGGCATGTATAATTGTATATATTATTTTAGTATTAGGCCCAGTGATGCCGCTCTAAAATTTAAGAAAAGCCAAGATGAGGTCGTAAAAAAAGCCAAGAAAAGCCAAGTTAATAAATATTGACCATGCCACCTATTTTATTTCAACAGAAGTTATTTTATCCGATAAATTGCGATGTTTAATGAAATTATGTATAAATAAACCTGAAATTAATGTATATTAAATTGTTAATAATTAGTTCCGTTCGCTGATTTTCTAACATAAAAACAACATTTTGGAACATAGTGCGCTAGTTTTGAGAAATAAACGTCATCTTCACTTTAGTTGATATTTTGTTGAGTTCACAAATTTTTCGTGTGCTTTTGTGTGATATTGTGAGCCATTAAAGCTGATTTGTTTGCATTTATAAGATTAATGTCTATTGTTATTGATCAACAGTACTTATCATTTATCTTTTTGAAGTTATTTTCGATTTTGCGCGGAATTGCGCCAAATTGCGTGACATCACAAATAACTAATATGCAGAGAGCAAGCAGTTCAAAGAATAATAATAAGTGGGATCAAATTCTAGTCAGTAGATGGAGCCATAGTTATATTACAGCTAAGATTATTGCTATTTAGTGGATTAATATTGTTTAAATTATTGTTATTTAGTGGATTATTGCTAAGATTATTGTTATTTAGTGGGCAGAAAAAAAGCCAAGTAAAAAAGCCAAGGTCCTTTGAAAAAAAGCCAATATCCCAAGATACGATTGAAAAAGCCAAGATCTTGGGGAAAAAGCCAAGGAGCGGTATCACTGATTAGGCCTATATTATTATAATAGTAAAGGACGTCATTTCACTTGATGTCGCAGTGTGAATTAAGCTCGTTGATTCTTGTTGCTATATAAAATGTCAAGGCATGTGATGCTAATTATAGAGGTGTGGAATTATAAAATGAATTGCTTTAAAATGTGTATTGAGTAACTCAAAGAAATAAGAAAAGCTGATTAATTTCGGCCATTGTTTCTAATTGTTTGCATACATGTACTGATTATAATTAGGCCTATGTAAACGTAACAAGTGTGAGAATTTAAAATCGATAAAAATATAGTTACACAAGTTGTCAATCATTTTACACCATGCATAACTATATAGGCACTTTGAAAAAGATGCACGGGCAGATACTGATACATGTAGGCCTACATGTGCACTATAAATTTAGAAACTCTAATATACATTCACACACTGCATTCATGCATCCTCCACCCCCTAACCCCCCCCCCCCCCAAAAAAAAAATCACACTTCACAAAAAAGGAATCAGTGCACACTTTACACGAACGCATTCACAATCATCTCTACACATACTTCATCACTTATACACACATAAAATAATGTATATCCTACATGAAATTGGTGGATGGATGGATACTGCAGATTTGACGAGGGCCTATATGACAACAGAGGCCGTTGCCCTCGACAGAAATTTGATTGGCATAATACAGCACTTTTAATTGAATTGAATTGAATTGAATTGAATTGAATAAAATTGGTTTACGTGACATGATCTTATACATCACAAGATTCTCTAACTATAGTTTCCGTTAATTTAACGCGAGAGAGGCGGCTGCATGACGTTTCATTATATGGCTACAGACGTATATACAACGGTTACATGTTTGCGACATTCGGCAACACCAGCAAAGGCAAGAAAAGAAGGGAGGCAGTGGCTGAGATTGATGGCATTCGACAGGGCACGTTCGACGCGCCAATGAATGACCAGCACCGACCAACAATAACAACAAAGTTTACGATGATTAACCAGCATCCGCGAAATAGTATCGTTGCCATGGTTGCGTCGTGCGCATGCGCATGCAGCATGCATCATGCACACAGGTAGGCCTACATGTGTGTGCGGGCATCATTTTCGGCCATATGCATGCATGCATTGCAGTGTATATCACCCTTCCAATTAACGCATACATGTAGGCAGCATGATTCATGCATCCGGATTCGCGCGCGCACTCCGGGCGTCTTGATGTGTCCGATACTTCCAACCGCGGTCCGCGGGTCTTCGCAGCGCGCATGCGCACCGGAAACGACGCGTTGCTGGAGGTGTGAATAGCATTTCGAATTTATATAGCGCATATATTTTCACCAATCCATATATATATAGCGGGAGTTTTTCCGGAGTGAATGTGCATGCATGCAGTTCTCGTAAATAATGTTGGCATTACCCTCCATAGAGGATAATCAGGATATATATAATTATATATATTTATATAAATATATATTATATATATACAATATACATACATTCAGCCATGTCAGTATATATATATATATATATATATGAATAGTTAAAGGCTGTGCGTTCGTGCGGTTTTGTGTATATTATACACATGAAGCCGCGAAAGCTGTTGATGTATTCGTTTCGTGCATGGCTCGACAGAATTTACACATAAAAGAAGTCTGCAGCAATTATAAATTATAAAAGCTGTGTTGACCATTTTCCTGCATGATAATCTCGCTGCATGCGTGCGTGTTATAAGCCCCCCCAATAAACCACGACGTATATATTTTTCCGCAACGCCTTTTTATGTACACAGAGCATGAGATGATTTTGATTTTCCACGTTTCATGTCGCCAATTATGCATTGTCGCAAACGACAATACCCGATGGTCAAGTCGTCTGCAACGGAACCATACACATAGGCATCAACAGCAGACGATACGCATGCATCGGCCATTGAGGGAAAGGCGCCAAACGCGGCTAATACCATCCATACATGCAGCCGACGGCGCGACCTAATGCTCAATGGCACACGCACTTATCCGCTTAGATCGGCGCGAAGTGGCAGCATTTCATGTTGATTGCCCTTTGTTGCAAGCGTCGTTTCTTTCCCTTCAAACATTCGTCAAGTCGTCGTGCACACCAAACTGAAATATCTTCTCAAAACCCTAAACGATAATCGATACCGAGTTGCGCTTTTGTTTACCGTTCCAGCACACGGCTTCTAGGCCTGCTACTGCTGCTGCTGTATACCTGCGTGACGCCACCGCCAACGCCACCGTGTGCAGCGGTGGCGTTTCATGCCTGGGGCTGTGCGCCGGCCCTGACGGTTAAGCCACGCCCCGTCGGCGCTTCTCTGTCATTCCAGCGAGGAAAGCGATCGACGCCATTGGTCGAGCCGGCTGTCGATCAGCGACGCACCTGCCGGGCGCGCCCGCGTCGCTAACAATGTCTGGGCCGGCTATTTCAGATGTGGCCGAATAAAGATCACAGACGGCGGCGCGAGCAATAGCGAGAGAGCGAGAGAAAGAGCGAGAGAGCGACGGAAACTATCTCTATATATAGACCGTGTAGGTATTACTCAGCCCGGATCGTTTCGGCCGCCGCTCGTTTGGTAAACACAGACTAAACAAATATTATCTTGTTCTTTCGTCGTTTATATTCGAAACCTCCGCAGCAGAATCCGTGTTTCGAACCGTATACGCGGTTCGTTCAAAGCGGTCGTGCAGGTCGATTGAACCGGCGTTGATCGCCGCGCTGCTGCGCTTACAAATCCGCTAATTTTGGACGGTCCGACGCGCACGAGAGCACGAAGGCGTGTCAGCCGCGTTGATATTGATAGAGGCACGCTGCCGCCGCCATCTTTGTTTGAAATGTGGGCTTCGATCCTCGTGAGATTAAAACGGATTCAACGGTGACGCAAGGATTCTGCAGAAACTGTCAATGGATTTTTGATGGATTTTAACGTAACCCGGGTTATTTATAGGTCTGGATACGATTGATATACTGCCAATTGACGTTGCGTTTACGGGAGGGTTATACGTGAGTATCAAAGAAGTCTCTGACGATGCTGGTCTTTTAAACATGGAGAATTAAGTTGGCAATGAATACCACTATCACATCATGGTTTTCTATGGCAAATGTGCTATGTGTATACTGCCAGCCTTCCGTGTATACTGAGTGAGGACCTGTACATTTCTGGTTACTTTTGATATAGCTTTTTGGTTATGCAAGACTATTTCCGGCGATTGAGACAATTTCCTATTGTCTGAAACAGTTCCGTATTCAAGGACGATTCCCTATTGTCTAGAACAGCTTCTAAATTCAAAACAGTTCCATATATTGTCCGAGACAGCTATCGTCCATTTTGGTGGATTTCTCTGTGGTTTCCGGTGCTTCAGTAATCGAGAGGGGGTGCCACACGGCTGCCATGCCTCGCCCGGGCCGCAACACGTACAGCGACCAGAAGCCACCTTACTCATACATCGCCCTGACAGCCATGGCCATCCAGAGTTCCCCAGACAAGGTGATGACCCTCAGCGAGATCTACCAGTTCATCATGGACCGCTTCCCCTACTACCGCGAGAACACGCAGCGCTGGCAGAACTCCCTCCGCCACAACCTCTCCTTCAACGATTGCTTCATCAAGCTGCCCCGTCGGCCAGACCGGCCGGGCAAGGGCAGCTACTGGGCGCTGCACCCGCAGTGCGGCGACATGTTCGAGAACGGGAGTTTCCTGCGGCGCCGCAAGCGCTTCAAAGAGGCGAAGTACCTGCGAGAGATCTTCAAGACGGGGCCGGACCACTGCAGGAATCAACCAGGGGTTATCGACGCCACTGCCTACATCCAGTACCAGGCGAAGCTGCGGCGGATGTACTGCGTTCCTGCGGCCGCCAGTGGAACCGGTGTGGTACTGCACGGTCACGGAGGAACCCCGACGATGTCAGGAGGTTCCGCTTCGTTGAACACCAAAAAGATGGGCAGTACCAGCAGCAGTACCAGCAGCAGCAGTGTGAAGCAGCCGTTCACCATAGAGAACATCATCGCAACTGACTCTGCTAAGCTGCAGTCGCCATCTGCCGACAGCATCATCTCATCATCATCGTCGTCGTCATCATCATCAGCAAAGATCTCGTCATCACCCCGTCTGACCGCATCAGACTCGATCACACCCCCGTGCACACAATCCACACCGCCTTTCCTCTCGTCGATGCATCCCTCCCGTCTGCCCCCTGCATGTTTCCTAGCGCCCCCGCCGCCACCCCAACCGGCCCCGCCCTCCGTCGGTGACCTCTGCAGCCTGGCGTCTGCGGCCCGGCACCGCCACCAACTCCAGCAGACGGCCCATCAACTCAGCCAGCTCGTGTCCGGCCTCACCCGGGTCCACCACCATCACCGACTGTCGGCCCCTCCCAGGTCCCTCGGTGGAGGAGGAAGTCTCGAGTCCCAGACGGTCATCGGCGGTGGACTGCAGTCCCACAGGGGACCGATCAAGCCGAAGCCTCTCCAGCCTTTCGGTATCGCCCTTGATCCATCGTCGGGAGATCACGTGACCCGGTCGGCGGAAGCGGTAACCAACATGGCCGCCCTCCTACGTCATCCGTCTTCCATAGCTTCACTCCACTTCGCCGGCTGCAATCTACTTCCGGCGCCGCCACCGCCATCTTTAGCCAGTCAGCTGACTCTTCCGCCGTTAGTTCTTGCACATTCGTCAGGTATTCCTATGATACAGAGAGTGTGATGACGACATTATAAGAATCTCCTATATTTGTAATTAAGGCAATCATCATGGATGCATGGAACAGCGTTGATGAGTTCTGTTTTAAGGATAGAAATAATATTGCGATCGCAATTGACTGATTCCGGATCTGTTAAGCTTAATTTTATGCTATAAGATCCGTTTTCCCAACGCATGTATACATTGCAAACGAGCCGCGTATGGACAACGTCAAGAAAAGAGAATTTTTCCAACGTATGATATATACAGCTAATGGAAATAGAATCATCTTTCCATTGCAATGGTAAACCATTTGCAATAATGTTGCCAATAGGAACAGTTTATAATCGACAATCAATGGAAACCGTTTGAAAAATGGCCAATGCATGGAAATCGTTGGAATTCATGTTGTCTTGGTGCACCCATGCATGGGAATGCATTGACAAAATCATGCTGATAGTGCAAACCATTTGAAGTCAGACCTTCAACTGAACCATAAACATCAGATCGCGGACGAAAATGATTTTAAATCATGCTGTCCATGCATGTATTGTATGTGTGTAGCCTATATAGGAAGTTAGGAACCAATATTTTACAACCATATTACTGATGAAAATAATTTTAAACCATGCTTATAATTATTCTCAGCATATAATTATCTTGCTACCATACTTATGTATGCGCAATTTGTTATAATTATGTATTAGTTTTTCAACAATGGGGCTTCATGCATTGAAACAATTGCTGTCCGGTTTTTGATTGTGAATAATGTTTGACAAAATCCTGCCCTGAATTGAGGGTGTGAAAAACTTCATACTGAATAAATAACTTATTCAGAATATCCAACAGTACTATAGTCTGCTTTTGAATAATTATAATAGAGCAATTGTGAAATTCCTTGTGATCGCTATTAATTGCACATGTATAAAATATCTGTCAACTTTTTCAGATGTTATCATTCGCAAAAGCAATACAGTATTGCCTACAATATTATTTTTCTAAACAAATAGCAATGCCTTTTATAGCTGTGTTTCATGCATTTATTTTTCCCCGGGTACATAATTTATGATCCCTCATGAGTCTACAAAATTTTGCTAGAAGCTGTTACTGAATGTATGAAAAGTCAGGCCTCGTCCTCCGCAACATAAGTGAAAGTGCCACGAAATGCTGTGGCGTTGTTATTTATTGGTTGAACGAAGCATGAAATATATCCGGCACTTCATATTACCAAAAGTGATAAATTTATGAAGCTGAAACCCAAATTTTAATAGACCAGCCATAATATTATTTTTGCAGTAGGCTAGGCCTATAGCACGTGTAGGCCTATATCTGATCTTCTTAACTTAACCCTGTATATGCATATAGTGTATAAGCTTACGCTGCATATAATATTATTATCTGATGCATGTTTATAAGCTCGATATATATGGAAGCGTGAATATTTGCATGAAAATTGCCGATTTTTCAGTCAAACTATCACAGCCCTTGAGGGTATCTAGTAAATCAAATACATGCAAATTCATCTGCATCCATCTTGGATTTGAATAATAAGCCATTAGTCCTAGAACTGTCGTGCAGACCTATACGCAGACATTCTAATAGGGACATGCATGCAAGGGAGAATAAACGATTTAAAGGCCAACCTCGGTATGTCGGTTTATGGAGAAACCAGTCACGTGACTAGGCGTGTCTATGTAGAGATGTGCTTGTCAATCAGCCTATGCTTCAAGTTTGCCCGAGAGGCAGGTGCCCAAGATCATTTCACTCGCTAAACATGCCGAGCTGCCCGGTTCCTCCGAGGTTATTCATGTGCAAATTAGCTATGTATACGTTGTGTGCCTTCAAGATCTCTTCCCACTCACCGGTGCCTTTACCACGTCCTATAGGTCGTACAAGTGATCTTTCCACTCACCTGTGTCTGTAGGCCTACCTCAGACCAGGTCCTACAACTGTTCCTTTGTTTATATATATATATATATATATATATATATATATATAGGCTATATATATATGTGTGTGTATATATTACATGTAAATAATCCTTATATCGTCCCTCCTAATCGGCCAGTATTTCATCCTGGTCAGCTATACATAATTATAATATTCATTGCATGGTAACATATCGTATTTTGCATTAATATTCATCTCAATAGGTATAAGAGTTGTTTGTTTTATATTCAACAATGTCCAAGCCTTGCAACTATACAGCTTTGCTCCCCTACTCCACCAATCAATCCAGTGGTCATTGCAATGAAAGTGCACATATGCCTAGAATAGGAATGTAGGACATTTCCTTACTGACATATTGCCCCGGACATATTCCCCCGGACATTTACCTCCCCCTCCCCGGACGTTCCGCCCTCTGACCTAGGACATTTCCCGGTGACCGGACATTTCCCCCTGGACAATTCCCCCCGGACAATTCCCCCCGGACAATTCCCCCCGGACATTTCCCCCACCCTAGGATATTTCCCCCCGTATACGTATACATACATACACACATGCATGCATACATACATACATGCATATACATACATACATACATGCATGTATACATGC
>OX243826.1:23871347-23878847 GCA_945859605.1 Lumbricus rubellus | reverse complement strand
CCTATTCTAGGCATATGTGCACTTTCATTGCAATGACCACTGGATTGATTGGTGGAGTAGGGGAGCAAAGCTGTATAGTTGCAAGGCTTGGACATTGTTGAATATAAAACAAACAACTCTTATACCTATTGAGATGAATATTAATGCAAGATACGATATGTTACCATGCAATGAATATTATAATTATGTATAGCTGACCAGGATGAAATACTGGCCGATTAGGAGGGACGAAATAAGGATTATTTACATGTAATATATACACACACACACATATATATAGCCTATATATATATATATATATAAACAAAGGAACAGTTGTAGGACCTGGTCTGAGGTAGGCCTACAGACACAGGTGAGTGGAAAGATCACTTGTACGACCTATAGGACGCGGTAAAGGCACCGGTGAGTGGGAAGAGATCTTGAAGGCACACAACGTATACATAGCTAATTTGCACATGAATAACCTCGGAGGAACCGGGCAGCTCGGCATGTTTAGCGAGTGAAATGATCTTGGGCACCTGCCTCTCGGGCAAACTTGAAGCATAGGCTGATTGACAAGCACATCTCTACATAGACACGCCTAGTCACGTGACTGGTTTCTCCATAAACCGACATACCGAGGTTGGCCTTTAAGAATTTATCGGAATTAATATTCTGATAAAGATTTATTGCTTAAAAATTAAAATAATCGCATGCACATTTCGAGATGCATACAGTCCCTATATCTTTCAAATTGTGAAACAGAACTTTTCGCAAGGAATAAGCTATTTCGCTTGTTCGGTTTTTTCCAAATGCATTCAATTTGAAACGCTATTGCGCATGTCTTTCAGCTGTGAACGCTCTCCATTAATTAGAAAGTCATTAATCCGTGCCCAGTGTTGTCCACCTCAATATTGTGTCTCTGACGAAATTTAGAATATTTTCAGTTGCAATAAATAATAAATGCTGCATGAAACGTATGCATATTTTGCACTATATATAATACTATAGGCGTATTGATAAGTTATATAATAATAATTGATTATTTTTAACTACTAACATGCTGTGCCAATAAAACACCAAAAAGGCAGAAGCCCTCACGTTTACCTCCAAAGGCATACTATTATAATATAGGCCTATAATCACATGCTTGTCATTTAGCGATGCATGTATATATGCTACAAGCGGGGCATGCATGCAGTGAGGCTTGCAATGGCGAACGGTGATAGGTTGAATTTGAAAGGAACCTTTCACATGAATAAGCAAACATTCGAGTAGGTACAGTGGGAGTTTTTAGGTGTCTGCTGCAGTCTATTATATAGAGCGACACGTTTCAGAGTTGATTAGGTCTAATAAAACTTTATGCACGTGTTACGTGTCTTTGACATTGCACATGTATACAAAAATGTATTGTGAACCCAAGCATCCACAGTCCTGATGCATGCATGTCTTGCTATAGTGTATATTAGGCTATATGCAACTCCTTTGTGAGTTTCAAAGTCATGTCAAGCTTAAGAGGACAATAATATTATATAGCACCAAAAGAAGTGCATTCCTTCTTTTAATTGAGCTGTTTCGCTAACGATCACAAAAATTATATTACCCGACAGATTTATATAAAATATTATTATGCTGCGATCGCTTCAATTGCCAAATTCGAATGCACCGCTTTGTAAAGAGCAGGAGGTACAGACATAAATAAATATAATCTATTAAAAACCCATTTGTATGCGTTTAGTTATTGCACGTAAAAACTGCAATTACTTACGTTTGATGTTAATTGCCCTCAAGATGAATGGTCCAAAACTGGTGAAGCGTAAAAATGGTGAGAAGAAAGAGGAGACGCAATATAAGTTATAAGGTGCCTGAAATGTAAGTGGGGCAAAGAAAAGAGCAACCCGCTAAGGTATCCCTGGGGCACCATATATTTTTTTGAAGATTAATAGACTTCAATTTTTTAGCCTCGGCATATGACAGTGTCAGGTCATCTTACTCATTTCTACCCATAGACCGACAGTGTGCGTATAGAAATCTCGACACAGATTCAAATATTGGGTTTCAAATTTCCGACATGGAGTTCAATTTGAAACCCATGCTTCTAGGTTAACACTGACAGTCCAGCACGCTAATAACTTTTTTGTACTATAATTGAGAATCCTTTCCGCTTTAAGCTATATAAATCAGTTAATTTTTAAAGACGCGGTACGCGGCCTGTACATGTGACCCAATTAAAGAAAGTTCATGCAGATTAACTTATAATATATAAGACGTCGGCTTGGATAAAGTTTGATCATGGCAAAAAACTGTCATCAGCCAATAGCCATTAGACATCAACTATATTAGCCATTAGCCATCAGCCATTAACTATTAGCCAATAACCTAACCATCAGCCATCTGTCGCCTCAACAATAATACAATCAGTGTATCGGTATCTCTTCGAATTGCAGCTTTATAATAAAAGCCATAATTTTCAAAAAACCAATAAATCAGGTCTAATTCTATTTCCGTTGTTACGACGATTGACGTATTGTTGTGGTAACACTGATAAAACCGACAATGGCAAATATATGATAAGGCCGCACACATAAGGATGATTCGTTTTCTATGTATTATAGATCTATTATTATGAATTGATTTGTGTTAATTAGCACTTGCATACATGTACACCGGTATAGAATTGCCGCACTATTCATTCGTCTATAGAGTTGATTGTTATCGTATGTGAGATATATGAGATTATGCATTGAACTTGTGCAATAAACAGCTAGCTAAAGGTCATAAATCTCGTCTTTTCTTTCAAGGCCTGATCAATTATTTGATTAAGAAAGAAGAAGTTGCTCTCTTCATTGGATATCTAAATCGAAATCTCTTTTCCAATGTTCCTGTAAATCAATAGTTTGACGAGACTGCTGAGTAAAACGTCAAAGAATTAAGCTGCATATATTTTATTCTGTATAGTATCACATACAACAATAGACCATATATAAATATATATATATATGTATATATATAAAAATATATATGTATATATATATACGCAGAGATCTTTCGTGTATATATAGTCGGCTTTATAAGTTAGCGATGAATATCTGCATGGACCACTGAATATATCCATACAATATGTGTGATCATCAATACGTCACTGCGAAAATGATATTTAGTAACAGCGGGCGACTCTGTGCATGATAATTATATACATCATACATATAATTTATATATATGCAGAACATCGCATATGTAAATATATATATATATATATATATATAGGCCTATGTATTACGACACATTATGTTATAAAGCACACCTCTTGAGATAAATCGTAATACACACCCTGGAGAAAATCATTGTGAAGATATAACACCAATAATAATTTATAGTGTTCAAATTTAACCGATATTTCCTTAGATCTCTGTACCGTGTACGGTGTACATACGATGGGTGGTGGTGGTGGTGGTGGTGGTGCATGTGGTGCACGTGGACTGGTGGTGTATTGGTGTAAGGTCATCGAAAGCATGTCATGCATGCAATATATCACCATCCACAAGGTGACATGGTCCATTCGTTACAAGTGACATGTTCAACCAAGCATGCACGTTTTGCATTAGTCAGTATAAATATGTATTGTCTTCATGTCAAAGGCTATAGCTTATATGCACTATGATAAAAAAATCTTGCTCATCAAAGTATACGGTATAAATAACAGAGGAAGACGTGCTATCGGAACCCAATGTCTCGGTCTGTGTCTCGGCCTGTGTCTCGGTCTTGGTCTCGGTCTGGGTCTCGGTCTGGGTCTCGGTCTGGGTCTGGGTCTCGGTCTGGGTCTCGGTCTGGGTCTCGGACTGGGTCTCGGTCTGGGAAATTCTCACCATGAAGTCTGATCTTAATCATTACTGGCAGTATCATTACACGTGCAGTATTATATATCTTAAATATCGTGTCATCAACAGGGTTTTCATGTGCAATAATTATTGTGCACATACATACATACAGCATCTTCTTAATTTATCACCATAATTAATATATAAACCACCAAAAGCATTCATTGGACAAATTGTATAGTCAAAGGCAGAGGTCGTCTATTATTATATGCAGATTGCATATGACATTATAGTTTGAAATCAACTACAATAAGGTTATACAATGTATTCTAATATAGTGTCATGGGTTTGCTGCTCGGATATTGCAAGTATACATCAATGTTGAAACATGCATGAGACTCTTTAAATTTGATATATTCGTGGATCGGGTCGTCATGACATAGTCTGAAGTCAGATGCATGTGTTTGGTTATAGCTTACTCAATAAAGGGTCGTCTGAAAAATCCACCGGGTGTTCAACGTTTTATTCTCCGTTAAAAATCTTCCGCTGCATGCAGTGACGCAACCTAAAAAAACCAACATCCGGCGTTTAAGCAACTGTAGAGTTTTTAAAAGCAGCCGCGCGTGCTTTATGAAGCGACTGGTCTCTTTAAGCGCTTAGCACCGGGTCGCGCCACCTATGGGCCAAGTTGGCTAAATGGTACATTATATACGGGAATACACATGCGCAAGCAGGTATACGTATATGCATGCAGCCCGCAGGTCCCATGTGTTTATATGTATGTATACATGCAGGGCGAATCGCTGTGTATATGATGTGTCGGGGGAGCATTTTATATAGAGCCTTTGTATTATAGAGACGCGGAGACGATATTTTCACGCCTAGATGATTGTCAGGTTCTGTCAAGCGTCATTCATTGCTCGTCCGCGACTTCTGCGACTTATATAAAAGGTTTCTCGCCTTTCTTAGACCCTGCAGTGTATACAACCATAATGTATATATATACACGTGATTCTCATGACCGACATGCAAAACAAATTCTGCTTATGGAAATTATATCTGTCATTTGCATGGATACACAAGTTGACGATAATATATCAGATGATGTTCACGTGTATAATTTATACATGCACCACATATAATAGCGCACGTGTGCATAAATATATACAAACTTTGTAATACATATCTTTATATATTCGAATATTCGCTATAATTGTCTGTGTATTTATATGCATATATCCAGACAGTACAAGACGTAAAAGACGCATGTGGCTGCGCATATATATATATATATATATATATATATATATATATATATATATATACCAAATTACCAATGCCTTAGAAATGTTCGGGTGATTTGCATTCGGTAAAATCGCAGGAAGTTGCATGGGTGGAATTAAAGATCAATCTTGTCAGCACATTTGAGATCGTATATGTAGGCCTATATACACACGAATAAATACATATATATAGTCGCTTTTGCATATCAGTGAGCGACTGCCGCAAATTCCAAATGCATTCCCGATCACAAATACATGCAGCTGCTTTTCCCGCATCTCCCGTCCCCCCTCCCCGGCATCTCTGCCCGACCCACGAGCTATGCATGATCTGTATATAAAGACACATGTATAGGCCTACAGGTTATAATTATACAGCTGTTTAATTTTTTCTACTATAATGCTATCAATACATGCCGCCCACTGCATGACAAAGCTTTCAAATTACGCGAGGCCATCTTCTACACAGCGGGCGATGTAAATACATGATATTTGACACTGCGTATGGGAATACGAGCGCTAAACGCATGGATGCAAAAGTCCTATTAAAGCACATTAATCTTTCTGTCTCAGACATGCATGTACGGGACTTGTATATATTATGTTCTGTTTATTTGGTCGATGTGTGCAATTTGCATTCACGGGACTGTAACAGTTGTTGTTGCTTTGCAGATTTTATTTGCGCTGCAAAACGCTTGTCTTTGTTATTCATTAATGTTGTTTGTTTGTATGTGCACTTGTTATAGCGACCCTTCAAGCTCTCGCTACTCAGAGGCGCTCCCGAATGCAGAGCGGACACTACATCGGAGTTTCACGCCGAAGCGCTGAGCAATTGTGAGTGAAGGACTTGCCCAAGGTCCCTACGCGGTAGAGGGTGGATTCGAACCTCGAACCTTCCGGCTTCAAGGCAACGACGCCACCACTTCACCACCGCGGCCCACAATGTTATGTATACATGATGCAGAAAAAAATTGCTGTCGGCCAGAAAATGTTATTTCTATGAGCATTTGAGTCTTCTTTAGCCATTGTTGCCGTATATATAATTAATATGATGCTCATTCATTCATTTATTCCAATAATTTATATGGCGCATCTTCAAGAGATCTGCTAAGTCAGTGGCGGAAACAGAACTGTTCGAAGGGATGCATGGGGCCAAAATCTTTGGTCTTGGAACAGGGGAAAATGTCGTCATTGGTCGCCCAAAAAAGCTGACGACCTTTTGTTTAGTCACTGGTCTTTGCCTGAGGAAAAATTGCCTTTTCATCCGCCAAAAAAGTTGATAACCTTTTTTTAGTCCCCCGGTCGAAAACCGAATGAGGGGCCACGTCCCATGCAAATTTTTTATGGGTGGGGGGGCCAATATGCCATGACAACCCTATTCGTATTGCTAATTTCACACCAAATGGGGGCCACGTCCCATGACATTTTAAAATGGGGCCATGACAGTTACATAATGATATATACGAAGACAGGTTGCCGCTAGAAACATGTAAAAAATCTGCCAACATAAAACTGCAATCACAGCAAAGATGCTGCATGCAAAGAAAAATTCCACGAGCGTATACTAAAAAATTTAAAGGTTTTTTGACAGTAAAACTGAGTGAAGACAAGCTGATGCATGCAGTGGTGCATCTATGGTGGGGGAGGGGGAGGATTTGCTTGTGCGGAGGGCTACAGGCTAGTGCATGTATGCAGAGGAGCCAGTCTTATATACAGAGGTCCAGGCCTGTGCAGGGGTCACGCATGCAGGCTTGTGCAGAGGGCCAGGTTTGTGAAGAGAGGCCAGGCCTGTGCATGGGTCGTGCAGGCTTGCGCAGAGGGGCCAGACTTGTGCAGATGGGACAGGTTTGTGCAGAAGGACCAGGCTTTTGCAGAGAGCTAGGCCAATTTATGCGAATATTTACGTGGAGGGGGGGCTTTCGGCTTCAGTCCCCCAATTTTTCGAATATCAAATTTCCAATTTTTAAACCCAATTCTGTGTAGTTTGCGACCATGTTCAATAATATTGTTCATGCATTGCATTGAAGGCCCCCCCCCACAATTCATTCTCTAATTATATCCACTGTTGCGCTTTTTAAGTGTTTGAAATAAAAAAATTATTAGGAATGTATAACACCAATGCGATCTCTTTAATTCATTCATTTCTAAAATTGATATAGCGCCCATTCTAGAAGCCTACCGAGAGGCGCTCCCAGGCCAGCCACGGCTAAAAAGATAGGTAATAAGTACACTTGCACAGTGCATGCTGGGTAAGTCAGAACTAAACCTTACATCAACAAAATTAACAAAATCGAAAGTCGCATGTATATTATACCATGATTCTAAGCATCGAAATCATGCATGCATATAACATTGCATATTCTTTGTTATCTCGAACCACCAAATTCACTACAGTACGGTATAATGATCACAATCGCTATAAT
>OX243826.1:23853847-23866347 GCA_945859605.1 Lumbricus rubellus | reverse complement strand
AACTCAAACAGGCGTCAGGCGCCCTTCTGCATGCTCAGTTGCTCACCCATGCACACATGTGCAGACAAGCACACAAACAAACACTATCTCCTGTCGCTGTCACTGTCATGCACTGTCTCCCTGTCTCTGTATGTCTGTATGTCTGTCTGTCTGGCTGTCTACCTGTCTGTTTGTCTCTGTCTGTTTGTCTGTCTGTCTGTCTGTCTGTCTGTCTGTCTGTCTGTCTGTCTGTCTCCGAGGGAGTGGGATACTCACAGGCAGAGACAGACGTAGACGCAGAGTCAGAAGCAGAGGAAGAGGGTGGATGAGGCCCTGAGGGAGGGGATACTCAGAAGGAAAGAGAGGAGACAGACAGACAGACAGTGAGAGAGAGAGGGAGAGTGAGAAGGAGAGTGAGAGTGAGACGGAGACGAAGAGGAAGATATAATTTTAGTGCATGAGAGTGCATTGCGAGATGAGATTATTAAAGCCGAGATACGCATCCATGGGAAACATTTTAGTAACACATAATCTCACAACATCATTTGAGCTAAGCGCTAAAGAAAATTTGACATCCATGGCAGGTCAATGAGTACATTTATATAGCTCCTGTCTTTGATGCTTCCGATGCCACGATTATAGCAGACAATGCATTGACACATTCATAGTATAGTTAGCTTTCACTCCATTCAGAAATCCTATTATACACCATGCATGCAATGCATGCATGATCGTGTAAGCTTACAGACCGGTTTCTTTCAACAAACTGACGTGGTCTAATTTGAAGCATTGAGAAGAAGTGTTAACATGTCGCAAACGTCATCATTGGAATCAGGTTTGACAAAACGACCAATTTGGCCGTCGCGCGTCTATTTAGAGTCTGCAGCATTTAGCTTGACAACTACAGTATACGTAACGAAACATGTCTATTTATGCATTGTGAATTTTATAGGCTACATGCAATGACGTTAATGACTGCTAATTAGTTGATAATCATAACACATAATTATATCGTTTACAGCATATTCTGTGTCATTTTCCGGTTGACAAATCATTGCGGTCGTTCAACGTTTCTTGAAAAGTTCATGGAGTTTTTAGCCAAAAGAATCACATTTATGTCAAAGAATTATATGCGAATATGTAATGTATGCTATTGTATTATAGTGTTAAGAAAATGTTTAGCTTCTAAGAGTCTCCCAAACGCACTGGTTATTGCAAGTTTATTATCAAGCTGTTCTAAGAAAATGAGATTTTGGTTGAACTGTTTCAATTGAAACGTGAATACGTGTGCATGCCTGATAAGGAAGAGGTCAAAATCCATAGAACACACACACGCACACACTCACACGCACACACAAACACACACACACACACTCACACACACACTTACAAACAAACACACGCATACGCCCACACACACACACACACACACGCACGCACACGCACACACACACACATGCACACACCCACAACACACACCCACAAAGACACGCACGCACGTACGCACGCACATATACACAAACTCACACACAATCAGCCTCTCACTCTCACACGCCACAAACACACACACACACACACACACACCATTGTGGTCGCACACATCACATAAACCAGAGGTGAGTAAATTATATATCAGAGTTGTCGCATTAGCATATCTCGTAATTCGCACACATACTTAGAGCGTATGCATGTATGTATTCCGTCGCATAATTGCATGCATCTGGTCGCCAACGGCAATTGTCATTTGCGGCAACGCGGCTTCATCTTCCATCGTTTTAGAAAGTCATTTAAATCATAATGAGACATTAATGTCCACTAATTTGACCGTATATGTAAACACGCAACATGTGCCCTTCGGCTACATTGACCAACAGACCGACAGACCATGTGCATGAGCATTGTAGCGCGCAGCATGCATATCTGTTGACATTATGTAACATCATACGTGTACAATGTACATGCCATGGCTTGAACTTTTAGCCTTTGGCGTTTATAGATAAACAGCCGAAACAACTATACGGTCACCGAAATAACATATACTTATATGTGTCAAACACGAACATACATGTATATGTATAAGCAGGTGATAATATGTATGCATATATATACACATATTTACACCGTGTCTCAATAAAAACTGTGCCAAATTGTTTCTGTCAGAACTTCGTCAAATTTTCACCAATCTTAATAACTTTTGGCAGGTAGATGGCAAAATGGCTGATATTTTATGCCATATATGAATTTTCCACCTCACCTGACTCATACCACCGCACTACTTTGTTAAACACAGATGTTCCAATTTCTCATATAACGCTTAAATTTTAACAATTAAAATTTGGCATAATGCCTAAATTTTGTCAATCAATTCGCTAGAGGGCGACAGATGTTATTTATTAAATTTCTAATTTTAAAAAGTCTACCCTTAGATTAGCTGGCAGACGATTATTTACGACGTCGTATAAGTTACGTAACTGTTTATTTTAAGCTGCGCTATCGTTGATTAAAATGGTGTTTTCGAAGGAAGATAAGTTTTTGATCAAAAGTTTACGAGAACTGAAGGGTTACAGTTCTAGGCGTTTCCTTAGAGAATTTAAGACCAAAAACTGGACACGACAAGGTCTGGATTACTTGTTGGCAAAAATTGATTGCAATGGATCGGTTGATCGCGTCGCGGGGAGTGGTCGTCCCCGCACTGCCCGTACTGATGGAAACATCGCCATTGTGGAAGACATGGCATTGAGCCAAGAAGACGCCCCACGCACTCACCGCACTGTCCGACAGATTGCACGCGAGTCTGGCATCCATAGGTCGAGCGTCCATCGCATCGTGAAGAAAGAACTGCAGCTCAAGTGCTTAAAGAAGATCAATGCACAAGAACTGACAGCAGCTAACAAACTGGCGAGAATGACTCGAGCTCGGCAGCTTCTCGGCAAGTATCCGAGTCACATGGTGAACTTCATATTTTTCACCGATGAAAAATTATTCACCGTCGCTGCCCCAACCAACTCGCAGAACGATCGATTTTATGTCCGTCCATGTACTTTAAAAAAGGACGTCAACGAAAACAGGCTCCTTCGAACAAGACCGACATTCAGCAAGTCGGTGATGGTGTCGGTCGGCGTCTCCAAGCTTGGCTGCACTGGAATCCATTTCATCGAACCGGGTGTAAAAGTGAATGGGGCATACTATCGCGACAACCTTCTTGCCCAGAAGCTACTGCCAGACATACGCCGCTTATCCCAGGGCGAGGATTTTGTCTTCCAACAGGATGGCGCCCCGGCGCATCGAGCGCGCGACACCGTCTCTTTCCTGGAGCGAGAAACGCCCGACTTCATTCCTCCAACTCTGTGGCCGCCGAATTCACCAGATCTCAACCCGGTCGACTATAGCATATGGAGTGTGCTGCAGGAGAAGGTTTACCGGTCCAGAATAGACAGTGTCGACGAACTCAAAACGCGTCTGATCGACGAGTGGGCGCGCTTTGACCAGTCGATTGTTGATGGTGCTATCGACCAGTGGCGTCGCCGTCTTAGCGCTTGTGTCCGTGCATGCGGGGCACATTTCGAGCACCAATTCTAACACCTTTAAGCAGATCTGTCATAACAATTAAGAAACTCTGCAATTTTATTTTATTGCGTGCTAATTCAGTCGTCAGATAGTTTGTTGGAAGTATTAAAATTTAAACGTTATATGAGAAATTGGAACATCTGTGTTTAACAAGGTAGTGCGGTGGTATGAGTCAGGTGAGGTGGAAAATTCATATATGGCATAAAATATCAGCCATTTTGCCATCTACCTGCCAAAAGTTATTAAGATTGGTGAAAATTTGACGAAGTTCTGACAGAAACAATTTGGCACAGTTTTTATTGAGACACGGTGTACATAGGCCTACATGTGTATATATACACTGTGCCCCATAAAAAACACACCAAATTGTTTTGCAAATATCTCTAATACCTGATGACATATCAAGCTAAAATTTTCCAAATATTTAGAGAAGTGGACCGAGAAAATGATTCCAACATTTCATGAAATAATGTTGAGCGGATAAAAAGATATGAATATTTAAACTTCATATACCGAAATTGCAGTTTACAAGCAATTTTCTGTCAGATTCGATAAACTGTTTCCCTATTATCTCCAATGCCCGATGATTAATCATTCTAAAATTTTCCAGATATGTAGAGAATTGAACTAACAATATGACCCCAACAGTATGGTTTGATAATTTAATTAAATAAGATGCTCAAAATGTCCCCCTCCTGCTTGCACGCAAGCCTGAGGGCGCTGGCGCCATTGCAATGGCAACAGCAACGTCGATTATCCTCTGGTTCAGGCCATCCCGCACTTCCAACAAGCGTTGCTTCAGATCGTTTATATCATGGATTGTTGTCTGGTAGGCTTGATCTTGCATCACGCTCCACATTTTATAGTCGACAGGATTCAAATCTGGACTGTTCGGAGGCCATAATGTGGGAGAAATGAAGTCTACACAATAACAGACTTGCTGAAAACTGAAATTTCGGGTGATGAAGTTGAAATATCCATATCTTTCTATCCCTTCACATTTATGACATGAAATTTTGGAATCCTATTCTTGGTTCAATTCCCTAAATATATGGAAAAAGTTTTTATGATTACTCATCAGACATCAGAGATGTAAAAAAAATTGTTTGGCTTACTTTTTATTGAATCTGACAGAAAATTGCTTGTAAACTGCAATTTCGGTATATGAAGTTTAAATATTCATATCTTTTTATCCGTTCAACTTTATTTCATGAAATTTTGGAATCATATTCTTGGTCCACTTCTCTAAATATTTGGAAAATGTTAGCTTGATATGTCATCAGGTATTAGAGATGTTTGCAAAACAATTTGGTGTGTTTTTTTATGGGGCACAGTGTATATTCATATTCTGTGTATTTGTGAGATATGGTTTATAAAGAGGTGTTTGTATTTGAAGTTGGTGACATTCGTGTGATAGATTCGTCCCCGACTTGAATGCCTTGGGCACCGCTTGTGACGCCGTAAGTGTTACAATGTTACATATACTATCCATGGGGCATATATACGCCAGGATATGGTGAAGTAGGGGTAACACTCGCAGGGGGAGGGAAGATAGGAACTTATCAATATAAGTTATAAAAGTTGAGATTACGCAGGTATACTTATTAGTTTTATTGAGTATAATAATTTATTGATAATAATAATATTATATCTCAAAAGCAAAGCTAAAGTAATTTGAATAATATGTCGCACAGGTGAATACATTAATTGCAATCATTTCTCACCTGGGATACTTATTGTTCTGCAATTCAATTGGCATTCATTAATTTATTCATTGATTCATCCATCCATCCATCCATCCATCCAGTCAATCAATCAACCAATCAATCAGTAAATAACTTCATTGCTCCAATCAACCAATCAATCAGTAAATAACTTCATTGCTCGTGTGTTAGTTCAATAATTAATTCGTTCATTTATTCATTTATTCATTTAAACTTTTAGGCGGTGTGTAATTATAACGGGCAGACAATTATAGCTTAGCAATATCAAGTCAGTCTTTCACATGGATTAGGCCTATATATAATATATAGGGACACACAAAGCCGCCCAATTCGGTGATTAGTTAGTCAGTAAGAAAGCTATAGATGGGTAAGTAAGTAAGTAAGTAAGATGGGTAAGTATGTATGAAAGCCAGTCAACAAACCAGTCAGAAAGTTAGTCAGTCACCCAACCAGCCAATCACTCGGACCCATCATTCTATATCATCAATCGAATGGATGTATACGTGTCTGCGTGTGCACGTGAGCGTCGTTCCATGCATGTATCATCATCAACCGTCGACTGATGATTGCAGCAGCAGCAGCACCAGCAGCTGATGCTTCTTATGCTGCTGCTGATGCAGTCGGTCATTGTGATGAGAATTAAGGAGATGCAACTGCGGTGAATTATTATTTGTCTGAAGCTGCATTCGGAAGCTGGACGAACACCCAATCAGTCACCATCTCTTCCTCATTCGCGTCGTCGTCGTCCTCCGATTCCTCCTTCTTCTCCTTCTCCTATTCCTCCTCCTCCTCCTATTCCTCCTCGTCTTCTTATTCCTCCTCCTCCTGTTCCTCATCTTCCTATTCCTCCAATTCCTCCTCCTCCTATTCCTCCTCCTATTCCTCCTATTATTCCTCCTCCTTTTATTCTTCCTCCTATTCCTCCTATTCCTCTTCCTCCTATTCCTCCTCCTCCTTTTATTCCTCCTCCTCCTATTTTTCTTCCTCCTCCTTCTATACTCATTCCCTCACATCCTCTTCTTCATTCACCTCCTCCTCCTTCAACTCCTCCCCTCCTATATATCCACTTCTTCTTATTCCTCTTCCTTGTCCTCCTCTTCATTCTCCTTAACCTCCTCTCACTCCTCCTCCGCTTCCTCCTCCTCCCTCCCCTTTTACACCTCCCTCCTCCTCTTACATCTCCCTCCTCCTCTTACTCCTCCTCCTCCTCATTTCCTGTGTCTCCTCCCCCTCCTTCCTTTTCGTCTACCAGACCATCTCAGTCTCTGTCTGTCTCTCATTCCATCTGTCTGTTTATCTGTCTGTGTGTGTGTCTCTCTGCCGGTCTGTCTCTATCTCTCTCTATATGTCTACATATATACCTGGATATCCTTCGTATATCTGCGTGTATGTATGTATACCTCCTTCTCCTTACCCTGCTCCTAGTCTCCATCATGCCCTCCCTACGCAGCGTTACCAGCCACAGTCTTTCACCCCCGTCGGGAACGGACGACTTCAGCGCCCCTGTCGGCGGCGGTTGTGGTCGCAGTGGGGGGGGGGGCACTGTTGGATTCGCGCCATTTGCGCGTCGACAATGAACGATGCCTGTGGCAGACGGAGACGGAGAAGGAGGAGTAGGAGTAGGAGGAGGTAAAAGAGGACAAGGTGGAGGACGAGGATGAGGAGCAGAAGGAGAAGGAGGAAGAGGACGAGGGTGAGGACGAGGATGAGAAGAAGGAGGATGACAAAAAGAAGGAGGACAGAGAGGAGAAGGAGAAAAAGGAGGAGGAAAAGGAGGATGACGAAGAGAAAGACGAGGAGGATGAGGGCAAGGACGAGAATGAGGATGAGGAGAAAGAGGAGAATGAGGGGAGAAGATGGAGAAGGAGGAAGCAGGAAAGAGGAGGAGGGAGTGAGGAGGGAGAAGTCGTCTAATACCGTTAGATGGCGGTAGTTGTTTATGATGATCACGTACACGGTTCCTGATTGATCGCATCCTCTGCTTTTGTCTGTCTGTCTGCCTATCTGTCTGCCTGCCTGTCTCTCTTTTTCTCTCTATAACTCTCTCTTTCTGTCTTACTCTTTGTCTGTCTGTCTGTCTCTCTTTTTCTCTCTCTCTTTCTGTCTGTCTCTCTAAGTGTCACTGTCTCTTTCTGTTTGTCTGTTTGTCCATCTCTGTGTGTGTCTCTCTGTTCTGTCTGTCTCTCTTTCTGTCTGACTCTCTGTCTGTCTGTCTGTCTGTCTGTCTGTCTGCCTCTGTCTCTGCCTCTGTCTCTCTGTCTGTCTGTCTGTCTGTCTGTTTCTCTCATTCCCTCTGTCTGTTTGTCCGTCTCTCCAATTCTTTTGTCTGTCTGTCTGTCTGTCTGTCTGTCTGTCTGTCTCTCTCATTCCCTCTGTCTGTTTGTCCGTCTCTCCAATTCTTTTGTCTGTCTGTCTGTCTGTCTGTGTGTGTGTGTGTGTCTCTGTTCTGTCTGTCTCTGTGCGTCTGTGTCCGTAAGTCTGTCTGAGTTTGTACCATTGAGTCTCTGTCTGTCTCTGTTCCGCACTTCACCTTGTATGCACATGCATGGGACTTGGGGGTGGGGGTGGGGTCGGGCGGACGGACGGACTATAGCGAACGGACTGACGGACGTACGGCTGGACCAAGCTAGGACTATTCTTCTCTTGAGGTGGATGCGGTCAGCTGTGTATAGCTGGTCATTTGGTCTGCTGCTGCTGGTGGTGGTGGTGGTGGTGGTGGTGGTGCGTAGAAATAAGATGACAGTCATTTCCGATCAGTGGTCGCCTGATGTGTTATGTGCTGTGAATTGTAATGCGATGCTTCAATGAGGAAGTGAGTAAGTAGGCGAGAGCGGAAGCATGATGCCACGTAAAATCGCAATATATAGCCTACGTGTGTGTACATGTGTATGCGTGTGTGTGCATGTGTGTGTGTGGTTGGGTGTGTGTGTGATTGTGTATTTGTGTGTGCGATTGTATGTGTGATTGTGTGTGTGTATTATTGTGTGTGTGTGTGTGTGTGTTTATGCTTTTATACTTGTTGATATATATATATATATATACCCTATATGCTAATATAGCTGCATGGGGTTGCTTGGGAAATTTCGGTTTTTCGCCCCCATTCAGACCCAAGAAGCTTCTGCGAATTGGGGTGGGGCACCCAATGCCACCCATGCAGTGCACCATTCCCTCGAGATATGGGGTACGCGGCATTGTTCGGTGAATTTCAGTTTTAAAGACCAAGCATGCAGGAAGTTCATTACCGATGTATAATTGCTGACAACTGACAACTTATTCCGGAAAGACGCATGGACCGACAGCAGCGAAGCTTTTAAGTATAGTATACAATCATGTAACGTGGATGCTCTATGCACACCCGCAAGCGATTCTCGTACATTGACATACATGTATATTGCATGCACTTTTTCGATCGCATGTTACACCGTGTGAATTTGCACAATATTGCATATACATGCAAGGTGGGCCAAAAAGACTATCTGGCAATATCAAGGCTATTAATTTGATAACAATTATTATTTGAGATTAAACTTAAAAATCGTGTTTTTGCTACTTTTTGCTGCATGCGCTACGTCTTTGAATCGTCAAAAAACTGGGAGTGGTCTCACTGAAAGTGATATAACTTTTGTTCTGTTTGAAATATTTTGGTGAAATCTCTCCATCCTGTGTAAATACGAATTGTCTTGAAGCGTGTAAAATTTCATTTCGATACTCGATATTGGCCAGAATAATTGAATTGATTTTTTAAAACTTTTTGCTGCGTCGGGTTTTTGAATCGTCAAAAAACGGTGGGTGGCTTCGCTAAAAGTGGTATAACTTTTGTTCTGTTTGAAATATTTTAATGAAATCTGCCGTCTGGTGTAAACATCAATTGTCTTTAAAAGTTTAAGACTGTAAAATTTCATTTCGAAATTCTTACTTTTGGTCAAGATATTGGCAAAACTCCTATAGGGGTCTTTTTTGGCCCACCCTGCATATATAATTACACACATAACCACACGCAAACACAAACATAATAATAGGGGTGTTTAATGATGTAGCGTTATAAGGCAAAGCATTCTGCAGCGGATAAAATTAATGTGGTCGTTGCTTTGCTTAATATAAGCCAAAACTGTCCCTTGTCTATTTAGCTATAGCTATAGCTATACAGCCCCGCGGCAAAAGGCAAGGAGATGTATTGGAACGAACTGAAGGCAGAAGCGATCGCACGCTGCGAAAGTTAACTCCACAAGACATGAGCAATTATCACAGAGCGAGAATGCATGGTATCATCCCTGCATGCAGTCACATGAGCCATAGAATTCATTTTGACACCCAGGCAAATAACGACCGTTTGAACAAAATACTTTATGACACGATATACTGTATAATGTATATATATATATATATATAATTTATATATATACACGTGTAGCTGTAAGTATAAAAATTATAAGCTCATATCGTATATTATTAGGGCTTATAATTATCATGATTTAAATTTTTTTTCTCAAAAAAGGTTTTCGTTGTCCGCTGAATGCATGTGTACGTTTAACACATGAATTATTATTAAATGGCGTTATACAGGGTGCGCCAAAAAAAAAGACCCCCCCTAGGTTTTTTGCCACTATCTTGGCCAAAATTAAGAATTTTCGAATGAAATTTTACAGACTTATAGACAATTCATATTTACATATGATGGCCAGATTTCATCAAAATATTTCAAACAGAACAAAAGTTATACCACTTTTAGGGAGGTCACCCCCCGTTTTTTGACGTTTCAAAAACGAAACGCAATTTTTAAGGGTTTTTTGCGAATATCTTGGCCAAAATTTAAAAAAATCGAAATGAAATTTTACAGTCTTATAGACAATTCATATCTACGCATGGTGGCCGGATTTCATCACAATATTTAATACTGAACAAAAGATATGCCACTTTTAGTGAGACCACCCACCGTTTTTTGACGTTTCAAAAACGAAACGCAACAAAAAGTGACAAAAACACGATTTTTTAAGTCTCATCACAAATAACTGTTGTCAAATGAACTTGGTAGTGTTTCCCAACTTGTGTTCAATGTGCCCAACACCCGTGCCAAAACTTATTTTGAGTCTCTCTGAAGAGTTCTTGATGGACCTGTTGATTATCTGACAGATTCATTATTATTTCTTATTTTAAGAATTTGATTGTCATCTTGCTAAGTGACTTCTCAGTGACGTGCAGCTACGCTGGTACCCTGTTTCTTTTTTAAATAGTAATAATAATGATCATCTGTCAATATCAAGGCTATTTGATAATAATTATTTGAGATGAGACTTAATAAAATCGTGTTTTTGCTGTGTTACGTCTTTGAATTGTCAAAAATTGGGGGGTGGCCTCACTAAAAGTGGTATAACTTTGATTGTTTTGAAAATATTTTGATGAAATCTGACCATCACATGCAGATATGAATTGTCTTTAAGCCTGTAAAATTTCATTTCGATATTCCTACTTTTGGCCAAGATATTGGCTAGAATAATTAGATTGAATTTTTATTACTTTTTGCTGCGTCGCGTTTTTTAATCGTCAAAAAACGGTGGGTGACCTCCATAAAAGTGGCATAATTTTTGTTCTGTCTGAAATATTTTTATGAAATCTGGCCATCATGTGTAAATATGAACTGTCTTTAAGACAGTAAAATTTCATCTCAAAATTCTTACTTTTGATCAAGATATTGGCAAAAATCTTAGGGGGGGTCTTTTTTTTGGCGCACCCTGTATATACACAACACATGGACTCAATGACTTAAATGGTGTATAATTATGTTATAGGAACACCTGCACTGTCCTGCAGGCTGCAGTCCTACACTATATCGGTTTGAAAGAGTTTGATTTACACATCAGCACCGAAATATATGTATACATGCACGTTACACGACCCATACAAAAATATATGCCTCCGAGATTGGCAAGAAGTTGAGACCGTGCAAAAAGCATCTATACATGTAGGTTTAATGCTTGCTTCGATGTAGGCCTGTATAAAATAGTCTATGCTCAGGGGCGGATCCAGGGGGGCCAACCCGGCCATGCCCCATTTAAAAATTGCATGGGACGTGGCCCCCATTCAGTTTCAAATTGGCAATAGTTACTATAGTGCCATGTAATATTGCCCCCCTATTAAAAAATTGCATGGGACGTGGGCCCCATTCGGTTCTCGGCCGGATGACTAAAAAAACGTCATCGACTTTTCTGGGGATGGAAAAGGTACTTTTTCCCTCAGCCAAACGACAAATGACTGAAAAAGTTCATAAACTTTTTAGGCAACCAATGACGACATTTTCCCCTGCCTATCCGAAAACCAAAGATTTTGACCCCCCCCTCGAACAGTTCAGAATCCGCCACTGTCCATGCTATAAACTTATCTCATGAGCTAGCGCGATACGCACGGCTATTATATCCCAAGTGTTGGCCCCCTGATAATCGATGCAGAGGTTCGAGCTCCGCAATAAAATTAAGATATCGAGCCCCACAAATTCCCCTAAAGCGACCCTGCACAGTTTAACGAAGACATGTCAACTTTAGCACCCTGTATGTTATACTTTTATTGATAGGACGGTATTGCTGTTTGTATTAACTGAAACTGCAGCTGAAACAGCAAAATAACTGGAAAATGTTTTAAACTTAACAGTAACTAAAACTGAAACTGATAAATTATGACTAACTGCAAACTGTAAAATTACAGAGGTGTTCAACCAGAATGCATTAGGTGACCTATAATAGTGAACTCTTTTTTATTCGGATGACACAATCACCCCACCCCAACCCCCACCCATGCACTGTAACTAAAACTAAAACTTAAAAATATTGACTAACTGTAAATATAATTATAGTTACAGCAATGCACTGCAAGCACAGATAAGGCGACCTATGAACTCTTCTCTATTCGGATGGCACAATCAACCAGTGCACCCACACACCCGTAGAACTCCGGTGATCTTGGATGGATGGATCCGATTTGACCATGCAGAGTCTATGACAACAGAGGCCGTTACCCTGGACCGAAATTTGCATGGCATATTACAGCACTTAATAAGCAATTTTCAGTTGTCCCGTGCTATAAATAGCCGCATGCAGCGAAAGCATGCGAGTCTAAACTTGCTTCTTTCCCATGGACTACATTTTGTGCAGCCATATATACACGCATGGCTGCATGCATGCATGCTCCGACCATGTACGGCGATGTCAATGTATACGGCCTACAGTGCTCTCCGATACG
>OX243826.1:23812827-23853647 GCA_945859605.1 Lumbricus rubellus | reverse complement strand
AACTGATTCACAATTCATGACGAGTGTGTTAAAGACGGGAAAGTGCATTTGTCGAGGATTAGACCGTCATTCCGCCAGGCGCGTCCGCCCTTTACTGCCGCCGCCGACGTGGACCGACGGACGGACGGACGGGCGGGCGGCGACAGGCCGACGAGGCTTCGTCGATTGCCGCGGTCACCCGTGCGGCGGTCGACGGCGAGAGAGCGAGGGTGGCGGGGTCTGGATGGCGCTCGCCTGGATCAGCAGGCAGATTGTTCCTTCAATCATTGCGGCTTCAAGTTAGAGACTTTGACAACACAGATTGGGACGATGCTGTCAACGACATAAATTGCAATTGCATATAGAAGTGAGTGAGAGAGAATGTGTGAGAGAGAGCGAATCAGAAGTTGATCAAAATAAGGGAAAAGTTGATGAAAACTGTCAGTCGTAATAATGCGGGTATTATGAGTGCAAGTGATAAAAGAAGGAGGACGCGTTCGGACGGACGGATGGACGAACACTAACGCATGCGCGCACATGCAAACACACACGCACACACATACACGCACACACACACACACACAAACACACACGCTCACACATACACGCACACACACACAAACACACACGCTCACACATACACGCACACACACAAACACACACGCTCACACATACACGCACACACACACACACGCACACAAACACACACGCTCACACATACACGCACACACACAAACACACACGCTCACACATACACGCACACACAAAACACACATGTACGCGCGCGCTGCGCGCACACACACAAACACACACGTACACATACACATAGAAACACACATGCATGTGCACACACACACAAACACTATCTCCTTAATTCTGTCTCTGTCTCTCTGTCTGTCTAGTTGACTGTCTGTTTTTCTCACCCACCCACACACACGCACACACATCCACAATTAGAGGCAGTTACACCACCACCACCACCACCACCTCCATCATCGTCATCATTGTTGTTGTTGTTGATCTTGTTATCGTTACCGTCATCGTCATCATCATTATCATCATCATCATTATCATCATCATCATCGTCGTCGTCGTCGTCGTCGCCGTCGCCGTCGTCGTCGTCGTCGTCATCATCATCATCATCATCATCATCATTGCCATCGTCATCGTCACCACCACCATCACCACCACCACCACCAACACCACCAACACCACCTCACTACCACCACTCAGCAAAAAACAAAAGATCTCAAGCCCCTTGACATAATATAATTTTATTCAAACGAGGCATAAACGCTATAGTAACATGAAACATGTTGCAAAGGACGGACGAATTGGACGAACTTCGATGACAGGAGCTTCAATTAACTCCGTCCATGAAGTACTGTCATCTAAACAACAGCGACATAGATAAACAACTCAACGGGATGGCTATCAGGTTACAATAAAAGTATACGAGAGACTGAAACGCTCAGGCAAAACCCACATGTGACCAGCAATTATAATTTGTACAAAAATGAAATGACACGACGTATATAATAAAGAATGATGCGGCCATTTTTTGGCCACACAACGCGCCGCCTGCATGTGTGTAACAATAATATACGAGCGCGGACACATATAAAATATTAATCAATGGGACAAGGACCATTTCAAACGGGTAATGCAGTATATATGTCATAGATTGAATGAAAGGAGAGGCACACACAGACACACAGACACAGACACACACAGAAACACGCACACACACACACACACACACACGCACACACACGGGGACAACAATACTAAGTCCGCGAAAAGTATACGTGTGACTGTGCACGTATACAATCCATGCATGGACAGCGGCGACATCTGGGACCTGTTCAGAATGCCGTAATTTCAATCCGTCGACGTGAATAATTGGCTGCGTATATAGTTGCATATGTATATGTATAGACTCAAGAGGTGTGTGTGTGTGTGTGTGTGTGTGTGTGTGTGTGTCAGGGACAGGGACACGGACACGGAGAAGGAGAGAGGTAGTGGAGTGGGATGGAGGAGGGACAATGGAGAGGGAGAGGGACATGGGCAAGGACAGGGACAGGGACACGGTCACGGACACGAACACGGAGAGGGTGAGAGATAGTGGGAGGGGAAGGGGAAGGGGATGAGAGAGGGAGAGGGATATATATGTATAAGGAGAGGGAGACGGAGAGGGAGAGAGAGAGGGAGAGGGAGACGGAGAGGGAGAGGAGAGGGAGACGGAAACGGAAACGGACAGGGAGAGGGAGAGGGTGACGGTGACGGTGGAGAGGAGCGAACAAAGAAAAAACCTATATATCTACATAATATATATATATATAGATATGCTGCAATGCATCATGGATTGAGAGCGTGAATATGATTGGTATAGTCTTTTTGAGAGAGCACGCATATTTATAATTATAAAAACGCAACCAATATTATAGATGAGGCAAAACTTAAACTCAGCGTGCGTGCTTACATGCATGCTCTCCAAGACTCCAATGAAAGGCTGCAGTCCGGGATGTTTTCAATACAGACTGACGAATCTGACGATGCATGCATAACCCTGCACAGTGCACGCGGGTGACTATTGACTTGCACTTTGCATATCTGATTTGTATAATTATTAAGTTATATCCTACGTATTATACACATATACGAACTGTGAGAGGCCTATAAGTGAAAAACCATAATTTATATCGACTTCCATTCGAATGTGCAGTGCATAATTGCGTGCATGCACCATGGATGAATCTGACAAGCTCCATTTTTCAAAGTTGATCTATATGCTTGTCTTGTGTTTGAAAACGTATCTATGCGAATCGGATTCAACTCGGATGAACCAGAGAGATGCGATGCAGTCGATAACAGAATATATACACTAAGCATGCATCCGCTCGAAAGCCAAACAGATATATAGCGCTACGATATATGCATATAATTATAGTGAATGAGCTCCCGCAGAAAATCAAGCATAATCCTCTTTCTACATTATACCGATGTGTGTATACGTTTGAGTGTATACATATTATGGGACTGAGTGTATTAACATGCATCATGATAAGCTTTTATGGCTCCATGCAACTGCAATATTTAGAAGCAAACAAAAGAGTTTATCATGCATGACGAAACAACTGCGTGCATGGATGTGTTTGGGCTGTACTGAGTGCAAGCATTGTATGCATGTAAACTATGTATACATAATTATAATTATGACTGCAATAACTGATGATATATATATTCGTGCGAAATGACATTTTACACAGGGCTTAAAGTGTGGCAGGACGGTCAAGGACGGCGTCCTGGCACTTATTTTCAAATCTTTATGCCGTCCTGCCACTTATTTCAAAGTTATTTGGCCAGCACACCTGAAAATGTAAGGACCGTCCTGGCACTTCTTTTGGAAAGGTAAAGGGCGTCCATGGCAGGCACTTCTTTTTAAAAACACTTTTAGCCCTGATTTTACATCATTTTAGGGGGGACTATAGTTATAATCTAGAGCAGAGAGCACCTCCGAGTAGTTATCCTATAAAGAGTGCAATATGGATGTTCAGATATATAAGTTTGTTGGGTCAACAGCTACAGTATTTGGTTAATGTTGTGCATGTGCACATGTTATAACGCTCCTTCAAACTCACTGCTCAGAGGTGCTCCCAACTGCAGCGCCGACACTGCATCGGAATTTCACACCGAAGCGCTGGGCAATTGCGAGTGAATTAAGGACTTGCCCAAGGTCCCTATATACCCGGCGATCGACTTGAGGTGGATTCCAACCTGCAACCCTTCGGCTGCATGCAAGGAAACAAACATACCCACTATACACCACCGCGCCACACAATTGCCCCTTCAATATCACTGCAGTGTGAACAGCTGAGCATCCAGGATACATGAGGCGGGAGTGCTTGGGGGGAAGTCCGACACTGGAGGGAAGTTCGTCAGTCGTAACCTTTTTGCTTACTTACTCACGAGCTTTAATGACACGTCATTTTTGGATATATTTTTTAATAAAGCTTTCCTTAGTTGTCATTTTGGCCAACCTAGATTAAAATTTTACTGCATGCAATCCGCGAAACCATCAGCTAAATCAGTGCACCTGATAAGTAATCAATGCATCCGATTGCCCAATGTAAAATCATGTTAAAAGTTTATTCGCATATCTCTCATCTCGAGGGAGATTTTCTTGTTGTTGATGCTTGAGCTAGGTCTAATGCCAATGAAAAGTAGGCTGGTAAGACGCATATTGCTCAATACACAGTGGGTCGAAAAATAAGTGACCTGTCGAACTTCCACCCAAGTTCGGGTAAGTTCGACACCTCTAATTGGGGTAAGTTCGACAGTGTGCGGCTCATGCATATACGTGGGAATATGTGATTCGTTTTATGCTTGTATCCTTACTGTAGATGCAAAATGTCTATAAAACGAAATGTATGTATGTAAGTTATGTATATATGTATGTATGTATGTAGGCTGTGCATGTAGGCTATGTATTTAGGCTATGTATGTATGTTTGTATGTATGTATGTATGTATGTATGTATGTATGTATGTATGTATGTATGTATGTATGTATGTATGTATGTATGTATGTATGTATGTATGTATGTATGTATGTATGTATGTATGTATGTATGTATGTATGTATGTATGTATGTATGTATGTATGTATGTATGTATGTATGTAATGTATGTATGTATGTATGTATGTATGTATGTATGTATGTATGTATGTATGTATGTATGTATGTATGTATGTATGTATGTATGTATGTATGTATGTATGTATGTATGTATGTATGTATGTATGTATGTATGTATGTATGTATGTATGTATGTATATATGTATGTATGTATGTAGGCTGTGCATGTAGGCTATGTATTTAGGCTATGTATGTATGTATGTATGTATGTATGTATGTATGTATGTATGTATGTATGTATGTATGTATGTATGTATGTATGTATGTATGTATGTATGTATGTATGTATGTATGTATGTAGGCTGTGCATGTAGGCTATGTATTTAGGCTATGTATGTATGTTTGTATGTATGTATGTATGTATGTATGTATGTATGTATGTATGTATGTATGTATGTAGGCTGTGCATGTAGGCTATGTATTTAGGCTATGTATGTATGTTTGTATGTATGTATGTATGTATGTATGTATGTATGTATGTATGTATGTAATGTATGTATGTATGTATGTATGTATGTATGTATGTATGTATGTATGTATGTATGTATGTATGTATGTATGTATGTATGTATGTATGTATGTATGTATGTATGTATATATGTATGTATGTATGTAGGCTGTGCATGTAGGCTATGTATTTAGGCTATGTATGTATGTATGTATGTATGTATGTATGTATGTATGTATTTAGGCTATGTATGTATGTATGTATGTATGTATGTATGTATGTATGTATGTATGTATGTATGTATGTATGTATGTATGTATGTATGTATGTATGTATGTATGTATGTATGTATGTATGTATGTATGTATGTATGTATGTATGCATGCATGCATGCATGCATGCATGCATGCATGTATGTATGTATGTATGTATGTATGTATGTATGTATGTATGTATGTATGTATGTATGTAGGCCTATGTAGGCCTATGTAGGCCTATGTAGGCCTATGTATATGTGTATGTATGATTGTATGTGTGTATGTACATAGTCATGATACGAATGCTGACAATGTCAGTGATCCATGAAATTACCCTTGCCTCAACGTGGGTGTTCATACTTTGATCCACCCAAGAACCAGGAAGAAGAATGGATAAGGTGTCAAATGTGTGTGCGTTGGTTCCATGAGATGTGTACAGATGCTGCCAATGACATTTATTTAATCTGGACACGTTTTATAACCTGATTCCAGTTACAGACAGTAACTGTCGAAATTCCCTCCATAGTGAGGGGAAGTTCGACAATTTATAGCCCTCAGAAAAAGTGTTTGTAATTTCTGGAAATAAACTGCAAAGACTAAATTGTTATTGCTTTTGCTTAAAGAGATATAGTACTACTATAAAGTATTTTTGTTATAATTTTGTTATCTCGTTTTAGCCTAGAAATTTCGCAAAAATGCTTAATGTGTCGAACTTCCCCACAAGCACTCTAAGTTTGTTGGGTCAACAGCTACAGTATTTGGTTAATGTTGTGCATGTGCACATGTTATAACGCTCCTTCAAACTCACTGCTCAGAGGTGCTCCCAACTGCAGCGCCGACACTGCATCGGAATTTCACACCGAAGCGCTGGGCAATTGCGAGTGAATTAAGGACTTGCCCAAGGTCCCTATATACCCGGCGATCGACTTGAGGTGGATTCCAACCTGCAACCCTTCGGCTGCATGCAAGGAAACAAACATACCCACTATACACCACCGCGCCACACAATTGCCCCTTCAATATCACTGCAGTGTGAACAGCTGAGCATCCAGGATACATGAGGCGGGATCGCTTCCCGCTGCTACCCCAAGGTCCACTCAGCCGTTCATTCGCTAGGTGGCGATGGTGAAATGAGTAATATATAGAACGTTATGGGCGCCTTGCATTGATGCCATATATATATGCAAAACAGTTAATTTAAAATCCTGTATTAAATTGTGATCTTCCATTCATTATAGCTATTGTAATCATTATACCGTACTGCGCTTGGTGCATGGCCCCTCTTTACAAACCTGGTCCCTCTTTACAAGTCTGGCCCCCTGAACAAGCCTGGCAGAGATCCTGAGTGGCCGAGTGGGTTGGTAGCCCGCTCGCCACGCCGGCGGCCCGGGTTCGATTCCCGGTCGATGGGTTTATCAGAGATTAATTTCTCGGATCGTTACTGCATGCGGGTGGCTCGGTCGCAATATAAACGTGGAGTGAGAGATTGTACTCTGCCTCCGACACTAATCATCTTCGATATGAAAAAGTGTCGTTAAGCCCGAAGTATACGTGCACAAGCTTGGCCCCTCTGTACAAACCTGGCCCCCTCTGCACAGGCCTGGCCCCTCTGCAAAAGCCTGCATGACAACAGCACAGGCCTGGCTCTTTATAAGGCTGCATGGCCCTCTGCATGCGCAAGCCTGTAGCCCTCCGCACAAGCCCGGTCACTCCGCGAATCCTGACACCCCCCCCCCCCATAGATGCACCACTACATCAGCTTGTCTTCGCTCAGCTTTACTGTCAAAAAACCTTTTAATTTTTCAGTATTATATATATATATATATATATACGCTCTTGGAATTTTTCTCTGCAGCATCTTTGCTGTGATTGCAGTTTTATGTTGGCATATTTTTTACATATATTTCTAGCCGCAAGCTGTCTTCGTATATATAAAATATGTAACTGTCAATATATGACAAGATGCTTTTATCCATTTCCTAATGTATAATTATATACATATATACATAAATACATATACATAATATTACATATATTATATATACATAGATCTACATGTATATATATACACACAAATATATGAGCAATTGCATGCGAGTGAATTAAGGACTTGCTTATAGGTCTATATAGGGTCCCAATATACCCAGCGACTTGAGGTATAGATTCGTACCCGTAACCATGCAGTGTTAGAATTGTAGAAAAGTAACTTCAGGGTTTGGACCATTATCCATGCACTTGGAATCGGAGTGTGAAAAACAGACTTTACTATGGGATTCTAAGAAAGACTGGGTGTTTCACCCCCCCCCCCCCAACCTCCCCAGCAATCGTCCACTAAACAAAAATAAATATAGAAACGGTTAGGCCTATATGGGACTGCATGCATGCTTTTAAAAGTCGCTCAAATCATATACTTCTTTCAGCTGTGGCTGGACTGATAGCGCCTCTTAGACTCTTAGTAGGTATCTTGAAGAGGCGCTGTATAAATTATGGGAATAAATGAATGAGTATCATATAGCCTATACCATTGTTTCGAAGACCACATGTGTAACAAAACAGTCTCGTATCATCGCCGCCGATTGTATACACAGCAACCGCGGCAACAATGGAATATTTAAGACTCAAATGCTCAGAAATAACATTTTCTGGTCGACAACAATTTTTTCTGCATCATGCATACATAAGGTGAATGCAAATTGCAAACATCGACCAACTAAACAGAATATACAAGTCCCGCATGCATGTCTGAGACAGAAAGATTAATGTGCTTTAATAGGACTTTTGCAACCATGCGTTTAGCGCTCGTATTCCCATATACGCAGTGTCAAATATCATGTATTTACATCGCCCGCTGTGTAGAAGATGGCCTCGCGTAATTTGAAAGCTTTGTCATGCAGTGGGCGCGCGGCATGTATTGATAACATTATAGTAGTAAAAATTAAACAGCTGTATAATTATAACCTGCATAGCCTACATGTGTGCGTATACACAGATCATGTATATATATAATAGCTCGTGTGTCGGGCAGAGATGCCGGGGAGGGGGGGACGGGAGATGCGGGCAAAGCAGCTGCAGTATATTTGTGATCGGGAATGCATATGGAATTAGCGGCAGTCGCTCACCGATATGCAAAGGCGACTATATATGTATTTATTCGTGTGTGTATACGATCTCAAATGTGCTGACAAGATTGATCTTTAATTCCACCCAACTTCCTGCATGCGATTTTATCGAATGCAAATCACCCGAACATTTCTAAGGCATGCATTGGTAATTTGGTATATATATAGATATTTATATATATATTTATAGCCTATATGCGCAGCCACATGTGTCTTTTACGTCTTGAAAAATTGTCTGGCTATGCATATAAATACATATAGACAATTATAGCGAATATTCATATTTAATATACATATATGATTACAAAGTTTGTGTGTATATATATATATATATATATATATATATATGCACACATGAGCTGTGTGGTGTATAAATTATACACATGCACATCATCTGCCATAATATCGTCAACTTGTGTATCCATGCAAATGACAGATATCATTTCCATAAGCAGAATTTGTTTTGCATGTCGGTCATGAGAATCACGTATACATTATGGTACATGTATAATTGTATATACACTGCAGTGCGAAGAAAGGCGAGAAACCTTTTATATAAGTCGCAGAAGTCGCGGACGAGCAATGAATGATGCTTGACAGTAGCTGACAATCATCTAGGCGTGAAAATATCGTCTCCGCGTCTCTATAATACAAAGGCTCTATATAAAATGCTCCCCCGACACATCATATACACAGCGATTCGCCCTGCATGTATACATACATATAAACACATGGGACCTGCGGGCTGCATGCATATACGTATACCTGCTTGCGCATGTGTATTCCCGTATATAATGTACCATTTAGCCAACTTGGCCCATAGGTGGCGCGACCCGGTGCTAAGCGCTTAAAGAGACCAGTCGCTTCATAAAGCACGCGCGGCTGCTTTTAAAAACTCTACAGTTGCTTAAACGCCGGATGTTGGTTTTTTAGGTTGCGTCACTGCATGCAGCGGAAGATTTTTAACGGGGAATAAAACGTTGAACACCCGGTGGATTTTTCAGACGACCCTTTATTGAGTAAGCTATAACCAAACACATGCATCTGACTTCAGACTATGTCATGACGACCCGATCCACGAATATATCAAATTTAAAGAGTCTCATGTTTCAACATTGATGTATACTTGCAATATCCGAGCAGCAAACCCATGACACTATATTAGAATACATTGTAACCTTATTGTAGTTGATTTCAAACTATAATGTCATATGCAATCTGCATATAATAATAGACTACCTCTGCCTTTGACTGTACAATTTGTCCAATGAATGCTTTTGGTGGTTTATATATTAATTATGGTGATAAATTAAGAAGATGCTGTATGTATGTGCACAATAATTATTGCACATGAAAACCCTGTTGATGACACGATATATACGATATATAATACTGCACGTGTAATGATGCTGCATGCCAGTAATGATTAAGATCAGACTTCATGGTGAGAATTTCCCAGACCGAGACCCAGACCGAGACCCAGTCCGAGACCCAGACCGAGACCCAGACCGAGACCCAGACCCAGACCGAGACCCAGACCGAGACCAAGACCGAGACACAGGCCGAGACACAGACCGAGACAGTAGATTCCGATAGCATGACTTCAGCTTTTATTTACAGTGTATATACTTTGATGATCAAGATTTTTTATCATAGTCCATATAAGCTATTATAGCCTTTGACATGAAGACACTACATATTTATACTGACTAATGCAAAACGTACATACTTGGTTGAACATGTCACTTGTAACGAATGGACCATGTCACCTTGTCGATGGTGATATATTGCATGACCACGGGCGCTTTCGATGACCTTACACCAATACACCACCAGTCCACGTGCACCACATGCACCACCACCACCACCCATCGTATGTACACCGTATACAGAGATCTAAGGAAATATCGGTTAAATTTGAAGACTATAAATTATTATTGGTGTTATATCTTCACGATGATTTTCTCCAGGGTGTGTATTACGATTTATCACAAGAGGTGTGCGTTATAACATAATGTGTCGTAACACATATATATATATATATGCGATGCTCTGCATATATATATATAAATTATATATATATATATGATGTATATAATTATGCACACAGTCGCCCGCTGTTACTATAGATATCATTTTCGCAGTGACGTATTGACGATCACACATATATATGCATATTGTATGGATTTATTCAGTGGTCCAGATATATTCATCGCTAACTTATAAATTCGACTATATATATACACGAGATCTCTCTGAGTATATATTTTTAAAAAAATTTTTATATATACATATATAATTATATATATATATTTATGTTTGATTGTAACACTACAGATGTGAACGTGTTAAAATATATGCAGCTGCTTTGACGTTTTACTCAGCAGTCTCGTCAAACTATTGATTTACAGGAACATTGGGAAACAGATTTCGATTTAGATATCCAGTAAAAAGAGGAACTTCTTAATCAAATAATTGATCAGGTCTTGAAAGAATTAAAGACGAGATTTATGACTTTTAGCTGTTTATTGCACAAGTTCAATGCATAATCTCATAGCTTACATACGATAACAATCAACTCTATAGACGAATGAATAATGCGGCAATTCTACCGGTGTACATGCATGCAAGTGCTAATTAACACAAATCAATCCATATTATAGATCTATACATAGAAAACGAATCATCCTTATATGTGTGGCCTTATCATATTTTCGCCATTGTCGGTTTTATCAGTGTTACCACAACAATATAATTATACGTCAATCGTCGTAACAACGGAAATAGAATCAGACCTGATTTATTGGTTTTTTGAAAATTATGGCTTTTATTATAAAGCTGCAATTCGAAAAGATACCGATACACTGATTGCATGAATTGTTGAGGCGACAGATGGCTAATGGTTAATGGCTAATGGCTAATATTTGATGGCTGATGGCTAACGGTTAATGGTTAATGGCTATTGGCTGATGTCAGTTTTTTTGCCATGATCAGACTTTATCGAAACCGACGTCTCTTACTATATAAGTTAACCTGCATGAACTTTCACTAATTGGGTCACATGTAGTTTCCGACACGGAAATTTGAAACCCAATATTTGAATGTGTCGAGATTTCCATACGCACACTGTCGGTCTATGGGTAGAAATGAGTAAGATGACCTGACACCCTCATATGCCGAGGCAAAAAAATTGAAGTCTATTAAACTTCAAAAAAATATATGGTGTCCCAGGGATACCATAGCGGGTTGCTAGCTCTTTACTTTGCCCCACTTACATTTCAGGCACCTTTTACTGCGTCTCTTCTTTCTTCTCACCATTTTTACGCTTCACCAGTTTTGAACCATTCATCTTGAGGGCAATTAACATCAAACGTGAGTAATTGCAGTTTTTACGTGCAATAACTAAACGCATGCAAATGTGTTTTTAATAGATTCTATTTATTTATGTCTATACCTGCTCTTTATATAAGCTTAATACATAAAGAGGCGCGTTCGAATTTGGCAAATGAAGCGACCTCAGCATATAGTATATAAATCTGTCGGGGCAAAATAATTTTTGTGATTCTTAGCGAAACAGCTTAATTAAAAGAAGGAATGCAATTTTTCGGTGCTATATAATTGTCCTCTTGACATGACTTTGAAACTCCACAAATGAATTGCATGCATTATGCACACTAACAAGACATGCATCACGACTGTGGATGCTTGGGTTCACAATACATTTTTGTATACATGTGCAATGTCAAAGGCATGTAACACGTGCATAAAGTTTTATTAGGCCTAATCAACTCTGAAACGTGTCACTATAGATCTATATAATAGACTGCAGACACCGAAAAACTCCCACTGTAGGCCTACCTATTCGAATGTTTGCTATTCATGCGAAAGTTCCTTTCAAGTTCAACCTATCACCGTTCGCCATTGCAAGCCTCACTGCATGCATGCCCCGCTTGTGTATACATCGTTAAACGCCAAGCATGTGATTATAGGCCTATATTTTAATAGTATACCAATATGGAGGTAAACGTTAGGGCTTGTGCCTTTGTGGTGTTTTATTGGCACAACATGTTAATAGTTACAAATAATCAATTATAATTATATAGTTATCAATACGCCCATAGTATTATAATTATATAGTGCAAAATCTGCATACGTTTCATACAGCATTTATTATTTATTGCAACTGAAAATATTCTAAATTTCATCAGAAACACAGTATACATTATATTGAGGTGGACAACACTGGACATGGACGAATGACTTTAAAATTCATGGAGAGAGTCCACAGCTGAAAGACATGTGCAATGGCGTTTCAAATTTAATGCATTCGAAAAAACGAACAGGTGAAATAGCTTATTCCTTGCGAAAAGTTCAGCTTTACAATTTGAAAGATATAGGGAATGCAGCTGACTGCGTCTCGAAATGTGCATGAGATTATTTAAATTTTTAAGCAATAAATCTTTATCAGAATATATTAATTCCGATAAATTCTTAAATCGTTTCTCCCTTGCATGCATGTCCCTATTAGAATGTCTGCGTATAGGTCTGCACGGCAGTTCTAGGACTAATGGTTTATTATTCAAATCCAAGATGGATGCAGATGAATTTGCATGTATTTGATTTACTATAAGCTTATAATAGATGACCTCGAGGGCTGTGATGGTTTGACTGAAAAATCGTCAATTTTCATGCAAATATTCACGCTTCCATATATATCGAGCTTATAAACATGCATCAGATAATATATGCAGCGTAAGCCTATACACTATATGCATATACAGGGTTAAGTTAAGAAGATCAGATATAGGCCTACACGTGTTATACTGCAAAAATAATATTATGGCTGGTCTATTAAAATTTGGGTTTCAGCTTCATAAATTTATCACTTTTGGTTATATGAAGTGCCGGATATATTTCATGCTTCATTCAACCAATAAATAACAACGCCACAGCATTTCGTGGCACTTTCACTTAGATGTTGCGGAGGACGAGGCCTGATTTTTCAAACATTCAGTAACAGCTCCTAGCATAATTTTGTAGACTCATGAGGGATCATTATAATATGTACCCCGGGGAAAAATAAATGCATGAAACACAGCTATAAAAGGCATTGCTATTTCTTTAGAAAAATAATGTATACTGTATTGCTTTTGCGAATGATAACATCTGAAAAAGTTGACAGAGATTTTATGTCATGTGCAATTAACAATGTTTTTCGTGTATATGACTGCACTGACTTTATACCACTTTTCTAACTCACCTTTTGTTTTGTATTAGTAGGCTAGTTAAGATATTTTGTTCATAAAGCTGCTTTATTTTTCCAATCGGCCGTGCTGAATTTTTCTAAACCAATTCTCTCAGGTGGCCCTGGCTAGCGGGACCTTTGGCCCCTTTTGGGTCTCCTGTGCGATCCGACATAAGACATATATGATGTAGAATTACAGTATCTTTAAAGTTTGTGTTGGTTGCCGAATAAAAAATGTTAATGTTATGTTATTAAAAAATGTTAATAGCGATTATACAAGGAATTTCACAATTGCTCTATTATAATTATTTGAAAGCAGACTAGTACTGTTGAGATATTCTGAATAAGTTATTTATTCAGAATGAAGTTTTTTTACATCCCTCAATTCAGGGCACGAGTTCATCAAACATTACTCACAATAAAAACCGGACAGCAATTGTTTCAATGCAGCCCCATTGTTGAAAAACTGATACATAGTCCTAATTATAACAAATTGCGTACACATTATGGTAACAAAATAATTTATATGCCGAGAATAAGTATAATAGAAGCATGGTTTAAAATTCTTTTCATCAGCAATATTGTTGTAAAATATTGGTTTCCATACATACATACTGTATAGTCTACGTGGACAGCATGATTTCAAATCATTTTCGTCCGCGATCTGATGTTTATGGTTCAGTTGAAGGTCTGAATTCAAATGATTTGCACTATCAACATGATTTTGTCAATGCATTCCCATGCATGGGTGCACCAAGACAACATGAATTCCAACGATTTCCATGCATTGGCCATTTTTCAAACGGATTCCATTGATTGTCGATTAGAAACTGTTTCTATTGGCAACATTATTGCAAATGGTTTACCATTGCAAAGGAAAGATGATTCTTTTTTCCATCAGTTGTATACGCCTATAATATACGTTGGAAATTCTCTTTTCTTGACGTTGTCCAAACGCGGTTCGTTTGCAATGCATATGCGTTGGAAAAACAGATCTTATTTAGCATAAAATTAACAGATCCGGAATCAGTCCATTGCGATCGCAATATTATTTCTATATCCCGAAAACAGAACTCATTAACTTGGTTAATCTATCCATGGTAATTGCCTTAATTACAAATATAGGAGATTCTTATAATGTCGTCATCACACTCTCTGTATCATAGGAATACCTGACGAATGTGCGAGAACTAACGGCGGAAGAGTCAGCTGACTGGCTAAAGATGGCGGTGGCGGCGGCGCCGGAAGTAGATTGCAGCCGGCAAAGTGGAGTGAAGCTATGGAAGACGGATGACGTAGGAGGGCGGCCATGTTGGTTACCGCTTCCGCCGACCGGGTCACGTGATCTCCTCCCGACGATGGATCAAGGGCGATACCGAAAGGCTGGAGAGGCTTCGGCTTGATCGGTCCTCTGTGGGATTGCAGTCCACCGCCGATGACCGTCTGGGACTCGAGACCCCCTCCTCCACCGAGGGACCTGGGAGGGGCCGACAGTCGGTGATGGTGGTGGACCCGGGTGAGGCCGGACACGAGCTGGCTGAGTTGATGGGCCGTCTGCTGGAGCTGGTGGCGGTGCCGGGCCGCAGACGCCAGACTGCAGAGGTCACCGACGGAGGGTGGGGCCTGTGGGGGCGGTGCATGGGGCGGCGGGGGCGCTAGGAAACATGCTGGGGGCAGGCGAGAGGCATGCATCGACGAGAGGAAAGGCGGCGTGGATTGGGTGCACGGGGGTGTGATCGAGTCTGATACGGTCAGTCGGGGTGATGACGAGATCTTCGCTGATGATGATGACGACGACGATGATGAGATGATGCTGTCGGCAGATGGCGACTGCAGCTTAGCAGAGTCAGTTGCGATGATGTTCTCTATGGTGAACGGCTGCTTAACACTGCTACTGGTACTGCTGCTGGTACTGCTCATCTTTTTGGTGTTCAACGAAGCGGAACCTCCTGACATCGTCGTGGTTTCTCCGTGACCGTGCAGTACCACACCGGTTCCACTGGCAGCCGCAGGAACGCAGTACATCCGCCGCAGTTTCGCCTGGTACTGGATGTAGGCGGTGGCGTCAATGACCCCCGGTTGATTCCTGCAGTGGTCCGGTCCCGTCTTGAAGATCTCTCGCAGGTACTTCGCCTCCTTGAAGCGCTTGCGGCGCCGCAGGAAACTCCCGTTCTCGAACATGTCGCCGCACTGCGGGTGCAGCGCCCAGTAGCTGCCCTTGCCCGGTCGGTCTGGGCGACGGGGCAGCTTGATGAAGCAATCGTTGAAGGAGAGGTTGTGGCGGAGGGAGTTCTGCCAGCGCTGCGTGTTCTCGCGGTAGTAGGGGAAGCGGTCCATGATGAACTGGTAGATCTCGCTGAGGGTCATCACCTTGTCCGGGGAACTCTGGATGGCCATGGCCGTCAGGGCGATGTACGAGTAAGGTGGCTTCTGGTCGCTGTACGTGTTGCGACCGGGGCGAGGCATGGCAACCGTGTGGCACCCCTCTCGATTACTGAAGCACCGGACACCACAGAGAAATCCACAAAAATGGACGATATCTGTCTCAGACAGAATAGGGAATTGTTTTGGATTCCGAAGCTGTTTCAGACAATAAGGAACCGTCCTTGAATACGGAACTGTCTCGGACAATAGGAAATTGTCTCTATCACCGGAAATTAGTCTTGCATAACCAAAAAACTATCGAAAGTAACCAGAAATGTACAGGTCCTCACTCAGTATACACGGTATAGGCTGGCAGTATACAGATAGCACATTTGCTATGGAAATCCATGATGAGCACAGATAGTGGCATCCATTGTCAACTTAATTCTCCATGTTATATTAAAGGACCAGCATCAAGACGTCTTTGATACTCACGTATATCAGGTATAAACCTCCCGTAAACGCAACGTCCTTGGCAGGTATATCAATCGTATCCAGACCTATAAATAACCCGGGTTACGTTAAAATCCATCAAAAATCCATGGACAGTTTCTCCAGAATCCTTGCGTCACCGATGAATCAGTTTTAATCTCATCAGGATCGAAGCCCACATTTCAAACAAAGATGGCGGCAGCGGCGTGCCTCTATCAATATTAACGCGGCTGACACGCCTTCGTGCTCTCGTGCGCGTCGGACCGTCCAAAATTAGCAGATTTGTAAGCACTGCAGCGCGGCGATCAACGCCGGTTCAATCGACCTGCACGACCGCTTTGAACGAACCGCGTTCGGTTCGAAACACACGGACTCTGCGGAGAACGTTTCGAATATAAACGAGAGAACAAGATAATATTTGTTTAGTCTGTGTTTACCAAACGAGCGGCGGCCGAAACGATCCGGGCTGAGTAATACCTACACGGTCTATATATAGAGATAGTTTCCGTCGCTCTTTCTCTCGCTCTCTCGCTATTGCTCGCGCCGCCGTCTGTGATCTTTATTCGGCCACATCTGAAATAGCCGGCCCAGACATTGTTAGCGACGCGGGCGCGCCCGGCAGGTGCGTCGCTGATCGACAGCCGGCTAGACCAATGGCGTCGATCGATTTCCTCGCTGGTGTGACAGGGAAGCGCCGACGGGGCGTGGCTTAACCGTCAGGGCTGGCGCACAGCCCCAGGCATGAAACGCCGCCGCGCACGGTGGCGTTGGCGGTGGCGTCACGCAGGTATACAGCAGCAGCAGCAGCAGGCCTAGAAGCCGTGTGCTGGAACGGTAAACAAAAGCGCAACGCGGTATCGATTCTCGTTTAGGGTTTTGAGAAGATATTTCAGTTTGGTGTGCACGGCGACTTGACGAATGTTTGAAGGGAACGAAACGACGCTTGCAACAAAGGGCAATCAACATGAAATGCTGCCACTTCGCGCCGATCTGATCGGACAAGTGCGTGTGCCATTGAGCATTAGGTCGCGCCGTCGGCTGCATGTATGGATGGTATTAGCCGCGTTTGGCGCCTTTACCTCAATGGCCGATGCATGCGTATCGTCTGCTACTGATGCCTATGCGTATGGTTCCGTTGCAGACGACTTTTGACCATCGGGCATTGTCGTTTGCGACAATGCATAATTGGCGACATGAAACGTGGAAAATCAAAATCATCTCATGCTCTGTGTACATAAAAAGGCGTTGCGGAAAAATATATATACGTGGTTTATTTATTACTTTATTGGGGGAACTTATAACACGCACGCATGCAGCGAGATTATATCAGGAAAATGGTCAACACAGCTTTTATATATAATTTATAATTGTCGCAGACTTCTTTTATGTGTAAATTCTCTCGAGCCATGCACGAAACAAATACATCAACTGCTTTCGCGGCATCATGCATGTGTATACTATACACAAAACCGCACGAACACACAGCCTTTAACTGTTATTATATATACATTGACATGGCTGAATGAGTGAATGTATATATATACATACACACATAATTATAATTGTATAATATTTCCTCTATGGAGGGTAATGCCGACGTTATACATGCAGTAACTGCATATAGGGCCTACACGCACTCCGGAAAAACTCCCGCTCTATATATGGATCGGAGAAAAGATATGCGCTATATAAATTCGAAATGCTATTCACACCTCCAGGAACGCGTCGTTTCCGGTGCGCATGCGCCTGCGAAGACCCGCGGACCGGTTGGAAGTATCGGACACGTCAAGACACCCGTAGTGCGCGCGTGAATCCGGATGCATGAATCATGCTGCCTGCATGCATGCGTTAATTGGAAGGGTTATATACACTGCAATGCATGCATGCATGTGGCAAAAAATGATGCCCGCACACACATGTATACCTGTGTGCATGATGCATGCGCATGGATGCATGCACGGCGCAACCATGGCAACAATACTGCTTCGCGGATGCTGGGTTAATCATCGTAAACTTTGTTGTTATTGTTGGCCGTTGCTGGTCATTCATTGGCGCGTCGAACGTGCCCTGTCGAATGCCATCAATCTAAGCCACTGCATCTCTTCTCTCCATGCCTTTGCTGGTGTGCCGAATGTCGCAAACATGTAACCGTTAATTCGCGTTGTAACGTCTGTGGCCGAATATAATGAAACGCCATGCAGCCACCGCTATCGCGCTAAATTAACGAAAACTAGTTAGTGAAGCTTGTGATGTATAAGATCATGTCACGTAAACCAATTTTATGTATAGGATATACATTTATGTATGCATGTAAGTGATGAAGTATGTGTAGAGATGATGGTGAATGCGTGCGTGTAAAGTGTGCACTGATTCTTTTTTGTGAAGTGTGAATTTTTTAGGGGGATACAGTGTTGAATGCATGTATATTAGAGTTTCTAAATTTTATAGTGCACATCTGCGCGTGCATCTTTTCAAGGTATACCATGCATTGGCGTTATAAAGATTGACAACTCGTGTAACTATGATTTTATCGACTTTAAATTCTCACACTTGTTACGTTTACATATGGCCTAATTATAATCAGTACATGTAGACATGCAAACAATTAGAAACAATTAATGGTTGAAATCAGCATTTCTTATTTCTTTGAGTTACACAATACACAGTTAATGCAATTCATTTTATAATTCCACACCTCTACAATTAGCATCACATGCCTTGACATTTTATATACATGTAGAAACAAGAATCAACGAGCTTAATTCACACTGCGACATCAAGTGAAATGACGTCCTTTACTATTATAATAATATATATGCCTAATACTAAAATAAAATATACATGCATGCCGCTGCAGGAAAGTCTGATTGTAATGCAAGACCATTTTAAAGGCGTCGCCGACGTTTACTTATAAACACGCAACAGACGCTCATTGAGGTGTGCAAAATACCAAACACCGCTTATATAATATAATAGTCTATACAAACCATCACTCATGCAAGCGCCACGGGCTTTTAGTGTCGACGTAACCCGCAGTTCAAGTTTCTTTGTTGGCCAATTTGTCAAAATATGGGTTTTCATATGTAAATTTTGCAGATAATTTTTTATGGTATATTTTTGTGGAAGAATGCAAGACTGGTCTTAGTCTGTTGGACGAAATGAATAAATAAATAAATAAATAAATAAATAAAGATATATGAGAAATGCTTTTAAATGTTCAGATTATAGATTAGAGTAACTAAAAGAATGTATAGACCAAAACGAAATCATAAAGCAAGAGTTTGTACATTTCCATAATCGAGAAAATTCTGCTGATCATATAGTGCGTAATTAAGAATCAGAGCATTTTATTTTCTAATATAGCCTACAAAGTGCCGTGGAAACGTGGACTTGGTTCACTCCACCTTCCATTCGGCAGATGGCGTTGGGAACATTGAGCAGTCACAGTAGGACGTGATAGACGCCTTGCATGCATGTATATATTGTATAATAACCGACAGTTAAATTCCACTCATATAGGCTAATTATAAACCTAAGCTTACATGTACGATTTCATTGTCAGAATACCCGAAGCTTTACTGAATATGATGTTACCAGGCAAGGAGACTATAGGCTATGCTGTAGCTGACATGGCATTTTTGAGTATTTTAGTAAGATATTGTCAATTCTGTAAATAATTTAAGATATTCGCATTCATGCCAATAGCGTATAACGTATACATTTATTGTGGCCACTACATTTTTCTGATATTTAGTCACTAGTGTAGCGCTATATAAATGGTGCCATATATGCACTTCTATCACTGGCGATGACGCAGAGGTAGGCTACGTGCCTGGACGATAAACTTTCCAGGCACCAGGTTTAATTATTTATTTATTATATAGTACGTCGTAAATATTGTAATTCCGTTTTCACGAGTGATCATTAAAATTTGAACATAATATAAATGCACGAAATACTCCTTGTCATGACATACGAATTCAACCATGTGCACGATTGGGGTCTTTGGTGGGTTGGGTCTTGCCATGGGTGCATGGGTTGGGCTAAAGGTGCACATGCCATGGGTGATGCATGCATGGGTAGATATTGGCGGGTGGGTTGGCGGGGTTCTGGGTTGGTGGGCGGATCGATTGAGGGACGGATGGAAAGATGGATGGGTGTGTGGATGGATGGATGGATGGATAGAAGGATGAATGGATGGGTGGATGGATGGACGGTGGGTTGGGTCTTGGGTGCACCATGGGAGTGCATGCATGCATGGATCCTCTTTTTCGTGTGAGTTGGAACTGTTGGATCTTGGGTGGGTACATAATTATATAGGGCCGTGCATGATTGATGGATGGATTGCTGGATGGATGGATGGATGGATTGATGGATGGATTGATGGATGGATTGATAGATGGATGGATTGATGGATGGATGGATGGATGGATTGATGGATGGATGGATTGATGGATAGATGGATTGATGGATGAATTGATGGATGAATGGATTGATGGATGGGTGGATGGATGGATTGATGGATGGATGGATTGATGGATGGATTGATAGATGGATGGATTGATGGATGGTGAGTTGGATCTTGCATGGGTGGGTACATATATAGGGCCGTGCATGATTGATGGATGGATGGATGAATCAATGGGTGGAAGGATGTATGGATGGATGAATAGATGGATTTATATGGATTTTTAGATTCGAGGAGATGTATATGTATATAGGCATGATTATAGTTGCGTTGGGTTTGGAGCGTCGGTGAGTTTGGTGGGTATTAAGTGGGTGGTCAGATGGATGGATGAATCAATGGATGTAAGGAAGGATGGATGGATGAACGAGTGGATATATACACACACCACATACACGCACAAACCTAACAATGCCTTTCGTTTACCATTATTTTCTGCGAGCATTTCAATTATACAACTCTGTAACCAGATACATGTAACCAGATACATGTAACATTCACCACATGTGACCAAATGAGAACTCAAAAATAAAGACAGTAGGCCTATATAGGCTACAGTCCTTGCGTATAATATTACGTGAAACATAAATTAATTTACTGTTTACATTCAATTACAACATAGTGCATATATATATAGGTGCACAAAATCGAGCCCATGCAAATTATATATATATATATATATATATATATATATATAATTATAAAGACATGCATTGTATAAATAGGCCTATATACATGTATGATACATTATAACTATTTCCATATCATATTTCTATATGTGTACTTGCGGTCGATATATGCGATGTATATTTATTAAAGAGCAGTTCATTCGTACACACACACACGCACACACACATACACACACGCCCATTGCTTCACGGTCGAGGGGATCGATCATACAAATATCTTCGACTGTGTTTCCCGAGGATGTACCTGTGCGCGCGCGCGTGTGTTGGTGTGTGTGTGTGCGTGTGTGTGTGTGTGTGTGTGTGTGTGTGTGTGTGTAATGATGCATCTGGTAAAGGGTGTGATGGGGAGGGAGGGTGTGCGTAGGAGCAGTGGGGGGCAGTGCAAGCAGATTCCCCGCTGAGAAGTCTAATTGAAGGAGAGATGATGATCGCGTATACATGTGCACTTCAGTTGCAAACGGTCTCTTTCATCTTATATATATATGATTAATTTGATTATATATTACATATATATATTAGTGTGGTCCAAAAACAAAAACCTTCTCAGAGTTGGGCTCCACAACCCGATTTTTGTTCTATGGCATGTCAGTATCACATCTACCAAATTTTAGAGCGATCGATATATATTTAGAGGTAGCTTAAGGTCAATGTTTTTTCACCATTTGAGCATAAAATCAGTGTTCTGCGTTGAAGAATGTAAGCTTGAATTTGAGTTGAATAAAAACGTGTAACTGTTGCAAATAAAAATAAATGAAGATTTCAAAATGTCCAATGTTTCTATGGGCACATACAGCTATTCTTGGATAGCATCTTCAGTGACCTTGACTATCCTCTGTCATCTTCACGAACGTGGCCTTGGAAGAAGATGGATAGATCTTCCTGTGCCGAAGAAGGAACTGCTTCTGTTCTTCATTCTTTGTCATTGATGAATTGTACCGCTGCATCAAAACAATGGCGCGCTCAGCAGAGTCGTTCACAACTGTCATGACCGAAGCTGCCGTCCAGACATCCTGGTACGAGGTATCATAGTGCCATTTCTTAGGATCCTTTGCCAGAAAGCCTTGGGCCTTATCTTTTCCATCAAAGTGCGGAGCGTCAAAGATGACAGGAGTTCTTTCTGTGAAGCAAGATGCAAGGCCAAGAGAGCTGAGGGGTTCTGGTGGATGGTCGAGGCGTTTCACGGAACTGATGGATCGTGGAAGGCGGAGGTTTGTCACCATCAGTGCTTTCACATACGTCCCCTCCTATTCTGTCGTCAAACAATGACAGGCCAACCAGAAGTTCGGAAAAGTACCAAAGATGCCTGCTAAGTGCAGTCGAGGCCGCCTTTGACACTGTTACATTTGGATATTTATTGAGCTCCTCAAGAAGTAGTAAGCTTATGTCATTAAGCGGCGCTCTAATAGGCAGAGGAGCCTCATGCCAGAATCGAACATAGACGAGACTCACACACAGTGCCATCTCCTTTACACTGCGCTTCTCTTTGGCAGTTAGAGAGAACTGCTGTTGGAAAAGAAATATTTTAAGGCTATAGATGGCTTTTGCCATCCAACGCGCATGATGGAAAGCTCCAGGCGCCCGAAACGAGACCCTTGACCCATTTTCACCACCCAGGAAGATCAAGCTGAGTTTCTAGAATTCCTCGTAGTCTTCTCTTTAATGTGATCCTTCCAGCGCTGCCTTGCAGAATTTTACCATTTCTTCTCGAAGAGCAGAAGTGGGTGCAGTGAATATGTCACTTCAAATATAGCCTTGTCAATGTTGGGCCAGCTTTGCTGAAACCTCTTGAACATAGCAACGCATGGTCCTCCAGTCGGTCCAAAAAGCGATCCGAAAACAGCAGCAAGTGCAAGTTCCATGACATGATGGTGGCAAGCCACTCACACTAGCTTGAAGGGGCGCTATAACAAGTGCACATACAAACAAAATACAAACAAACACACTAATTCTTATTCAGGTGCATTCTCAATAAAAGTGCGCTCTTGAGACCAGCATTGCTGGCAGTGGTATATATCAAACACTAATCCATGAACTCGATTCTGAAGACCACACTCATCCAGTGTGCTCAGACAGGCTTTTACTTGTTCTTTACCAGTTCCACGACCAATTTTTTGGAACTCCCAGCAAAATTTCTTCTCCGTCACCTGTGACAAGTACTGCAATTCTGTCGACTGTTTCTTTCTTGCCAGTAATGTCCGGCAGAAGTTTACCATCCCAGTGCAGGAACAGCGGCACATTGCCAATGACCGCCCTGTTCATGACTTCACTCTCCTCTTCACGGTTCTTGCAACGTGATCATCGGATGGAACTTCTTGACAAAGTCATCGTATTGACATTATGACCAAGAGCATGTGCAACTGCACCAAGAATATATGTAGCACTTCGGTCTGGTACATTGACTCGGTCCAGAGCAGCAGTGACATTGTAATTGTAATTAATTAGGACATTAGGATCTGTATGGATATTGAACTTTGCGCGCTTTGGCTGGGATTTCAGGCTAGTATGAATAGCTTGGAACTCGTCATCAGATACAGAGGAGCAGGAAGTCAACGAAATCAGAGCGCCATGGAGTAGGTAATAATGACGTATTGGTATTTCTAAACACCAGTGTAACCCAACAGTTCAACATTATGTAAGTAAGCAGTTCTAATAATGATTTTTCTGAGTGTTAGATATCAATGTAGCCTAATAACTTTCAATAAACAATCATTCTGAGGAAATTGTAAGGATTTAAGCTACCTCTAAACGTGCTCCAATCAGCTTCAAATTTGGTACAAATCTTACTTAGAAGAGGTAGAACAGATTTAGACTTGTGGAGCAAAGTTCTGCTAAAGATGATTTTTTTACCATTGTCAAATGGACCACACTAATATATATATATATTTGGATGCATGCAGTTGTTATTATACGCCGCTATATATATATATATATATATATATATATATATATAGCTTTAGGTGTCTTCTCGTGTATACCTTCCTGAGTACATTGTGTTTGGTTTCGGGTTTCCAAGTTGACTGTATATATTTTTTATATAAATACGCATAAAAATATCTATTATAAGAGTAAACACTATTATATATGAGGCACAAAGACGGCAAAGTTGAATTAATCTTGCATCTGCAGGTATAGTGTGCGATCGTTTAGCATCTAGGGATTCTAGGCCTATATGTATAGTGAATGTATAGGCCTATAATACGCGTTGACTAAATGCATGCCATGGCATATATATGCATGCGAATATACGAATATAGCCACATGAGACATATTCTCCGCGTTCTGATAATATTCCTATATAATTATATATCGTATACATGTTGTAATAGATAAATTTGCATATATAGAATATAGGCCTAGATATGGTTGTATGCTACAATTATATGCATATATGTAGACTATATCCATTTTATGTAGGGAGTCTAAACTTATAATATATATCGTATATTTAAGACAGCCTGAATCAGGATCAATGCACCTATACAAACTTTCTGTATAAAAGGTTTTTTATTGACTGAGTTAAGTATATATACTTGCTCATCAATAGAAGCGTGCTAATCTAGTCGTTTATTTTTGACAAGTATGTTGATGACATGCAATTGTTTATTTTTGACAAGTATGTTGATGACATGCAATTGTTTATTTTTGACAAGTATGTTGATGACATGCAATTGTTTATTTTCAACAAGTATGTTAATAACATTCAATTGTTTATTTTCAACAAGTATGTTGATGACATGCAATTGTTTATTTTTGACAAGTATGTTAATAACATTCAATTGTTTATTTTCAACAAGTATGTTAATGACATGCAATTGTTTATTTTTAACAAGTATGTTAATAACATTCAATTGTTTATTTTCAACAAGTATGTTAATGACATGCAATTGTTTATTTTCAACAAGTATGTTAATGACATGCAATTGTTTATTTTCAACAAGTATGTTAATAACATTCAATTGTTTATTTTCAACAAGTATGTTGATGACATGCAATCGTTTATTTTTGACAAGTATGTTGATGACATGCAATCGTTTATTTTTGACAAGTATGTTGATGACATGCAATTGTTTATTTTCAACAAGTTTGTTAAAATGACATGCAATCGTTTATTTTTAACAAGTATGTTAATAACATGCTTGAAGCAGGATTGAACCACAACAGATTCAAATATATATATAAAGGTCGGTTGAGGGTATACACACATCACACACGACACAAAGGTCGTGTCCCTTTAATTGTATTGTCAATTTCTCTCTTTCTGGTTGCGCATTAATTCGTAGCAAAGGAAGCAATAAAGTAATAAAACCAACCGGGAATGCATCCATGGCCAGCGAAATCCTCGAGGGGCAACCAGAGGGAAAGCAAAGGGATCAGTTGACCATCTGCCCTTCCATCCAAGTATTAACCCCGTATATGGAAATGAGCCCTCTGCGCTTAAATTTACAACAGCCCTGATTCTCAACGTCTAAGCTTATATTTACTTCCTTCAGGCACTTTGTATAGGGCCTATATACGTTAAACTGCAGAAGCTACAAATATCCCAGAACACTGCAACGCGCATCCGCCCAAGTAAAAGACAATGCCTTGACTGCAAGATAATTGGTCTGGGACACAGTTACTCCCAGAATGGAATACCTTGAGGTGTTCTGTATACATGTATATAAACTGTCGGTTGCGTTTGATGATGCATGGAAAGACATGCAGTCAGAAAAGAGATTCCGACATTTAACTGCTCCGTATACATTATATACATTATATATACACGTTTTCTTTAAAGACTTTAAGAGACAACCGCTTTGCGAGGATGTTGCGCAATAATTAGTCTGTCATTATCGTGTATCGATTACGTGATTACACCCGACTGCAGTTGTAAATCATTTAATTCGTATAATAGTAAACATCAGGCGAGACAATTAATTTCTCGAAATCGTTTGAATGTACGACATGTATATATAATAGTATATAATTATATATGTATATCAGTACTCATTTGATGAAGGAAGTTCAACGAACTAAATAAATCATGTTTTCAATTTAACCATGAGATATATATAGTTCTTGTAATAGTTGTGTCATTAATTGAGCAAGCCGTTAGAAAGGTTTGCAATATAGCTTAAAAATTCGTGCATAGGCCTATTATACCGCCATGCATGGGTGCTCTAAGGAGATTCAACAATTAGTTGGACACTCAGCGAGGCGTACAATCAAGAGGTATGCAATGTATACTATATGCATGCATGTGTATATAAAGGAAAAGGCTGCATGTATTATATAGACTCAATTATGTATGAATATTCCGCAGTATATAATATTCATACACTCTCCATCCATGCAGTTGAATGCAAACCGCGTTTCTTTTCGTTTTGCCGTGTGTATTCATCCATCGTTCCACCTCTATGAAGTTTGAGCAACCTGTAATTAGGTCGGATGATTAATATTCAACACGTCTCTTGACCTGACCCAGTAACAATATCCGTGATTAATTATGGCTGTCGAGACGTGCAGTTCGCACCTTTTCGGATATAGTAACGGTATATATATTCTATATATATATATATATAGTATATATACAAATATAGAGAGACAGAGAGACAGAGACAAAGACAGAGAGCTGATGAAGAGCGAATTTATACTGCACCTCCATAATAATAGGTTATACTAAATGAGGCTTCTTTAAGGGCTGCGTATAAGGAGAGGGAGAGGGAAACGGAGACGGCGAGGGGAGGGAGAAGGAGAGGGAGAGGGAGAGGGAGAGAGAGAGGGAGAGGGAGAAGAAGATGGAAAGTAAGAGAGTGAGGGAGAAGGTAAGGGAAAGAGGGAGAGAGGTAGAGAGGGGAGAGGGGAGAGGGAGATATGAAGATAGGGAAAGAAAGAGAGAGAGGAAGAGAAGGAGACGGAGAAGGAGAGAGGATGCATGAAGGTTGAAGGGAGAGGGAAAGAATAAGAGGACGAGAGGATGAGAGGGAGAGGAGGATATGTTATTGTCATGTTATGTTATGTTATGTTATGTTATGCGAGACACATAATTATACTATAGAAGAGGTATAAGTGAGCCACATTTTTTTTATCACGTTTGATCTACATGTATATTCAGATAAGAAATCACTGAACGTCGAATATAATAGACACCATGCATTATTGTTCCATCATCATCAACAACAACAACAGCGGCAAGAACATGTTCAATGTTCATGGGTGGCAAACACGAACTCATTTCTCAAGGGGCTAAATCATCTTTATAACACAGCGAAGCCGATATATCTCTACGCGTGCACGCACGGACCGCGTTACCTTGTCCATATCATTCCGCACCTCTACCCAATCACCTTCATCGTCGTCGTCGTCGTCATTCGACTTATTTAGCGCCGTAACTTTCAACAGGCGAACCATCGAGGCGTGTATGGAAAGCCGATCACTCGTTCCTCTCCCTCTAAATCTTGTATTGTCGCCCGGCGAAATTGTTTACTGTAGCGCGATGGTTTCTGTGTAGAGACGGTGCTGCCGCGTAGCGATTGATCATCGCATTAACGTCATGTTCATCGCCACCGCCGTCGCCGCACCGCAGTCGGCCATTTTGATAAGTTAATTGAGTTGCAGTGTATGGTCCGTATCGCGCATTTATCTTCATTTTCCCCTTGAATTAGCGCCGCATTAATCTCATTAGGAACACACACCGCGGAGGGGGATGGCGTTGTTCGAGCGGCGATAAGGCGGAACAATGAAAAGCGCGTATATCGTTCTTCGGGGAGCGCGCCAAACGCCAACGCTGCACTATTATACGCTGAAGCCGTCTGCTTCTTTCCCGCGCTCGCTCGCTCGCTGCGGGCGCCATCTGGCGTGGAGACGACGCACCACATTTATCTAGCGCCTTTGTTTATGCTTCGCTGCTGAGGCGTGGACGTCTTGGGGTTCGCGGATGTATGTTAGGATGGAAATATATAGATAAAGAGGAGGAGACTGAGAAATAATTCCTTTCATGTTCCAAAGGCATGGGGTATAAATTTATAACAGGCTGCATGTTTATACATGTAGTTTGGTTTGGTTCGACAAGTGCAAGATAAACATATATATAACACTGAAAGATTCTATTAGCGATCGATTTTTGTTAACTGCATGGGTCAGAACTTCAGAAGAGGTATATCCTAACGATTTTTTTCACTACTGATTATTATTAGAAAGAGCAATCATCAGTTATTAAGGGCAATAATTATTCTCGATTTCTTATTAGACCTAGCAATCATGATTGGCAATTATTATTATTGGCAATAGCAATTGATAATATTAGCTGCAAATGACAGCCTCACATCCAAAGTCACTACATAATTATAGCCTACATTCTTCGATAATTTCGTACTCACGTGTGTAAGCTTACACTTGACGTTGTTCCTGCAGTACTGCAGTTCAAATTAATTTGTCACAATCATATTTAATTTGAACGACAACAAAACTCCTCTGGTTTGATTGAAAGTTAATTGCATTCGATTTGACTCTGCAATGTGCAATGTGCATTGTGCAATGTGAAATGTGCTGCAGTCAACGAAAACGTTAGTCATGCATGCAGAGTCATAAGGAGAAGACGAGAGAGTTATCGTCTCTTTATAAAAAATAATGACGTTTTATTGACAGACGTTGAGAACTTGAGAAAGCAGAATTTCATAATAATTAGCGAGTCCATTATTCATTCACTCCAACTCTAAATTGACTTATATGCATCGGCCTCTTAAAGAAAACTACTCAGGTGCGCTCCCAGCCAATTTATATTAAGACATGGGTTAATTCAACAATTATATATTTAACACTAAAATGGCTGATTTAATCAAACAGCAAGTTCTCATGTAAAGATGTGTTCCTCTGCTACATGTGCATGTGGTCTCATATTCTTTGCTGTATATATAATGAAGAAATGCTAGTTAATTGCAGAAAAATGATTTTAAAATTTTTCACACTATATATATTCAAAGCGATTTCCCAGATTAAAAGAGATTGGCATAGGCCTAAATGAGGCTCCAAATGAATGGATGAATGAATGAATGAACGAATCATGCGAATGAACGAGTGAAAGCATTAGGAATGATACTCAGAAGAATGATCAAGTTATATTTGAATTGTATAATCACGGTTAGCCTACTTCCAATATCGTGAGGTTCCATTATGAACCTATACTTCAAGAAAGTTGCAGCTATAGTAGGCTATACAGTATACATGTATATTTAAAGCCATTGCAAGAATATGAGAATAATACTTGCAATGCTGTAATGTGAATTAAGCAGGGAAATTAATTCAGGCTTAAAGCGTGGTTATTTTGGATAAGTCTGCACAATGGAAGAATAGTCCTGACGGGCACTACAGTAATTAACTGCCCTATATCATCGATCAAATTACGAGACAGGCCTATACAGTAACTGCCCAATGCAGTTATAAGAGGGGTTGAAAGGTCAAAGGTCAATTGCTAATTGACCTGACCCCTTTCTTTTATCTGACCCCTTTCTTTTTGAACCACTCTCATTTTGGTATAGTTCTAATATCCCAAATTCACTGCATGAATGAACGAAAGAATAAACAGATGAATGAACTTCCAAAGGCAGATGACCCAAATATATTCGAACCTGCTCGCCACGTTATATAGCGCGGCGCATATATGAGTCACCGCGTTTATCCGTTTTTAACACAACAATAGCAACAATTAAAACTACAGTGGGCCCTACCTTGATTTGCACATTCTCGCCGTTTGAGAGGGTCGCCGGCCTTAGGGACACCCTGCGCCGACTCAGGGCGGCCCCTTTGTACCACGGCGGGTCCTTTGATCTTCAGTCGGCTTATTAATTCGCAATTATATCCTTCAATAGGAGACAACGCCGCCGTCTGTTTTCACAGAGACAAACGAGCTCTCTTCTTTCCTACACACTGTGGGCGGTATACATAGAGAATCATCAAGCAGTTAACATCGTGTGTACTTCGAGCCCTCCCATCTGTATCTAAGCAGAGATCCATATTAGCCCATGCATCCGACCCAAAGAACGAATTAACACTGCTGGGATGGAGCATCATCTCCAGTTGAGCGTTAACTAGGTATAGGCTCCATGCAGAAGGGCACCTGTTGGACATTACCTCGGTCCAGGGTGTGCTGGCTGATGGAAAAGTGGGCGGATAAAGGGCGGCACAATCGCAGGAATAAGGAAATGGATTCCGCATGCAAGTATAATACAAGCGTGCCTTGCAGTTGATCTGTGATTGCAAGCATGCTTCGATTTAAGATGACAATGTCGTTTTGAAGCTGCTGCATATAGTGCCACAATTGCAATCTGCAAACAGATGAAAGAACGAAACGTGTGGAAAAAGGAATTGGACGCGAAAGAAAGACAAGTCATTAGTCTGCAGTCGCCACAATTGAACTCGTTGCAATTAAGAGAAGAATTAAGCTTAAGGTGGAATTATTGTGTAAAACGTTTCTGCAGGCTACATATAAATGCAGTTCGTGCCATCTGGTCATAATTGCGACCATAACTCATCGAAATTGCTGTCCCGTCAAACACGATGAGATGTTATCACCGCAGTTGTGATGATCACTTGAGTTGCGTGGCTTTTAAACTAACAGTTGCATGCAGCAGAGATAAGGGCAACCACTTAGCTGCAGTTGTCGGAACGAACAATTAGTTTGCCTCCTTTTGTGTTGCTGCAGCCTTGATGTCTCGCTCTTCTATACACAGATGGAAAAATCCTTAAATCACAGCAGTTCCTGATTGCCTTATGCTATGCCGAGTGTAATCACAAATAGCAAAAGGAATCAGATTAAGGTCAAGTCTGGCGGCTGTAGTTACATTAACGCTAAAGATTTATCGGTTCTTTGAAAATCTCAGGAAATCCTGTTTCCAATACAAATTATCATTCTCCACATGCATGCATTGACCTAAAAAGACCTCAACGCCTATAAGATGTGTTTCGCAAATTGCAAATTTTAATTAATGTTAGAAAATCACAGCAGACTCAATTGCTCCTTAATTGACCCAATTGCATCGAGGTCCATTGTTGTCAGCTCAGACGACCCAGGTGACTGCAGGAAGGGACCATTTATTCTCCAGACAGCAATTAAATCAGCCAAAGCTATATTCGAACCATCCACGCAACATCCTGGAGCCAAACCGAAGTTTAACTTAACTGGTTCAACCACCATACCGAATGTCAAGTGACTTGCTTCACTACATATTTTATACTTAATAATAATAATAATTATATAAATATTATATAAAGCATATAATTATCTGGCATATAATTGCTCATTATATATACACGTTTACGTTGAATACATTATGAAGTGTGCACGCGTGTTGGATTCGATCTGCAGTGGGATTAATCTTTCCAATTTCATGTTCGTCAGTGCTTAAAGTATTCTGCATTCATTGATAAAAGTCTAACTCTAACCGATGTATCATGAACCAGTGGAACCATATGCATGTACGATATAAACAATAAACATCTAACACACAGGCAGAGATAGAAAGACATACAGACAGACAGACAGACAGACAGACAGACAGACAGACAGACAGACAGACAGACAGACAGACAGACAGACAGACAGACAGACAGACAGACAGACAGACAGACAGACAGACAGACAGACAGACAGAGACATACATAAAGAGAGAGAGATAGTCAGACAGACAGAAACTGAGGACAGAGAAGTCGCAATTAGTTTTCCAAGTGCAATGCAGTAATTTACCATTGACATTTTTCATTGCAATTATGATGACGCATGTACCGTCGCACCACAGAACATAAAACAAATTTCAAAAAATCTAATTGTCTTTCTTGACGGCGACATATTAACCATCGATGACAAGTATTGACTCCAGCACGCATGCGCACTTTGCGCAGGTCTTTTTTCGTGCAAAAGCCAATCTTGATGCACCACCTCACGACAACATATACAATAGATTTCTTTTTCAAACTATATACAAGGCAACGCCGAGCTGTCTCTATCGCCGCTGCCATGCATGCCCCTGGAACTGTATCCATGCAGTATATATATAAAACGACAATTTATATGGCGCCATAACGCGATCATACCGCTACAAGGGCGCATCACAAACGGCTATATAGCACCAGGGATCACTCCACCACGTTCTTCTCTTTTTATAGACCAGTGCAGCGCTAAAAGTGTAAAAAAAGACGGGCCTGGACACCCTTACCTTCCCAAAAGAAGTGCCAGGACGTCCCGTATACATTTTCAGCTGTGCTGGCCAAATAAGTGGCAGGACGGCATAGAGATTTGAAATAAGTGCCAGGACGCCATCCATGACCGACCTGCCACACTTTAACCCTTTAATGCCGGAGGGTATAGGATTTTCCATATATTTTACTACACTCTCGGCATCAAAGGGGTTAAGCCTTGGACCAGTGTGAGAATTGTGGAAAAATAACTGGGTGGGTGGGACTATGTTACTTGGAATTGGGCTTGTGAAAAACAAACTTTACCACAGGGCTATAGGAATGACTGGAGGGGTTGAAATCAGCACCCCAGGCAAATTCTCGTTCTCATTTAGACTGCAGTCCTATATATTTAGCTGAGGTTGGGCCGTTAGCGCTTCCGAGTCACTATGAGAATTGTGGAAAATGACTGAGCTGTTGATTTAATATGTGGACTTGGGGCATGAATTGATGATTTTATTATGGAACCCTTAAAAGGACTGGTGGGTGAGGGGGTAAACCGTCACAGCTCTCCCGGCAATTCTCACCCTGTTCTGAGTGCATGGAATTAGTTTTGAAGGGGCGTTTTATATACATATATATTATATATGTGAATAAGTAAGTAATCTTTATTCTTTTGCGTGCTTTGTCAAAAACTTGTTGGAGTAGCACCTAACGCGTAAGATTATACTGAGAACTCTGCCATTGCTCGTACTTTGGCAGTGCCAGTCCCAAGCGTGGATAAAGTAGGAGGGCGACGCTGTAACCATCTTTTCTATACCGACATAATACACTCCTAAGCAGCTTCAAAAATGGTCAGATACAATACAATACAGTACTGTCAGTACAGTACAACACAATACAACACAACACAATACAATAGCGTACTGACGCGCTGTCAGTTGGCCATGTTCTTATAAACAGCAGCGCTGTACACTGTTGCTGTTACACTGCATGGTAACGAGATATAATAGGCCTACCACGAAGAAGCTGAATATAAAATAATGTCCATTTATGTTGTCAGAGGCAACCAGAGGTTACTGGAAGGAATAGAGATGAAAATGCTGCGATGGATGCTGCGGATCTCACTGAAAGACACAGGGATTTTTAACGTGTAGTTGTACACAAAATGTGCAGTTCTAAATGGATTTGTAATTTTGTGCAGTTGTAAAAGCACTTCTGTATAGATCAAACAAGTAAAAAGGTCACTGTCCTCCAATAATTGGAAGCAATTTACTATAGAGAATGGGAAATGAAGGAAGGGGTTGTGCAGTTCTAAAAAAATCCTTAAAAGTTAAAAAACAGCCCTGGAAAGACATGCAAGTAAACGAGGACATCAGAAAAAAACTCGAAGTGGCGCGTATAACTGACAAATGAAACTCGCATTTAATTGTGCATGGTACCTCTGGCACCCTACATGTATATCCACCTTTGTATTATAATTATTATGCTCACTGACTGAAGCGTCCTTATCGCCTACATCGCTTAGTCTATTATGTATCTTATAAAATATAAATGTTCAGACAGGGAGATCAGCTGTAATGCGTTATTGCTCACAATCATCATACAACCTAGATGTGCGTGTGTGTATTTGATGTTTGACGTCACTGTGTAGTATCAAAGACCATTAGCGACGCCCTCCTCGTTTATCTACATGTAGGCTTGGGACTGGCACTGGCAGAGTGCAACCAGTGGCGAAGTTGCAACCTAGATGGAGATGGAAACTGCTTTAAATCGCCGACACTTGCGACACCAAGCGAATGGTTCTGTTATCAGCAGAACCGATCGTGTGTTACAGCCGACAAATGTCTTATTAAATGTCGCCGCCGCTCGCACTTTGGCAGTGCCAGTCCCAAGCCTGGAGAAATGCAGAGGGCGACACTAACTATTCTTGATTTGATACAGTGTCGCAAGAAGCAACAAGCAAAAACCAACTTTGCAGTTGATTACAGTGGACCTACGCGGTGCTGTAGTATACATGGGCGTCCGCAGCGGGGCGCAAGGGGGCGCAAGTGCGCCCCCCTGGATTTTTCGCATAGTTGCACATAAATTTAGATTATTTGGTTGTGATTGTTACAACGCGATTTTAAATGTGATTATCGATTCGTTCTACAAGTTGAACCCATTAATATCTTTCTTTGGGTGCATAACGTATAGGTAGGCTATAGGATTCTCTCGTGATAATAGGCCCTATGGCAATTCAAACTGTCACCCATTAAATATAGACCATGTGACAATTATTTAAAAGTTTGCGCCCCCCTATAAAAATTCCTACGGACGCCCATGGTAGTATAGGCTAAACTTATAGACCTGGAACAACTTATTTTTGTTTATTCGGAATTCCCTCTGTTTCACCATGTTTAAACGTAAACTTAAATGTCATTTACTTTACGCTGTCTCCTATTAAACTACAAAATCTCAATCTATGTATCTGCCCATATTCTTTTATTTTCAACGACTTTTTGTCATTTGGCACACTCAACATCACCTTTAGACGTTTTCCCCAGGATGTTTAGTTACCTAGTTAAGATAAAAATTTATCTTTAATACTCTATTATTCGTATAACCTGTTGCTGTTTACTTTCACTTGTATTTGGGAAACCCTGACAGTGGGACAGTAGTCCCTTAAGGGTTCTCCTTTTGCTTTTTGTTAGTTTCTATAGACACTATAGGCCTATGTAATAAAGATGTTTTGTCAACTGTCACTTTGAGCAATACAAACTGTGGTTATGGTTATGGCTATGGTTAGTCCACAGTAAAGTTGGTAAGACTCAAGTATATAATTATTGCGAGGACGATTCATTCTTTCATTTTGTTTTGTGTTTTTTATGACTACTTTTATCGCTTTTTTCACAGTGAATCAATGATGTGGTCTGGACACCGATTTCCATAAAACCTAAAAGCTAGGAGGGGTGTTCACTGTTTAAGGTACGTTTTGAGCATAACCTGCGTGCGTGTTGTTGATTTCCGGAAACACAAGTCGGGACAGAGGCACTGGTTCTCCCAAACAAAGTGAGGGAGGGAGTTTACCGTTTAGGCATTAAAACAATTCTTGGCACGTGGATGTGCCGAATGTTCAGCTCTTGAATCGTGAAATAAAAGCGCCACCTGCTGAATGAAGTGATCAGAGGAATTTCTAGCGATGTAACCGATTGCGCCTACCACCTACCGAATGAAAGAGTAATTACATTTTTTAAACATTGCCAGGGCCCAGAATGGGACCAGTTTACATGTATTTCTCGGCGCAGCATCAATTCCGCCACAGGTTGCCTTTCGAGGAAACCTGTGCCTGTCCCAAGCCAGGATAAAGGAGGAGGGTTCCGCGGTGGGCCTGCGACCCACCCGGGTAAAACAAATCGAGCAACAGAAACAATGCAGCAAACTCATTCTACGGAGGAGCTGCATTTCCCGATGTGCAGAACTGCACGCAAAGGACTGATGATGATGAGCATCAATTCAAGTCCGCAGTAGAAAGGCTGCTCTGTTCGTTCCGGTGCCAGGTCAAAATCCGGCGAGATGTTTAATTCGATTCTGACATAGTCAAAATTTACGACTATTTTGAAAAAATGGCGATACTTTGATCAGCAATTTTTCAAAAATTCGTCCTCACTTGAACTTCGTAATTTTTAACCAGATCAGGGAGATGCTAGACATAGAAAGTCCGTCGGAATTTCTTCGTTTGAACACACGACAATGACGAAATTTGATTGTGAAAAATTTCGAAATCTTGGTTTTCGTTTTTTGCGTAAATCGGCCATTATCATCGCAATATTCTAAGTCCCTGTAGTCAGAAAAGTCCATTTGATTCGTTTCTGAAAAAGTAAAAATTTTCGAATTAAAAAAAAAATTGGCGATCCTTTGATCAGCAAATTTTCAAATCTTTGACCTCACTTTGCGCCTCTGAACGGTTCACCCTACTAGAGGCGCTTTATAAATGTTTAAATACAATACAATACAACATCGTAATTTTTTAAACAGATTATGAGGGAGATGCTAGACATCGAAAGTCCGTCGGAATTTCTTCGTTTTGACAAGCGTGTGCTTTATTGTTGGAAGAGTAGGATAATAGTTGCAGCTGGCTGAAGCTTATTCAAGGAGGCGAGAGCACGACCACTTACAGGACCCAATCTGATTGCAGAGAATTTAAGCTGGAAACTTTCGCCGAGCTGTCACAATATTATGCCTGAACTGGCAATTTTAACGGAGATTTTGTTACCAGGTCTATAATTATCCCGATAGGTCAAGCGAGTTACGGCACCACATTAAGTCGCGGCCAGGCCCGCCGAGAGGGGGGCAGGGGGGGGCAAATGCCCAGGGCCCGGCGACTTTTAGGGGGCCCGGCTACACTGGAAAAAATATATTATTTATTATCATTTATTTATTATATATTATTATTATTATTGTCATTATTATTATATTTTAATATTATGTAGGCCAATTATTATTATTAAACTGTCATTTAGGCTATAACCTAACGCGCCCAAGCAAAACAGAATATTGCACTAAATCGCGTTACAGGAATGTCTGTTCAAAATAAATCTTAAACAAACAAGTCTTAAGATTTTTCTTGAAGAGTGATAAAGAAGATGATTTGCGCATAGGCTAAAGTTTGGACGTCTATTCAATAATAATATTCTCTCGGGTCATGAGTTGATTGCTGGAGGCGGCGGGCCCAAAATTGAAATTATTATCGAAATTGTAGAAAGGTTTGGTTTTGATGTTAACACTCTTATCTGCCATCAGAGATTGTGAGTGTAATGCGGAAGTTGGAAGATTTTTCAGCAAGTTCAAGCAAATTAAAAGTAGATATATTCAACGATCTATCACGAAGCAAGACAGACTGAATGGTCTTGCAACTCTTGCAATCAGTAGCGGCGTCAGAGGGGTTAGGGGTCTAAACCCCCAAAAGGCTATCGGTTTTTTACATGTAAGCCTGAAATATTTTCACGTTTAGCCCCCCCTAACAATGTGAGATTTCCATGAGATTTCGACCAACTTACTAAAAAATATGGTCGTCGGAAATTTTGGCCGATGAAAATTTAAAATTTCCAAAAGATTTAGACAAAATGACCAAAAAGGTCGTCAGAAATATTGGCGGATGGAAATATGAAAATGGAAAATTTCCGCCACGAAGATTCTGCCCCCCCCCAACTGAAATCCTGGTGCCGCCAGTGCTTGCAATAGAATATGATCTTCCAAAATAATTAACCAACAAGGATATTTGAAACAATTTTGCTGCAGTTAAATGTAGAAAAAATGCTCTTTGATTACCATAAATTCAATTTTTTATTCATAATATATATATAATATTTACATTTTTGTACATTCGACCCACACCTTTGTTATTTCTATAACTTTTATTTAAAGTTGCTCATAAAGCCTAAAGATAGTTTAAGGCCCCTGACAGCTCTGCCCAGGGGCCCGGAATTCCTGTCGGCGGGCCTGGTCGCGGCAAGTCATTTGACCTGTCTACTTTATTCTTGACTAGCTACGTCAAGACCTGTAAAAAATTCTTTACCTTTTAAAATATATTTTACATTTAATTTCTTCGACCTGCCGAATAACTGCTACGACCTTGACACGACCTACTGAAATAGCATTGCTGTTGCGGCTCCACCAAAATTGCTAGTTTCTCGGTTGGATGGATAATTGGATATGCCCTAGCCCTATAATATTGGGCATCACTGTTTGTTGTCTATTTTCTGGGTGCAATGACCCGATTGATTGCTTGATATATAATGTATAGATATTGTGCTTGGACCTTTGTTGTTCATAATCTGTTATTAGCGGCATACGTGATGTACTTTTATTTAGAGATTCTATTTAAACAGATAATAGAGATTCATGCATTATGCATAGAGCAGATGCTGACGAGAAAGCAGTGGAGATTCTTCGAGATGATCCAAGAAGAATGCTCGAACATAACTACAAATGTTTTAATTAAAAATTGCTCAGTAATGATATATAGGCCTAATTATATAGACTATTGTTATTATTAGGAAAAGAATATCGTTTTCATGTCTATTGGAGATAAATAATTGAGTTGAGGTAGAAGCTGATTGAAAAACCGATGATCAAGCTGAGTGCAAATAGCAAAACCTTCAAGGCCGACTACAGACGCACCGAAAGCCAACTCGTCGTTGTTTTTGACTGACTGAAGTCTGCGGTGACAAAATGTAAAGGTTGTATAAATTACTGATGAAGCCGCTGTTGAAATATTGCGTGCAGGTAGAAAACTTAAGACTCTTGTTTTTGGAATAATGGACGGAACTAATAAGAGAGGCAGACCGCATCGGGAATGGAAGGATGACATAGAGGATTGGCGTGATGACTCACTACAAAAGCTGTTCCACCTGGCCCAGCACAGAGACTATTGGAGGAAGAAGACGAAGTTGACATTGGACACCTACGAGCATACGGCTCATGGCGAATGATGATAATGATGAGGTACTAGGTAGGCCTAATCTACATGAAAGATGACAAGAAGTACCGACTATTATTATTGCGGGATTGGAACTCAGAAAGTTCAGAAAGATTTGAATATGTGAAATTATGCTAATTGTATAACTTTTCTCATTAATTCATTCTTTCGGACATTTATATGTAGCGCCTCTTCAAAGAATCTACTCAGAGGCGCTTGTATCTAGGCGAAGGATTGATGCGAATAGCACTATAGAAACATGATATCCGACTGTGTTAGTGAAGACTTTTATACTTCAATTTACGAATTTATCCAGGTTACAAGAGCTGGGACGAAATATTTTGTTAGGTGAGGAAAGCAGGGAAAACAAGAGCAAAATACGATTGATTCCCTTTGGCCAGAAAGAAGAAAATTGAAATTGCCAATTATTCTCTGGACATTATGGAAAAACATCCGTGCAGCGAGAGACTGTGTGAAATCCGAATGATTCTTCAATTTAGCCCACTGATGTTTTCTGTTCCAGAGTTATATACAATGTCGCCTATCTGATTTCGCCCCTCAGGAGGTGAGGAGGTTTAGGATAAGGAGGAATACTCACAGTAGAAACAGAAGTTAAAGTTGATGAAGTTGAAAAAGGAGATTGAATATATGGAAGGGTGGGAGAGTACCGGAGAAGCAGAAGAAGAGGAAGTGAGGCGAGAGTTGAAGTAAGACCAGGATAGAAAGGAAGATAGCGAGCAAAGTGAAGGAGAATGGGAAGCGAAACAGAAGGATGAGGAATGGAATGTTGAAAGATTAAAACAGAACATGATGGTGGAAATGGAAAATCCGAAGACGTTCATGAGAAGGAGAAGACGTTCATGAGAAGAAGAAGACGTTCATGAGAAGGAGAAGACGTTCATGAGAAGGAGAAGACGTTCATGAGAAGGAGAAGACGTTCATGAGAAGGAGAAGACGTTCATGAGAAGGAGAAGACGTTCATGAGAAGGAGAAGACGTTCATGAGAAGGAGAAGACGTTCATGAGAAGGAGAAGAAGCAAAGGAAAAACGAAGAGAGTTACAGATGACGGGATATTAGAATATTGGACATGGATGATGACGACGACGACCAGTTATTATTATTATTACTGCTGCTGCTACAACTTCTACTACTACTACTACTACTACTACTACTACTACTACTACTACTACTACTACTACTACTACTACTAGGCCTACTGCTACTACTACTACTACTACTACTACTACTACTACTACTACTACTACCACTACTACCACCATACTACTACTGCTACTAAAACTACTACCTCTACAGTCTACACTTTAAAATTCCCAGCATCATCATCATCAGGTTGTTCAAAGACGGACGGAACAGTCTTCGCCAAGATCGAATTTGTTACCACACCGGTCGACGGACGGCTCAATGCTACTGTTGCATTCCGACGCTGATGTTGC
>OX243826.1:23681858-23807627 GCA_945859605.1 Lumbricus rubellus | reverse complement strand
CCAATTCGTTGTCGGACATAATGGACAATTGGTTAGAGCGCTTGCCTTATAGCATTGAGAATATGGGTTCAAACCTGTCCTGAGGCAATTAACTGTGTTTATGCACCTTGAACAAGTGCTTCACTCACAACTGCTCGACATCAACCACCATCAATTTTATAATTGGTTATAGTGGAACAAACCTGCTCAACAGCAGAAGACTGAAGAAGAAGATAGTGGAACTCACAACATGGACAATAATAATAATAAATATTATCAAAACAAAATAAACAGCCAATTTTCATGAAAAATACACATGTCTAGGAAACAAAAAAATACATGAATGTATATTTACCATTAGCTCCCTTAAAAAAATGATGCTGGGTTGTGCGATGTGAAGCGTACTTCCACAGCTACATCATCATTGCAGCAATTCTCTGAGGACAGAAGTGTCGGACATCAGTGTTTCAAATTCCAGGTCAAGCTGAATCAGTTTAAGAAAAAAAAGATTAACAAGTTACTTTGACAGAATGTGCCAATGTAATACAACAGAATTAAATATTATTCTATAAAAACTCAACAAGATTGCTTGTTAGATCAGCACGGCCACAGTTTTGAAACAATCGATCCAAAATCCTTTACAGGGGTCGACCCAGGGCAGGTTATAGTGTGGTTCGCAGACCAAAAATCACCATGGAGGCCAGTTGGGGGGCAAAACCTGCATTTTTGCTAATTTTTCAGCTGTTGCGATGCAGATTTTAAAACTTATTTACCTCAAACGTTACAGCTACACAAATATTTACACGGGATACCTCGCCACCACACAAGACACCTCGGACCGCAGGGGCTGGGTGGGGAGTCTGGGATGGGTGTGGGAGAAAATTTTCCTGAAAACCCTAATTTCACGGGTTGCGTACCGGTGGAAGTTGGAGTGTGCTGGGGTGGTGAAATTTTTTATGAAAACCGAAATTTCACGGGTGGCGCACCGATGGAGGTCAGAATATGGTGAGGTGTAGTCGGGAGAGGGGGTGTGTGGGGGCGAGGGGCAGTTTTCCGAAAGGCAGAGATTCGCCAACCACTCCACTGTGTGTCCCATGCGAAGACGGACACAGTAGTGAAGGTTTGGAAAGAAAAGGTGCAAAACTGTCGAAATGCATCCCGGACAAACAGACACACAGAATCTTCTCTTTATTTATATACACTAGCTGGGGTAGAAGGCGTTTCCCGGGAAATTCAGGATTCGCCCCGCTCCCGACCAATCTTCTATTTCCCTACCCTCAATTGACCCCATCCGCTTTCCTACTGCCCTCCCAATATTTTCCTCACCCCACGTGACCGCCCCACCCCACTCCCTCCGACCTCCACCCGTCTCCTGTGAAATTTGAGTTTTCCAGAAAAAATTTCTTACCCCAATCCCACCCGTACCCCCACCACACCCCACAAACTCCGACCTTCACCGGTACGCCACCCATGAATTTTGGGTTTTTCGGAAAAAACTCAGAATATTAAAGATTTTTCTGAAATCTTACTAAGGGCTGGAAATGAGTAAAAAAATTGCAATTACAATTACAACACAGTAGACAATATAAATCTCATCATAACCCTCATTAATTAGAACTAAAAAATGCCTATGGCTGTCTGTTGTGTTTGTCCATCTGTATGTATAAACCAGCATTCCCACATACAAACACATGCAGAGGCACAGACAGAGCCACACACCCACCAACACAAAATTACAACCCACTTATTTATATCCCATAGCAGCAGCACTTATTTTACAATTTAAAAACGACCATATAAAAAACAGCCACAGACCCACACACAAAACTCAACTACACACACAGAGACACAGACCCACCTGCACACATACACAATAACGCATTTAAATTATATCGCATAGCAGCAGCACTAATTTTAATACAATTTCAAAACACACTCTACTGGCCTCGTTAGCTACACCGCTAAGCGAGACGCCATTGGTTGCAACGGACTGCGGTTCAAACCCATGGCTGGGAGTTGACATTCAGAGATTTAGATATCTCGGGCTAGCACGTGTGGGACGCAGGGGCGTAAGCTGCTGCGGACCAACCTTGGGCAAGTTGCTTACCCATCATTGTCTGTGGGGAAGGCGACGAGAAACTACCTCACTCATCTCATCCCCCAAGTGCGTAAAGCCAATGAACCTGCATACAGGAAGAGCACCATCATCATAATCACTCCAAATAAACAGCAGACGGAGACCCACACACAGTCTTACCAACAGAGCACACCCACAAAACACACAACCAACCGACCAACCCCACACACATGAAATAATGCATTCAAATTATATCGCATCTATAGGCAGTGGCGGATCCAGAACTGTTTCAGGGGGTCACTGAGGGGAAAAGTAGTTTTCATTCGCCAAAAAAGTCGATGCCCTTTTTTTCATCGGTCTTTAGCTGAAAGAAAAAGTACTTTTCATCCGCCAAAAAAGAGTTGATGAGCTTTTTTGACACCCTATTCGCATTGCAAATTTCAAACCGAATAGGGGGCCACGTCCCATGGCAGTTTTAAATAAAGGCCATGGCCGGATTGCCCCCCCTGGATGCGCCCCGACGCATAGCAGCAGGATTTATTTTAACAAAATTTTAAAACGTCGTCTATATAAAACAACAGCCACAGACCTACACACAAACACAAACCCACACACAGAACCACACCCAATAATGCATTTAAATTGTAGTGCAAAGCTGCAGGCCTTACTACATTACAATTTTAAAACATCATTAATAAAAACAACATACAAAGACCAACACACATCCACAAACACAAACGCCCACACACCCACAAACAAATCCACTCGCACACATACACAATTATGCATTTACTGGTAAATTGTATCGCACAGCAGATGCAGCAATCATTTTTAATGCAATTTAAAATTATCGTCAATAAAAACAACAGCCGCAGACCCACACAAATCCACCCAAACACACACACACACAGACAGACACACCCATAAAAGATTCACTCACTCAATAATGCATATCAATAATATCGCACAGCAGCAGTAATCAATTGTAATGCAATTTAAAATCATCGTCTATAAAAACAAACAGCCGCAGACCCACACAAAACCACCCAAACACACACACAGACACACCATGAAAGATTCACTCTGAACTCAATAATGCATTTCAATAATATCGCACAGCAGCAGCAATCATTTTTAATGCAATTTAAAATCATCGTCTATAAAAACAAACAGCCGCAGACCCACACAAACCCACCCAAACGCACACACAGACACACCCATAAAAGATTCACTCACTCAATAATGCATTTCAATAATATCGCACAGCAGCAGCAATCATTTTTAATGCAATTTAAAATCATCGTCTATAAAAACAAACAGCCGCAGACCCACACAAATCCACCCAAACACACACACACACACACACAGACAGACACACCCATAAAAGATTCACTCACTCAATAATGCATATCAATAATATCGCACAGCAGCAGTAATCAATTGTAATGCAATTTAAAATCATCGTCTATAAAAACAAACAGCCGCAGACCCACACAAACCCACCCAAACACACACACAGACACACCCATAAAAAGATCCACTCACTCAATAATGCATTTCAATAATATCGCACAGCAGCAGCGCTAACTTTTAATACAATTTAATATCATCGTCTATAAAAACAAACAGCCGCAAACCCACACACAAACCCACTTAAACGCCCACACACACAGACACACCCATAAAAAGATTCACCCACACAATAATGCATTTCAATAATCACGCATAGCAGCAGCACTAATTTTTACAATTTGAAATCAACGTCTATAAAAACAAACAGCCGCAAACCCACACACAAACAAACACAAACACTACAATAAATTTAAGCTTCCTATTGGAAGCATTATCTAAAAATGGTTGCTGAGGTTCGACATCATTGGTGTGGCTCTTGACTTGCCTCAGGTCCAACCTGTGCAGTCTTGTAAACACATTGTGCATGTTCACAATTTTGGCCATCAAGCATTACCCGATCCGCATTTGTGAATAAGCTGGTGACCTGCATTTGGCTTTCGAGTGGTGCTCTATAAATTTAGAGATTATGATTACGATCTCAACTGCAAAACCAAATTATAAAAAAGTCTTGAATAAAAAGATAAAATTTTATAGATCATTTTTTATTCCACCTATCTGTGTATAAGATATTTAGCATCGACAACATAACTGAAAAAATGGCGGCAGATATTGTATTGTATTGCCAATTTATAAAGTGCTTCTCTCTGCACAAGCATTTCATAAACAATCTAAGTGTTATCGACACCAACAAGGCTGGATTTGAAGTGAGAAAAAGAGAGAAAGGCATAGCGACCTGATTTGGAAGTCCATTTCATAGGGATTTGAGCAGGCTGACACGGGATGCAAAGATGTCAAGCCAATCAGAGGATCTAAGAGGACACAGAGAAGTGACAAAAAAGCATGACAAAGCATGAGATCACAAACATACATAGAAGCCAATTGAGAGTTGAGACTAAGAATCAAAACAAGAACTTTAAATTGTATAAGGGAAGAAATAGAGGAGTCAGTGAAGTTGTTCGGTCACGAATGTAGAAAGATGTGGGAGAATCAAAGAATAATCCTCAGTTAAGCAATTTATGCCGTAAAAAGATGTGAAATCTTTACACAAATCTGTTCACATTGGTTTATGCATCAAACGTCCTCGAAAAAAGACTTGCTTAATGGTGAGAGCTTATACTCAAAACATTGTGTACTAATATCTCAGCCCAACGCTATCATAAAAAAATTAAAAATGGCCCGCTATCTTCTCCGTAACAATGGCTTAGTCCATAAAAGTGGCACTCCATCTTGTCCGAACCAATGGCACTCTATCCTGTGCATAGACAGATTATCGCAAAATATTTTAACAGGTGAGATCAGCATAACAAAAGGTGCCACATAAATGTTCCACAAGAGCACATCTGGATAAAGAGGAATCTACCTTGTGTGTAACCAGGTTATCAAGAAACGTTGAGAGAAGACCTCGGTATCTGCGCAATCATTCCAGCAACAGATGCAAACCAGTTGGAGGCTAAAAAATGGATAATTGAACACATTAATTTTTTAATCTTTTACAGACTACACTTAAAAGAAATTGCAATTAATACACTCTCATATTGATCATGCCTAAAGTTCTCATGGACTACAATCTGGACCGTCCATCTGGAACAGTCCTACATTGCATTAATATACTGTTTCATTTCTTTCAGTTCAGCAAACACTTAAATCAGCAACATTACCATAAACGTAATGTTTTTCTGATATACATAAAAAGCATTGATATTCAGTGCAGTGACACAGAAATTTATGTTAAGAAGAAAAACCACTTTTCATGGTACTTGAAATACATTCAAACAAAAATACAGTTCATACATAAATACATACATATGCAGTCTACACACTCACAGAACATACCTAAACAACACATACATAAATAGATACATAAATGCAAATTAATTTATATCATGAAGTACGCAGTTTTGCGCACCTCAAAATTTCTCCATGGCACAACATGGCACATCAGCCTCACGGTTTGGTGTGACCTTGCACATGCTACAAATTTATATAATAATAATAATAATAGTATATTTACACAGAAATGTCAAAGAGGTTCATTTGAAACAGACCTTGGATGCAGATTGACATACATGTATGTAGAATAGATAAATAAATTATAATTATAACATAAATACATACATCAGAATACAAAACATTACAACATTTGGTAAAAGAACAGCACTACGGCAGAAGTGTTAACAAATAAAAGTACTTGCTTCTCAAACATCTAGCCGCTATCATCGTACGCTTGTCCTGTGTGCTTCATCATCAGCGTCAAATTCTGAGCAGCTACAAATAAAATCAAAATCACAAAAAATTAGTGGCATATGCCATCATAATTATTATTATTTAACACCATTGAAATGACCACAAAAGTTATTTTTAATATTTTTTATTGACAGAAGCATCATCATGAACATATTGCTCAAGAAGGCACATGATAGATTTGACCAGTGTATTTGTAATTGGTGATAAATCTCTTGCAGCCTAGCCCTTCATAATAAGTATCACTACAAAAACAAGGTCCATGCACCAATTCTGATAAATGCCAGTATTGTAATTAATACAACACCACTCACAATAGTGCCCATTCAGTAGCACTCCAAGTGCAAATATCTGGAGAGAAGAATTTCTTTTTGAGGAGAGAGAGATGCAGGAATGAATCTACAAATAGACTATCACAATTGATTACCACAGTAGCATCATGCTGTTTTCTCCTCTTGACTTACTCGGACTTAGACCTGGCGCCCTCTCGTTGTAGATGACCTTAATCTTCTTCTCCAGCAAACGTCTCTGAATCTCAGCCACCCACGGCCCATTTGTCTTAAACAAAACAAAAACAGCATCATCATCATCATCATCATCATCATCATCATCAAGTGTCATCATCTATTATTATAATCGTCAACCTTGTATCATGCATAATGCATGCATGCCGCAATGAGCAATACCATGCTTCCCTTCTATTATAACTTTAAAAACACAAGCGAGCTCTTCACAACACCCATGATACTGTGCTCACAGAGGTGTCTTTTGTTGTTAAGATTAACATTTGCAGAGAAGAAAAGCAAAAAATAATTAAAGTCTAAAAATAGGAATGTGGCATGAGAGAATAATAAAAAAGATCAATCGGGAAAGTTACACATGTGATTGTGTCTGAACATTTTAGGGGTATCAGACATTAATTTGGACAGGCACAATACTCGGATTGACTTGGTATGCATGCATCCAAGCATGCCAAACACAGTGACCAATACCATACTTCCCTCCTATATATATATTTATAACCTCAAACCTCAAGCAAGCTCCCTCACAAGACCCTTACATGCCCATAAAATGAAGGCGCTACGCTCAGTATTGTACACGTCTTTGTCATGAAGAACACACATATTCATTCATTCTACTGACTTATATAGCGCCCTTTCAAGAAACTACTCAGGGCGCTATCAGTCCAGCCACGGCGAAATAAAACAAAACTTTAAAGATTTATTAAACAAAATTTGATTGGACAAATTAAACAAATGCGGCGTAGAAAGGAGTTCGTTCTAGCTTGACGGCCCTGCAACCGAGAAAGCTTGGCGCTGTCTGGCAGCTAAGCGAGGCCATTGAACTAGTAGGTGCCCCTTCATATCAGAGCGAAGAGCCCTACCCATTTGCGCAAAAACGTGAGAAAGCATCAAAACAATCTAATATGCCATACCCGAACACCAAAGGAATGGTGACGCATCGGTTTCCTTTAATTCTCGCCATGATGGTTTCGTCTTACATTGTGATTCTCGCTGACATTGAAAAATAATTTTGTTACAAAATGGCGACCGCATTCTAACATCGCCATTACACATCGTGATCATCGCGCTACCTTCCCGCCGCGCAGCAGGGCATGCCGCCATCTGACTAAAAGTTTGATTTAGCGCATTTCATAACTTATTGACAACGTCAACACACACAATGTGATGCCATTCGCGTGATTACCTGTCTACACACAAAACAGAGCATTGATTGTAAGACCCTACCAGCGAGTGAAATCGTAAGAGAAAATCCATTTTAAAAATCTGACCATGCTATAAACCGAATGCGTGCCTGTGAATAAGCTGGTCCCCGCGAACTCGCTTTGTGGGCGTTGTAGAAATCTCGAGGTCACGAAGGCGAAACTGTCTGATTTTTACGCAATTCCAGTAGGCTATAAGAAATTCAGTGTTATTTTCAATTGTTAAAGAGTCCATTTTTAAAGAAAACATTTGGACTCAACACTAGAATAGGTCTACTAGAATTGTTTAAGAATTCCAATGTAGGATTTTTAATCGAAATCTCTATATGCCTATTTCTAAGACGACACTCGAAAGCCAAACGCAGGGCACAGGCATATTCACAGGCATATTCTAGTGACTCTGGTCAGAATGATTGTCCAGCAGAGTTGTCCGAATGAGGTCGTAGTCCGGTTACCAAAGGATCAGAGGTGACAGACTAGCTCTAAAGGCGGTTGGCATTTAGGTCTAGAATTGGAAGGTGGAGATCATGTGAGTAGGCTAATGGTAATAGCCTAGTTAGGCCTACTAAAAAGCTGGGTACTTATGGGTTATCTACCCTGATTTATTTTGACACAGTGTCTTTTGCCATGAATCGACCAGTTTCTTATGGCTAAACTAACCCTAACACTAACCCCAACCGACCCTCACGATGCCTAACCTGAGCCCTAACCGACCCTCACGGAAAAGACGTGGAATGACAACGCTGAAAAAATAAATAAATAAATCAGGGTAGAAGCTGAAACTACTTTCTAATGGAAAGTGACTCCAGTAGCAATAGGTCTAAGCTTAGGCCTATTTGTTGTGTAATTGACCCGTTCTGTCTGTAGAGGCGTACCTGTTGACATTCCTTCATCTGTAAACAGTGGAGCTGTACTATCGGGGCCAGGTCACGTACTTCTTGATTTCGTTCCTCCCAAGCAGGTCACCCATGCAGCATGTGATCGAGGACACTTGACCCTATCCGCCCTAGAGTTGATGCCTTTGCGAAAATAACTTTTATTATGTGAATGCTATATGACTGTCCAAATTGTTGCAATCATGTAGGCCTATAGCTTTGCAAGCTAAATGCGTCTGTTGGCAGTCTATTCAAAAATATTTATTCCTTACTTACTAAACTAATTCTGTCGAATCGTACGTAGGTGACAATTTAAACCTCCTACTTTACTGTTTGCCTTGACAACTGGCGTGCCTTGTCTACATCTCTAATTATTGATATTTGTTTGTATGCTTGTTTATCTCACGTTAATTGCGTGCCTGTCTAATTCTTTTTGGAAAGTGGTTTCAAAATGGCCGTACTGCAAGAAGGCCCATCATTGCTTTGCCGCAGATGTGATATCATTGTTATACCTGGCGAAATTCCTACGCGCCGCATAAGTGCTGTTAAAATATTGCAAACTTGCTTCAATGATGCTGTTTGTTGGCTTTTATTTTTGTTTGTGAAAATATAGTAAAACTAAAAAGAGTTAAATCACTTGCTTAAAAAATATTTAACAAACTTATAATCGACAATTATGCAATCTTAGACCCGAACTATATTGTGGGTTCAAGGCCACAAAATAAAGTTAGCAGGGTGATCCGCTGACCAAGAGAAACTAGACAGGTGTGATTAACGTGCGTAGTTCACTACGTCAATTGTTGACTTAGGCTAAGTGAAAGATTCGATTGGAAAGTGATTCCAGATGCCATAGGCTATTTGTGTGTAATTGAACCGTTCTGGCTGAATAGACCTGCCAGTTGACATTCCTTCCTCTGAAGTGAAGTCCTATCGGGCCCAGGTCACGTAGACTTCGTCACAATCTCCTATAACTCCCAGTAAGGTCACATCATGCAACATGAGACCCTACCACAACATAGAGTTGATGTCTTCGCGAAGAGAATTTTAATTATGTGAATGTGCGACTTTGTTTAAATTGCTGCAACCGTGTTTATCTGTTGTAAGATATTGTGCACAATTCTGTTGGTCGTATAACACAGACTATTTCTTACTTACTTACTAAACCAATTTGGTCAAATCTCATAATATCGGCCCACATCGTGAGAGCTTAGACTCATTCTTAACTGATGGCCTTGACAAATGGCAGTGACAGCTGATTAGGCATAGGAGTTTTTGTTTTTAGAGGTGTCTGTTTCCCTGCAATTATATGTCTGTCTAATTCTTTTACAAGTCTTGTTTCGAAATAGCCGCACAAAGCTTCGTTCTATCATTGTTCTGCCGCATACCTTGTGAAATTCCTACGCGCCGCAGCGTGGTATTCAAGATGTACAAATTTCCTTTAATAACGCTTTCCATGCACGCTTATTCTCACATGTGAAAATATTGGATAACGAATGAAATGTCAAATAGCTTGCTTACAAAAATTATTTAACAGACTAATAGTCGCAAAATTTGCTTCGTTTTACCCGAACTATATTCCCCGGCTCAATAACTCAAAATGAAGCTGAGAGTGTTATGCGTCGCTCAGCGTACTACAACGTTAGGGCACCTGTTACGTAGAGCTACTCTGTTGAGTTTTAGCTTAGATGAGCGATAGTGACGTTGTGCTGCGTCAAAACTGAGAGAGTAGTACGTAAGGATATCCTGACATAGTCAGTACTTCACTTTCCTAGCATAGTAATATTAAGAGTGTGCGAGTCTAAACTTGCTTCTTTCACATGGACTACATTTTGTGCAGCCTATACACGCTTGGCTGCATACATGCATGCTCCGACCATGTATACGGCGTTGTCAATGTATGGCCTATACAGTGCTCTTCGATACGTCAATACAGAATCGAGATTATCAGTTCGATTGCATATACGGTATAATTATAAAGCTCATAAAGTATACGGTACGTTTCCGTCGCGGCCATATATATGCTGAAAAAATATATTTAACTGACAAAGAAAGTCTATAGACTGCGTGCAGAGATTTTATGGAGATATATGCATTTGAGGACAGAACTGAAATCAATTGAGCCGTTTCATATAGATAGATATATTATACATGTATAATTGTATATTCATCACATAGGCTACACCTCCTATATAATTATATCATCGGTATTCTCTCATTAATCCAACTACACGTGCACTTCTCACACCTGCAGTGCAGATATAAGACAAATATCCAAAAGCCTCAATAATGGCTCAAGCTGCACTGTGTATAATTATACATGTAGGCCTACAAAGGATCTTATAAATACAGTATAATTATAAGTTCTTAAACCGTATACTTGGTTATAAGAAGTTTTCGTTGACGATAACGATAACTAAAACATCGGATAATAGCGATAACGAATAAAAGCAAAAACTCCCGACCCTGCAACCATAACGAACTAATATTAAAACGATAGAGAGAGAGAGAGAGACAGACAGAGACAGACAGAGACAGGGACAGATACAGAGACAGAGAGACAGAGAGACAGGCAAAGACAGAGACAGACAGACCGAGACAGAGAGACAGAGACAGACAGATAGAGAGACACAGACAGACAGAGACAGAGAGAGAGAGAGAGACGTACAGAGACAGAGACTAAGACAGAGACAGATACAGAGATACGCAGTGTAGAGAATTGTAAGCTTTTAATTTATTGTTATATAAGATGACTCTTTTTACATTGTATATATAGTAAAAAGTGACGTCAAAATGTGACATTAATTATTAATTGCCTTGCTTGCATGCATGCACGCATGCATGCATGGAAGCGGTCATGATCGTAGCTTAAAGTCTAAAAAAAACGACTTCACGGATGAGAATTTTAAGTTGAACCTTTTTATGTACGGCTCTGTATAATATAGTCTGTATATTATATTAATGAACACATAATAATATATCAAATGTTCTATTTCCGGTGTAAAGGTGAAACTCAATACCCCAGGTGCGTCTACATGCTTTATATCTTTATAGTTGTATACGTGTACATCATTAAGTCAATGGGTAAAAATCAGTTTGATAATTAATACATGCATGCACGTCAAAGGAATAAAAAGAAAAAATTCAGTAATTTATAGCTATAGAAATTCGAAATAATCATCATCATGCATACAACATCATCATCGTTGACGTCGTCGTCATCATCATCATCATAACTATATTATATATAATTAAACTTTTTTATGCAAAATCATCATCATGGTCATCGTCATCGTCATCATCATCATCATCATCATCATCTTTATCACCATCATCTTTATCACCATCACAATCATTATTATTCTGGTTACACATTTTTATACTAAATAACCATCATCAACATCAGAATCATCATAATCACAATCATCAGCATCATCATCATCATCATCATCATCATCATCATCATCATCATCATCATCATCATCATCATCATCGTCATCATCATCATCGTCGTCGTCGTCGTCATCATCATCATCATCATCACCACCCTTATTGTACAGGCTAAACTTTCTGTATATCAAATCATCATCATCATCATTGTCGTCATCAATGTCATCATCATCATCATCATCATCATCATCATCATCATCATCATCATCATCATCATCATCATCATCATCATCATCATCATCATCATAATCATCGTCATCACCAACATACAGACTCATAAAAATAATAATATGACTTGCATACAGGATGCAAATTAATTAAGCACTCTCGTGGAGTCAATTAAAGAGACCTTCAGAGCAATGTACATAATTTACGTATACTTGCGCTGAGACAAGGATGAACGCGTCGGTTAAAAAAACGCACAACGCATAGAACCTATATGAGCCATGTATATATATACACGTATATATAAAATTATATATATAAATATGTATATATATTTATACATAAATAGCCCAAGCTATCCTAATTGCTGCAGATCGATTTTTGTCTTTGGCTCGGTAGCTGCACCGTCGTATGCATGGTTGAAACAAAAGACTACGATTGCATGATGCATGGCATCGTTGAGTGTGGAGTCAAATAAAGACCAGAGCCCATGAAAACGCATCCGAAATTATGTCCAACTGCTATTGGTTGACGCGAACAAACATAGAAACTTGCTTCTAAATATAGAATTATTGTTCACAGGTTCGCATTAAGACGGGTGATAAGGGTGCTGAAGTATCAGGGCCCGCAGTTTTGAGGGGCCCGCGGTTATAAATATGTGCAATTTTGGACCAGATTGGTGTACCTGTGGGTTGTCAGAGGGGCCCAATGGATGTTATTTACGGCACCCGGGACCACACTGGCCTTAATATGGCCCTGACCGTTCAGTATACGTTTGCTAAATCCGAGGATTTCCTGCATGCATGAGTGAGCTTACCAGACTTCCTGCATGGGCGCTTCCTTGTAGGCTTATAACTTCTTTTCGACCTCTGATCTATCCGTTACCTCAAGAATTTCGCTGCACTAGAAGCATACATCAACATTTTGCCCTCGATACTGCAGTGCCATAAGTGGACCCCGCCGGAACTTTTTTCGCCCCGAAACAGAAGGGACACCACACCGGAGTTCTTTGTCCTCGCTAAACTCTGAAGCTATGCACACACACACACACACACACACACACACACACACACACCCACACACACACAAACACACACACACAAACACACACAATATTTCATTCGAAATCATCGTCATAAAAGACGCACGGCATTGAAGGCAATGTATTTTCGTCTGCAGAGCTATCAATGCATGAGCGGCGGTGGACATTCCTCGCGATCACACACATCCTCCTCCATGTTTGTTCTGCTCCGCGAACGCCAACGGGGCAGCCAGCAGACGACAGGCATAGATTTCCTATCGGATGGAACGGCTTCGATCGTCTGCTGTTTTGTTCGAAGGCGCGAAAAGGGTCTTGAACTCTGACCTCGCCGTTGTGTTGGGAATCCATTCGAGCCTTTGTTGACTTTTCGTTTCATTCAGTTTTCTTTGACGTCGTCGGCGGCGGCGGCGCTGAAACGGGTAATAAATTACGCCGCCGTTGCGCCGCAAGAGGTCCCGCCGTTGCGAGTGAATTGGGCGCCGAATGCGTCGCAAATAGGTTCTTATAAATTGATCACTCTGAATTAAGTGCCTGTCTAAATCACCGGCATGGGAGGGGGTATTAGGGCCTATTTTGTGCACATCAGGTATATACTGTATAATACATATGCATAGTTGTATACATACATACATACATGCATGTATGCATACATACATACATACATACATACATACATACATACATACATACATACATACATACATGCATGCATGCATGCATGCATGCACGCACGCACGCACGCGCGCGCGCGCGCGCGCACACACACATACATACATACATACATACATACATACATACATACATACATACATACATACATACATACATACATACATACATACATACATACATACATACATACATACATGTACATATATGTATGTATATATATACGGGATGCATTTCGACAAGACTCTAAATCCACCACTGTTCGCATTCTGACAGTGCCAGTCCCAAGCTTGGATAAAGGAGGAGGGCGACACTGATCGTCTTAGCAATGGCAGCGTCGTTAAACAGAACCAAGAAACGACATTTATTTTGTCCAGGTGTAAATAGGCTACAGAGCGCAACATTATAATTTATATGCTCATAATTTCATTATAATTTATATGCTCATAATTTCATTATAATTTATACCTGAAACCGTTGCACGCATGGCTGCAAGGGCACAACGAGCAGGTTATTCATTCCTTGAATTACAATGATTATTCATATTTTTCTGGCTTCTTGATGTGTAAAGACACTGTGTCACTGTGCCATATTAAGACTGATTACTAGTGATTAGTGTGCACCCTCTTCTCTCCATGCTTATGCTACCCTGCATGGACTTGTTTTTAATTACCCGAAGACGTCATATTCCCACCACTAAACAGTCTGCGAGTCGAATTTGTTTTAAGCTTTCTTTCGAAATCTACGGTAATAAATACGATTATCCATTTATTTATGACCGCTTCGGCTTTTCATACTACAGTCGTTTCCCCCAATAGGCCTATAATCCATCGTAGGCCCATGTTTCGCCTACATAGGCCCCAGCCGCCTCAACCGCTACTACAGGCTTCTTGACGAGGCATGTGCATGCATGTAAAACGCGCTGCTGCTGGGATGTATACCGGCGCGTGTTTGTGACGTTCATAGTTGCATGCGCTAAAGAAATTGGTTCGGACCAGATGGCCGACGTGGCCTTCCATACATGCATGCAGCATATACAACATGGCGGCAGCGGCGTCTGTCGCTGGTGGCTGAACTTCGGGACGGAATTAATGCGATTAGCGGAGTTAGCCGTAACTCAATTGTTCTTCGCAGCAGTCAGCAGAAAGCTGGCCGCCACTCATATTGAACGAATAACCAGATGATAAATGGCGCTCAGGAGTCGACTTAGACGTTCAGTTGCTGTGTATGCATGGACAGCGGACATCGTGCGAGGATCAAACGAGCTATGGGACGCCATCAGCGACAGACGCGAACACAGGGGGAGGATTCGGCTACAGGTTGCCACTGACTGTGCTGTAGAGTGTAGACTATGTAGCCTATTCCCCGTGCGTTAATTATTCAAATGGGGTAACGGATGGAGGTGGTTCGAATGGAGCTTTATTCTACGTTAATTGCGTTTGTAGACTTTATTCAATGTGCTGTTTCGATTTAAGCCTATCTATTTTAGGTCGTATTCTAAAGACCACAAATAGGGCCTACACAAGCATGGCCTATACGGTATAAGCTTACCCCACAATTGCGTTAATAAATATTTCAAGAGTTCTCGTAGGCCTAGCCTATACATTCATGGGTGTATTTATAGGTTCAATCATCTAAAGAAAATAATTCCCAATTTTTAAAGTGATTTTCTGTAATTTACGACCACTTTTATTGGAAACTCCGAAATGGAAACCCCGAATTCTTCGAGATTGCACCCTTTGTGTATAGGCTGCATAGCACTACGACAGCCATTTGAATGAACGATAAAAGTGTCTGCAGCATGTATACCTTTCAAAGCTGACGGAACAAAGCATCGTCGGAAGAGGATGCTGACAATGAAAAGAATACAATGTGTGTAAAAGTACAAAGTGTGTAAAAGTACAATGTGTGTAAAAGTACAATGTGTGTAAAAGTACAATGACTTGCAACTGCAGGCTGTCATTAAATAGCCATAAGAATCGAGAACCATTATAAAACGCCTCTTCAAGGAAACTTTTCATTGACACTTGAGGCTAAAGCCGCTAAACCGTAAGTAATTAGTGGGTTGCTAACCAACTATAGCCCACCCTCTCCTCCTATACAATATACATGCATGTCTATTATGCTTCCACGAGAATACATACATCCATACACACATACACACATATACATACATACATACATACATACATACATACATACATACATACATACATACATACATACATACATACATACATACATACACATACATACATACATGCATGCATGCATACATGCACACAAATATCACATACACACAGACACACACACATACATACATACATACATACATACATACATACATACATACATAGGCCTACATACATACATGATTACATATATACATACATTCATACACACATACTGTATAAATACATGCATAATTAGTCTGCTCGCAGCATTAAATATATATATATATATATGTATAGATCTATATATGCATATATATAAAATCATGAGGACAATTAAGTGTATTGCGTCGTGTAAACATAGTGGTCAGTGACACAGTGTAATGGTCATTCGACCGACGGTCAGTTCAGTCCACCTGTTGAAGGTAGTACATACACTGGACACTAATGAAGTCGAAGACGTTGACAGCTGGGTGAATGTGGCAGGGGGTGGTGGTTGGTCATTAGGTCAGGGGGTCATAAAATGGGTCATCGCCTACGTTCGGAACAATTGCTTACTGTCACTCAATCTCTGCAGATACAACAGCTGACCGTGATGATGATGGCGTTGCAATTATGCCACACCTATTGCAATTGGATATCCTGATTGCAATTGGATATACTGATTGAAATTGGATATCCTGATTGCAATTGGATATACTGATTGCAATTGGATATCCTGATTGCAATTGGATATCCTGATTGCAATTGGATAACCTGATTGCAATTGGATATCCTGATTGCAATTGGATATCCTGATTGCAATTGGATATCCTGATTGCAATTGGATATCCTGATCCAAGATTTCAAATGCTCTGTATGTATGTACATGTATGCATGCGGTTGTGTGTGTGAGTGTATGTGTGCGTGCGTGCGCGACTGTGTATCACAGTGTATGTGTGTAAGTGTATGTCTAGTTTGTATGTATGTGTGTAATTTTTCTGTAATACATACATTTACATACTATGTATGTGTATGTATGTATGTAATACATACATTCGCATACTATGTATGTGTATGTATGCAATACATTTACATACTATGTATGTATGTATGTATGTATGTATGTATGTATGTATGTATGTATGTATGTATGTATGTATGTATGCATGCATGCATGTATGTATGTATGTATCTACGTATGTATGTATGTATATATGTATGTATGTATGTATGTATGTATGTATGTATGTATGTATGTATGTATGTATGTATGTATGTGTGTATGTATGTATGTATGCATAGGCGTACGAGGCGGGGGTGCAGGGGGGGCAATTGCCCCCCCAAATTCGGGCAAGTTTGGTGGTTTTTTCGGGCAAACACAGACCCAAACGACAAAAAAAGGTCGTCAAGTTTCGGGCAAGTCTGGTTTTTCGGGCAATTTAAATTTTTCGGGCAGAATTTCAATCTTTGCCCCCCCACTTCTGAAACCTCCCGTACGCCTATGTATGTATGTATGTATGTATGTATGTATGTATGTATGTATGTATGTATGTATGTATGTATGTATGTATGTATGTATGTGTGTGTATGTATGTATGTATGTATGTATGTATTTATTTATGTATGTATGTATGCATGTATGTATGTATGTGTGCGCGCCTTCATGTGTACATGCATGCAGCATGTATGTATACATGTATGTGTGTATGTATGTGTCAGTGTATGTATGTATGTAACTTCCGACATAATTATAGCTGCAGATCAATGTGTTGGGGAAAGTCTGATGTAGAGTCCTATTTGCGAAGGATAATGACAGTGAAACGACCCGCTCAAGACATTTAATAGGGAGCGGAGAAAACGAGCTGAAAACATTTGCACGATTCTTCAAAGAAAAACCCGGTCACATCGAGACACGGTATACATACATATGTATCGACAAATTTCAAAGGACAGTCGAAGCCGACAAAGGATAGGCAGAATTACATCGCAAAGACACGGTTTAACCACTCAGACGTTCATGCTTATGTATATAAGACGCACACATACACACACACACACACACTCATACACACGCACGCTGCGGCACGCACATAAACGCACACACACACAGACACACACACTCACACACAGACACACACAAACACACACACAGTTCCTGCATTATAGGCTAGGTGGCGCGGCAGAGCGGCCGCCGTTATTCGTCTCGTTTACATTGACTTGCAAATCTAAAGAGGTCCAATTACTAGTATTACCGTCCCATTCAACTCCCAGCCGGCCCAGCATATGTACGTAAGACATAGATAGATATACAATATACATAGAGTGGTGACTGACTGACTGACTGACGGACGAACGAACGAACGATCTGGTGCGAGAGAGTAGAGAAGGGATCGGTTGGCACGTAAACTCAATTACCGGTTGACAATGCAGCAGGCGCGGGCTACGACTTACGGCGTCTAACTGCGCCAGAGGTGTCATTTGACGGCTATACGCACAATGCCTTTCGCAGGCGATTTTTATCGTTCCGAAATTAATCTATTGTCGGTCGGCCGCCCGCCCGGCCGAGCGAGCGAACGAGGCAACGTGTGTGGAACTTAGGTATCGGCAGAGAGTATCATGGCGTTGTCGTCGTCGGCGGCAGCGTCAAAGGCAGGACACCGCCGCAGTGAGGGAGAGACACGGAGGGAAGGAGGGGACGTCGAAACGACTTGGCCGATGAATCGATCGACACCGTCTCGACCAGGCGAAGGCGTCGAGGCGTTCGCCGGGCGGTGGTGGTGGCGGAGGCGGGCGGTGGAACACCTGCAGATGCGTTTCGGAATGTTGATTTATATGCGATATCCAGCTGCTTTGAAGTTATAATGCCTGCCTGTGGTGCGGACTTGGTGACTATATTTTCCGTCGCGGGATGACCGAGTCGCGCCGGAGGGTTGTGGAAGAATGGAGACGCACTGAGGCAAACACACATACACGCACATGCAAGCACACATACCATATACACGCACACACATGCAAGCATACATATACACACGGAGGGTGATAGACCGTCAAGTCTTATAGCAACGGCTTAGTTGTTTTGACGGATCGTGAATGAGGTCGGGTGAGGGCAAAGCAAATATTTGCAATAAACGCAGAGCCAGCCGACGACGACTTGCGAATAATGATGATCGTGAAGAAAGGTGTGAACACAACATAAAACCAGCGGAAGGAACAACAACAACAACAACAACGATTAAACGAATTGAGATAAGAACAGACCGCGCATGAAACGCAGGACAACACACAAAGAACGAAACAGACACAGACAGACAGACAGACACAGGCAGAGACACATGTGCAGACAGAGACACGTATACAGACAAAGACACAGACACACAGACAGAGGGACACAGACAGAGGCAAAGAGACAGAGACAAAGAGTCAGAGAGAGACAGACAGAGACAGACAGATCAACTGCAGAGGGGAGTAAAACAGCGCTAGATAAAGACAGCAAACGTATTAGAATTAGTGATATAATAATATTTCAAAATCGACGATGTTTGAGATGACATGGATGCAATATTGGGCGCTGTCAAAAAAGGCGTCCAAAAACTATGATGCACATGCATAGTAGTAATAATTATCCTATAGCCTACGCAAAATTGGGGGGATATGTCGGGGGAGCTTTGTCCGGGGATTATGTCCGTGGGGTATTGTCCAGGGGCCAATATCCGTTCCTTATAATTACCAATAACAATTAGCATATTTTGCAATATACTAAAATAAAGTGTGTGTGTGTGTGTGTGTGATGGTGTGTGTGTGCGCGAGACAGACATGCCATGCAGACACTGCAGACAGTAAGGGACAGAGAAACAATCAGACAGATAAAGACAAACAGACCTACAGCGAGACGGACAGATCTCGTGGTGGGAAATACTATTTTTTCCATGCATGCAGACAAAAAAAGTTGAGGACCTATTTTTAGTCATCGAGTTGAAAGTTCGTGAAAAATACTATTTCTAGTTCTTTTTTAGCCATTTTCCCGGGTCTAACGTAGCCTATACTTGCCCGAAAAACAGACTTGCCCGAAATTTTTCAGACTAAAGAGTTGAGGACCTTTTTTGTTATCGGGGTTTAAAGCTCGCGAAAAATACCTATTTGTGTATTATTTTTACCATTTTGCGGGTCTGCTTGCCCGAAAAACAGACTTGCCCAAAATTGGGGTGGGGGGCATTTGCCCGTGCACTCCCGCCTCATAAGCCTATGCCTATAAAAAGGACACGCAAATTTGTAGTTTTAGACGTACAATATAGCAGATACAATTTCATACAAAAGTACATATAGGTCATAAGTATATATCGTTAATTACCAATAACAATTAATATTAGCAAATTCTGCAATACTGAAATCAAGTGTGTGTTTGGCCTATAGGCCATAATTATATATCGTTTTTGAACATAAACATATTACCACGAATACCACGAGCTGATCAGGATATCGTTCGATAGTTATAATGATATCCACGGTGACACAAGAAAAGGTCGTTCTTTACATGAAAGTTGCACCGATTTCACATGTTTATAAAATGATACCGAGTTTATATATTTGTATAGTCGCAGTTTAATGTATTAAGAGGATGAGGGGAGGAGGAGAGGAGAAGGAAGAAGAGGAGGGTAGGAGAAGGAGAGGAGGAAGATGAGGAGGAAGAGAAGGAAAAAAGGAAAAGATGACGAGGAAGAGGAGGAATAGAAGAAGGAAAGGAGGAGGAAGAGGAGGAGGGTAGGAGAAGAGGAGAAGGAAGAGGAGGAAGAAATGAGGGGGAAGGGTAGGAAAGAAGGAGGAAGAGGAGAAAAGATAAGAGGAGGAGAGGAGTAGGTGGAGGAAGAGGAGGTGGACGAGGAGGAGGAAAGAATAAGCAAGAAGAGGAGGAGAGGAGGAGGCAAAGGAAGAGGAGGATAACAACGAGAAGGAAGACGAGAAAGAGCATGAAAGGAGGAGGAGGCAAGGAGGGGAGCAGGATGACGAGGAGGAGGAGGAAGAGGAGGAAGAAGAAGGAAGAGGGGGAAGAAGAGTAGGAAGAGAAGGAAGAGGAGAAAAAGGGTAGGAGGAGGAGAGGAGAAAGAGGAAGAAGAGTCGTACAACTTATAGTGTCTCCTCCCGCAAATTCATACATCGTGCATTGGATCAGCAAAAGTTACTAATAAACCCTCAATTTTGAACAAACACTACATATCTTATTCTTATTAATTCTAAAAACAACACCAATAGAATAAAATCATGTAGAGTTGTAGACCCACAGTAGCCTGCCGAGCCATATTTATTCGTTCATCTAACTCGTTTGCGTGTATAGGCTTTTGTATATAGCGCATTTTTATATATACATGTAGAATCGCTCAAAAGACCCATGGCAAGAGCGGAAGAAATGTACCTATATGTAATTATGTATACTCCTAAGAACAGTGGGGAGTCTATCGCTACCCGCCCAGCATTCAAATAAATCTACGCCCATGCAAGTGCACGTAGACACTGGCATTCGGTGCATGAAATCAAGAGAGTCTTCAAATTATAGACCATTGTATCATGCATGCACGTCACTTTAAGAGTCTCTTCATCCTGTCTCTGTCTCTCTGTTTCTGTCTGTCTCTGTCTGTCTCTGTTTGTCTATGTCTCTGTCTGTATGTTGTCTGTCTCTCTGTCTCTCTGTGTCTCTGTCTCTCTATCTCTTCCTGTCTGTTGTCTGTCTGTCTTCCTCCCTCTCCATCTCTGTGTCTGTCTGTCTGTCTGTCTGTCTGTCTGTCTGTCTGTCTGTCTGTCTGTCTGTCTGTAATTCGGTGGGTACTTTAATAGCCCTCACTCTCATTTAGCAATTTACACGAACGACATTATCTCTGCTTACCTGTGTGTTCAAATCGTGCTTCGGAAACCGACCCTCGTGCGCACCCACCACCACCACCAGCCAGGGTTTGAACTGCCCGTCCAGCATAATCAGATTATAAAATCTTGTCCTCCGTTAGCCGAACCCTATATTAATTACACCTTTATAATCTGTTACAGCCTGCAAAGGGACGGGACCCTCAATACTCGCCCCATCAAATTCAAATTATACTCCCCGATTCTCGCTTTATCTCGCCACTGAAACAGGGGGACGCGGGGGGTGCAGCCCGGCAACATATGTCCGCGGGCGAAAAGACATCTATCAAACCGCCGTGCCTGTATAGATTACGCCACCCCGCCAAGGGTAATTACCCTTGGTGTGGGGTAATTGAGGTGTTCGTTGTTGGGTTCGGCGGGAGACGCAGGTGTTGGGTTTCGGGCGATGGTATCCCGCTGTGACGGGCTTGGACACGTGTTAGCGGCCGCGGTCTCCACGCCGACCGGGCACGGAAGGAGAGGGGCTCCAAAGGCCCCGCGCTCGGCCAGGCGTGCAGCGCCGATCGGCCGCCGCATGCGCGGCCATAATGGCACGTCGGGCTTCACGTCGGCAATTACGGCGAAATTTTTGACAAATTGCAGTAAAATATGAAGGAGATTTTGGCAAAATCTATCGATTATAAATAATGACGACAGCCGATTCATTAGGCCCGGTGAGATTCGGATGTTATAAATTGTCGATAGTGGACTCGACCCTGGAATAGACGTTTCAAAAATAGCGTGCGCACCTATTCAATGTCTTACTTAACGGAGAATAATTTTTTTAGTTTAGTGAAAATAATATCATAGACGTATTTTGTCCTCAAACACACACCAGCTAGTGCCTAAAGTGAGGAAAAATAAGTGCCTGGACGCACTTTATGCCTCTCCAAAGAAGTGCCTGGACGCCCCATACATTTCCAGGCTGTGCTGCAGTCAATAAGTCGCATGCAGGACGGCGTTCAGATTTTAAAATAAGTGCATGGACGCCGTCCATGACCGTCCAGCCACACTTTAAGCCCTGACACCAGCATAATATTATAGACGTGTTTTAGCCAGCGTATAATAGTGCACTAATAAGTGCGTGCACTGGACGTATATATACTGAACAATTAGTTGGTAACAATTGGTATAAATGTACCAGTACCACTGTACCATGTTACTATAGTATTTGAGGTATGCGTACTTTATGTTCTCGAATAATAACACATTGGACCCGTGCACACCCACATGTATTTATGCCCTTTTATTTGAGTGCATGTGCGCGGACATGTATGTGTTCGTATATTTTTAAGCTTACACAAATATACAACTATAAAAACAAAACAAAAAATATGTGTATGTTTATGCATGCATGTCTGTATGTACAATTGCACATGCTTGGACTGTCCCAGCATGCAGGTCACAGGTTGTTCTCGGGCTGCAGTCTACAATGTATATTTATACATCGTAATAGTGTACATACAGTTGAGGAAGAGGGGAGGAGGAGGAAAAGGAAGAGGAAGAGGAAAAGAAATAAGAGGAGGAAGAATAAAAAGGAGGAGGAGAGAGAGGAAAAGCAAGAATAGGATTAGAAGGAGGAAGAGGCGGGAAAGAGAAAGAGGAGGAAAAAGAGAAGGAGGATGAAGAGGAGGAAGAGGGGAGAATGACAAGGAGAAAAAGAAGTAGGAGGAGGAAGAAGAAGAGAGGAAAAGAGGAAGAAGAGGAAGAAGAAGAGGAGGAGAGGAGGAGGAGGAGGAGGAGGAGAAGGAGGAGGAAAAGAAGTAAAAGGAAGAGGAGTAGGGGAGAAGGAGAGGGAAGTGGTGGAGGAAGAGGAGGAGAAACAGGAGGAGGAGGAGGAGGAGGAGGAGGAGGAGGGGAGGAATAGCTGGAGGAAGAATGAGAAGAGGAGGAGGAGGACGAAGAGGAGGAAGACGAAAAGGAGGAGAGGACGCCCTCTGTGGACGAACGGCGAAAATCATTTGTGCATTGTTGAATTATTGTTGATATATTACAGAACACACAGACCGAGGTTGTTGGATGGACGAGGCAGCGGGGCTTCGATCCCCGAGGGTCCCGTAAAGACGACGCCTTTGCCAACGGACGGAAGCCATGCTCAGGCGATCCGCGATTGTATGGCCACCGGTTTGTTTATATATATATATATATATATATATACATATATATATATACATATATATATATATAATATATATTTATGTATATGTATGTTCATATAATATATATATATACATATATATATATATGTATGTGTATATGTGTGTGTATATATATATATGTATATGTGTGTATATAAATATAATGTATGTATTTATACATATATAGACTCTGTAAATATATATATATAAATACACGCCAGTGGATATACTGTATATGGATGGATGGATGCATGGATCTATGGATGTGGATTGAATGCGTGTGGATTGGTCGGCGTGGAGAGGCAGGGAGAAAGGTGGAAACGGTGAGGAAGGAGGAGGGAGGACGGAGGGAGTGAGGGGAAAAGAAGAGGGAAAGAGGGGAGGAATGCCGGGAAGGAGGAATACGAAGGGACGTGTATACAAAGGAAATAAGAATAAAGAGATGGGGGAATTGAACAAGATGGGCATGGGGAGTGGGTGGAGATGGTTGGGGGAAGGGAGAGAGTGGGGGATGATTGCTTTCTTGAATATTATATACAAAGGGGAAGGTGGGGACAGTTGTATATTAATATCAATTTCGACGAAAACGATTTGATCGAAGATTGGAGTTTGAAGAACGTGCACCATGGGACCAACAACAACAGCAGCAGCAGCAGCACAAGACAATGGACGGGGAACAATTTATTGCATGTGCCATGGATGCGATCGTCGGATGATGAACCTAGGGAAGACGATGCATGTATAGTACAAGGCTGCTGCTGCTGCTGTTAGGCTGAGAGGGGTCAACTGCAGATGAGATGTTTGCTTATACGATATAATAACATGTGCACATTATGTATAATTATATACAAGGAATTGTTTGGAAAACGTTATAGCGGTTGGGAAAAGGCACATAGGGCAAAGATGAATGAATGAATTCATACATGAATGAATGGGTGAACGGGTGAATGGATGAATGGGTGAATGGATGAATGAATTCATACATAAATGAATAAGTGATGAGTGAATGGATGAATGGGTGAGTGGATGAATTCATACATGAATGAATAAGTGAATGAGTGAATGGATGAATGAGTGAATGAATGAATTTTTGGTGAATGAATGAATGGAAGAATTCACACTTGGATGAATGGATGGATGAATGAATGAATGAATATATGTATGAATGGGTGAGTGCATGGGTGGATGAATGAATGAATGAATGAAAGAATTCATACATGGATGAATGGATGAATAGATGAATTAATAAATGGATGAATGGATGAATGAATGAATTCATACATACATGAATGAATGAGTGAATGGGTGAATTGGTGAATGGACGATTGATTGAATGAATGTATGAATTCATACGTGAATGAATGGGTAAATGGGTGAATGGGTGAACAAATGAATGGAAGAAATCAGACATGAATGAATGGGTGAATGGTTGAATGAACGAATGAGTGAATAAATGAATGAATGAATGAATGAATGAACAAAGCGAACAAGCGAATAAAGGATTGAATGGATAGATGGACGAATTGATCGCTGTTGCAAGAGAGTATGCTTGCACGGTCCGATGATTGTTACAAGTGTACTTGGTCTGGTGATGGATACGAGAAAGTACAGTTGGTCTGCATGGTTAACACTGTTACTAGAGTGCATATACTTGGCCTGGTACTATAACTGCTACTATAGAGAGTATACTTGGTCTGGTGACTGCTACTATAGAGAGCATACTGGACAGTAGGCCTATAAATAAATATACTTGGTCTGGGGCAGACAGATGTGTGTATTGAAGCAACAAGTGGAACTGCGGGAAGCCGCCGAAAACGGCAGGGGTGCATGGGTGGATGGAAGGCGCGATACAGGGAGGGGGCGAAGGAGGGAGGGTATAGGGGAGGGAATGAAGGAGGGTCGGGTGAAAGGAGGCGTAACAGTTGACACATTAATCCGCCCGACAGGCGCTCCAGGTCACAGAGGTCATACGGAAGGAAATGGAGAAGTAGTCTACCCTGCCCCAATATGCCCCATGTACCATATGGCACCTAACTCTATAGTCGTGCCCCGCAGCATAAGATGGACTTCTATTATACATCTCCTCCCCTTGCATGCTCTGTCTGCCTTTGATCGATCCTCTGTGCAGCAGCTAATCCCGTGCCTGACCATGCAACCACAAACGAAAACTGTTATATAGCCTACATACTGCTGAGAAGACTCTATACATAATAAACTGTTATTTATATACACTGTATACAAAACATAGTATATGTGTATGTATATGTATGAACGGATGTTGCAGTATAATTATTCTGGTATAATGATAGTGGTATAACGGTAAATTCATATAGCGCCACTTTAAGAGAAATTCATCTGAGGCGTCATGGACTTATACAATATTGCAATGCATCCGTGCATGTAGAGTGGACGATCAAATTACACATAATCCTTTGATCCATTGTCTTCAATCGTTTGCGGGGAAAGTACAAAGACAAAAGATTAGATCGTGCATGTCTCAGCTGACCGTGCATGGATTCGAACCTGCAACCCTTCGGCTGCAAGGCGGCAAACATACCCAATACAACACCGCGCCTCACAGAGAAACAACCAACACGTAGACTGGGTTTGCGTGTGTGTGTTTGTGTGTGTGTACTGTGAATGAGTGTGTTCGTGCGTGTGTCTGTACGTAGACTGGGCTTGCGTGTGTGTGTGTGTGTGTGTGTGTGTGTGTGTGTGTGTGTGTGTATACGTGCGTGTGGCTGTACATAGAGTCATAGACTGGGTTTGCGTGTGTGTAAGTACATGTGTGTGTGTGTGTGTGTGTGTGCGTGTGTATGCGTGTGTTTTTGCACGTGTGTGTGTGTGTGTGTGTGTGTGTGTGTGTGTTTGCAGTGCTTTGCACGTGTGTGCATGTGTATCTTGCAATGCGCGCAGGCAAACATTGTAATCTGATATAGTCAGTTCAGGCGGTTCTTTGTGTTATCAATTCCGAATCGATCAATTATTATATTATTGTAATCCGCGGCGCGTCACGGCCGAGAGCAAACGGCTACATCTTAGCGACAGAACGATAGGCATCTCCAGCAATACAAAGGTGTCTACATGCAATGCACTCTGATCGCACAGATCGTATCTGATGTGGGAGACATGACCGACTCGTATGACAACTTCGTCTGCGCTTGATACCCTCTGCATTAGCAGCATCAACCGCCTCAGATAAGATGCGGCACTGCGTGATGCTTTTGATGCCGCAGTATATGTCGCGGGTCACACAAGTTCGTAGCTCTTGATGCGTCTTATACTTTGTGTGTAGGACATGCAGCTGCTGCTGCGACCAAATATAGACATTGCAATAGATGTGGTTTTTATGCATCTGTAGGCTATATAGAATTTTATGTGTACATTTTGTATACATGCAGGGTGCGCCAAAAAAACTATAGGTTTTTGCCAATAGCTTGGCCAAAAGTAAGAATTTCGTAATGAAATTTTACAGTCTCAAAGACAATTCCTATGTACACATGCTGCCATGGCCAGATTTCATCAAAATATTTCAAACAGAACAAACCTTATTTTTTTCCTCAGCCAAAGACCGATGGCTAAAGAAGGTCATCAACTTTTTTGGGCGACCAACGACGAAATTTTTCCCCCTGTCCCAAGATCAAAGATTTTGCCTCCCCTCCTGGAACAGTTCTGGATCCGCCACTTTACGTAAGCTTGTTTGCATGTATGTAAATATGCCCCTTTTTGTGTGTAAATATGTCTGTTTTATGCATGTTTTGTATATATATATATATATATATATATATATATATATATGTTTTGTAAGTATATGTTTGTATCTGTTGCATGTCTTGTATATGTTTTGTATGTAACTATGTATGTATATGAAAATCATGGTAAAATAGAGGAAATTCGTCCGGAAAAAGGTGAGTGTCTATTGCTGAGAAGAGGCTTTGCAGTGCCATCGATCGGTGATTTTTATGCTGCTGCATGCGGAACAAATACATCACAGACATGGGCGCCCGCAGAAATTTTTGCAGTAGGGGGCAAAACACGATGGTCAAAGCTAAACAAATTTAGCAGGAGGTCAAAAAATGCAAAGCGGGGAGTTAAGATCATGCATGGGTATTTTTCACAGAGGTTTCTTGATGTAAATTTCTCAGTTTCCCTTTTTTAAATTTCTAATATGAATTGTTTCTTTTTGCAAAGAAATTTTTTTAAATCGAAAAGTATTAGTTAAAAGTAGGCTTTTTAATTTTCTAATGCGAAGAAATTTGTTATAATTGCCAAAAGTAGTAGTGAGAAAAATAGGTTTCAATTTTCCAGGGGGCAAGTGCCCCCCTTACCCCTATGTGCGGGCGCCCATGATCACAGAAAGCATCGAGTGCATGAAATTATATACAGGTTCAATAACACTCCATGATATTTTTATATCTCTTTGGTGCAAAAAAACCCGATAGGGCGTGGTTTAAAGAGTAGATGGGTGGTTATTAAATGGCTTGTGGGTGGGGCTTAACTGGCAGGTGGCCGGCCTTTGATGACAAATGGTCATGCCATTGAGAGAGCGATTTTTAAAGTTGCTTGATTGATTGAATCTTTACGGGCGATTGGAATTCTTTGGGACCAGCAAAGCAGATCAATTGTCAGTTTGTCTTCAACGGTCTGTGCGTCTGACTGTGTCTCTTGTCTGTCTGTCTGTCTGTCTGTCTGTTTGTGTCTGCTTTGCACGTCTGTGCTCTGCAGTCTTTGTGCGTCAGGTTAATTCGTCTGTGAGTCTGGGTGTCCATCTGTCCTACCAGACAGATGTCCGTTTGTCTGCCTGTCAAGCTGACTGTATATACGCGTGCAATATGCTGTCTATTTATCTGTGTGTATGTGCCTACCTGCATGCATGCCTGCCTGTGTACCTGTTGCCTCTGCACATGTGTCTGTCTCTGTCTGTCTATCTCTCTGTTTCTGTCTCTCTCTGTCTCTCTCTCTCCGTCCGTTTGCCTGTTTACCTGTCTTCTTCTCTGTCTGCCTGTATGTCTGCCTCCCTGTCTGTCTGCCAGTTTGTTTGCCTGTCTGTCTATCCGTCTGTCTGTCTGTCTGTTTCTGTCTATATGTGTTTAACTGCCAGTCTATATATCTGTCTGTCTATATGTCTATATATCTATATATGTCTGTCTATATGTTTGTCTGTCTGTCTTGTAGAGCTGATCGTGACGTGCACATGGGATCTGATCGAAGAAGTCCATTCGTCGTTGAACGCGTGTGATGCAGAGTGACATCACCGATGCTTTCCCGCGCTTTGTCCCCATGCAGACGACGACGAAGAAGAAGACGACGACGACGACGACGACGAGGAATTGAAGTGATGTGTGAAGAATGGAAGGAAGGAAGGATGGAAGGATGGAGGGAAGGAGGGACTGTGGAAGTGGCAGGGGCGGATCCAGGGGGCCCATTTAAAACTGCCATGGGGCGTGGCCCCCCCCCCTATTCGGTCTGAAATTAGCAATACGAATAGGAATGTCATGGCATATTGCCCTTCCCCCATTAATAAAATTGCATGGGACGTGGCTCCCCCCCCCCCATTGGGTTTTCGGCTAAAGGACTAAAAAAAGTCATAAACTTTTATGGCGGATGAAAAGTACTTTTTCCTCAGCCAAAGACCGATGACTAAAAAAATGGTCATCAACTTTTTGGGCGACCAACGACGATTTTTTTTGCCTGTCCCAAGATCAAAGATTTTGCCCCCCCCCCCCTTGGAAGAGTTCTGGATCCGCCACTGAGAAGTGGTAGAGACGGTGCACTGGACGTCTTTGGATTCGTTCGCAGATTTACTGGACAAGTGAAGCGTTAAACGAACGAAATGCGAAGATTTCTTCCTCCGTGGTACAAAGAGATTCGGCGCTTGTGCTGCCACTGATGTGATAAATTAGTCCGCGTCCGAAGCAGCTTCTGTCTGTCTGCTTGTCCTGTTGATCGTCCGTCTCCGTGTGTCTGTGCGTGGAGCATATCTATGTGTGTGTGTGTATACACGGATGTGTGTGTGTATACACGGATATGCGTGAATGTAATTGTCTGTATGTGTTTGTTTGTGTGCGAGAGAGGGAGAGAAAGAGACAGAGACACAGGGAGAGGGAGAGAGGGGAGAGACAGACAGACAGAGAGAAGAGAGATACAGACAGACACGGATACTGAGACACAGACAAACAGAGAGACAGACAGACACAAAGATGACGTGTAATTACATTTTTTGCCTCAGCAGTTCGTTTGAATTATTAATGAAATTGTTTTTCGGTTCTTTGTCATAATTATAATTTCTCGGGTATCAAACAACTTGTCTCTTCCAAAGAAAATCCGATATTTATCTTTCATATATATCGCAGATGTCTTTACAATTAGCAGCCTCTTGATGAGAAGTCAAGGCGCTATATAAAAAAACGCTTTGGGTTATATAGTACGACAGTGCCTGTGCGTGTGTCTCTTTATCTGCGTGTGTCTCTTTATCTGCGTGTGTCTCTTTATCTGCGTGTGTCTCTTTATCTGCGTGTCGGTCTCTTTTGTGTGAATCTGTATATCATAATTATTATAGGCTTACATAATATTCCCTTGCCTGGCTAACGTTTGCAATGTATAGCCTATACATCACCCGCAGGCGTCTATTATAATTATATGTCCTTATAGGTCGCGAGTAATTATCGAAAATTCACACTGTTGATCTATAAGGCATGCATGAACATTGAACACCTTTCATGAATGAGACTTCCGTCAATCGTATATGTGTATACAGGCTAACGTTTAGCACTGACGTTGGGCTGGGGGGGACGGGGTCTGAGATTCGCGTGACTCAACAATATTTAAACCTTATAGGCCTATACCCTATAGGGTCTGAAGTAGCTTATATAATTTTTTCGGTTCTTTTAAAGTAGATATTCCACCACGCATTGCATAGTATAGCCTATAATAATATACAGAGTACAATGTATAGGCACATCAAACACATCAAACTTGCTTCATCTCTGTTTACATGCAGTTGCATTTTATGGATTGTGTCGCCCATCTCCTCCCTCCATCGCTCCCTCCCTGTATCAGTGTCCTTCGATGTCTAGCGTTGCCTGTATAGTGTATACCCCATGTGTATGTGTGTGTGTGTGTGTGTGTGAGTGTGTGTGTTTAGGTGTGCATCATTGCATGCATGTGTGCGCATACGTGTGCATATCTGCGCATGTCTCTGCAGACACGTGTATTGAAGCTGGGCGGGCGTCTTAATTTGAACGAAATTCATATTCTATCGACGGCCAATCGTAAATAAATTGCTTCCTCGTCGATTCTCCTCGGGTGTTGCGAGTTTTCCCAAATGGACTCTGCTCCTCCTACTCCTACTCCTCCTCCTTCTCCTCCTCCTCCTCCACCACCACCACCACCACCACCACCACCACGACCACCACCAACACCACCAGCAGACTGTTATTATCAACAGTCGTCCGTAGGATCGACCCGCCGTCTTTCGGCTCCTAAATCGCCCAATAAATCTACGCAGGTTCTTATATGCATGCGGTGCTGCCGTTGCTGCAATTTCAAATGAAATAACACTCGTCCCTCCGTGCCGCAGCCTCCCCGACCGGCGTATCCGCCCCGCACTCCTTGCTCCGATCGACCGGCGCGCCGCGGACGCCTCCCCAAAGATCTCTGGGCGGACCGGCTCGCCCATAAAGCGACGGACGGTGGGACTAAGGGGGCCGGGCGAAAGGACAGCATGATATAATGTCCATATGGGTACGATCCGGGGAACAGTCAATTAGCCGCGACCGTATCCGCTAAGGTCGGGGGATTGCGCCGGCGAGGAGGAGGAGGCATCGGTATACGTACGCGGTGGCGGGTCAGCGTAATTGGCGAGTTTGATTTGGAGTGTCCGCGCGTCTAGAACAGACGGGGGGTAGGGGGTAAAGAACGGGGGCCCCGAAATGGGCCGCCTGCGCACCCAATAAACCAGTCCTTCGGGCGGGCACCAACTATGAGTTACGTTGGCGTTCGGCTTTAGCGGTGTTGAATATTATTATTTTTACGAAGAAAGACATTATTAGTCATTCGCAACGTGTTCGCGTCGATAAGGCGTTGTCAGCCATGGGCAGCCGTATATTAGCCGGCCATTATATGCGGTGAGGAATGGCGGTCGCATACCGGATGGTCAAATGTTATAGCGCCCTACTTAAATTTTACGGCGCGCGTGACATGTGTATTCGCCGTGGGGTTGGACGTCAGATATTGCACGGTTATTTACAAACAGCGTTGTTGGTGACGGCGAATGTGGGCTTTCGCGCGAAGAAATAAACCCGACATTTAAGATTCGTCCGCGCGATCAGTAAGTGTGTGGTGTGATTCGGTTCATGAATTATGCATGAGTGGACGTTTCTAGTTGTCACGTTCTATGACCACGAGAGTGAAAGACGACCGCAACGATGTTGACCAAAAGCCCAAAAGAAAAGCATATAGATGCAGATTTATATTTTATATATGCTGCATAGCTCAAATAGCCTATATATAATATAGGGCCTATATATATAAACTATACAGTACACGAATATATATATTTATATATATATATACAGTACACTATATATTTGTGTATAGTTTATTATAGGCCTACGTGTACTTTATTCTATTGAATTAACTCATTGTATTGCAGCACATAGGCCCTATGTATGATGATTCCACGATAGTTGCATGCGTGCACAAACATAAGCTATAGGCCTACATGTGAATGTGAGAGTTGCTGGGTGGCTTATGACTTCAGTTAAGATTTTTACTACATAATGATTGATAGTTTACAAAAAGTAATAATGCCGCTTGACGTCTCTGTCGCCTATTATGCAACTCGATGGTATACTATACCTGCATGGGTCAGTGGATCACTATAGCTAAATGCTTGATACACCCATACTGTTGTATAGTATAACTTCAGTTTAACGACATTGTATAATATAACAATGATCATTAGCATCGCCCTCCTCCTTTATCCAGGCTTGAGACTGTCATTGTCAGAGTGCAAAAAGTGGCGAATTCATGCTCTTTTGTACAAAATATGACGATGGAGACAGAGACACAGAAAGAGAAAGAGAGAGAGAGAGAGAGAGAGAGAGAGAGAGAGAGAGAGAGAGAGAGAGAGAGAGAGAGAAGAAGAAAAAGAAGAAAGAGAGAGACTGAGACAGAGAGAGAGAAGAGAGAGAGAGAGAGAGAGAGAGAGAGAGAGAGAGAGAGAGAGAGAGAGAGAGAGAGAAGAGAGAGAGAGAGAGAGAGAGAGAGAGAGAGAGAGAGAGAGAGAGAGAGAGAGAGAGAGAGAGAGAGCAAGAGAGACCGAGACAGACAGTCAATAAATTTTTGAAAAAGACAGACAGACAGACAAGGGGGAAGAGAGAGACAGACAGACAGACAGACAGACAGACAGACAGACAGAGAGGGAGACAGAGACTTAGACAGAGACAGATATACAGACAGAGACAGAGGGGAGAGACGAACAGACAGAGACAGAAGCAGACGAAATTCTAGCTCTGCAGTGTTAACCGCTTCAACGAAGTATAGGAGAGAGATATCTTTGGGTGTTCAAGCGTTGACGCATGCGTAATAAAGATTCCGCGTCGAATAATAGGCGACGGCTATTTAACCCACGTCTGTCTATACAGTACAGACGACTACGCACTAACGCCCGAGTCCATCGGGAGAAATATCCGGCCCCTACGAAAGCCCCACCACTTATCCAGCCTCTCACCATCTGCACCATGTATGCATGTGCCAAACGAAACGGCTACCGTAGCTACAGCCATGCAACCGGTTACAGCGTGTTTGCAGACGGCGTTAACTTTGCCATTGCCGCAAGCGTCCCACGGGAAAAGCGACGATCGCACCGTTTGCTGTAAGGACACGCTCAGTATTGTATTTTGTTTGCATGTATGTTTGTATGTGCACTTGTTATAGCGCCCCTTCAAGCTCTCATTACTCAGAAGCGCTCCAAAATGCAGAGCGGACATTGCATCGGAGTTTCACGCCGAAGCGCTGAGCAATTGTGAGTGAAAGACTTGCCCATGCATGCAAGTTCCTTACGCGGCGAGGTTGATTCGAACCTCGAACCTTCCGGCTCCAAGGCAACGACGCCACCACTACACCACCGCGCCCCACAGTATTGTATTATATACTGTATATTGAATCTGTGTTATAAGCTTTTCTGTTAGACTTTGTTTATAAAGCGCCTTTGCAGTGCACGCAATCGGAGTCCGAAAGACCCAGAGAAAGAAGATGAATGGGCACAGTGGCGTAGTGGGTATGTGCGTTGCCTTGCAGCCGGAGGGTTGCAGGATCGAATCCACCACAAACCGCCTCATAGGGACCTTGAGCAAGTCCTTCATTCGCAATTGCTCGGGCGCTTCGGTGTGAAACTCCGATGCAGTATACCCGCGCTGTAGTCGGGAGCCCCTCTAAGTAAAGAGAGCTTGAAGGGGCGCTATAGAAATGGAGAAATAAAATTTTATAAAATGAAATAAAAGGCATAATGTAATAATTATGACCAATTTATTCTGTTGCAGTGGTAATACCTGCATAGGCTTCAAATGACGTATAGCACGGGCTATGAACATACAGGGTCATGGAAGCAATAGGCTATATATACAGCATGCAGGACTGCGCTGGTCAAAGAAATTAAACGTATACGATAACAATTGGGCCATGCCTCCCCCCATTTAGAACTGCCCATGCATTCCTGCCCCCCCCCCCCATTTGGTTTCAACAAGCTTTCGAAGATGTATAATGGTATATTTTGAAGACATTTGGACCGGATGACTAAAAAAGGTCATCAATTTTTTTGGCGGATACGAAAGAAAAATTTTCCACACCCAAGGCCAAGAATTTTTGCGCCCTCCCCCCCGTCCAAAGTTTCTGTATCCGCCCCTGGCCACCACCTATGATGACCCGCCACTAAAAAAATAAGCGCCTGCATGGACGTCGTCCATGACCGTTCATGCATTCACACTTTATAAGGCCTGAGTATATAGCTGCCCATGTACATGGCGTCTAAACCCGTTCCGCTCCATCGATTCCAACTTCGGGTCAACTTCGTACTACATTCGGTGCGATTTGGTCGTTCAGGTCCCTGTACGCCAGTTGCTAGACGGTTTCGCGCGAAAGCCGCTAAATCAAGGCGCTGCGCCTTTTACAAGCGATATGCGCCGCCACCGCGAAGTAATGGCGGCCAAAGCTATGTAGTCGAATCGGACAGAATTCATCAAATATTTACCGATGTTGACGAACGGAGGTTTGCCTGTGAATTACTGATTATTTTCGCTATTGATTTCTGCGTCTAAGATTCGCGTGGTAGACGAATAAAGACATCGGTCAGGGTCGATATATAAATTATAGGAAATGCAGGAACGCCATGGCCTTCATTTTTGTTTGTGTATATAGGGCCTACAGTGTGATAGTTATACAACGCAGTCGCCTCGTGCTGCACATTCCTAGAACTATTTGGCCTATTCGACTCTGGTGTGATCAGTCACCGTGGCGTGTATATATGCTCTTGTGTTGTCTTGTCGTCAACCAGAGATCCTGCGTGGCCGAGTGGGTTGTAGCCCGCTCGCGACGCCGGCGGCCCGGGTTCGATTCCCGGTCAGAGATTAATTTCTCGGATCTTTACTGCGGGTGGCTCGGTCGCAATACAAACGTGGAGTGTGAGGTTGTACTCTGCCTCCGACACTAATCATCTTCGATATGAAACAGTGTCGTTAAGCCCGAAGTACTACTACTTGTCGTCAACCTTCCTCGATCCGAGGGTTGGTCGCTTCATGAACAAGTTTTCTCCATGCATCTCCTCCAGTTGCTTGTCTCCATCAAAGTCCGATCGAAAGATGTTCCCATCCATTCTCCGATGTTGACAACCCATCCCATCCTCGGCCTTCCTCGTGCTCTAGGTCCGGTTACATTTTCCTGTATGAATTTTTTCAGACAATCTCCAGTTTTTCTCATCAGGTGCATGCATGGCCAAAGTATGTGAGTTTCGTATAGAATGTACATCGGCGTAAATTCTCTGGTAGTATAGAGTATAGGCTATCTGCACAGCAAGGGGGTGTCCGAGATGTTAATGTGCCTATATAATACTATAAGGGGTGGGTGGGTTCTGTCAAAAAGTTTTTGTCCGGGGTGTTTGTCCATGCAGGGTTAATGTCCTACACGGTGGTCAGGTGGGGTATTGTAAGACAGTATATAAGGTAAGATCAGATGACATGGGATTGGATTAAAAAGGATCAAAAGCGTTGAAATTTAATTAACCGTTCTAATTAATTATGCGTGTGCATGTGCGGGCGCGCGTGTGAACGGGCAGGTATACTACTGCTTTCGCAATAACACCGGTGATTAAAGTAGTCTTCGGGTGAAAATAAATGGGTCTAGACCCACAAAAACCTGGATTTACTGACGCCTCGTCAGGTCCATGAATCCGTATAAGAATGTCGCGAATAGATGTCGTAGTCGTCGTCATCATCATCATCGACGTCGTCATCATCATTATCAACACCATCACCCGGTAAAGACGGTGCCTTGTTGATCAGTTCCAGCCTTTGTAGATATCGCGTGTGCATGGGAAACGAGTGACTGATACGTCGCAGTAATTTCATGCTAATTGCCCATCATATACATTGCCCGATCCGTGCGACTTGAGGCAGGTGTGGGTAGTATACGACCCTTATTGGCTTCCGGATACATTCCGCCACCGGGGCTCGTCACTCTAATGACCAACGCTATGGGTGATATAATTTTTATGCTTGTTCGACGTGGTCAGTGGCGCAACTAGGGGGGTGCTGGGGGGTGCTTGAGCACCCCCAGGGCTAAAAAGGTGACCCACGCATTTTTTCCAAATCCGATGAGTTTTTTGGGTGCGTGGGGGGGGGGGGAGGGGTCATTCGGTCTTTCAGATTACACAATTCAGCAAGTTCCTTCGGCACTCGCTACTTTGCACCATCGGCGCTTACAATAATAATTCTGAGCACCCCCTAGAAAAATCTTCTGGTTGCGCCACTGGACGTGGTGGTGAATGATGGTATCCGCCTTTTTTAAAATCAGAAATACCATACCCTTTCACATAACATGTATACGGCTATAGCGGTGGCGAATCCAGAACTGTTCGAAGGGGGGAGGCAAAATCTTTGGTCTTCGGACAGGCAGGGAAAAATTTCGTCATCGATCGCCAAAAAAGTTGATGACTTGTTTTTAGTCATTCGTCGTTTGGCTGAGGGAAAAAGTACCTTTTCCATCCCCAGAAAAAGTTGATGACCTTTTTTTAGTCGTCCGGCCGAGAAACGAATGGGGGCACGTCCCATACAATTTTTCTATCCGGAGAGCCAATAAGCCATGGCACCCCTACTATACCTATTGCCAATTTTAAACCGAATGGGGCCACGTCTCATGCAATTTGTAAATGGGGTCCATGGCCGGATTGGCCCCCTGGATCCGCCCTTGAGCTATAGCATGGACTATAGCCTATAACACATTGACACAACAGTGTTGATTGTCTCAGCTTTCTTTTCCTTGTTCACTGTCTTATGTTGCTTCCTTTTTCTATGTCACTTTCTTTAATCATTGTAGGCTTATAGCCTAAGTTAAAAGTATGTAGCTTATAGGCCTACAAAGCCAAAAGTTTAAACTGCAACGAAAAACTCCTTTAATTTCTTTTAATTAGTTTCTCGATACGAAAATTAGTTGCGGTCTATCATAGTAACCCAAAGATTTATTATTCAGGCCTATAATAAATATTTCTGACCTCTGCTTAATAAAAAACAAAACAAATCGAATTCTGTAGAACTATAGTCTAAAAAGGACATCACACAAACTAGGAGAATCAACAAAAAATTATATATAGCATAATATATAGGCATAAAATTCATGCCTATAAAAAGAAAGAAAAAATGCTGTTTAATAGCATCTTTGATTTTCACACAAATTGCCAGAGGGTGCTGCCAAAACAGGAAGTAGTCATGGGTGTGACAGTGTAGTGGCAGAGATATATTTACAATCTATGCCAATATATGTATATAATATATATATTATATATCAAGTGTATTAAATATATAACCTCTATATATATATATATATATATATATATATGCATGAAACAAACAGTATAATTGGCGGCGTGCTGGGCTTGAGTGGGTATCCATCGTTTATGGGCGTTGATATAGAGGTAGACCGAGGTAGTCCCACGGGACACCCTGACAACTACACCGCAATTAAATCGATCATTAACAGTTCAATTTGTCTCTGCTGATGCAGCTCCCCATTCCGTCCGCTACTCGTCCTCCTTATACCACCGCCAGTTACTCCGTTTCCCTCCTTTACACCAAACGGACCCTCCCTTCGTTCCCTCCCTCCCTCTCCAAGGCCCCCCACCGCCGATCTACGCCGCTGCGGCCAACAGGGCCAGCGGGCGGCCGGGATGTGTGATCGAGGCCTGGGGGCCTGCCAAATGCCGCCTCCACCTCCGCCGATGCCGTGGACCACACCCCTGCTTGCCTGCCTCCCCTGCCTGCCACAGAAAAGGCTTCCAGGATCGATAAAGATAGCCGTCGCTGTACACAGCAATTAAGCAATTGAGGGCAAACTGACAGGGACACTTAGCCAACCCCTTTTGTTGATGTTCCGATGCACGGTCATTCAATACCCGCATTACCCAATTGGGGGTGGGGTTGGTGGGGTGGGGGGGGGTAGTGGGGCCTCTTTCCCTCACTGTTCATGTTCGTGTGTATCTGTCTTCCCGTGTGTGTGTGTGCGCGTGCGTGTGTGTGCTTGTGAGGCATTGGGGTTGCGAGGGCCTGCAGTGCTGTTAGTTCCTTGATGCTGTAGTGGCAGCATGACAGATACTGACCGATGGACAGACAGACAGACAGGCAGACAAAGGACGGACGGACGGACAAACAGAGTGTCCTCGATATAGGCTGTTGAGTAATAATCTCTTTGAAGCATTATTATATGATTAATGATTATGCTGTTGGATATATAATTTCGAGAGGATAACAATAAAAACTACAACAATGAATATATAAGCCATATCAAGAAAGGTTTTAGCGATGGTGCGGCAGCGAAACTGGCGATAGTATTACCCAGCAACGAAGAGGGCCATTAATAAATGGTTGTGTAGCCTACAAAGTTCTACTATAAGAAACTCTGCCACTGCTCGTTCTTTAGCAGTACCAGTCTGGAGAAATGAGTAGGGAGACACAAATCATCATTGACATGACATGTGCACAGTGCCGTCAAACAGCAACAACCACGTCTACCATTATTTAAGACCGAAATAAGCATAAGAAAAACGACAGTATAACCATAATTATGCAATGATGTTTAGTTAATTCCACTGTACAAAATGTGCTCCTTAGTGGTTTGTGTAGCGCTCGTGAATCAGCTGGTGCCCCGCGCTTGGCTTTCGAGTAGCGCTTTAGAAGTTTGGAGATCACGATTACAATTGCGTGCAAAGTATCCAGTGAATTTCGCCATTGTAGGCTATTCTACATCTAGGCCCTCCAGGGCCTTATACAGACTATAGGCCTAATACAGTGTAAGAATTGTAAAAAAAATAACTGGGGGTTTGGACCATTATCCACTTGAAATTGGGGTGTGAAAAACAGATTTTAATATGGGGCTCTAAGAAAGACTGGGTTTGAAACCCCACCCCAACCCCCGGCAATTCTCACCCTGGCCTTATAGGCTGAAATCAACCGTTTCTCATAAGCTTAGCCTACACAACATTTTATTGGCGAACATGACATTGTTATTGTCCGGTTGCATCAGCAGCCTCTACGATAAAGCGCCGCCTAGCGAGTATAACAGAGTCCAGTAAAAATGGGATTTCTTCAAAAGATCCTCTTGTTGGATGTGCTTAGATTGCTGTGCTAACCAGGCAACATCGGTGAGCTTAATGTCGGCAATCGTTACGCGCTCTACCAACTGTGGAGATGTGCAGGTGCCCCCTACCTTAATATGGCATGTGAATCACTCTTATCAAATACAGTAGTCTATGAGGAATCTTTCTTGTGAGAAGTTCAATGCGAAAGTTGTTGATGATGAAAATTTGTTGTGAAGAGTTGCCACCCCAAAAACATAGGCCTATTATAGGCCTACTGTGCACAATCAAGAAGCAATTGTTTGAATAAATTGCTTTGGTCCTCGTTTTCGATTGCCGCAGGTAGGCTATTGTTTCTATATATTATAGGGGCCTACAGCTCTACATGGCTCACCATCACACAAGTTGCATCATTTTTCATTGATGATCACGAGAATTCTAGGATATGTACAGAGGAATCCAAGGTATTACAGCGACAATATATTTTTGAAACAATCGAAAACCGTTGGCACCATTTGACTTTCATTTTACTCACAAAAGATAATTTAATCGAAAATATAGTATTTTTATGCCTATTAAGCTATTATGAAGGTGTCTTGTTCGTGGTAATAATTTTCTACCACATTTTCTGACCCCGCAACGTAGGGCCCTATGCGACCGCACAATTCGCCCCTCCCCTAATTCCGGCTATGCATGTACGACACTGATAGCCTACCAGCCATATATAGTATAAAGGCTGTATTTTTAATATCACTCAAGATAAGATCTCTCTATGCACGATTCGCCCCTCCCCTATATTTTTTATAAGTCCGGCTATGCATGTACGACACTGGATAACCTACAAGACATGTATAGTATAAAGGCTATAAGCTTATTTTTTATATCACTCAAGATAAGATCACCTTATGCCTACCTCCCCACTACACAACTACATAATCGGATACCCAATTGATATTTGAAACGTTAACCATGCATTAGTGCTATACAGTAGTACTCCAGATTTCCGAGACAGTTTTGGCAACGCCTACTCATAAATCACGCTGAGTCGAGCACACGTGGACATGTAGGCCAACATCAGGTTCGTGAAACTTGAGTTGCCATCACAAATTCAACCAACATTTGAAAATATGTAACATGAGTCCATCCTAACTTTACTGTAGGCTACACTCTTAATTCTCCAGAGGTACTTCAAGTCTGGTTTTCAAAGTTATTATGAAAAAGGTAATCTAACTATAGAAAATTGTCTCTGCGAGTCAAAATTTTGTTCAATCTGCAAATTTTAGCTGTACCAAGTAACCTGCACTTTGGTAATTCTGCTAGGAATGCCTAGCTGCCTGACACACTAGAAATCACTATTTTCTAAGGTGTCCTAGCAACAGGTTTGTCTACATAGCTATTCTCATCACGTGTGCGTGCAATGAAGCGTCGCTGATATAGCAATGCCCCCACAGTTGATATAGCAAGCCGCTATATGTGATACAGCAATGCCCCCACAGTTGATATAGCAATGCTCCCACAGTTGATATAGCAATGCTCCCACAGTTTACATAGCAATGCCCCCACAGTTGATATAGCAATGCTCCCACAGTTGATGTAGCAGTGCCCCCACAGTTGATATAGCAATGCTCCCACAGTTGATATAGCAATGCCCCCACAGTTGATATAGCAATGCTCCCACAGTTGATGTAGCAATGCCCCCACAGTTGATATAGCAATGCTCCCACAGTTGATGTAGCAATGCCCCCACAGTTGATATAGCAATGCTCCCACAGTTGATATAGCAATGCCCCCACAGTTGATATAGCAAGCCGCTATTATTGATACAGCCATGCAGCGCATTGCTGTACCGCGTAAACCATTGCCAAATTGACAACGGAGTTAAGCTGAAGAATCAGATACATGTAGCTGCGCCAATTAGAACAGCATTGAGTAGCTATGTATAAGTAGGCTGTACGATGGTGCCTCTCCCATAATCGCTGGTGGTGATGATAACGACAACGACGACAATGATGATGATGATGATGACGATGCTGATGATGATATAGACGACGACTATGATGATGACGACGACTACGACGATGATGATGATTATAATGATGGTGGCGATAGTGATGATGGTGATTGCGATGACGACGACGATGATGATGATGATGATGATAAAAATAATGTTGGTGATAGTGGTGGTGATAATGATGATGATAATGCTGGTTATGGTGGTGCTGCTGCTGGTTATGATGATAATGTTAGCGATGGTGGTGTGGATGTTGGTTATGATGATGACGACGACTCATCATTATTATCAGCATCAGCGTCGTCATCGTAGTCGTTCACGATGTCGTTGTCATCGTCATAATCTTCGTCGTCGTCATCGTCATCACCATGACCATCATCATCGTCATCATCATCATCATCATCATCATCATCATCATCATCATCATCATCATCATCATCATCATCATCATCATCATACCAAGAAAATGTGAAATGCTTAAATATGTCCAACACATTATTGAACAGTATCAACTCTACAGAATAATGGCGGGAAGGATTTTGGAGCAAGTACATGGATGAGTCATGTAAACTATGCAGATTAGCCTACTTTGTTCTGATATCCAGACACTGCAGTTGGACTTTGGTCGCAAAGAGTGCATAGACCGCGGTCAAAGGTCACAAGACAAAGAAGAGTCGCGCATACCGTTCTGATACGCCAGTTAATCGGTTTGGCTAGTATAGTCATGTCCGTCACTCGCTCAATTAAAAAAAACACCTATAAGTATCTGGATGTCTGTCTGTTTATCTATCTGTTTGTCTGTCCGTGTGTCCGTCCGTTCCGTCTGTCCGTTTGTCTGTCCATCTGTCCATCCATCCATTCATCTATCCATCCATCCACCCACCCATATATTTATTCATTCATCCATCCATCCATCATTTATCCAACCATCCATTCATCCATCCATCCACACATCTTTTTATTCATCCATTCATTCATCCATCCATCCACACATCTTTTTATTCATCCATTCATTCATCCATCCATCCATCCATCCATCCATCCATCCATCCATCCATCCATCCATCCATCCATCCATCCATCCATCCATCCATCCATACACACATCTTTTTACTCATCCATCCATCCATTCGTCCTTTCATCCATCCTTGTTACCCATTCATCCATCCATTCATCCATCCATTCATCCATTCATCCATTCACTTATCCATCATCTATTCATCCACCCATCCACTCATCCATTCACTTATCTATCACCCATTCACTCATCCATTCACCCCCCGTTATTTGACGTGCCCACCACCCGTGCCAAAACTTATTTTGAGTCTCTATGCAGAGTTCTTAAAGGTTTTTTGCGAATATCTTGGCCAAAAATAAAAATATCGAAATGAAATTTTACAGTCTTATAGACAATTCATATCTACACATGGTGGCTGGTTTTCATCACAATATTTAAAACTGAACAAAAGTTATGCCACTTTTAGTGAGACCACCCACCGTTTTTTGACGTTTCAAAAACGAAACGCAACAAAAGTGACAAAAACACAAATTGTCTCATCACAAATAACTGTTGTCAAATGAACTTGGTAGTGCTTCACAACTTGTGTTCAATGACCTCCCTAAAAGTGGTATAACTTTTGTTCTGTTTGAAATATTTTGATAAAATCTGGCCATCATATGTAAATATAAATTGTCTATAAGTCTGTAAAATTTCATTCGAAAATTCTTAATTTTGGCCAAGATATTGGCAAAAAACCTAGAGGGGTCTTTTTTTTTGGTTCCTGGTTTTTATCAGGACTATTTTTTGGAAACCATTCGCAATCTCGGAAGGACTGGGGTGCAGGGTGCGTATATCTATGGTGCGTATAGGAGCGCATGAATACACTATTTGGCGTGGGTGGGGAGACGAAGCTGTCGCGGGAAGTTGGAACCTTTTCACTGTTTTCAGATAAGAATCGGACGAACAAAGTCATCGTTGTTTTATCTAAATCGGAGGGGTAAATTTTTAAATTCTGTTTACCTGTGTCAGTAGCGTAATCATAACAGTCAAGCTATGTAAAATCATCAAATATTTGAAATACCATGCAAGTGACCTATCTATCTCCTTGGAATATAATTTTGCGTGAAGCTTCTGCGGCGGAACCTTCCGCCAGATAATGCCTTCCGAAACTGCTTATACGGCGGAAAACCGCCAGGCTTTCTATTTACACCAATCCACAAAAGTTTCTAATGGCTAAACAAACCCTAAAACTAACCCTAACCGACCCTCACGACGCCTAACCTGAACCTAACCAACACTCACGAAAAAAATTGGTTGCTTACTCTGATTCTACACGTCTCCAAGTAGCCTTCCGCCGTATAAGCAGTTTCGGAAGGCATTATCTGGCGGAAGGTTCCGCCGCAGAAGATTTATCCTATAATTTATAAATTACATGTGAGTGATGTGACCGCTGTAGTTTAACGTTGGATTTGGATTGATATTCACATTCAATATTTTGTTGGTAAACACAGCAACATGAAAACATTTCCACTCCGTTAACACCAGTTTGGTACCGTGTTCTCAGGCTGATACAGAGACCCGTAGGCTAATACTTCTTTTCCTACCCAGTGAGAATTGCGGGGGGTTAGGGGTTTCAACCCCCCAGTTTTTTCAGAGCCCCGTGTTGAATTCTGTTTTTTACACCCGATTCCAAGAGGAACTTGTACTGCAATTTTGGGTACTTGTGGGTTATCTACCCCGATTTATTTTGACACAGTGTCTTTTGCCATGAATCGACCAGTTTCTAATGGCTAAACTAACCCTAACACTAACCCTAACCGACCCTCACGATGCCTAACCTGAGCCCTAACCGACCCTCACGGAAAAGACGTGGAATGACACCGCTCAGAAAAAAAAAATCGGGGTAGATAACCCATAAGTACCCAATTTTGGTAAACGTCAAGACTGGCTGCCCATACTCCAAACAATATGGCTGCCAACGAATGCAATAAAATTAGAGCGCGACCATCGACGTCATTGTTCATCAATTCAGCTTCAATTTCAGCAGAATGACTGCACTAACCCTAAAACTAACCCTAACCGACCCTCACGACGCCTAACCGACCAACACGACGCCTAACCTGAGCCCTAACCGACCCTCACGCGCTCTAATTTTATTGCATTCGTTAACGGCCACATTGTTTGGAGTACGGGCAGCCAGTCTGGACGTTTACCGCAATTTTGTATACATGTGCAACATACATTCTCTCCTTTTGTTGTGGTTTCATCACGACATTATATAATTATAAATTATTAAAATATTCATGTAGTGCTTATAAAACTATCTATGTTTTCTGATCATAAATTATTTCATATATTTTCTCCTATTGATCTTTTGCATCATAATTGGCTTCTAAAAGAGTGCACTACTAAAGGGCACACTAGCCACACAATGGTATCTTCTAGAGGTCTCTATTGCAGGTGTTGTAGGTGATGAGGTACTATGGAGTTAAGTGCAGAATAATTATATTATTTTATTATCAGTTGATAAGAATTATTTTATTCTTATGACAACACTTTATTAAGTGTGTTGCTGTACTATATAGTATAGATGTTAAGCTCATATGGTACAACATGTAGTGTAGGGTGGTCGTTAGAAATGAAAGTTGGAATCTACTGTTCTCCAAGTTTGCATTTGGTGCCATTCCATCCAGAAACATCACACAAAAAGTTGTGAGAGAAAATATTAATATTTAGGACTTGCGCAACACCATCAAAGTTTCACCATGTACCAAAGAAGCGAAAACTTGAACTGCAAGCATAATAAACCATGCATCCTCAAATCAGAATTCAATACAATGTGACTATATTATTGCATACATGATTACCAATGATTACACTGTTTGGTGATCAAGATTGCTATTATTATTATTGCTGCTTAGGTATTTAATGAATGTCAATGTGACCTTGAAGACTCTGCGGCACTCTCTTTTGTTTGTGCTGAGAACGAGTTGCGATGTTCTTCTACAACTTCTGATATAAATTGTTTTTGTGGTTCATTCCTTGTACTTGAGGCATTGAAATGCTGAATAAGGGTGACACCTAAGCTAGATCACTGATAACCTTTATGGATCTCCAGCTTGTCGAGCTCTTCATGCAGTCTTCATGCTTTATACGACCGCTTAACTGGATCGTGTTCCAGAAGTGCATCTAGTAGTTTAAATCAAGATGCAGAACAGGTCATGGGTTGAATTTATGACGAAATGATGTCGATCTAGCCTTTTTTGCGAATGGTTGGGAGAAGAGTTGTATACGTTTGTGGATCTCAGAACCTTCTTTGTCTACTAGAACTGCTATGATCAATTTCTTCTCTCCCAATGACATGTCATTGTGAAAGAAACTTAAGCTTGCCAACAGCTTGGATAAATACCAGAGATTTCGGCCAAAGGGTGTCACATCGGCATCAGCAATGACCTTCCGTGGATATAAAGAGAGATAAAACAGCAGTACTAGATCGTTCCTAGGTTCAGTGGTTGCTGAATGCTGGTGGGGTTTGAAACTAATGGCGGCCATGTAGATCGTAGATGCATGTCCCAAATAGACTAATAAGTTTAATTAATTATTTCCGGATGCTCCCACACATAGCCTATTCGTCATAAGATGAGCCGATTCTTTGACTATAATCGTTGCTGTAGCCTAGAGGATACTTGTCTTGAAATAGCAACATCCTCAAGCAATAAATTGCTCTCGTCGTCCATTTAGGCTACTGTTATTGAGGGGTTTGCAGCCGATGCTAGCTTCTTTAAACCTTGCCGGTCTCCAGCTTCCAGATATGCTCAGTCTCCTGAGTTGGAACTTTGTCAAAGAAGCTGCTTAGTAGTCTGAGTGATACTGTCCCTGATGCCAAGTTTTTCACGCTTATGATGATGGAGCAGTACTTTGAGCAGTTCTCTGCTAGAACGTCTCTTCAAGATGGGAGCTTGGAACCTTTTAAGCTCTCCTCTGTCCTCTAGCATGCGACATTACCGCTAACGCTATTGTAATCGGCATCGCCTTCTCACTATTAGATGCAGACATTTAAATAATGCCCCAATAATGCTGTATATGTTAATAATAATTATGCATGGCGTTGTTGGAAACAAGTTCAGCAATGAACAAGCAAAGCATGTTCAAGTGGTGAAGATAAAAACATGTCTGTAAGCCTTTACAACAGGTCGAACAGGAAGGGAGAGCAAGCATGTCGTTGTTTGGAACACAAACAATTACATAGAACCTTTGCATCATAACACTGTAAGCTTATAGGGCCTAATACATGATAAATTCTGCAATGCATGAGATACTATACAGCCTAAAATATAATAATAGGCCTAATGTATGTAAGACTATGTGTATTGTGTACGGTAGTGCATTGATGACTTGGAATGTAACTAATAAAAGATCATAACATTGGACAGAATAGATCATTTTTCGCAGGAATTCTCTCTCACTTGTCAATTACCGCTAAAATGCTCATAAAAATAAATAATTAGCAATCACTGATGACAAAACTATTGTAGAATATATCTTTCAGCTGTGCCTAAGTAAAAATCATAAAGTATTTCTGTCAGAAAACTATAATTCTAAGACTTTGAAGTAAATAATACTTACGCTCAAAATTATGACAATTATTTGTAAAATACAAAACTTCAACGACGTTGCGCAAGTCCTAAATATTTTTCAATTCTAATAATTTTTGGGCTACATAGGTTTTAGACCAAGTGGCACGGAAGGCCGGGTTGGAAAAATATGAGATATTAAGTTGAAAATTTTCTATTAGAGATGCAACCACCCTAATGTAGTGTCGAAATCCAACACTTAATTGTTTTTTTAGTAACTTCTATCCAACCAATCATGAAGTGATGAAGCTAAGCCGTTATGAAGTCAGTTTCCAGAAGATTGGCCATTACGACAGACAGCGTAGGGTTGAGGTAAAAAAGCCTGTGAAATCTTTCCGTGTACAAGTTTGCATATTATGCTGTTTTGTGACTCTTGAATATAGCTGCATAACTAACTAAATAGGGACACCTAACATGTGCATATAATATTTACTAAAAATGCAATGGCCGACATCCAGTCTAATACCTTTGCTTTGGTCTTCCTCTTGTTCTTTTCCCTTCCATTTGCCCTTCTATGATTGTTCGTAGCATTAAGTTTCCTCTAAGTGTGTGCCTGATCCATCTTCTTTGTGTTTCTCTAATTGCGATTATCAGCGATCTCCCACTCTTCTCAGTACTTCCTCATTTCTTACATGATCTTTCCAGCTGATTATTTCTATCCTCCATATCCACATTTCGAATGCTTCTACTATCTCCATGTCTTCCGCCCTCATAGTCCATGTCTCTGATCCATATAGCATTACACTCCATACTAAGGTTTTTACCATTATTTTTTTTCAGTTCCTTATTGATTGCCGACTAAATAAGAGTAACTTTTTAAAGCAGTGATGATGCTGGAAATTGACTTCATGGCTGATTTTATTCCAGTTTGGAGGACCAGTAGGTCTAATAAAGAACAGAGAGGTTCAAAGATTCATTGGTAATATTTTAAGTTTTTTGTCAAACGAGAATGGATCTGGGAAGCAAGATTAAAGAATCCCATGTAAAAGTAGTAAGCAATCCGTGGGCATAGCGGTGTATGAATATTCCCAATTGATATAGTTTGATCTGCTGTAATTGTAATATGTTTTGAAATAGCAAAATTATGGCGTAGTATGTGAACCATATGTAGCACCAGCCACTATTGAAATTGCCATTTTTGAGTATTTTTAGTCTATGGAGTCTAGTGGGTGTAGGTAGATGCCCATATTGGAATACAGAATGCTAAATATTAATATACTTTTTAGGCAATAATGTGTCTGCACGAATCGTGTTAGGCAGAGGTCAATCAGACAATCAATCACAAATTTATTTAGCTACTCTTCAAGATATCCACACGGGCCTGGTCGAAAAGAAAAGTCTTGAGAAAACGATAGAAAGCGCTGAAAGAGTCGAGGGGAACCGAACGGAGAGAGGCCATTCCAGATAGCTGAACCCACAATGGAGAATGCTCTTCGCTGCATGGTAGTGGTATGAGTAAAAGGGACAAGGTAGTCACCATGGGCAGCTAATTTCAGCGAATGGTGGGTCAGAGAAACAATCTTAGCTGGCTGCTGGCGAGTTCACAGCCATATGAATTGCTTCTTGGATTTGACGAAAGTCAAGTAGTAAAGGTGTCAGAAGCGCAGACCATAAGGCGGACAGTTTTGGTTGCATCCTTGGCAAAACAGGTGTGCACTACGTGCTGTTGTCCCAGTATTTTTTAGCATAGACCAGACCTATATGTTTATGGTAGTTAATTCTCAATTGTAAAACTGTAGTTTGTTTCTTTTTATGTGCATTTGTTGTAGTACCCCTTCAGGATAGCTACACAGAAGCGCTCACGACTAAAGCGTGGACACTGAATCGGAGTTTCATGTCGAAGCACTGAGCAATTGAAAGTGAAGGACTTGCCCAAGGTCCCTGTGCAGCGGCAAGTGATGATTATCTGTTGTTAATTGTGTAGTTGTATATTTCTGTTTCAGTGAAACCAGTGTGAACACATTACAATTTATTCAGAGGTAAATACAATTTTCTGTCTGTTACTACCTTAACTTCAACATATGATTCTTTGTGCTTTTGCTTTCTTTTATGCTTAGGTTTTATCTAGCAACTGTGTAATAATTCTGTCATTAACTGCCCTTTGTGTTTATATGGATATATCTTTTGCCAATAGTCACTGGTAAGACAATTTGGTTTAGAGAGGACGTTGGTTAGACATAATAGCTTCAAATGGCCTAATTTCAGAGGCATATAAATCGTGGCTTGTGTGTTAACTGCAGAATATTTATATGTTTATTAGTTATTTAGCAGTATTATATGACTTTTATTCATATAGTAACGCACATGAATGTGTATATGTTCACTACTCTTAATATATTTATTTATTTCCTGCATTTGCTATAGCACCCCTTCAAACTCTCCACTCGGGGGCACTCCCAACTACCGTGTGGATACTGCATTGGTGTTTCAAGTCGAAGTGTACAAGAAATTGCGGGTGAAGGACTTGATCAAGGTCCATGCATTGGTTTGAGGTCAATTCGAATCTTGAAGCCTCCGACTCCAAGGCACCGAACCCACCACTGCACACACACACACATATATATGTATATATATATATATATATGATGGTTCTCTGCCCAAAGGCAGGTTCATTGGCCTGGGGATGAGATGAGTGAGGTGGTTTCCCGTTGCCTTCCCCACAGACAATGATAGGTAAGCAACTTGCCCAAGGTCGCTCCGCAGCAGCTTGCGCCACCGCGTCCCATGTGTGCTAGCCCAAGGTATCTAAATCTCTGAATGTCAACTCCCAGCCCGGGGCTTGAACCGCAGTCCGTTGTATCCAACAGACGAATGCCGCTCTCGCTTACCGGTGTAGCTAACTAGGCCAAGGAATAAATATATATATATATTTATTTATATATAATTTCACTTCATGCATTCTGTCTGGTCTCCAAAGCACAGTTGGGAAATACCTAAACTTCTCAAACTATACGCAACAGCCCTCATCTGCATCTTCATCTCGCTCAATGCTTTTGCAGATTGTCTTGATCTTTTTGTTCCCAGGACTAGGACTGCTCTTCCCCAACATCGGGCATTTGCTGTGGTTGGTTCCTCCAGTTGGAATGAGCTTCCACCTGCACTGCGGACTAAACTAATGATTAGTTTTCCTTATCAGTCTGTCGTTCTTTAAAAACATTTATTTTACTCCAGAGTTTTTCGTGCTTAAAGCGCCTCTGAATAATCATCCTGCTAGAGGCGCTTTATACATGTATAGATACAATACAATTGTTTTTTCGAACAATACATTTGGTGTTATTATAATTACCAGAGCTGTTAAAATTAGGTTCGTTATTTGTATTAATGATGGTGATGGTTAGTGTGCTGGACTGTCATGTGAGGTCATGGGTTCAAATCTCCGTCAAGTCAGAAATTTGTTTGTATATTTCTGCCAAGCTATGCAGCTTAGCCAACTCGGCTATGCTGAGTAGGCTACACAATTATTATACACTGTCGATGGTAACATGAGTTGGCTCTCCACCCGCTGTCAGAATACGGAGACTAAGACAATGAAGTCGCTAACACTGCATGCTTGCCCTGAGGAAGCTTCACGGATAGTTTAAGGGACTTGTCTTCTATTTGCATTAATAATGTTTATTAAAATTTCTGTTTTCAGATCTTTCGGTGCCACCATTGCGAGCAATGAGATGTCCAGGGGCAATACCTTGTGGGAAGAACATCTTCAACATTCTAATCAGTGGGCTTGCCAAAACTGACCGTGCTGCAGTGAATCCATTTCCACAACAGAACATGTTCTTTATCTTAGTGTGGGGATTTCTGTAGGGCATGGAACCTATTCATTCTCAGTAGTAATAGCCTTTATATCTACGGCCCATGCCGGCTGTTCCTCACGTTTGCAGTTCCAGACATTCTCTGATAGGCCCAATGACATTGAATTGACTTTCGCTATCAAGTGGTCAGGACTGCTTTCAACCAGGCTCTGTATGGAGCGTATCTTTGTTAATTAGGCGTTACATTAATTATGATTACCAAATATTTTGTTCCGAAATGCTTGATCAATGGACTGTGTATTTGACAGGCATCACATTTTAAATTTTGTGTTAATGTGTGATTATAATCTTGCAATGAATATGAGAATAAAGTTTGACTATATTGTTATTTCATGTTTTGCAGCGATGTGAGGTGCCATTCATTGTGTGACATATGTTTCTGTATAAGATTTGGCATTTATCAAATGCAGCATAGCGGCACCTGTACTTGTGTGTTGTACATGGCAGGCTCGTACATGTTCCAATGACTTGTCAAACTCTGATGACGCCTATAGACAGAAGTTATTTGCTTTGTTAAATATTATGCTGACAGAAGTCTAATTACCCCAGAGAAACCTGAAATTGCCGTGTTTCCGGCACATTGAACATTGTGTGTGTTTGTGTAATATACTAATATGTAATACTATATATACTTGAGTCGGCCTTTCGGGTACATGGTGTAGATCTTAGTTAGTTAGGCTCGGCTGCTGAGCACAGTGTGTATATGCGTTATGCTTTGGCAACAAGTTACATGTAATAAATAAATCGGGACAACATGCTGCTTTAGCAAGCAAGTTCAATCAAATATGAACAAGTTAAATTTAGCAATGAAGCCAAAGCTGCCACTTCTGAGTATTATGGGCTGATCTAGCTATAGTAGGCAAGCTACATATACTATGAATGAGTTAAATCGGCTATGCTAATATAGCTGAACCCATGCTCATCTAGCTATAATAGGCAAGCTGCCACTTCTGAATATTATATGCTAATCTAGCTGTAGTAGGCAAGCTACATATACTATGAATTAGTTAATTCGGCTATGCTAATATAGCTGAACCCATGCTCATCTAGCTTTAATAGACAAGCTATATATTCTATGGATAAGTTGATCCAGCTATGGGTGTTTAGATAGGTTCGCAAAGTCTGGCAGCTGCATGTACAACGCCTAATAGGTAATTAAAGAAAACGGCTAGGTTGAGTCAAGCGACCGCCAGAGAAGATCTGACTAAGCGATAAAGCTGATCGGCGTATACGGGTTACCCCTTGCGTCTTATAACGTAGGCGCATCAGCAAGGGATCCATAGTTGCTTCACCTAAAGACCAATGACGGCGCTCATAAGCATCGAAAGGTGAATCAGATAGGTAATATTATCTATGAAGAATCACTTGAATCAGATTACTCCCTAGGAAGCTAATAAATAACTTTGGATCATAGCCAAACGGGCTTAGTTTATACTTGATCTGGCTTTGCATTTTTAAGAGTGTATACTGGGTTCGAATCCATCCCTGGATCACCAATAGTTTTGTCAAGCTGCTGGAAAATGTTTTTGGGATTTAACAAAAGTTGAGTGGAGTTAAGCCTATTACATAAAAGCCAGTGATGAATCAATAAAAACAACGCTGACAGCATAATGCTCCATGATTTTTGAGCGAGAAAAAAAATCAAGACTTTTCTTTCGAAAAAATTATTTTCAAAGAAAAATAATTTTTACGATGTTGAAAGCACTAGCGCCTGCAGACACACAAGCCATGTTCTATTTTTGTTTCTTCTTTGTAACATAGGTCTAGTCATCATGCGCTCATCTTACAGCCGTCGGCCGACATTAAAAGTCATTTGATTGCCTGCCTGCAAGACCTGGTCAGTCACGACAGTAGACCCCTCCCCCATCTACTATTCACGATCCTGGCGCCACTAAGCTGTAAACACATCGTGCGGTAGGATTTTTTTTAAAGAAGAGCACAGAAGTACGACGGTGACAACATCTGTTACATGATCTGCTCTCACTGAAAAGCACTCAACTCTTTGAACATTTCACAATCATAAGGCTCAATTCAGAAACTACAAAGGGTGTAGGTTTACATATCTGTCAATTTGAGCGTGACAAGACTAAAAGCATCACTTGCACAAGGTATAATTCATGATTATAATCTCCTAATAGTTCTTGACTATGCGACACCTCTCAAGCTGTTCTCAATTTCCCAAACTGTTGAAGACTGGGTTTTTTCTCGCTTGATTTCGGCCGGGAGCGCCTCTGAGTAGATACAAAGAAGAGGTGCTATATAAATTACGATTGATTGAGTTCTAACTATGGGCAAACGTCATGTTCTGACTGAGCCACGTTTGGTGATGTGCCACTAAAGTCTGTTGCCAACTGTTCGGTGCACAGCCCTCCAAAAACCCTTTACACCACTCGTTTTCGTTTGTAAACAGGCAGAAGTCACGCTTCGCCAACTCCAGTTTCGTTCTCTTTGGTATGTGTCGGCCGCCATCGTCACCGCTTGAGTCTTTGTCGTTATCAACAACAACAGCCACTGGTGACAATTCTTTTGTTAACTGACTATTGTGTTGCATCAACGAATGAAGAACGAATCTTCTGCAGACAATAAACAATATAATTATATTGTATTATAATTATTATTAATTATATTAATTATAGGATAGGCCGCTAGGTATACTAACCAATGCGAAAATAATTCTTACTACAGTGATTTCAGGACAACAGAAAATAAGAAACATGATTGATGACATAATTACACACAAGCACAAAGTACCGAAACAGAGGCGCTATAGATAAAGTCGCTCAGCGAAGACTCTGATGGTTTGGACATAGAAGCAAGGGCAGACCAAGGGCTATGCTGTATAGACAATATAAGCAAGGACAAAACATCACTTCGACTTGACACACATAAGGGGAACAATGGACCTGACAAATGACAGCTCTAGGACTCTGTATTGCATCTATAAATTTATATAGTGCCTCTCACAGTGCACACTAATCAGAGGTGCTCCCAGTGCGAGAGACCAACAGAGAAAAGCATGGTCTAGAAATAGAAAAAAGAGGCACTAGGCCCACCAGTTAATAGGGAGGAATGTGTTGAAGGAGGGAGCTGGTTCTACAGTGCAGGGCAAATGAAAGCAAAGGCCTGCGTTTAGCCATGGCTGTCCTAGCTCGCGGGCTGAAGAGATCATGCTGGACTATATCAAGTATTCAAGTATGAGCCAGGAGCCTATATACTCCAAAATTTGGAGTATACAGGCTCATAATGTCCTTGAAATACAATGATCGTAAAAGAAGTCTATAAAGTTAAACGTCCAACACTAACCTGTGATACCAGACTGCTTCATGGTTCGGGTATGAAGAGATGAGATCCTTTGTAAGATGAAGTTCGTTCTTTAAATACGTCAAGATGTCTTCCTTGTAGAATGACAGCGAATGAAGCAAGAACTGTCTATAATGAAAGCCACTGTGGTCCGAGACATGGCTCCACACAAAGGAATCCATTGTCTCAAGCTCTTTGAGAATTGTCTGTTGAAAGTTCAATTTTAAAACTCAGTTCCCATATCAGGGCATTTTTAAAGGAATTTTTTAGAACTGCACAACTTTCCAAGCCTCCAAGAACGTAGCCAAAATTTGATTTGGGGGGGGTTCTTCGGCAAAGAATTTCTGACGACTTTTTTAAAAAAAATTTTAGTCGTCAAAATTTCTAAAAACACCTTTTTTAGTCGTCAAAATATCTGAAGACACATTTGTTTAGTCGTCAAAATTTCTAAAAACACCTTTTTTAGTCGTCAAAATGTCTGAAGACACCATTTTATTCGTAAAAATTCTTATTTTAGTCACCAAAACTTCTGAAGACACCTTTTTTTAGGTGTCAAAATTTCTGAAGACATCTCTTTTTAGTTGTCAACACTTCTGAAGACACCATTTCTTAGTTGTCAAAATTTCCGAAGACACCTTTTTTTTGTCGTCAAAATATCTGAAGACACCTTTTTTTAGATGTCAAAATTTTAGAAGACACCTAATTTTTCAAGACACCTTTTTTAGGTGCCAATATTTATGAAGACATCTTATTTTAGTCGTCAAAATTTCTGTAGACACCTTTTTTTAGGTGTTAACAATTCTGAAGAGACCATTTTTAGTTGTCAAAATTTCTGAAGACATCGTTCTTTAGTTGTCAAAATTTCTGAAGACATCTTTTTTAGTTGTCAAAATTGCAGAAGACCATTGGAAACGGCTTTTATTTAATGGTTTTTACATCATGTGCTAGTAAATGCATTATATTATTTTTTGCATTTTCCATTTGGGGTGGTGGGGGGGGGTCAAACACACAAAACAGCAACGGCCTAGGCGCCAACTTGCAAACGAAACTAAGATGGACCCATCAAACTCCTCCACTCAGTTTTTTTCTAATGTAAGCATAGTTGCAAACTAAGATATTGATTTGGTTAGGCTGGTTTCAAAGTTTATAGCTGCAAACTTCAATCACAAAACTTGCAATTGTCCTACTATAGGCTTCTTTAAATGTCTTTTTAAAATAGCGTATTATTCCAAATCGGAAGACAATGAACTTTAAACATATTTTTTCACAGAACAAAAATGCTTTTACAACTGCACCAATCCATTTAGAACTGCACATTTTGTGTAGAACTGCACGTTAAAAAAGCCCTGTCCCATATAATATAATTATTTTCAACATTATTATTATTAATTATTAATTTTACATTGTATGTTTATCCTGTTACTTTCAGTTATGTTCTAATTAATTAATTAATTAATTAAGTACTAATACTAACTTGTGTTATATAAATAGCCATGGAGCTAGGGGTCAGAACTTTATAAGCTGTTACCTTTTCTGATTCCTTTTGCACTCTGTTTATTGACTCATGTTTATTCTGTTTGACTTGTATATGTGCAATAAATAAACAAATCAAATATACCAGAAGTACACTGAGACTTAACATGCATACAATAACATAACAAGGGTATAAAGTGGTTCCAAAGACAATTAAACTATTTCAGAACCATTGCAAAATAACCTGGAATGCCTAAATAGCCCCCAACTTTCCTAGCTTCATTTTACAAGTATTGCAGTCTGTCTGTTCTGTTAGTAGTTAAGATTTATCTCTTCTGTAATTTGCATTCTTGTGAATTGTTTAAATTGCATAAATGTACACTGTAACCGGTTGTGGTCCGTCAACCGGATTGTTTCAATAAATAAATAAAAACATATATCTAATTTAATAACTTCTGTCCCAAAGTTTCCTAAATAATTAATTCATACCTATGTCTCTGACTTTTCTTGTTTGGTGCTACTTCTAAAAACATCTCCCACGGTAGTGCTTCCATTCCAGTGATCAGGGATGCCACTCTGAATTTCGAAAAAAGGTCAGATCGGGTCGAAAAAAGGCTAGAAAAGGCTAGATTGAGAATTTTTTAGAAAATACATGGATCTTGGTTTTCTCGCGCTTGAAATTAAAATTTCTTTTGAAATTTTTTAGTCATACGACCAAAATTTGCTTCCTTTCCCGAGAAAATTTCTGATGACCTTTTTTAGTCTTTCGCTCCAAAATAAATCTATAACTTTTGGTGTCCGTATTCACAACATTTTCGACTTTTTTCACGCCTTTTGTGCATTTTCACCTAGCAAAACCAATTTTTATGCATAAAAAATGGGAAAAAATCGCCGTGTGAAAAAAACCTAGATCTTGACGAAGAAAACCTAGAAACCTAGATTAGACCGAAAAAACCTAGATCTATGTGGAAAAAGCTATGAGTGGCAACCCTGCCAGTGATAATCTTGCAAAATTCGATCAGATCTCCTCTGCTCCTCCTTTTCTCCAATGTTCCTAGTCCACCTTTTTCAACCTTTCTTCATAACTGAAATCCGTGTAACCCCAAATACCACATCTTTAAAATCCACATCATCCAAATAAACACTGATTAACCAACCCTAAGTAACAAGCGTATCTCCAATGGGAGACAGTTCCAGACAACTTTGAAATCCACATGATCAGCCAACTTAATTCAATATAAAAAAACGGAGTCATATTGTGTAACGTTACCTGGCAACGGCAGCAGGCCACGCGTTGCACAACCCACTGACGGTGGCTCCACGCGTTGTAGTTGCTCGGATATTTGTCGGCAGCACGTTGGCAGACCGCCAGCTCCTCCTCTGCCAACCGGTGCCTCTCACTCGAATGCAAAACCTCGGAGCATCTCCGGTTATCTGGAGAGAAGTTACGCGCTTCCCTCGGAGAATCATGGGAAGGCACGTCGTCTCTGTTGTGATTGGTCGACATTTCGTTGGTCAAACATGAATCAACGGAAAGATTCAGCGTCGTTTCCGTTTCGTCAGTGTTTCCTGACGAATTCGAGCAGAGGGTAGGAATAGATGCGTTGGAAGTGTTCACGTCGTTTAGATGCCGCATGATGGAAGACTCCAAAAGCCAGCGTCTGCAAGAAAATTAAAGACGATGAAGCTAGAGTAATTCTCAATTTTTTAGATGTGACTTAATAAAATCGCTTTGTGCTAATTTTCCTTCCGCTATATTTTTTTTAATCGTCAAAAACAGTGGGTGGTCTCACTGAAAGTGATGTAACTGTTGTTTTTCCGAACCATTTTGTTGACATTTGGCCATTGTACATAAATATGAATTGCCTTTAAGCATGTAAATTTTCATTTAAAAGTTCTTACTTCTTGCCAAGATATGGGCAAAAAACCTAGGGGCACTATTTTTGGACCACCCTTGTATATATATACACTATTATACAGCTTCTAGAACTGCCATCATGGAAAGCAAAACCCTGAATGAAATGAAGGAACGTTCCATTGTTACCTGTGCACAAATGTTTCACAGCTTTTCGGATGTTTGGTTAGGATGAGTCGAGAAAGCTGGAGGTCAACTGCGATCTTCAGCAGATCCTTCAGGATCATCTCCTTCCTGTTGGGAGCAGAATATACAAAAACAATTAAACACAGATAACAACTGCCCACACTTAACCCTTTGAACCTAGCTGACCGCTTTAGCGGGACGTTATCCACAGAGTTACGAGAGCTCAGGGTTCAAAGGGTTAACCTACATTTCGCTAATACAAACACAACCTACAACCAGTTCACAAAGTTCTGCCATATGGCAGATGCAACTGCATTGGACAAATCCATTTCTATTTTGATCACATACCAAAAGGTTGGCATATTTCCTAACTACCGGTATATTTTGTCGTTAACTTACTGTCACTGATTATCAAATAAGCATGAGTGCATGTGTGTGTGTGTGTCTGTGTGTGTGCAAGCGCAAAATTGTGTATGTATGTACCCATATATCTGTGTATGTGCACTTGTTATAGCGCCACTTCAAGATTTCTTCTTAGAAGTGTTCCCAACTTACTGACAACTTCATCGCGGACACTGAATCGGAGTTTCACGCTGAAATGCTGAGCAATTGCAAGCGAAGGACTTGCCCAAGATCCCTACATGGTGACTTGAGTTGGATTCCAACCTGTAACCCTCCGGCTGCAAGGTTACGAACATACCCAGTACACCACCGCAACCCACAACATTTTAAATTCTGATTAATATTTTTAGAGAATTTTAGGTATGCGTTAAGAAACTTGCTCAAAATATCTGTACAAACCTGATGTTCCATGCAGTAATGCAATCAGGAACCAAAAGAAGCATGCACGTTGTTCGAGAAGAAAGCCAGTCCTTATCTTAACATGAAAAAAGAAATGGCACATATCATCATATCAAAATCTATCTACTTAACTTATCATATCAAAATCCAGTCTCTTAACTTAACCCTATCTTGTCTTCAACGTGAAGACGTCTTGTAAAAGCCTCATCGTCAATGCACGTTTGATGAAAGAGAGAAAAGAAGATCTTGTTTAAACTAATGAACTGCTTTGACAGAAATGTTAATTTAATTATGGTACAGAAAGTAGTATATTCATTCAATGTCATCTCAGAACCTCCATATAACAGCAGCAATCATAAAGCCCTAATTTACACTGTAACATTATTCAATAAGTAACAATAAGGTTTGTAGTTCTCTCCAAACATTTTATAAAATCCATTAGCTATCGTGGTAAAACATACTTGTAATACATAGAACACAGTTCAACACACGTGTTGTTCACTCATGTTATACTAGATACAATAATATACAATTATACATTAAATAGTTCAACTCAGTTCAGAGAAGAGGTTTTAGGTTTTATATACCGGTACTTTACGATAGAACTAATGTTTCCTTTGCTCTGCTGAAGCATCATGAATTTCTCGGCTTCCTTTTACATAGCATACCTGTCTCTGAAACCTTTTTCCCGCATTGGCGCCATTTCTTGAGATCCTTTGCCGCACTGCAGTGCATCAGTGCAGCTCCCCACGACTCGATTCCCAACTTGTGATCAACAAGTTGGACAGGATTTCGATTCTGAATCGACTTCGGAATCGGAAGAATGTCATACTCATCACTGAAAGATCAAAAAATCAAGATAAGTGGCTATTTTTACAAATCCACAGAAAAAGCCAAATATAATTATTTACTCAGGGCTGTCACGCTGAAAGTGCCCCAAATTGCTCGTACTGTCTCTGCTTACATGCGTGATGTGCTGCATTGGTTGCCAATAGCCCAACGCATCCATTACCGCATTGCAGCCCTTGTTTCTCGCTGTATACTTGGTTGTGCTCCATCTTACCTGCGCGTCCTTTGTCATCCAGTCTCTGACATTGAAGCGTGTCGGGCCCTTCGCTCCACTGCGAAGGGACAACTGCTTGTTCCACGGGCTCGCTTAGCTACCAGACAGCGCCGAGCCTTCTCGGTTGTGGGGCCTTCAATCTGGAATGACCTCCCCCCAAACCTCCATCTCCTTCACCTGTCTAGTCAATCTTTATTTCTCAAGTCCCTTAAATCTTTTTTCTTTAGTCATGGCTGGGCTGGGAGTGCCTCTGAGTAGTTTCTTGAAGAGGCGCTATATAAATTCTAATGAATGAATGAATGAATGAATGAACAGAAAGTGCTTGTGGCAGTTTCTGAATAGGCAACATGCAGGTAACAAGACACTAATTCTCCTAATAATTCTCCTAAATTACTTGAGACAATTTAACAATGAAATAAACAAATACTTTTAACTACATTTAGTCAATTCACATGAAAAGGTTATGGTTAGTGTCGTCATTAGATACTGCCCAAATATACTGCATATCCGGTCCCCGATACTATAGTTTGACTATAGTAAAGCATCGTCTAAAGTGCTACAGGCAACCTCGCATACTTTAAACAATTAAAATGGGAAAATGGGCTATGTGCGGCTTTGTTGCCTTGGTGTCCCAATCCCATTCCAATTTCTATCTATAACTTTATGGACGGTGCCTACGAATATCAAACCAACTTTACGCAGTGACTGGCAGTATGCGGTGTTTAGCAACACCTACAATTAATACACAAAATAAGCTTCTAATCTAGAACTATGCTAAACCTGAATAGCTCTGCTTAACATTTACATTTCTGGATCACTTTTTAAATGGTTGACTACGTTGGAGATGATCTTTAATCCTAAACAGTCAGCATCATCCATTTTCCCATCAATGTCAACAAATAAATCCCACGCTAACTGAAGTACTCGCTCGAGGCGCTGCAATCGCTCTAGTCCGCTGCATTGCCTCACGTGCCAAAATTTAGGGGAACTGGCCTTAAGCTAGACCTGACAGACAGTACTGTTAATGTAGACGAATGGCTAAAATCACTGTGTTAAAATTAAAAAGTTGCAACGATTAAATTTTTTCTGGCCACGCCATATGTCCAATTTCCTGTCTTCTGAACTTCGAACAGGCAACATGTTGTCGATGTAGCAAATTGCATACGAGGTCGCTAGCGCATCTTGAACCTTATCTGCACTGTCAGTTAGTTCGAGGCACAATCTCCAACCTTTAGAACCTACACCTGGAATATTACGATTGTGCATTTTATAGGCTGTGACAATTCAATGCAGGCGAAAAACGGAGCAACAGGCCTATGATAAGAAGACCATTCATAGGCCTAATAGCCTAATATTTAAGTGTAGTTTGCTATTTATCCTAAATAGAGTGATAATTGCCAGAAGTTGGATGCTCAAGTCCATAGGGCGAAACCTAGTCCTTCATAGGGCCCCACTTTAAAGTCTTCATTGCACATTCCAACTTAACATAAATCTGCCTCTGACACCCACTAATTAGGCTACTTTCTAAAATTTTCTATTAATAGGCCTAATACTCAAACCTTTGCATGCATAGACAACTAACTCAAGCTTCATGTTCACGAACGCCCTCTGGCGAATTCGTTACATATAAATTTCTAGGTACTAAGCTTACATTGAGTCGCTTAGGCCCTACTTTTATTTTAGTGGCAGAGCTTCCACTTTGTGAAGGCTTGCAACTAGGACTAGACTAGTGTGTTGCACTTCTCTAAAAGTCGGATTTAAATCTATCGGTGAGACTGATTTAGAAGTTAAACGAAGGCCTAGCTTAGGCCAGCGTTGTTTATTAAAATGTGCCACTTTAAAACCCATTAATAAAATCATTAGAAAATAAAGTTGGAACAAATATTAGCCTAGGCTTACAGCTACAAATTGACCTATTGGCCTAAATAGGCGACTGTTGTTGCACATTATGATGACGATTGACCAATCCTATATTTAGACGTCCATAGACCTACACATTCGAATTAATTCGGACTGGAAGCCAAAACTGACCAGGTAGCCCTGAGTTATAGGCCTAAATAGACTAAATAACCTTTCCTGTTTACGAACGCCCCCACTTTTTATAGCTTCTTCGAAGATCCATTTTTGATTTGAACAAACCGAAATACGACCCGGTAAACAGGCCTAACGAGGAATTACTATGTCATTCATAAACGCGTTCTCACTGAATGGAGTAGGCCTAGCGCCAAAAGCAGTAGGCGGAAATGACGACGGGCTGACGTCAAAGGTAAATAAAACGCAGACGACACACTCGTCACTGGTTCTCAGGAGTGGACGCTTCCTTCTTTGGACAACATATTATCCAGATTAAACGGAGGAGTGTTCCTCGGTGCAAACTATTCTGTCTTCCCACCATCATGAATATGACGAAAATACGGAGGCTCAAATGAGACGCTGCATGTAGGTCTTTGTAGGGCATTTTGTAGATAGATCTATGTATCCAAACGTAGCAACGGTAGCATTTAGGGTGAGATTATTGCCGAAGTTTGGGCGGGGGTTCAACCCCAACTCTTTTTACTAGAGTTCCATGGTAAAGTTTTTTTACACCCCGATTCCAAGTGGGCCTGGATCATAGTCCAATGGTTCTAGCCACCAGTTATTTTTCCACAAATCTCACACTGCATTGTGTGAGTATGTTAGCATGTAATTTAGTCTACATGTATGTATATAATAAGTGCACATGTATGCAGACACGTGAGTAGGCCTATGTAGGCTTGCAACACATAGGCCTACGCATGATTCGTGCATGCATGCAGATATAAATAAACACCAATGTTGGCTTGGCCGCTCTTGTCCTCCGTCAACTAACATATGCGTATAAAAGATGTTTTTCCGTAACTCGTCGTATGATTATTTTCTGAACAGGTCTACAGACCGTGAAAAATGGTGACCGTTTCGCTTCAGCTGTGCTTCTTCTTCTGTCTCGGTTGGCTGATTGTTTCGCCAGGCGTCGCAACTGAGCAGGTGAATATAACTAATAAAATAATAATTACAAACAGCGAGGAGTTTCTCATGATAACATTTTCATACATCAACGAGTTGTAAGCGTTTTGAAAAATTTACTAGAAACAGAAGAAACTTATGTTGTTTTATGGTTCTTGTCTTGGAAGCGTCGCTTCAGTGATTTTTCTCCAGAGCTGACTCCACAATCCACATGCGCCCCTAGTGAGGACAATAGTTAATGCAATGACTGCATCCTGTGGAACGATCATCTTATGCGACGATTTGAACGGTGATAACTGCTCAAAATGCTTTATCTAAATCATCGGTCTTTGTTGCCGAGAGTGGTAGCTGGTTACGATCTATTGTATGCCGAGACAAAGTAAAGTGAGGTCAACACTTCGTACTCCACGCTCAGAGGCGTAGCGACCGCCCTCCGTACCCTCCGATCGAAGGGGGCACCCGGCAAGGAAGGGGCCCCTAAAAGTGCCAAAAAATGAATGAAATGACTATAAATAAATTCAAAAGGTCATCAAATTTTTTGGACGGCGAATATAAAATTTTCCCCAGATTGTGGCCCAAAAAGGTCATCAACTTTCTCAGACTGGGAATATAAAATTTTTCCGACATTTTGGGCGGATGACTAAAAAAAGGTCGTCAGTAACTTCGGACATCATGTTCGGAGGGGGCCTCGTTCGTTGTTGCTATGGCCCTGTCCACGCTGCTTCTATGGTTTCTTAATCTAATGCTCTTCTTGTTCTTTTTCAATCTTATTTTTATAATCATCATCGTCGTCATCGCCATCGTCATCATCATCAGCTGCAGCAGCAGTATTAGCATCATCAGCACATCATCAGCATGAAAAATTATCTTCTTCATCAGCATCGTTTTCTTAAACGTTGATTCATTGTCATCGTAATCAAAATAAAAAAATCATAATTTTCGTCAGCAGCAGCATTATCTTCATTATCATCGTTTTCATCATCGTCGTCACTTGTTCTGCTTAAACTGCAAAGGTCTATATTTCGTTTATAATACGGCGCTTATTCACGAAAATTAGCCTAGGTTAAAACACTGCAACTCGTTATAGGCCTATGCAGGGGCGCCGTTAGGCGTACGCACGTACGCAAGTGCGTACAGCGGGGAAAGGCAAAAAATTTTTTTAAAATTGTAAATTAATAATTAAAGCGTGAAATATTATATGCGATGAAATTCTATTTAATCTATTTTCTGGTGATACCTCATAATCGCCAGTAGGCATATACGGCAGGGCTTAAAGTGTGCCAGGACGGTCATGGACGGCGTCCAGGCACTTATTTTCGAGGCTGGACGCCGTCCTGCCACTTATTTGGCCAGCACTGCCTGGACGGTCGTCCATGACTGCATGGACGGCGTCCATGCAGTTACGGACGACCGGCCATGACTGCCTAAAAATGGCTCCATTTGAGGTCGACACAGCAAAAAATGCGCTGGTCGCTGGGGCTCCGCCCCAGACCCCGCTGCGGGAGCTTACGATCAAGACAAAAACCTTTCTATTTTACACTAACATTTTGATTTCTATTGTTTCTAATCTCCCCTCCAAATTCAACCTCTCCTCCGCTTGCACTCACCTCTGCTGCTTTCCATTCACGACTAAAACCCGAACTCTTCAAGCTATTCTATCCAGGATCCAATCAGTTTTTATCCCCCAACTACCACCATCACCGACAACCACCGTACACCATGCTGTCTCCTCGGCTTGACCTCCCCGGATTTTGACCTGGCACCAGACTTGATTTGATATAGCGCCGGTGAATAAGCTGGTCTCCCTGACGTGTCTTTTGTGGGCGCTGAGAAATTCTCAAAGATTTACACTCCATTATCCTGGTAGTAGGCCTATAGCTTGCGACACTGAAAAACCACTTATTTTTGAAGTTTTCGCGACTACATCGTTCACAAATAGCTGGCAAAAACAGCCTAAAAATGGCTCAATTTGAGGTCGACACAGCCAAAAATGCGCTGGTCGCTGGGGCTCCGCCCCAGACCCCGCTGGGGGAGCTTACGACGCTCCCCCAGACCCCCTAGTCGGGACGGGCTTCGTGTCTTCGGCACTCGCAACTTCGCGCCTTCGGCGCCGACACTGACGACCAATTACAATACAGCGTCCTGGCACTAGTTTTTTGTACACTTTAAGCACTGATATACGGTATATAGTTATGTATATATAATAGATCTATATATATAAGCTCGTATATATCGACCGCTGTTCGCTTCATATTATTTTGTGGAAGTTGTGCGTACAGAAAAAAAATCCTGGCGGCGCCGCTGGGCCTATGAGAAAAAAAATTAATGTCTACTAAACCATCTGTTTCTGCAAAATTCTATTCAAAACTGTTAAACAGAATCATCTAGTGATAACAATAATAGCCTAATGGCCTTCACTGTTACCTTAAATAGCCAGTCATTATTGTTTCCTTTTAATGCAGACAAAGTAGAAAATAATATTGCCTTGCTATCTGCCATTTTGATCGTGCTTTGACACAGGACAGTTTACGGTATCTATAATAGACTATGAGCATTCGAGCCATAGGCTACTAGTGGACTGCTGTTAACAGGGGCAGATCGAAAAAGTTTTCCTTTGGATCTGCGTAAGGCTATCTCAAAACACTATGTAGCTTTGCGATTAATCCGAAGAGGAAACGAAAGCAGGTCTATAGGCCTACTTCCAACGATGGGAATGAAATGTTAGCCTACTACTAATTAGGGCTGCAATTCTGATTCTCCCCTTACGGGTACGTGCAGCGTTACACGTCACAACGTTTGAAAACTGTGCCAGATCTAGGGCAAGGAAGAAGCAGCCTCTCTGATTCATTGCCACAGATTCGTTGTTGAATGATTGTGTCGTCGTCGTCGTCATCGTCGTCGTCGTCGTCGTCATCATCATCATCATCATCATCATCATCATCATCATCATCGTCGTCGTCGTCGTCGTCGTCATCATCATCATCATCATCATCAATAATTATTAGGCTATGCTGTCATAATTGTGCTGTGATGTCCACTTAAGAAGTCTTAGGCTAATTGCGGGTATTTGAGACACTCATACTACATAGTAAGCAGATAATGAAAATAAGAGTACTAGCAATATTTGCATTAATAATCATATACCCCCAAGACTTTTTAGGAAATTGATTTTGAGATGCATAAAAAATCGCCACAGTTCCTTTGTGGTGAAATAGTCAAACAATTTATGAGAACAACAGGTTTTGTCTTCCTAAATTACGCCACAGAGGGTGTTCATTAGGCCTAAATGACTTTGTAGGCCTACCAAAGCTCGAATTGGTTAATAAGGAATATTCTTGCTCACTTCAATCAATCATCATCAAATGCCGAACCGGAAAGACGACGTTCCGAGTGTGCTTCATAACCTCGAATTTATAATTGCATCTAAAAACTTCTATAGCACTGTTTAACACTGTAGTCACAAACAGTTTTTTCTTCAAGGGGCGCTATATAAATTCCGACTGAATAAATAAAGCACAATGCATTATAATAGATGGTCGTTCAAAAGGTTTGTTATACACGATATATCCTCTTCCGAGTGTTAACATGGATGGACGCTGTACAACAGCATGACTTCGTAGGCATACATGCAGACATAGGCCTACTGCGTCTGTGAGTGAGGCCAGGGCTTTGTAACGTGCAGTTGTACACAAAATGTGCAGTTCTAACTGGATTTGTGCAGCTGTAGAAGCACTTCTGTACAGTTAAAACTAGCAAAAAATGGCCATTGTCCTTCGATTGGAGGTAGTCTATACCATGGAAAATGGGAAAGGAAAGAATCGGTTGTGCAGTTCTAAAAATGCCTTTAAAACAGCCCTGATCGGTGAGGCATCCATAGCGTCAAAAGCGTCGTTAAGCTTAGGCCCACGTACAGGCCGTTTAACAATGTTGCTCAAAAATCAATAACCTATATTATGCTTAATAGATCCACGCACAGAGGCCGATACGTTATAGTGAGTGTACGGTTTTTTTACATAGGCCTTCTGATTAATAAGTTCAACAGATAGTTGTGTATACATGCCTACATTCTGATGACTGTTAAGGCAGATAATTAATCATGATGATGTTAATCTGCATTTATACGACGCCATCGTATGCAATTTCAAGGAACATCCACACACACATGCACACGTACACAAGCCTACACATGCACCAACACCCACACACACACACACACACACACACACACACACACACACACACACACACACACATTATACAACATACATACACACGACTACTTTTTGCGCAAGTACATCTACAGTATAGTTGTAGGCGCAGAGCCACGCGATAAGCACACACAACTCTGACGCCCGCTTTCGTTTTAGGCCGCCAAGTGTTTGTAGGTCCACTGCACACAAGCAGAGGGTCATGTAGCCTATATAGTCCGGCTGGCACTGAGGCCTGCAGATAGGCCTATCCTTGTTCCGGCTTTATAGAAAAATATCCAGATGTATCTCTTAACTTTTATTAGACTTAATGTGGGCGCTACTCACTCCATGCATTGATGCAGCCAATTCATATTTCTGGTTGTTTGTTGTCATTGCTTTTGATATTGTTGCTGTTGCTCCAGTTGATGTATATAGCCTACTATTTGGAACTTTGTGGAGCCATCTTATAATTATTGTACTCTTCAAAAAGGATGCATTGAAAATTTTGGGGGGGATTGGCTGGTATCTTTTCAGTTCGGGGTTTGCCATTGTTCTAGAAAATTTGGGAATTATTTACAGAAGGCAGATATTTAAACCTTAAATGCTCCCATGATCTACCAGATCTGATGCTGTATAACCAGATGCTCCCCGGCTATCCCGACTGTTAATTTCTATTCACTACAAAATAATCATCGTTCTATTTCTTTTCCATTATCCGTCACCTGGGTGTCCGCATCTCCCTCCTCACCCCCTCACTCCCCAACCCAACCTCTCACGCAGACCACCCAGTAACGAGACCACCCACGCGGAATAATGACCACCGCCGACGCATCTCAACAACTTCCCATTCGCTAAGAGTCGTCTTCGTAATTGGTACTCCTCTGCAGCTACCGGTGGCGCCGCGCTGCGGCCGATCCAGTACACTGCATCTCACCAGCCACGTTTGTTGTATACTCGAATGTCCGGACGCCACCCAGTGCTTAGTCTTTGTGTACTAATCTCGTCAACTACGGATGACAAGATCCGACGCACGAAATATGAACGTGCGTTGGCGTATAGGCCTAATACCAATCTGGTCATCATTGGCTTTAAATATAGCACGACAGTCAATTTATAGTTATTGGGCGACCGCATTTTCTAATAATAAGACAATAATTTATATAGCGCCGTAGCTCAGCCGAGGCCGAAGGAAAGGGCGCTGTACACTGGATCACATGTTACCGTCAATTGTATGATTGTTTAAACAAATAAGTCTTGAGCCTGGATTTGAATCCCTCTAGAGATGGTGCAATGATGCATGCTTCACATGGTCAGGAAGACTGTTCCATGCAGGTGGCCCCGACACAGAGAAGGAGCGTTCTCCAAACCTTGTGGTTGACCGTGGGACCTGTAGCAGGCCCTCGACTATTTGCACTGTGGCTAAATATAGAAGAATAGGCTATAGGCTATGAATAAAACATACAAGTAAAAATGTAAATAAATATAGGCATAGGGCCTACAGTAGGATTAATATAGGGCCTTATAGGCTATGTCAAGTATTGTAGGTCTAACTTCTATTGCATCGTTTAAAACAAGCGGCAGGGTTTTTTAAAAGACACTTTTAGAACTGCACAAGCAGCAATTTGTTCTAGTCTGGGTTTGTTGACGAAAATTCTCAACGACGTTTTTTTAGTCGCTTGTGAAAATTTTTTCACCAAAAATGTCTCAAGTCACCGGCTGTCAAATCTGATTAGGCTAGGCCTACATTTTTTTCTTTGTTCAGTCGTTTGTCGGAAATTTGTCCCAAGTTTTCTCCAGAAAAGTCGCAAGTCGCCATACATAAAATCTGATGACCTTTTTTTAGTCGTCCACCTGAAATTTGCAAATCTGATCTTCATGCCTATTTTTCACCTTCGTTCCATTTCGCTCTTCTGTGGTAAACCGGCTGTAGTAGGCCTACCTTTTTCAAATGGTTATCACTGCACAAGATTGCTTTTATAACTGCAAAAATTCATATAGGCTACAACTTGGGAAATATGCAGTGTAGCCTATAGGCCTACTTAGAATCTAGGCCTACATGAAAAGTTCTCTTGACATAAAAATTCAAGACTTAAGATTTTCGATAAAGTGGAAAATTATTTACGAATGTTTATAATCGTGAATATCATCATCTGTGTTTATTCAGGAAGAAGTAAACGATACCGACCAGTCGAAGCATCTGGTTCAACACGAAATCGTAGCGAATGGAAAGAATTCGAAGGAAGATCACACCAACCACGAATCCGCGATTAGCAGTAGCAGCAGAAAGCTGACAACTATAATATCACCAAGACGAAATCGGTCCATGTGGCATCAAAACGACTATTTATGCGATATTCAGCATGTGTTGGACACGGTTCGAGCCCTGGCCGATCATAGGATGTCACTGGAAACGATTCTTCGAATCTGTTCGATCAGAACTGGCTTTTTGGCTAACAGAAAACTGGGTTCTACGAGGATTCTGAGAAGAATTGAACGAGATGCTATTCTGCCACAGCAATCGATGATCTACTTCAACAATCCCAAACACCTCAAAAGGATTCTGAACATTTTAAGACAGGAATCGAAGTTGGGTACTGAAAATCACTCCACCCGATTAGGAAGGTTGTCAAAAATCAGCAAACGATCAACCGATGGGTTAAACGAATTCGCTGAATTCAAAGACAAAAGACAACCGTTAGATAGAATCGATGAACCAAGTGAATGGAGAGACAAACTTCGGCCAAAATACGCTCGGTACTTTGAGAAGAGACAACCGTTAGATAGAATCGATGAACCAAGTGAGTGGAGAGACAAGTTGCAGCCAAAATACGCTCGGTTCTTTGAGAAGAGACAACCGTTAGATAGAATCGATGAACCAAGTGAATGGAGAGACAAGTTGCAGCCAAAATACGCTCGGTACCTTGAGAAGAGACAACCGTTAGATAGAATCGATGAGCCAAGTGAATGGAGAGACAAGTTGCAGCCAAAATACGCTCGGTTCTTTGAGAAAAGACAGCCGTTAGATAGAATCGATGAACCAAGTGAGTGGAGAGACAAACTTCGGCCAAAATACGCTCGGTACTTTGAGAAGAGACAACCGTTAGATAGAATCGATGAACCAAGTGAGTGGAGAGACAAGTTGCAGCCAAAATACGCTCGGTTCTTTGAGAAGAGACAACCGTTAGATAGAATCGATGAACCAAGTGCGTGGAGAGACAAACTTCAGCCAAAATATATTAATCGGTTCTTTGAGAAGAGACAACCGTTAGATAGAATCGATGAACCAAGTGAGTGGAGAGACAAGTTGCAACCAAGATATAATCGGTTCTTTGAGAAGAGACAACCGTTAGATAGAATCGATGAACCAAGTGAGTGGAGAGACAAGTTGCGGCCAAAATACGCTCGGTTCTTTGAGAAAAGACAACCGTTAGATAGAATCGATGAACCAAGTGAGTGGAGGGACAAGTTGCAACCAAAATACGCTCGGTTCTTTGAGAAAAGACAACCGTTAGATAGAATCGATGAACCAAGTGAGTGGAGGGACAAGTTGCAACCAAAATACGCTCGGTTCTTTGAGAAAAGACAGCCGTTAGATAGAATCGATGAACCAAGTGCGTGGACAGACAAGTTGCAGCCAAAATATATTAATCGGTTCTTTGAGAAAAGACAGCCGTTAGATAGAATCGATGAACCAAGTGCGTGGAGAGACAAACTTCAGCTAAAATATATTAATCGGTTCTTTGAGAAGCGCCAACCGTTAGATAGAATCGATGAACCAAGTGCGTGGAGAGACAAACTTCGGCCAAAATACGCTCGGTACCTTGAGAAGAGATAACCGTTTGATAGAATCGATGAACCAAGTGAATGGAGGGACAAGTTGCAGCCAAGATTCTCTCGACCAGTTCAAAACCAATTACGTCAGAATTAAATTACACATAATGACATCTCGGGCTTTCACCTTTGTCAACTTATGTGGCAAAATATAGGGCCTATATTTATTTGCAAGCTAGTCGAATGGTCAACTTCAGTAGAAGTGTTCAATGAAAAATAATTAGCAATTCACACTTCTCAATAGGCCTAACCACATATACATGTAGGCCCTATATGTTAAGCATTCCATTTCAAACGCTGAAGGATATTGAGGGGCTCATAATAATAAGTTCAATTTGGTGTAATAAAATGTTCATATGGTATTTTTACAGATCTATTATTATATAGACCTACAGTAAATAGACCTATGAGTCTTTTGTCCTTCGGTTTAATGAAAGGCGTTGCCATTGCCAGAACTTGAACCTGCATTACTTTTTCTTGGTTTATAAGCTTACCAGGCGAAGTTATATATGAAAAGACGCTCAATTCATTTTTATCTGGACGAATAATTTCTGCAAAAACGTTCTCTTTATTATTCTTCACTTGCAGCATTTGTGTGGAAAAGAAAACAAACTTGGCAAAAACAAACGCATGGACAGAGTTGCTTCAATTTCTCGCTGGCCACAGATGATCTTTCTAAACGCACTGGGGAAACAATGTAGGCCTAAGCAGATGAATTACAATATAGCCTATTAGATATCGCTGTGGTATATTCTATTGTTTCCCTTTGCCTCGCGTTAAGAACGGTAAAATGTCGTAGGTTAATGTTGTTTCCCGTTACTGAAGATAGCCTACATTTTATTGATGCATTTTGCTCAGGTCAATAATAGGTCTTCAATTCCACGTCAGCCATTAATTGGAAATAGTAGAAACTTCACATGTGTTACATGTTTAACGACACTGCCATAATTATAATTATCAAAGATGATTAGTGTCGCCACGCCATTTAGGTCCCCGTGGACGGACCGTGCTAGCCCGAGATTTTTGAATCTCTGAAATAGCCACCTTCGGTTATCGAAACCGCGGCCCGCACGCTCTATTTCACAAAGTAGCGTGCAGACGCGCGGCCATCGACCTTACCGATGTAGCCAAGCGAGCCTGCAGTTAGAAACTTCAGGTTTTTTTAACGACCATGTATGACCAAAGCTAGGGCCTTTACAGTCGGAGGCAGAGTACAACCTCTCACTCCACGTTTATATTGCGACCGAGCCACCCGCAGTAAAGATCCGAGAAATTAATCTCTGATAAACCGACCGACCGGGAATCGAACCCGGACCGCCGGCGTGGCGAGCGGGCTACAACCCACTCGGCCACGCAGGATCTCTAAACTTCACAGAAGTTCACAGTCTTATAAAGGCGCGAAGCCAGGGTCATCTGACCACGGGGAAGAAGTGAGAGGTGTTCATAATTGAAGTATACATGTAGGTCTATATAGGCCTACTGCTTGGAAAACGACAACCCATGCAATTATTTACAGTGAGCCATAACAGTCTGGTAGCTATACGGACGTCTAGGCCTACGTGGCAGCTCTGTGAAGAGAACAGGAATTACTTTGATAATTAATTATTATAATAGTCTATAGCCTATAATCATACCACGGAAATTTTCAGGCAGACACCAAGCTTGCTTATCTCTTCCCTTCCTTTTCCTGTCATGGAAAGGTCACAAAAACTTCTAGCCAGAATTAGACCTAAGCATAAATTTGCTGACGCGTAGAAAAAGGCATGTTTGTGCGGCTTCGGATTCGCTTTTTTAGAATGGACTCTGTTCGTTTAAACTTTAAAGTGATCGCAACGTGCGTTACTTTTGGCGTAGGCCTATACAGAATCCAGGGAAGAGGGCAATCTATAGCAGGCAATCTATTTAATTAAGGAATGTCTATAACTGCGCAACCTTTCCTCCTTCCCCCATTCTCTATGATAAAGTTATTCTCAATCGGATGACAATGAACATTCCAACTACCACCACAGGGCTTTTTTAACGAGCAGTTGTAGGCTACACGAAATGTGCAGTTATAAATGGATTTGTGCAGTCGTAGAAGCACTTCTGTAGGTCTACAGTTAAAACTATGAAAAAATGGTCATTGTCCTCCGATTGGAAGTAATTTACCGTGGAGGATGGGAAAGGAAAAGAAGGGGTTGTGCAGTTCTAAAAATGCCTTAAAAACAGCCCTGGTAGGTTTGTTGAAAGGAGTGGAAAGGTCCTTCCTCTTACGAGATTCACACAACCTCATCGCTGAAATTAACGAGTCTAGCGCACTGTGCTGCAGCATCAGTGTTTAATCTGGGTCCATGGCATCCATGCTTTGGGGGATTCGGGTTTGGGTTTCTGGGGAGGGGGCGGGGGTAGGGCGATAAAACGTCCGTTTTGGCCGGACATTTTGAGGACGTCTGTGTCGACGATGACTTTTCATCGGAATTTTGTGGGTCATTAATTTCCGCAAAAATCTACATTTTTGGCTACGAAAAAAGCAGATGACCTTTTTTTACAGCCTTATTTGCATGCATGAACGTCATCGCGATGTTTCCTGTCGGAATCTAATCCTGGGGAAACTTTCCTTTCTCACCCCCCACCAGAGACGTCTAGATTAACAGTTCTTCAACATTTTGCACTCAAACTCAGTCGGATCCGTTTTCGGAATCGGACAGCGAAAGGAACGACCGTGGTTTTCTGCAGAGAGTGTAAGCTTATGGTTTTGTTTCTGTGTGTGCTCTGACAAAATAATTCAGTTTCCTTATTGGTAACAACAGTGCTGAGCAAATTTCTTTTAATGTGAAAAGAATCTTTATCACATGGAAAGCTGTAGCTGAGGGGTGTTTTGGGTGTTTCAGCACCCCCGAAATGGAAAAGCAATAAAAAATAATATAACGCATTTACTAGCACACGATGTGAAAACCATTAAATAAAACCATGAAAGCACCCACCGAAATGAAAAATGTAAAAAAAATAATAGAATGCATTAGGCCTATGCATTCACTAGCACATAGGCTAACGGGGAAACATGAAATTAGGCGAAAATGGTAAGAAAACCGTTTCGACGACTAAAAGAGAAAGGTCGTCAGAAATTTTGACGACTAAAAAAAGGTCTTCAGAAATTCTCCCCCGAAGAAACCCCCCCCCCAAAATCAAATCTTGGCTACGGCCTTGGGCCAGCATACACGTTCCAGTAAAAATAGGCGACTATTATGTAAATGCGTCAACTCAGCGTGTTACAAGCAGGGCTTTTAAAAAGAAATTTTTAGAACTGCACAACCGGGAATATTTTGACATTTGAGGCAATTTTTCCCAAAAATTTCGAAAAAAATCTGATGACCTTCCCTCCGCCATGTCCTGTTGCATATTTTCCACTGCAGTGACTGCACACGCCATTCGATCCGCTTTCTTCTTTCACGGTGAACCGGCTGCACTTAGGCTACCTTAATCTAATGTTATCACTGCACATTGCACAAGAGTGACAAGACGACTTTTAGCCTACAAGTGCACAAATTCGTTTTGAACCGCACATTTTGTGTAGAACTGCACGCCTAAAAGCCTTGCTTAGGCTTACAGGGTTGACCACGAAGACTTAGTTCTTGTGAAATTAATTTAAAGCATTATGTGGTTGAAATTCACTGGGCATACGGCATGTGTGAATTACCTTTATGAATTTTAGCCGTGAAGGACGCCCCTATCTGAGAAGCATCCATTAGCCTACTGCACAGACCTCTTTACCACACTGCATAAGCCTCAATGCAAATATGCCAATATTATACCGTGGTACAGCCACATCTAGAACAGCTATCTCTCTGTGTGTGTCTCTGCCTCTGTCTGTACGCCTAACAGGCTTTTAATTACGACTTGTAGCTGGCCGACTGCTAGCGATCATGTGACACATGTGAGGCCTTTGTAGGTCTAAACAAAGGATCAATAGGCCTATGATAGACATAACAGATACAACCTGCCCGTATAATAGCCTACGTAGATGACTGCATGCGCTCCAGTTCCAATCTCGGAGACTTTCATATCCGGACACTACGTCTAGAACCCGAAAAGCTCGGTTCCAATACCTGAACAGGAGCCACTGTGACCATACGGCAACAGCGCGTTGCAAGCAGCATGTACTTCGACCCTTAACCTCGTAGGATTTTCAATAATAGACGCCAGCCAGGGCGCCCTACAACTACTACTACCACCACTACTACTACCACACAGCGTCGGCGGCGCTTCATTTTATACAGTTGAAGCCTGCGTGCCGTTTTGTGTGCATGCACGCACTAGTAATACTGCGAGATAGGCTGTGTGTGATTCCGCTTCTAAGGCTTCTAAGGCTCGCTTTTTCCAATCCAGAACACTCGTTCCGTTGCTAAACGATGGAAGTGGACCGAGATGTCCAACGCCCAAACTCTTTTCCATCTTCTACGTCGAATCCTAGGGTCATAAACGTGCGCGTCAAGGTTATTATATTGAACCAGTTGTCATAGGACTGTCGCATGCAAACGTACACGGGTTGAACAGGATGACTATTGCTACACGCAGTCAAACGCAGATAACGAAAACTTTACAGAATTTTCGTTAAACCCGTTCGCCAGCGACACTCGTCTATTCAGCCCGCCCGAAAAGCACGTCCTGAAAATAAAGGTCGTCACGTGGTACAGGTTAACGCAGGCCGAGCGTTACGTCATGCTGCATGCTGGCACCCCTGTCGATAGGCGAGTCCACTGCAGTGCTGATGGGTCTATTATGGGAGGAGGACGTGTGTGCGCATGCCCAGAGCCATATGGACGCATAGCGAAGGCTTGTACGAGGTGAGTATTGATAGGACAGCCAGAATACTGAATCTTTGTGAAGGTAGAATCGGACGAAATTTCGCATCCGAACGCAAATCATTGGCGACGATGATCGCATAAGTGGCGGCCCCAACGAAAGCCGAAATGAAAGCAGAGAAATGGACGACAACAGCTAGAAGGATCCTTCTTGCCAGCTCTATAACACGACCGCCTCCGTATTAGCGTTGCGCGTCGAGCAATATATATCTGGGAGGGAGCGTTCTCTTTCGCCTACTATTTTTAGACGCAACTGGCTGCGATGTTGGGTCGCAGTTGGTAAGTGAACGGTCCGTTCGGGGTTCGATTTCTCGCTATTCTGCAAAGGAACGCGTACGGCGACTGGTTTTTCGTGTAGATCGAAGATCGGAGCGTCCGCTGATCGTGAGTTTTTCGATTTCCGATTGGTAGTTTTTATGATTTTGCGATTTTAGCGAGCGCGGTGATGAAATTGCGTTTGGTAATATCGGGCGAATAATAACGACGCCAGCCTATGTCGGAGAAATACGTGGCGGCGGCGGCGGACACAACATTGATGTGTTTGCCAGTCGGGCTTTGCTTTGTCTTTTGTGGCCTGAAACTCTTTGTACAAGTGGTGGACGGATACTTGGAAGGTGACGCCATCGTAATGGAAGGAATCGTAGAAGTGGGACGAAAGGGAAAATGGATGGAAAGACGTACAAAGAAAAAAGGGGTGGACAGACACACGGTCCGGCAGACATATACGTGGACAGACACAGAGACAGAGATAGACTGACACACAGATAGACAGACCAAACAGGCAGACAGACAGATGGATAGGCGTGTAGACACGTATACAGACAGACGGCCAGAATCACTGATGATCGGTGTTGGCTCGTGACTGGCTGAATGCTATCATGCTATTGATTGCTACTTGGGCGATGGTATTTAAAATGGCGTCAACGTAGTGTAAGTCTGCCTTTCGCGTCAGGCCATTTTAGGGGTCGTTGATGGGCTGGGTTGGTTCTGTTCGGGTTAAGGGGTTTAAATCGGAATCTTGTTGACAGTTGGCTGTGAGATAGTTTTTGTTATTGGCCGCTCGGGCATGTGACGATGCTAATAACTGTTCGTCAAGTTCTGAAATGAATTACTGAAGGGGAAGTTAAATGGTAGAGGTGGATTTGAACTTGTTAGTTGAGTTGCTGATCTGTGGAATCATCATGCACTCTATCTTTGTGATGTTTGTAATAAATGGGCTCCCTGTGGTTCAACATTGCCTTATTTAGTGCCATGATGCCATCTTTTATTGCTTAAGTAGGCCAGCTTAACAATATTCTCATGTCTTCTTGTATTTCATTGGAGGGGGCTTAATAAATAAATAATAAGCAAACAATATGACATAGTGTAGCTCAGAAAGACTTGCCGACTACTTTACTCGTCGTGTGAGTGACCCGCAGCACATTGCAATGATCAGTGTCGTGATTTGATGAACATACTGAACTTCTTTATCTTAGTAATGACAATGTGTGTTTCCAATCGCTAATTGATATTTCAGTCGAATTATTTTGTTTCACGAGTAAGTTAACATAATTACGGTGTATTTACACCAATTCTTTCTTCGCTATTTATTCAAGTGGCTATACATAGGATTTTAATTAATGAAGCACTTAATTAGAGGAGAATTTAGTATGTACTAAAGACTGTCATAGGTTGATTTTTTCCTACCCTATGTGTAGCGCTTTCGGCCTTAATTTCTCGTGGGAGTTCATTGTGCCTTACATCCTTGTCGCTTATACAAAGAGAGACTGTTTATGACCTGCTAGGCAGATGTTGCTAGTTTTAAGCCCCAGTAGGTAAGATAATCTGTGTCTACTGAACTATGAAGCCACATGGGCAGTACTCTGTTATTCTCGAAATGAATGTAACACGATTTGAGATATTGACTGCAAGTCTGCTATAGCTGAGAAAACGTTTGAGTTCAGCTTTTTGAGAACAGCTTTAGATTGAGTTATGTGTGGGATGGGAAGTGTTGGGTTTTAAATTAGAGTTTGTTCTGTGCTTTGTCAGTTTTCCTGTTTCTGTGCTTTGCCATTTTTCTTGTGCAAAACATATAAACTCTTTATCATATTTTCTGATTGTTTCCCATTGTGAGCAACTTATTGAAAGTTTACTGTTTATGCTAGAATATTCTCACTAAATATTGTCCCACTGCTGAGCAACTTCTCAGGTTGATGCTTTCATAGGCCTACTAAGAAAAATATCTGGTGACTTTGAACTTAGCATTTAATTACTAGGCCTACCTAGAAGACTGCACTAATTGGATGAATTCACTAATTGGATGACTGCACTATTGCTAATGAACATTCAATCATTCTATGATGTTTCTACACCAGAGTATGAGTCTTCTGTGACCAGTTTGACTACGAATATACGATGCACCATCTATCTATTCATCTCACATTGATCTGTGTTGACCTGGCCTTGACTTGTGTTGACCTGACCCAGTATGAGAATTGTAGAAAAATGACTGGAGTTTGATTTATATGGACTTGAGGTGCGCAATTAAGACTTTACTGTGGAGTCCTAAGAAAAACTGGAGAGTTGAACCACACAACCCCCCACCCCTCGGCAATTCTCACCCTGATCTGACCTTGGCTTACCTTTAGGTCTACTGTACCTTACCTCACCTATTCTGATATTGTCCAGCTTTATGTTACCCGCTTTCGGGAATTAATATAAGCACTTCTGTACTTTACTTCCGTGAAATTGACTGTGGTGCTGTAGCCTACTATAACTAATTTATAGGATCTATAGGGGTGTTTTCTTTAACCCGTTGTACTTTGTCACACCTCTTCGTTTACTACCTCAGGTAACTTAACTACTTTGCTGGTAATAATATAAACATGTCTGATGTAGTCCTCGTCATATAATTATAGATCATGGAAAGCGGATAAACATCTATGGCTACAGACTGTTCTTTCTGTATGAACATTTTGGACAACAATGTCTAATGTTAACAAACATTACTTTTACACATGTAATTAGGTGTTCTCAGGAAACCATTTTGTTGCTAGTAATTGTTGTCGTAATTGGGAAATTTATATAGCTCCAACTCAAAAGAGGAATCAATCAGAGGCAGTTTATGATGTTTTTCTTGCCAATGCTGTCCGACCTATAGACATTCAAACTTTATACTTTGGAGCTAGTAGACAGGAACTTGGCCTTCTTTGGCTCGCTTCCATTGGTGTTGAAAGCCATTTGGTTTTGTTTTCTGAAGTGGCGATTGGATCTCATGGATGAAACTGGTTAAGGTCTATAAGTTTTGTTGTTTTAAAGCGAGCTTAGGCTTTGGACATGGAGTGCAAATTCTTTGCCCTGGACTTGGGCTCTTATGGTCCTAGCTACACTGCTGTGATGGTTCTATTTTAATTTAGATTATTTTGTTTTTTTGCATCCATTGGTTTTCCCCTCAATCCTGCAACCAGGAACAGCAAAAAAATCCATTTGCGTTATCTTAGTCGTAATGGATGTTTTAGAGAAGTCCTCAAATGTTTCTCATGTGTGCTTAATAGTGCATCTGTGGTTAGCACGTTGAACTCTCAAGGAAGAGGATGTGGTTAAAATCTTTGTCAGGGTAGAAATTTGGTTCGAGGGTTCAGCTCCACCTGACCCCCCCCCCTAGCTGACTCGGCTCTAATGAGTACAACGACTGTACACTGTGGGTGGGAAGATGAGACGGCGAGGGAGAGGACTGTCCACCCACCCTCATATGCTGAGGCTAAGAAAATGAAGTCAATAGCATGGCTGCCTCAGGGGTTCCCTTAGGGGTTTACATTTAGAGATCTACATTTAGGGGTCTACATTTAGGGGTCTACATTTAGGGAGGGGTTCCATTTCAGGTTTACATTTAGGGGGTTTACATTTGGGGTGTACGTTTAGGGGTTGCCATTTAGAGAGGGGTTCCATTTCAGGTTTCCATTTAAGGGTTTAATTTAGGGTTTCCATTTTGGGTTTTTTCATTCTTAAGTATTGATGTCTCTCTCTCTCTGTCACATTTCTGTGAGAAGATGTGTTTGACGATGCCCGACAAAAGTCTGTTGATTATCTGTCAACAAAAGTCTGTTGATTATTTGTCAACAAAAGTCTGTTGATTAGTTAATTATTAGTCTTGTGCTGCATTTTCCCACTGTATGATATGTTTCACAACATTGTCAAGCAATAAGCTATTGAGCAATGATCATGTCATCATAGTTACAATTCTCTGCAATGACCTATGCATGGGGGGGTGGCAAGTTATAAACGTCTGTCACCAGCAGCTTGGCATTGCATCATATCATCATATCACATATGAGACTTTATAAAGTACTTCTTACAGTACAGGTTATTCAGTCAAATTGAGAGTGCCTATGATTAACCTGTAATGTACGAGGCACTTTATAGATTCTTAGGAACAATACAATATCAGGCTGTGTAATTTGATACTGGTGTTGGTTGCGAAGTAAATACACTCACCCCCTTGACCAAGGACCTTGGATGTCGACATTTGAAGACTCATTGGTCTAAAAAATTGTTGATTATCACCCTTAGTCCCACCATGGCCTTGGGCTCTAGCTTATGCAAACAAGGTACACACGAATTCATGAAGTTTTGCAAGTGCATATCTATCCCCCCCCTTAGCCTACATGTTGAGCGTACATGGGGCGGGGTTACAGATCTATTCAACCCTTCCGCCATGAAATATATAATCGTTGTAAGAGAGTTAGCATTTCAGCACTTTCTCTGCGACCAAAATATGAAACCCCTCTAAATGACAACCCCTAAATGGAACCCCCTAAATGAAAACTCCCCAAATGGAAACCCTAAATTAAACCCCTAAATGGAAACCCTGAAAAGGAATCCTCCCTAAATGGGAACTCCTAAATGTGAACCCCTTAATTTGAACCTCTAAATGGAACTCCTAAAGGCACCCAAATTGTAAACTCCTAAATATAACCCCAAAATTATGTAAACCCACCTAAAATTCCCCTAAACGAAGCCCACTAAATGGAAACTTATCTGAATGGAAACCCCCTAAATGAAAACCCTTATAAATGGAACCCCAAAGTTGTTTCTTGACTATACAACCATCAGTGTGGTTTTGTCAATTTAAGGATCATGCTCTGTTTGTTTTGCTTAGATGTGGTCTTTGATCGATTGATTCCAGGTGCTATAGAAGTTTCGAGATTAGATTAAACCAAGGGCGGATACAGAAACTTTGGACGGAGGTGGGGGGGCAAAAAATTTCTTGAGACCTTGGCTCTGGGGAAAAAATCGCATCCGCCAAAAAAGTTGATGACCTTTTTTTCTTTCTTTTTTTAAAAGTCATCCAGCCAAATTGTCGGGAAAATCATACCACCATTTCATCCGCCAAAAAAGTCGATGACCTTTTTTAGTCATCTGTTAGTCATCTGGACAAAATTTCGAGTAAATCGTACCATTTCAGCAGCCACTGAAACCGAATGGGGGGGGGCCATGATACATGGGTATTTCTAAATGGGGGGCCATGGCCGGATTGGCCCCCCCTGGATCCGCCCCTGGAATAAACTACATAATTATTTATACAGACACTCGCACACATACAAACATGCAAGCAAACAGACAAAGACACAGACAAAGACAGACGAAAATCTTCGCCAGTTGATCAAGTTATGGATCTGGGTGTCAGGTCATAAACTAGGCTATATATATGAATGCTACGATAAACTGATGGAGATAAATATGCAGATATATTCAAGCAGAAACTCTTTATGTAGCCTACAGTGATTTAGTCCATCATTAAAGCACATACGTTACTGAGGGAATAGTGAACAGGGAGAGGGCCAGACATGACAGACATACAGACAGACACAGACAGACACAGACAGACACACACACAGGCAGACAGCAATTGACAGAGGTAGAGACAGAGACATTAGCTTGATGAGCAGAGTTTAAGAATGCAAATGAAGTTGGTGTTGTGCTGCTGATAGTGATGAACAGCATATGTTACAACTCAGTTGTAATGTCTTCTTCTTTCTGAGTTGAAAAGCTCAGAGGTGCACTTTGAAGCCTGCAAACAGTCAACATTGCGAACCACAGGTATAGAGAGTGGTGGTGGTGGTGGTTTTAGAGATAATTCTCAGCTCAGGTTGAAAGAGAGGCTCGGTAGAAGAAGAAGAAGGAGGAGGAGAAGAAGAAGGAAGAGGAGGAGCAGGAGAATATGGAGAAGGAGGAGAAAGAGAAGGACGAGGAAAGGAACATGAAGGAGGAGAAGAAGAAGGAGGAATAGGAGAAATGAAAGAAGAAGGAGGAGAAGGAGGAGGAGGAGGGAAGAAGAAAAGAGAGGAAAGAGGAAGGAAAAAGGAAGAAGGGAAGGAGGAGGAGGTGGTGGAGGAGGAGGAAGAAAAAGAGAAGAAGGAGCAGGAAGAGAGGGAAGAGGAAGGGAAGAGGAAGGGAAGAATGAAAACATGTGGAGGAGGAGGAGGAGGAGGAGAAAAGGAAGAAGATGGAGGAAAAGAAGTAGAAGGGCTAGCTTAGTGGGGCCTGCTGTTCTTCTTAAATTCTTTCGTTGTAATCAGGTCAGCCCGCATGTGAGGCCATTGTTTGAGGTCCATATATACCATAATGATGGATACCATTAGGAGGTCCTGACGTTGGATCCGGAATCTGCTTATTCATGAGATGAGAATCATCTACTTATACATAGATCTTCAGTTTACTTATTTACTTACTTACTTTTGAAATCTTCATATTATATGAAAAGTAATTTAAGAGATCTTCATGAGATAATCAGCATGATGGAAACAGTCATGAGACTCATGACATGTGGTAATGCACAGGAGGTATGTGACTGGTTTTTGCTTGTGCACATTGAGTGCCAGCTGAAAAGGGGATTTGCCAAAAGGCGCCTCTGAGTATGTACCTTCAATTCTCACTTTATATATTATCAGCATCGTGAGAAGATACAGATATAGACTTACAATGACATTGGATGTGACTCAGCACTTGCCTTACTCACTGGTTTCTTTATTTGCCATGTTAGTGGTTCAGCCTACACCATAATTATAGTACTCTCTCATTTCGATTTTGTAGATGGTTTTGTATTGTATTGTTGTTATCACTTCTCACAGCACTTCTCAAAGAACATGTGACCATACTTAAGGACACTTAATGAATTTAACTTATAATAAATAACAAAACAATGTTACAATGTAGTTATGTCTATGCGTTTATAAATATTTATGAATACATTGAGATATTTAGTATGTTGCCTTTTCGTGTAAACTCTTTTATGTGACATGTGACAAGAGTTCAGACTACATTTTGTTGGTGTTTGTGTAAGTATGTTGACAATCATCATCACTACTATCAGTTCCTCACGTCAGCCATTTTGGTAACAGTAACTACAGGATATATTTATTATGATCTCTTTTTCCTTGGCCATGTCCATTGTTCCCTTTAGTGTTAGTCCATGTGAAGGCTTTATCTTCATTTATGTTATCTGTCTGTCTGTGTCTGTCTGTGTCTGTGTCTAAGTGTGTCTGTCTGTGTCTTTGTCTGTGTCTGAGTGTGTCTGTGTCTGTCTGTCTGTGTCTTGTCTGTGTTTGTGTCTGTCTGCCTGTGTCTGTCTATCTGTCTGTGTCTGTCTGTCTGTCTGTCCAGAGTAGTCATGTGTGTTCTGCCTTTTGTCTTTATACTTGGATTGTAGAGCATTATATGCATTTCAAGTGCTTTACGTAGTGTTGCAGTCATTACAATATCCATATGATCTCTTTTATGTCAACAATGGACACTTGGCTTGTTGACAAATGCCTTACTTGCTTACTTACTTACATTCGTCGGAATATAAATAAATGTTTCATGTGAGTTGTCTAAGAATGGAAAGAAAAGCAGTCTCCCTTAAGCAAGTCTCAAGGCAGCCATAGGTAAGAATGAATTTATTTATTGCACACAACAATATTACTGTACAATCGTGAGACATTATAAGACCAATGCAGCAGGAGCCAGGAAAAGCTGATAGCCTCTCTTCCTTGAATATTTATATAAGGTATTAGATGCTTCATGTTGTTTGCCTGTGCATATGATACTGGAGGACAGTCATGTATGTATCTCTTCTATATCATCCTCCTACTGACAGTGTACAGTCGGTGTACTCGTTATGTCATTGTAGTGTACAGGTGGAGTAGATATCTAAAAATTAAATTTCTGTACTGGTGGGGCTTGACCAATGTCCCTTATCCCCCCACCCCCACCCTCTATGATTCTCCTCCCCGACTTCTTGGTTGGCAGTCCACCACTCTAGCCATTGGGGCAATCATGAATTTTCATTGTGTGAATGATTTGTAATAATCATAATGAAATTTCCTAATGTCATTAATTTGTCAGTTGTGATTAATTATTACAGGAAGTAGAACAATGAACCATGCTGGGAATATTTGGCCAAGTAGTCGTGTCATAGGCCAGAATGTCAGCAAAAAGCCACAAACTAAGCATTGTTGTTGGAGACTTTCCTATTAGATTATGTATTTTGTTTAGGCAATTTTTTAGTTGTTGTTGTTTCACTTGTTTGGTAATGTCTTTGATGTGTTGTAATAATTCGCACAGCATGTCTTGACTGATTGTCTGTAATCATAATTCATAAGGGTAAATTGTGATCACAGATTCATACAAGGCCACCGTGGGTGGTGCTATAAGAATTGGGTCATTTTCGCCAGACTTTGTGAAGCTTTCATGTGATGCAGTGAACCAGGATGTGAGTCTTAGACGTGCAGCCACGTTTTCACTGACTATATTCTGTTTAGAGAGGCCAGCACAGGATGGTTGTGTATGATTTATGGCCTCAGGCTTTGTTTTCCGGGTCTGGTAACGATCTTGACTGATTAAGGTCTTCACTGTGTCGACTGGACTCTGATCATTCTGGTGCGAGTGTCATGCGTGAATGCTCAGAGGTGGATCGTTTTCGTGAATGGAAGCCAGTACATTAGCCGCTGACTAATCTTACCTAATCTGGACACTGTTGTGTGCAATATTAGCTGTTGCAATGCACAGGGATTAGCCGATACTTGCTTATTTTAGTAGAAATCAGTTCCAGCAGTTATTATGTGTAAGTAAGTAAGTAAGTAGGTAGGTAGGTTTGTAGGTAGGTTTGTAGGTAGGTAGGTTGGTAGGTAGGTAGGTAGGTAAGTAGGCAGGTAGGTGGGTGGTGGGGGATGGGGAGGTAGGTAAACTCAAGTAGGTAGGTGGGCGGGTAGATAAGTATATTCTTTACTCTTTAGTAATCATTATTGCTAAATTACACTGTGGAGTTAACATAATTATTATCTAGTAAAGTAAAAAGTATAAAATTTATGTCCTAACAATAAATGTTTTGTGCATCAGACCTTAGCTGGCGGTCATATCTATAGGTCTAGACTTGCAGGTGCAAAGGACTGAAAAAGAGAAGGACGGAAGGATCTTAAAGCTGAAGCAAAACTCAATCTCATAACAATTCTGTACCCGAGTGCCTGGGATGATTTTAAATCTTGAGCATATTTTGAATTTTACTTGACATACTATGCAAGTTTTTATGTATTCACCATAAACACTAACCTTAGACCTTAGACTTTAGTTCTTAGACCTTAGTCCTTCCCGTGCAGAGCTGCACATTGGACAACGCATTATAAGCACCAAGGTGAAAGTAAACTCATTTATGATCTTTTGCCATGGCATCCAGCTCTAGGTTACTGGTCTATAGCCACGTTGATCTTCAATGTGGCTGGAGATTACTTTTGGCAGAACTGAAAAGTAGAATTATTCTGTGAGGCATTCGCAAGTTTTTCGGAACAAAGGAAATGGTTGATTTTTTTCTTCTCTCTCTCTCGAGCCCTTTGGGATTGCTGTTATAACGGTTATGTTCCTACGAATATGGCGCAGTAGATTATCTTCCTGAGAATCCTCGTGAAAGTTTTTTGGCTTCAACTCTGCGCCAGGGTGGAAAGATATTTGGAAATGTCTGTTAAGCTACAGTGTCTGGTGGCTAATTCTGTGATAAGCGAGTTCTCCGGATGGCTGCAGATAAGATGGCTAATGGCTATACATACACGAGGAAGACTAGCTAGCCATTCTTTCTCCTTTGCTTCCACTGTACACAAAATGAAGCTGTGAATATTTCTCATATTGATCTGCGGCCCAAAAACAGATCCTGTTTTCGTTTGAGAATGATTCGCTTGTTTACAGGTACTAGATGACAGATTATTATAGGTATAGCAGTGGCAGTGATTGGTCTGTCCATGGGCGGAAACCTGGGCGGAGACTTGGGGGGGGGGGACGAACAAGTGGCTGAAGGAACGACGCGAGATTTTTTGACGGACGAATGGCTGAGTGTCGCAAAAAAGTTTCCATCTTTTGCCAGAAAAAATTTCTGACGACCTTTCTCTTTTTTTAGTCATCTGGCCGAACAGTCAAGGAAATTTTCTATTTTCACCGTCAAAAAGTTGATGACCTTTTTTATTTTTTATATTTAGTCCTGATGCTCAAAACAGAGAAGAATGGAAGACCTGTATCGCCCAATGTGCACACAGCACGTGGACGGACTAAGGTCTAAGGGGCCTGACGCTCAGTGATGGGGGGGGGGACAAAGGCATGGACCGTCCCCCCAACACCTCCATTGGGGGAACCGTCCCCCTGTCCCCCTCCGCCCATGGGTCTGTCGCATTGAAGCCGTTCGATCACTGGGTTGATTCCTCATGGAGCATGTAACAGTGATTGCATTTGTACATTTTGTGCGAATTTAATTAGAGCTGTTACAAAGGCTATTGACATGATTGCCTCCAGAGCTTTGCTGTTTAAAGGAGGAAACTGTGGATTGACTCGCTCAATATGCTTCCAGCGGAAATTCATTCAGTCATTCATTATAAGCATTTATATAGCGCCTCTTCAAGGGGGCTACTCAGAGGCACTCCCAACCTCAGCGCTGCCAAATAAAACTGTCTTAAGATGAGAGAGAAAAGCCTGAGAAGGATTTTTTCAAAGAGAGTGGAGGGTATAAGAGGAAGAGCATTCCAGGTAGAGGGTCCTACCACCAAGAAAAAAAGAAATGATCTGTAGCCGCATGCCACTCCACTTTAGGAATACTGTGCATCACAGTTGTAGTGTCTTTGAAGGGGGGGGGGGTGCACTGTAGTCCAATGGTGACATGTTGGAAAGGTAACTGTGAGGTTAGATGTTCAGGTCTTAGTGAAGTCCGTCTATCAAATGAGAACACTTACATGTACAATCTATAACTGCATCTTCTGGCGCTTGACTATCCAATATCCATGTCTCATATTCACGTTCAGTGTGGCCTTGTACGTGTTGCAAATTTATTTAATAATTATAATAATACAAATGGATTGTATAATAATTACATTGTATTATATACATGTAATAATGTTAATTGTATGTTCCTAATGCATGTCCTTTATGATTCAGTGCTTTTGCTGTGTGCCCTATTAGGGGTACGTTTTTCCAACTGGCACCTTGACAAATAGAGCCCATTGCAGACAAATAAGATTTTATCGATTGTGGTGAAGTCCCCAAGGGATCATGTTTGCTTCGGGGCAATATCTTCAGGAAAGAAGAAGATAAATAATAATAATGATAAAAATAATATTAATTTAAACAGACTTTTCTTTTAAAATGTTGTGTTTTATAATAATAACATCATTATTATTTTCATTTAGCAATATTTATTATAAAATTGATTATTATTATTATTATAGCCATCATTTATTTCCGTTACAAACTGCAACGCCAACTGGCTGTGCCTGCTGAACAGTGAATGCCTGGCAAAATGCTAGCATAATGTGCTAATAGTTTACCCACAATTGCATACTAAAACTAATGCATAATGCATTTATTGTTAGTATGGCTGGACGTCCTCGACCCCGGTTGGTTGTAAGCATGTTCCTCTAAAGACTATGGTGTTTAAAATTAGTTTAGAATTATTTAAAAAATTATTATTTAAATAAATTATTATTTTAAAATTATTTTAAAGGTAATTTATATTTATAATGATAGTAATGATAGTAGGGTAATAGTAGTAATAACCGAGCTTGAAGCAGCGCTATAGCAAATGCAAGAAAATAAAAATAAAATAAGTACCTATGAACTGGTAACCCCCCCCCCTGTTACATGCCTTTGGAACTGGGATGTATTTTATACTTCTCTAAGTTGTCATTTCATTCTCCTGGCCTCGTTTGATGTGTCTAATAATTACAATATGCTCACTCTAAAGGTTGATGAGAACAAGGATAAGAACATTGGTTGTTTCTGATTTGTGGAAGATAGAAAGTGGAATCAGGATGAGGTGATTATAAGCTAATTATGATCACTCAGGATGAGGTGATTATAAGCTAATTATGATCACTCAGGATGAGGTGATTATAAGCTAATTATAATCACTCAGTTCACTGAATTTTTTTGTGATAATTAATTATTAGCATCTGGCTGAATATTCTTGGATATGATTATTTATTAATTGTTATTAATTGTTATTAATTGGACACCGTCATGCTCCATGTTCTACCTCTAGTCTAGTGTCTCCATCTACAGGGTGGGCCAAAAATACATTGGCAAAAACATAAGGGTTTCCTTTTTTGGTCCACCTTGTACTTGTATCGCTGCTTAGTTATTCACTCAAAGTTGAAGTCTCATAATTCAAGATCTATGCACTCAACCACATTCCAATTTTTCTCATTCTGAACACAATAATTCATCCTGACAACTCCTCTGCTTCATTATATCTGTTTGGAGTTTGATCTTCTCTTGTTGTCTTTGAACAACCCCTCTGACCTGACAGAGTGCCTGCGCATAAGCTGGTACCCTGTACTTGGCTTTTTTAGTAGCGCTTCAAAAGTTTTCAAGACTGCATGACTAGTGTATGTTAAAAATGTGTGTCAGGCAAGCGTAGCTTGCTTGGCAAACAGTGGAGTAGCCAGGAATTTATGATAGGGGGAGGTGGTTATGGCCTGGCTGGATACCCTTCCTGACATCAAGCCAACAGTATTACAGTAAATAAATAAAAAATAAAGTAACAAAGGGAATAAAGTAAGAAAAACAGTTGTTACTATGTACAAACAATTGTTTTTTTCTTTCTTATTTAGTTGGATAAATAACCTTTTGAAAAACCTTTTCTTAAGCCCAAAAAACTTTTTCATAACTCCTAAACCCTCCTCTGTCTATGCCACTGTTGGCAAAGGGGGAATCTGCTATTGCTTGCAAGCTGTGTAAAGAGAAATGAGAAGAAAGTTCTCATACAGGTGGAGGTATTCTCACTCACGGTCCAAAGTAGATAACAAACAGGTTCACTGTACAAATGCATGGAAATGTATCTTAACATAGGTTTCATGCTAATGGAAAGTGTTCCCTAAAATTGTCACATAGGATAACAGGACAAAGTGGATGTGGTCGAAATGACTAAATGACTTACAGTGGTAATTTCTCTTTGCAACCTTTCTATCGCTACAAGCCTACAAGATGGATGTGCATAGTTGTGTTAAAAATTAGGGGCAAATATGTTTACCGGTTAGTATTTGAGTAGCAAATTTCAAAGTAAGTTGAGCTGAATAGTATCGAGGTATGGTATTGTTTTACTGCTGCATTATTTTGTAGGTCTGTGCAAAACACTGTCAATGTATCTGTCCATCTGTTCCTGTATGTGTGTATGTATCTGTGCATCTGTTCCTGTATGGGTTTATGAATCTGTGCATATGTTCATGTATGTGCGTATGTATCTGTGCGTCTGTTCCTGTATGTGCATATGTATCTGTCCATCTGCTCATGTATGTGTGTATGTATCTGTGTGTCTGTTCCTGTATGTGTGTATGTATCTGTGTGTCTGTTCCTGTATGTTTGTATGTATCTGTGCGTCTGTTCCTGTATGTGCGTATGTATCTGTGCGTCTGTTCCTGTATGTGCATATGTATCTGTCCATCTGCTCCTGTATGTGTGTATGTATCTGTGTGTCTGTACCTGTATGTGTGTATGTATCTGTGCGTCTGTTCCTGTATGTGCGTATGTATCTGTGCATCTGTTCTTGTATGGGTTTATGAATCTGTGCATATGTTCATGTACATGAATGTGTGTACTGTGAATGTATTTGTCCACCTGCTTCTGTATGTGTGTAACTGTGTAGGCCTATGTATCTGTCCATCTGTTTCTGTATGTGCATAATGCATATGTATCTGTGCGTCTGTTCCTGTTTGTGTGTACATGTATGTATCTGTCCTTTTACTTTAGCACCATTTAGAAGACTAAGAGCTGTACTTGACCTACCCAAAGAAGCAGCTAACAGTAGTACAAAAAGGGATATTTAACCACCAATTATCACGTGACCAGTGACGTCATCCTAATTAGGCCATATTAATTAGGGTAATTAGGTCATTATAATAATTAGGTCATATTAATTAGGGTAATTAGGTCATTATAATTAGGTCATATTAGTAATTATATTAATTAACTTATAATAATTAACTTATAGTAATTAGGTAATTATATTAGTAATAGTAATTAGGTAGCCCTAACTAACAGCGGTACAGGGCCCCGCGCGCCCGGCATTGCGTCATCGGTAATGCGTCATCGGTAGCAGCACACAAACACATTTTAAAAAAAATATATTAAAAACGACAATTAGTTATCAAAACACAAAGGAATAATGACGTCATACACCGACGAAACACAAAGGAGCATCGTTTCAAAGCAATTATTTCCTAAAACACTTATGAGCGCATTGAACTAGTAATCCATAATTACATCTGTCTGTCTGTCTGTCTGTCTGTCTGCCTGTCTGTCTGTCTGTCTGTCTGTCTGTCTGTCTGCCTGTCTGCCTGACTGTCTGCCTGTAACCCCTGGTCATCATCTCTATCAAACCCACTCAACCGTGTAATTGGAAATCGTACAAGCATCACAATTACAAAGTCCGCTAGTCTTTATTGCCAAATTGGTTCCTTTCATGGCAGGTGTGCATAGCCCGCGGGCATAAAGTCGACCGTCGGTCGGCAGCTCTATCAAACCCACTCAACCGTGTAATTGGAAATCGTACAAGCATCACAATTACAAAGTCCGCTAGTCTTTATTGCCAAATTGGTCCCTTTCATGGCAGGTGTGCATAGCCCGCGGGCATAAAGTCGACCGTCGGTCGACATCTCTATTAAAATCAGTCAACCGTGTAATTGGAAATCGTCCCGTCATCACAATTGCCAGGACCGCTAGTCTTTATTGCCAAATTGGTCCCTTTCATGGCAGGTGTGCATAGCCCGCGGGCATAAAGTCGACCATCGGTCGGCAGCTCTATCAAACCCACTCAACCGTGTAATTGACAATCGTACCGCCATCACAATTGGAAAGACCAGTTAGTCTTTATTGCCAAATTGGTCCCTTTCATGGCAGGTGTGCATGAATGCCCTGCGGCACAAGTCCAGTCGTCGGTCGTCAGCTCTATTAAAATCAGTCAATCGTGTAATTGTCAATCGTGTAACCATCGCAATTTGAAAGACGTGTCATTCAGCATTATTATCAAATCATTGCTTTTATCGTGCATGTCTATTTCAAAGACGCCCGTCTGACCACACGTACTTTAATCACACACATCTGTGTAAACGCCCCTCGACTCAATTTGTTGCACACATAAATGACACATCAAAGTATTACCCATTCGTATTCTTATCCGTCTCTGCATCATCATCATCCTGTTCATTATTGTACATCCCACAAGGCATATTTGTAATTATATGAGCAACCATTAATAATTCTTTTTCATCGTAAATACTCCCTTTGACCATCAAAGACTACATTCCACTTCAAAAGACTGCCAATTCCAACTAATGTATACCCACGTTAATGTAAATCCATGGTTTTGATAAAATTTCCAAGAAGGCAGGACACCTAGAAGGAAATACACGCAAAACCTCACGGAATCAGTGCTATTGACACATATTAAGACATACAACCAAGCATGTGGACACAGACAACCACGCATGCAACCACACACACAACCACACAAAGTATTTCGCAATACCCCTGTCCCATTGCGTCAGCCACCAACATAGTGCTATAAAAACAGTCTCAATCTCAACAGAAATTCAGAGACCTTTTCCGAAATCTGCAGGCGACTACAACTACAGACGATTCTCGTGGTCAGCAGGCTATTCTACATCGTACACCAGAAGGATGTCTGCGAGTGAGTATTATTTTAATTTGTATTAGACTTTATTAATTTCTGAATTTTATTTAATATCGTTGCAATGTATAATAGAGCTTAAATTTCTTCATCTGTCTTAAACATACGTCTGATATTTCTTTCACTAACTTAAAATAAATTCATAGGCTCTGTCTTAAACACACGTCTAATATTTCTTTCATCAGCTTAAATTCGTAGACTTGCTATTTCTCTGTCTTAAACAACCGTTTATTGTTTCTTTCGCCAACTTAAAATAATTCCGCAGGCTCTGTCTTAAACACCCGTTTATTGTTTCTTTCGTCAGCTTAAAATAAATTCATAGGCTCTGTCTTAAACACCCGTTTATTGTTTCTTTCTCCAGCTTAAAATAATTCCATAGGCTCTGTCTTAAACACGACTTTTATTTCTTTTCTAGAATCCAAAATGCTTGACGAAATTGAAAAGGAGGAGGAAATGGAAAAACAAGCGAGAATTCGTAACAGACTACTTGAAATGGGTATGTAGTCTACACACCAAATTTGCATTTTATGTAGCGCTTTGTGCGAAATATTTTACTCAAGACATATTTTGTTATAAATAATTGTAAAGAATTCAAACATTTTACTACATAGAAATGCGTTATTTTAAATTTTCAGACATAGATCTTATAGTATTCGCATTTATTTCAGAGCGAAAAAGAAATGCTGTCGAAATGAACATCGACACAGCTCCGAAGCATTCAAGTAGGAAATGTTTCTTTATTCTCTGACAAATTTTCGCTCTTAGGTCTTTATTGACAGCATTGGAACCATCATTTACAGAAGCTAACATTTGGCACCTTATAGAATTCCTTGTGTTATGTATTCTATAGAAATTATTATTATTATTATTATTATTATTTTTATCATTATTATTAACATTATATAATGCGAAGGTCCTCACCATAATAATCGAAAGCTCATATTATTATAGTGCACTCTTTTTCGTGCGGACTCGGGCATTATAGCATATTTTGCATTCTTCAGGTAAAAAGCAAGCAGCTTTCGCGCTGTGTCGTGTGACGTCATTTTAATCTTGTACATACCTTGCTATGGCATCGCTGCTTTGGAGGGAACAAATTTAATTCTCCACACAAGAAATATTTTATATTCAACATAATTTTATTCCTTTATAGAACTCGACCAGAACAGTGGTGCTGCAACCACATCTTCGACTATGGCAGGCCCGCATTCCACATCGGCAGAGTCGCACACCAGACCATCGTCTTCCACCACTGCAAGAGAGTCGTCTGGTCCATCAAGTAAGTTGAATTCGAAAATTTTCAATGACTTTCATAAGTAGGGTAGAAAGGCATGTTACAGCACTATCAAGTGTTTGTGGTTGTTTTGCATTGTTTTACCTAAAATTTTGTCGGACATTTTGTCTTGTTTTTCCATTCGTGTTCACACTTGTTCTGTGCCGTATGAACCGCATCACACCCATAAAATAGCCTTCCGCGGTCATACACACAAGTACATAGAACTGCTTTCGCGTATGAATTTGTGAAAAAGTAGTTCCGCGACTATAATTAGTAGACACGCTCAACGTTCGAAACACAACAGGCTTAGAATTCAACAGATCATTTGAAATTTAGCATCTTTTGTAAAAGTAGTGTGTCTCTGTAAAAAATAAGTATATATCGCAAAATTCTTTCCTATTGAACGATCTAAAGCAGTCTTTGCAACTCGACTATAGCAAAATGGGTAAATAAATGTCTTATTCTTTGTGTTCTGTATTAGTCACCACATATTTTCCTAACTCTCAAATCCCACGTATTTCTGTTTTCTAGCGAGCAAGCACGATGCAGACCTCGAACACCTGCTTAAGGAAGAAGCTCAACTGAAGGCGAGAATTCGAGAAATGAGTAAGTTTCTACTTCAACTACTTTCAATTGCAGACTTAAAGAAAAATATTTGCACTTGAATTATTTAAAATATGTGCTTTATTTAAAATTATTTTGAAGCATTTTATTCATGTCAAATACGGTATGTTGTAGAAGTGAAGCGAAAGGCAGATGCAGACACCGCCCGTGCGGCAAAGCGCACTAACTTGGAAACCAGCGACCCGGGTCCTGTCCCGGCGGCCGGCCCAAGCAGAGGCATCGCGGCAGAGTCTGACTCGCCAAGTAAGTCACTACAAACTTTACAGACTTCGTTTTTTTTTTACAGTCTGCATACAACATATGGCAGCTTTCACAAACGCTAAGTGAACTTTCTTTCATCCAACTCATACGCACAATAACAATCATATTGTATTCCACGTCTGTGTGCATTCAGTAAGTAGTATACAACCTGCGAACTTTAGCTGGATTTGACTTTATTATGGCGAATATTTTCTTTGGAACTCTTTAGGTCGGTGCGAATCTTGTCGATCTTACAAGCAGATCCTAACGAATAATCTCTGTCCGACCTGTTTGCTGCGGCGAGAGTGTCCTCAATGTAAGAACCGACGGCCTTCGCACTTCTTCAGGACTGGTCAGGACGTTTGCGTCACATGCTTCAAGAAGCAGAGCAATTCAAACATCAAAACAAGCTCCCAGAATGCATTCATAGCCGTTTCGTTTCCAACGCCGCAGACAACAGACGTCCATAACATGCTGCTGACAGAATCGTCGCACATGATGAGCACTCTAGAGGATACATTCAGAGACGAAGGGTAAGCTTGTATACAAACTTTGTATAATACACAACTCTCGCTCTAAAATATTGTCGGACTTAGAAAATTTTACCATAAATTCTTGTTTGGACTTAGAAAATTCTACAGTGTGTTCGGACTTGGGTAAAACTTGTATTTGCATATTTGTTTGACCTTAGAAAATTTCTGATCTTACAGTTTGTTTGGACTTAGAAAATTTTGATGTACTTAGAGTGTTTGGACAATTCTGAGCTTGTAAATTGATTGGACAAATTTTCACAGCCTTGACTTCATTTTGTAAAGTGCGTGGTATATTCGGGATGCGTGTTATTTTTATGCTTTTCTATAGACCGGTGAAATGGTACGTGGCGGTCGACGTGGACTTCAAGCGAACCACACAAGATGGTGAAGCTCAAACCGTTGGTTATTTCAAGTCCGTGCCGGCAACACTGACGCATCCGTCGCAGATCGCAGACCAACTACAAGATGCCGTGCATCGAATTGACGAGTTGGTAGATGCCTTTACTGCGGAAAGTTCCGGCTGGTCTGTAAATGGGGTAGTCGATTTTAAAATTTGCAATGCAGTCTTCGATCCTATAGGGGCTTCCAGCTATATCCCCACACCACAATATATTGCCAACAAACATGCCACGCTGAATCTGCGCAACGATGATGAGTTCTGCTTTCTGTACAGTGTGCTTGCAGTTTCCCATTACCAAAAAGATCATGCTGACCGCGTTAGTATCTATCGAAAGCATATGGGCGAGCTTTTCACTAGAGGCCTTAAATTCCCCATGACAATCGAACAGATACCGCTTTTTGAGGGGCTGAATCCCGACTATAGCATAAACGTCATGTATTCAAATCCGGATGACAAAACCTTTACCCCTCTCCATGCAAGTGCTCACAGGGGTAGAAAACACATTGCCAACCTTCTTCTTCTTGATGATGGTGCTAAACGCCATTACATCACAATACGAAATCTTTCTGCTCTTCTGAAGAGAAGAAATTCTCACACTGGTGGAAGAACTTACCCTTGTCCATACTGCTTATGCTGCTTTACAACCGCTGCTGGAAAACATGCGCATATTGAGGAATGTGGAAGGCACGGACTTCAGTCCGTGCGGTATCCTACCCCCGAGAACTCGACACTAAAATTCACAAACACTCAACATGAAATGCCTGTGCCTTACGTCCTGTACGCCGACTTTGAGAGCTACTTGGCGCCAAATGACTCTGCATCCAACACCAATGCAACCAAAATACTTGATACACACACTCCTAGTGGTTTCTGCTGTTTTACAGTTTCGTCTTTTGCACACTTGAACGACAACAAACCTTACGTTTATTCTGGATCTGACGTCATGGATCATTTCTTTTCTCATGTGAAATCTGAACAAACCCGCATTAATAAAATTCTTTCTACCAACTTGCCTATGAAACCGCTGACTCCTTTGCAGAAAAATGAATTTGCCGCTTACACCAACTGTCCATCTTGCTGTGTTCCTTTGACCGGTCAAAACAAAGTTCGACACCACTGTCACATGACTGGTAACTTTGTTTCTGCCCTTTGCTCGCCCTGCAATCTCAAAATGAAATTCCGAAAACCCACAAAGGCCAAGAATCGGAAAACTCCCAACTATTTCCTTCCTGTCGTGTTCCACAATCTTAAGGGTTACGACTCTCATCTCATCTTGAAACACATGACAAAGGAGTTCGCAAGCGAAGAAATTAAAGTAATAGCCACTAACATGGAAAAATATCTTTCATTCGAAGTCAATAATATCAGATTTTTGGATTCTTTGCAATTTCTAACCTGCGGTTTGGACGTGTTGGTGAAAAATTTGGCGAAAGAGGGTGACTCCAAATTCAACCATTTGCGGCGGCTTTTTCCGGAACATTACAAATTGCTTTTGCGTAAGGGGGTATTTCCCTACGAATACATGACATCGGCCGGCAGAATGACCGAAAGGACTCTGCCTCCCAAAGGCTGCTTTTACAGCAAACTGACTGAAGAAGACATTACTGAAGACGACTACGACTATGCCCAACAGGTTTGGCAGACATTCGACTTGCAGACTCTCCAAGACTATCATGACCTGTACTTGCAGACTGACGTTATTCTACTAGCGGACGTGTTCGAGTCTTTTCGAAAAATGTCTATGGAATTTTACGGGCTTGACGCGCTACACTACTACAGCAGCCCCGGACTTAGTTTTGACGCGTGTTTACGAATGACAAAAGTGGAGTTGGACCTTATCACAGACCCAGACATATACCTTTTTGTGGAGCGGGGGATGAGAGGCGGCGTCTCCATGATATCCAACCGTTACGCAAAGGCAAACAATCCGTATCTCGCTCAAGGATACGACCCAAATGACCCCATCAGCTACATAATGTACTTGGATTGTAATAATCTGTATGGTTACGCCATGTCCGAACCGCTCCCAACCGGCAAATTTAGATTTCTAGCGACGGACGAAATTGATAATTTCGACTTGAGCACTAAACAGACTGACGACGACTTGGGTTATTTGTTGGACGTGGACTTGGAGTATCCTTCACATCTCCACGACGCCCACAACGACTATCCCCTCGCTCCAGAGAGCTTGCACATACGACCGGAGATGATATCTCCTTACGCAAAATCCATTTTGCAGAAAATTTCGGCTAAAATTGGTGCGGGGGTCGAAAAGTTGACACCAAATCTAATGTCAAAGACTCGGTACGTCGTTCACTACCGAAATTTACAATTCTACCTGAAAATGGGTATGAAATTGACCAAAATTCACAAAATACTCGAGTTTCGCCAAAGTCGATGGTTGAAAAACTATATCGACTTCAACACGTCCAAACGGCAGGTGGCCAAATCTTCCTTCGAAAAAGACTTTTACAAACTTATGAACAACTCTATATACGGCAAGACCATGCAGAATAACAGGAAGCACCTAAACGTCAAATTAGTCATGAGTGGAAAGCGCGCGAAAAAATTTGTTGCCAGACCAAATTTCGAATCGTACACTATAATAAATGAAGATTTGACAGTCATAAAATTAACAAATTCAAACGTCTTTTTGAACAAGCCACTCTATGCAGGCATGTGCATTTTGGACATTTCAAAATTAAAAATGTACGAATTCCATTACGAACATATCATTCCTCTTTACAATTCCGCTTGCAAACTCCTTTTCACGGACACAGATAGCCTTTGCTATCACATTCACACAAACGACGTGTACAAAGACATGCTGCAGCATTTAGATGAATATGACACCTCAGACTACCCCTGTGGGCACTTCCTTCACAGCCGCTCCAACGCTAAGGTAATTGGAAAATTTAAAGACGAGTGCAATGGGGCCGCTGTTTTGGAATTTTGCGGCTTGAGATCGAAAATGTATAGTTTGCTGCTACCTAACGAAAAGGAGAAGAAGACGGCGAAGGGCATAAAGAAGGCGTTTGTGAAAAATAGTATTCGCCACGCAGACTATAGGGCCTGTATACTGGAGGAGAAGCCAACATCATCGAAATTTTGCGTTATTCAAAGTAAGAAACACGACCTTCACACGGTTGAAATTCGAAAAGCGGCGCTTTCCCCGTATGATGATAAGCGTTACCTACTCAATTCGTCGGAGTCGTTGGCCTATGGACACGTAAAAATTGCCTCTCTCGTATAATTCGTTGAACTCTGTACATTTGGACTCTGTAGATATGTTAAGGTATTGCATAAACGATCAAGTTATTGCGCAATCGCATATTTGAGCAAAATGGACACTATTTGTTGTAAATATTTGAACATTCGTATATTCGTTGAACATTATTATTGCATAAAGATATTGTGTGCTCTTTGAATAAAGAAGTGTTTGCGTTGGAAGAAAAACTATTGTGTTTGTTCTTTCGTACTTAGAAATTCTCATATTGAAATTCTCGCTCGCTGATTGGCCGCATATACCTGGGCTTGCAAAGTTCTCGCTTGCTGCTTGGCCGCAGGGTCCTGGCTTAGTAAGATTCTCGCTCGCTGGTTGGTCGTCACTTTCTGGGCTAATGAAATTCTCGCTCGCTGATTGGTTGCAACATTTCCCAGCGCCGCTACCGATGACGCATTACCGATGACGCAATGCCGGGCGCGCGGGGCCCTGTACCGCTGCTAGTTAGGGCTACCTAATTACTATTACTAATATAATTACCTAATTACTATAAGTTAATTATTATAAGTTAATTAATATAATTACTAATATGACCTAATTATAATGACCTAATTACCCTAATTAATATGACCTAATTATTATAATGACCTAATTACCCTAATTAATATGGCCTAATTAGGATGACGTCACTGGTCACGTGATAATTGGTGGTTAAATATCCCTTTTTGTACTACTGCTAACGGTATGAAGTGTTAGCGACTCTTTTTTTCTTAGCCCTGGCTTATGAGCGTGTGTAGCCACTAGCCAGTCCTCTCCCTCACCATCTAATCTTCCCACGCACAGTGTACAGTTGGTGTACTCATTAAAGCTGAGTCGGCAAAGGATGCAGATGGAGCAGCTATCCTGGAACCAAATTTCTTGCATGACAAGATTTGAACCCCTGATTGATGGTCTAGCATTGTAACCATTACACTATTGAACCCCTTAGTGCCTTTTGTCGACATCTCAAAGTTTCATATCCTTAGGACCATTTCAGTGTAAGAACCATAGCTTACCTGTCTAAAGGTACTAAATAAATGTTCATTTCCTTACCTCTCGTGCATCACCAGAGGTTATGAAATCTCTTAGAAAGTTTGAGTGATGCTAAAGGTGATATTATTATTAGAACAAAGTTAGTCAATGTTTCACAAACCAAACGAGAAATAATAAATAAATAATACGTCTTTTGGTATCTAAACGGCAACGAACAGTTTCGACCTAAAGTCCGGGCAGATAAACACGTCTTCAGTTGTGCATGATCAATGGCGTTATGACTATTTCGCGATCTGGGTCACCTAGTTGTTAGGTAGACTCGACACGGCACTGGCGAGCTTTTATTACCAGATGTGTCTGTCTAATCATTTTCGGTTAGCATTTAGTGTTGAGTCTGTTGACTAGCTATATGCATGCGTAGAAATCAAATAGAAATTCTCGGTGTGTATAAATGTAGTTTGGTGAACTATGCCTAGCTAAGTCAAGTGACCACAGCTGGTTGAGTTTAGATTGGCCTGCAGATTTGGCCTTGAATTCTATAACTACCGTAAGACTTTTGTATCTTAGAAGTTTTGAATTTCAGGATGGTAGTCATGCTTTCGGGTTGTGCATTAACCAGTGGTTAGGGTAAGAGCTGTCAGTTGAAAGGCCATTGGTTCAGCTCCCCAATCACGTAACAGAAATTTGTACTGAGGTTTCGACATTACTTGTGCATCTGTACAACCCAGCTGTAATGAAAACAATAGCAGTATACTTTTGTTTGTTTGTATGTGCACTTGTTACAGCGCCCCTTCAAAATATCTGCTCAGAAGCGCTCCCGACTACAGCGCAGGCACTGAATCAGAGTTTCATGCCAAAGCACTGAGCAATTGCGAGTGAAGGACTTGCCCCAGGTCCCTACGCGAAGCTTGAGGTGGATTCGAACCTGAAACCCTCCTGTTGCAAGGCCGCTAGACCACCGTGCCCTACCATATACTGTGTAAAGAACATGAATGCTGCATGCTATGCAAAGTCCGTTCTCATGCTCATTGCTCAGGCTAAGAAGCTGTGGTCTGTTACACTTCATTCCCATGACTGCCTTAGGACTAGATTAATGGATGTATGTATGTATATTCGTTAATTGGTCTGCAATTATTCTCAATTTTCTTTGTAGTTTTTTAAGATCCCTATAAACTTTATACTCATTTGAGGACACAATTGTTTATTATTAGCAGAAATTTGTTGCACATGATACATTGCTTCAATTTGCTTGACACAAGGCATGAAAGTATGATTGATATGTGACATTATATGATGTATGATTGAATTATGTTCATATGGGACTGATACATGAAATGATATCAATATGGTGTGGTTTAGCATAACATAAGAGTGCATGGATACTTAAGTCTGGGTTTGGCTTTACTGTGGACACACCTGGCAGTATAGTAAACGAAATGTGGTGTCCTTGATATTCTTCTCCTAATCAGGTTTTGGTCTGTTGCGTTGGTTGTACAGATTACACCCAAATCCTTTGGCTGGGGGATTTTTATGGTAGCGAAATAATCCATGATGCTAATAAGAATCGTCGTTACTAAGTACAGGATTGAAGTTTAGAACACCTTTTCTTTTGAGTACTCAATCTGGTTTGGCTGGATTATCAGGTTCCCAGGTCAATGTTGCTGTTGTTGAGAGGTAATTGGAGATTGGAAGCCGTGGATATGGTGGAAGCTGCTTGAGTCCTGTCTTTAATTAATTTTAATGAGTATAGACTATAGAGAGGTTACGTTGAGAGCAAGGCAGTGTTGTCCTGAATTTGTGTTCATTTTACTAGAACTGTTACACAGGCTTTGACATTATTAGCTGTTTTGTAAGGCACCCTTGCAATGGTAGGGCCGTGGTACGGAGCCATATAAATTGCCGTTATTATTATTATTATTTTATTATTTTTAAATTTTATATTACGATTATTACTATTATTATTATTATTATTATTATTGTTATGACCATCTTATTTACATTTGAAATGACAGAGCTTTTAAAACATAGGATTATATACTTTTAAAGGAAAAGGCATGTAAACTAGATGCATGCAATGCCACACATGCATACAGACTGGAACACATATGACTGAATGCTTGTGTTCAATGTTTACATCCGTACCTACTTAACATACTCATTGATGCATTCTTACTTGTACTTGTAAATTTATTGTAATGCCTATGTGCATACTCATGCAGTATCGGACTTACAACACAATGTATTCATGTGTCCCAGTCTGTGTAACTTACTTAATGCCTATTGAACATAACAACAACATTGATAAGTACCATTGAGTGTATTGTATCGTGGTTACCAATGTCTTGGAATGAGGCGCTATTGTTGCACATTTTCTTCTGCCATTTGCCATTACTGCTGCATGCTCTCTGATGCCATTCATTCATTATGCAGACTTTGTGCATTTTGTGTTCTTGTGTTGTGTCTCGTTGATTCCTTGATTCACGTCCTGCTTTCAGTCTCTGCATCTAAGCATCTCTTTCGTCCGATTAACTTCTGCTGCTACCGCTTCTTCCGATCCAAATTACTTTCACAGTTCCGCTCTTTGTTTACCTTTTGCTCTCTCTGATCTGCCGAACATCTATCTATCTAATCCTTTCATCCATGTAATCCATCTGTTCATCCCATCCATTCATTTAATCAAGTCCCAGTCAGATATTTTCAGCGTAGTTGCGCCAACTCCACCAGTTGGCCATTTGTAACTTTCAGCTATTAATCCAACCATGAAACCCAGTCACATAAGTTGTATAGATCCTTCTTTAGATGATTTATGCTAATGACCTTGTTAATGAGGACACATGAGATGATATTATGATCAACATTGTTATGGATTCATAATCTGTTTGAACATAAGTAGCATCTCAATTTGGCGTGATAATTTTACCTGCTAGAAAGCAGCTAATAGGATTTAACATAATATGAAAGTGCTCAAACAAAGTCATTGAAGTCAAGATTTAGATTCAGTCATGAACTTGTAGATTGTATTATTGAAGAGCAATTTCAATATGATCTTATCTTGTCTTATCTGACCATTTATAAAGCGCTTTTTGCAGCAAGAGCCTTTCAGAAGCGCTCCCAGTGCGTTCAACCCCGAGAGAAAAGGCAAGTTTTTAGACGAGAGAAATATGAGGATACACTACCAGAGAGGATGGCAGAACGAACTGATGAGGGAAGCCCATTCCATAGGGAGGGACCAATGCTGCAGGCAAATTATCTGGATTGCGCCAATATGAAATGATAATATGAATGCAATTTTATTTGACAGACTAGAAGACTTTGTGTGCTGAGTTTGACAATCTAAACTTAAGAAGAAGAGGAGGAGGTCGGCTTCAAGGTCAATCCGCGTCCACCATGGTGTCTACCAGCCTTGTTACAAGGTCTGCGGCCGCTCTGGAATTGGACACTCCACCTCAGATCATCATTAAGCCTTCCAAGGTTGATGCAGAAAAACTGGGTATGTTCATTCAGATTGATTGTGTTTGGGCTACAATTCGAGTAAGCATTATTATTGTGGGAAATGTGGCCATCAATGTATAATAATTGATTAATAACTGATGTAAATACGGCAACCCTGTTTAGCGGAACCATAAAATTATGTTCCTTTCAGTTTTTATAAATAAATATTGACAGCCTGCATGTGAATTTGGTAAACTCTGATACAAGGTATTACTATCGTGGTGAAGATTGATTGATTAATTGACTGCTTGATTGATTGACTTCTTTGGCACTGCCGTGGCAAGAGTTAAATATTGATGGCTGCTGTTGAGTAGGGCGTAGACTTCAACTCTTATCATCATCAGTGTGAGAACTATTCACTGTTTCTCCACTTCTTCTCATCACACCATTTATTGTCATCATCTGAATTTGGTCTGTCCTTCTGGTCTGCAGGTACAGTCTACTGTGAAGTTACTTTGTATTATTGCACTCCTGTCCATTCCTTGTATTAAATCCTCCATCTTTTTCTCTCGGGTCCCATGACTGAGTCATTCCTCCGGTAGATGGCTTGATGCAAAAATCCTTTATTGCTATAGTACATGATTCATTCATTCATTTTGAAAGTTTATATAGCACCCTTTCAGGAAGCTTTCTCACAGGTGCTCTGATAACCCTGTTGACTTGCGACTTAACTGACTTTGAGAATGTTTCACGAGATACATGCAATGCAGTATCGCGAATTGTTAATGGAATACTGTGTGAAACACAACTGGAATACTTCTTGCTCTCTGCTTTAATAATTTAACTTGAGAATTGTTATACTGGTCAGTGTGTTACTGAAACAGGATCGTTGCTTTGTTTAGTTCGGAATTGCAATGTTGTTTCTGTATGTTACTCAGATTTGGTCACGACGGAATCTTCTCGATATTTTGTTCAGTCTGAAATCTATTGAGAGCGTATTGCTTATTCATCAGTTAGTTAGCAATATTAGTCTATTATCGATCAGGATATTAAATTTTGTACTTACTGCTACTTCTTGCCATTGTTTAGGAGTATGGTGCAAGGAAGTCATAAAAGAAGGAACAAAATTTGGTCCCTTTGTGGGCGAAAAGGCTTACGAAGTTGACGACAGCATGGACCCGGCATATATCTGGGAAGTGAGTACAGTGAGGCCCATGTTTCATTCTGCTAAATTTTAAGTAGTATTTTCTGCATTTAACATTTATCTTAGAAAAAGAACTGTTGTTAAAACAAACCAATTTTTAAGTATTTATCCTATGAGTTCAGGATATTTGTCTGAAGTTAACAGTAAGTAAGTAAATGAGTAATTAAGTATGGCCTTTATAGTTCCAGTGACAGGTTTACGTACAATGGGACATTGCAATTGACTGTAAAATAGAGCATGGAAGTAATAATGATTTATCATAACAATTACATAGTAATCACATAAAAAAACTCTGAACTTTACTACAGATTATTTCGAAATAGTTCCAGTTGATGTAACTAGAAGACAGTCATCTAATAATCTGTGTTTATTTTATATCTGTGCATTAAGGAGCGAATAGAAAGTGGTTAATTAAGAATATACATTCATTTATTTTTTAGTTGTATATTTACTTAATTATAATTATATAGTTATTCAATAACCATAACTTCTGTTATGCAGCGCCGTGCCTTTTCTGTCGTTGGCCCTGCAACCTGGAATGGGCTTCCTGTGGAACTACGTCTAATGCCTAGAGCATTTGAGACTACATTCTACTCTGCTCTAAAGACTGTTCTCTTTAGTCGTGGTTGGGTCGGGAGCGCTTCTGAGTAGATACTCTTGAAGAAGCGCTATATAAATGTCTGAAATGAATATATCAGAACAATAATACAAACAAGTCACTCAAGTGCGTGAAAATGATATAAGCTGGTTGCACATGGGAACCTAAAGGGGTCGTGGACTCAACTATCCAGGGCTGCTACGTAGTGTAGGAAGCAAGATAGTGGCGTACTGAAGCAAAAACAGACCACTGACAAAAATACAATGCAGCTATAATACAACAACAGCTTAATTGTCTAAAGCTGCTGGTGTGTTTGTAACTGCCAGAATGTGGAAGGTATAATGGTTTTAAAGTTTCAAGCTGAAATGCTATAATTATTATTATTAATTATTATTATTATTATTAAATAAATTTATAACGATAAAACTGTGCTATGAGATGGATTCTTTTTCGTTCTTTTCATTCATTCATTTCAGACATTTATATAGTGCCTCTTCAAGAGTAGCTACTCAGAAGCGCTCCCGACCCAACCATGGATATAGAGAACAGTCTTAAGAGCAGAGTAGAACATAGTCTCAGAGGCTCTATAGGCATTAGGTGTTGTTCCACTTTGAGAGCTTCTGAAAGGCTCTTGCTGTGAGAAGCGCTTTATAAATGGTCATATACAATACAATACATTCCAGGTATTATCTGCATGTATGATTGATTGATTGATTGATTGATTGATTGATTGATTGATTGATTGATTGATTGAAGACTTGCGAATTCGATAGAAAGGTGAATATCCATTTTCAATTTTTTTAGATTGTTGATGTGGAGACAAAGGAATTCCTATTCTATATCAATGCAACAAATCCTCATTCTGGTAATTGGATGCGGAATATCAAGTGTGCCAGATTTTTCGAGGAACAGAACATTGTGTCGGAACAAGAAGGCATTGACATCTTCTACCAGGCAATTAAGGTATGCTGAAGTGTTGAGTGATTTGTTTATTTAGTGTAGGCCATTCAGAAATGTGGAGGTAGGTGAAAGATCTTTCCAGGGAGTTGGACCACTCAGCCTCTGATACATTAAAATTAGGAAATGAATGTCTAAGGTATATCTATCTGTCAATCTATTTATGTATGTATCTATCTATCTATCTATCTATCTATCTATCTGTCTGTCTGTCTGTCTGTCTGTCTGTCTGTCTGTCTGTCTGTCTGTCTGTCTATCTATCTATCTATCTATCTATCTATCTATCTATCTATCTATCTATCTATCTTGCTATCTTGCTATCTTGCTATCTTGCTATCTTGCTATCTATCTATCTATCTATCTATCTATCTATCTATCTATCTATCTATCTATCTATCTATCTATCTATCTATCTATCTATCTATCTATCTATCTATCTATCTATCTATCTGTCTTGCTACCTACCTACCTACTTACCTACCTACCTTCCTACCTACCTACCTACTTAACTACCTACCTACCTACCTACTTAACTACCTACCTACCTACCTACTTACCTGCCTGCCTACCTATCTATCTATCTATCCACCCACCCATCCCTGTCTGTCTGTCTGCCTGCCTGCCTAGTCTGTCTGTCTGTCGGACTATCTATCTATCTATCAATTTTTGGAATTTATATAGCGCCCCTTCAAGATAACTATTCAGAGGCATTCATTACCCAGGATCGGCCAAAGAGGAAAGACTTGAGTAGTTTATGAAAATAGTTAGACAAGTACTGTATGATAATGTGTAAGAGATGAAATGTGAGACTATTCAGATGGTGGCCCAATTCAGATGAAATTCTTGGGAGAGTTTTGCTTAATAACAAATCAGTCGCAAATTAGAGTCTTACAGGTTCTAAGCAATTGTTTTGAATATTCTAGGATATTTTTCCTGGAGAAGAACTGTTGACTTGGTTTGAGAAGTCACCGCTGAGAAGAAAGAAAGGCAAGAGAAGAATCTACCCAAATAGTCAGTGCATCGGTTGTTACATTCATTCATTCATTCATTCATTTCAAGGATTCATTCATTCGTTCATTCATTCATTCATTTAAGGGATTTATGTAGCGCCTCTTCAAGACCATCTACTCAGAAGCACTCCCGAACCAACCTCGGCTAAAGAGAGCAGTTTTAAGAGTGGAATGTAGTTTCAAGGGCTCTAGGTAGGCATTGGACGTAGTTCAATATTGCAGAGCCAGCAACAGAAAAGGAACATGGATCTTACAACTAGTTTTTAATCAGTGTCTCAATTGTTGCAACTAATTTTAGGGTGCCTAGTTTAGTCTGTTATGGGTTTTCTTCGGTCTCAGGAGCTGTGGTCCTGTAAGGTACCATGTCTGAAAAGGGTAGTTTAGGGGTGACGCTCATTTACTTTCCCTATGCCCTTAAGTGCTGTGCCAATGTGTGCCCTGGTCCTGAATTATATTTGTAAAGAAATTCTTGATTGGTTGGTTGCCAAATAAATGATCTGATTTGATTTGGTATATCAAAGTGACCATTTTGCATTAGTATTATAGTTGAACTTTCTGCTTTACATGTACACAGCTTCACTGTAGTTGTTTTTCTTCGATGCTGAGCTATGATTTTGCCGTTGCTCTCATTCGAGTTTTGTAGTTCTTAGTTGAGTTTTGCTGTTCTTATTTGAGTTTTGTTCTTCTTACTTGAGTTTTGCTGTTCTTATTCGAGTTTTTGCTCTTCTTAACTCTTTCCAGTTAAACGAGCACGAACAGGAAAGCCGAAGTTGACCGCCTCTCGTCACGGTGCAGGATCATCAAAAGCCGACGCATACGCAGACGTGAACTACGTATCACAGAGAGGTCGCAAGCGTAGCGTAAAGAAGTACTGGCAGTTGGAAGCCGTTAACGACTCCGATGCAAACCACGAAGAAAAACTTGAAGACAGCGAGGAGGAAATACTCCAGGAGCTTTCCGACGAGGACTGGGAAGCAAAAGAGGCGAAACAGGTCGCTAAGGCTGTCGACAAGCCGAACGAGGTGGCCACGCCAGTCGAGTCGAGTACCGGGTATTTCCAGTTTGAGTTGCAAGTTACGCAGACTGGGAAAAACCGGTTGGGGCGCAAGGTCTTCCAATGCGACATCTGCTCGGGAATTTACCGACATAGTTTCAGTCTGAAGCGTCACTACATCCGCAATCACATCAACTATAAGTACATCTCGAAGGTGGATCGGTTGAACTGTAGTATTGTTTGCGAGGCGGGAGGACTTGTACCCGGGAGCGAGGAAGTTAAGGAGGAAGGTGAAGAGGATAAGGGAGAGTGTTCGGATGTTGAAGAAATTGCGGAGTGCGAGGAGGAAGAGGAGGAGGATGAGGAAGCGGCGAGTCTGTCGGATCCGGAAAGTGGGACGTTGAAAATGGAGCTGGACTCGGAAAAAGCGACAGACGCGGACTCCGAAGTTAAAGGTCATGTAGGAACAAGTAGTGAGGCATTGTCTAAGATAGCTTGTGGCACCGAAGGAGACAATCACATCGCAGCAATTAATTCTATTGTTCTCGCAGTAACCGAGAAACTCAGTACGCCCTCCTCTAAGACAAAGGAAAGCAAAGCTTCTTCGAGCGACCAGGACAAAAAGGAATCGCTGGAAACTTCTCCGGACATCGAAGGTAAGATGGAAGATGAGGGAAAGGAAGAGCCAGGTGACAGTAAGTCAAAGGTGAAGTATCCAATGCCCAACTTATATCGGTGCAACATCTGCGAACGACTTTACGACACGGTGGACCAGCTGAAGGAGCATTTCCTCAACCACCCGAACTTTCCGAGCGATAAGAAGTTTGGCTGTGAGCACTGCAAGATGAAGTTCAAACACAAGCAGAACCTGATGAGGCATGAAGTTGTTCACACTGGTAAATATATCTGAAGTTACATTACACATACACATCGCCATCTCATCAGTCATTTTCAACAAGATTTGAGTCCCATTGTAGCTTTTGTAGGTAGCTAACACCAGCTCCTTAGGGGTTGTTGTAACGTTCGCCCATCTATTATATCGCTTCAGTTCAACTAAGCCATTTAACCTTATAATCACAAGTGATTACTCTGTCTTGAACAGTCATCTATTGTGAGGATATGTAGCATTCCTTCAAGGTAGCACACATTTCTTTAGCTTTTCTTTAGCATTGTAATGTTTCCTTTTCTTCTTTGCTTTTTGTTTACCTGCTTATTTGTTTTATTTTATGCATGGGTTGAAGCCAATGCATTTCAGTATTTGAGTAAGGACTGTCCGACAATTTAATATGATTGAACACCTTGCATGACTCTCTTTTTTATTCATTCTTTTAATCAGAACACTTATTTAACACACCTCCAGATATCTACTCTGAAATACCTCCAGATATCTACTCTGAGATATCTACTGTAAGGCACAATTGCTGCCAGCCCAACTCTGGCAATAAAGAACACTTTTCAAATGCTTGTGAAAAGAGTCCACAGAGTATAGTTAAATAAATACCCAGATCTGAAAGAGTTGTTACACAGAGAAGTGAAACACAACCGGAAGTACTTCTTGCTCTCTTCTTTAATAATATAACATTAGAATTGTTATACCAGTGTGTCACAGAAACTGAATCATTGCATTGTTTAGTTCAAAAATTGCAGTTTTATTTCTGTGTGTTATTCAGGTGCTAAACCTTACACCTGTAATCACTGCAACAAAAGATTTCCAACGCTGACCAATCAGCGAAGACACGAGCGCATCCACAAAGGTCAGAAGTTCACGTGCTCGCAGTGTCCGGGAACATTCACGCAGACGGGCGATCTCAAGAAGCACATGTGCAAGCAGCATCCGGAGACGTACAACGAATGTGCGTACTGTTCGAAATACTTCTCAAACGAAACGATTCTGCTAAATCACCTGAGCAAAGCGCACAACAAGGACATTGAGGCGAACCATCTGAAAATCTGCGCTCGGAAGAAGGCACGGAAGGTGAGTCTCGAAAAGGACCGTGCTGAGTCAAGACGACTCGCGTCCGCGGACCAGACGGGGGAGACCCACTCTAAATCGGACCCGTCGCTCCAGTTCGCCTGCACCGTCTGCCGGAAAAGGTTCCGCGACTACTCGAACATGTGTCGCCACCGACGGTTGGCGCACGAGCGCGAGGCATCGAATCTCGAGTCGCAGTGGGGGAATTCCGACGAGGGTGCGTTCAACGATGGGGACGAGTACTTCTCCGACAGCGGGGACGACTCGCTCCCCGATCGCGAGAAGCTGGACGGACTGCAGACGTACTTCTCGCACGTGTCGCACAACATCTCGAACAACCTGCAGCACTTCATCGAGGGAAAGGAGGACCAGCTGACGAAGGCGAGCTGCCACATACGCTGGAAGCAGAAGACTGCTCACGACAAGATCGCCGTCGCCGAGAATGTCGCCGAGATCAAACTCGAGGAATTCAACTTCCCACACGGCTTCCAAATCCGACAACTCTCCGAACTGTACGAGTCTCCTGCGGTCGTCGATTCCCCAATTCCTCCCCCAACAACTCCTCCCCCAATGGAGAGTGAATCCTCCTTGAGATCCATGTTGATCGCAAACAGTACTTCCAACGAATGCCTTAAACCGACCGCAGTCAAGCTAACCACCGAGGTTTCGCCGAACGCTGCGGTGACCTCCGATGGCAGTCCTGTCGATCAGGGTCCTACGATCCGCGTTCCGGAGATCAAGACGTGCACCCTGTGTCATTCCGTGTTTCACAACACCACCGCGTTCAACGATCACATGACCGAGAAGCACCAGCCTCCGAAGAAAGACACTAACGACAATCGTAGAATTCCAAACCGGCAGACGACGTCTGCTCTACTCGACGATCTCTTCGAAGATTGCGCGCCGGTGAATTACAGCACGAAGTCTCGTGACGCAACCGACTTCCGACTTCAAGTCGAGACTCCGGACAACGGTGAGCAACCGCTCGACCTTAGCGCGTCTTCGACTTCTCCAATTTCTTCCCCAGAGGCACCACCTCCCGCTCCAAAGGTGGAAGAAACCCCGGTGTTAGAACCCATTGTTGAAACTCCGCCTAAACCCGCTGTGATTAAGCCGAGCAGGAAGTTTCTGTGTCTCGTCTGTTTCAGCGAGTTCCTCGACTTGCTCGAGTTGAGTGAGCATCAGAGCAACCAACATCCGAGCGTTGACTGTCGACATGCTGAGGTCGACATGAACTTCAGCGCGTCCTTCTCGAAGCAGCCGAACCCAGTGGGAGCGCTTAATGTCTCCTCCAGCCAGCTGCCGAAGCTTCCAGGTATCCACTCATTCAGATTTTATATCGTATTGTCTGACTCTGGTTTAGTTCTGATGATGTTAGTTAGGTTTGTGTGCATTTATGATTACATTGACGTTGATAAGCACGTTGATCATAGTAAATTGTTTAGCCATCTGTAACTCCATTTCAAATGAAAAATGGGTCAGCTCTGTATTAGCGGATTATCCTATTGTTTTGACGACATCTGCAGATTATCTTGAACTTTCTGTTTTGGTTTCATTTCTAAGTTTACCTGAGATTTCTGTTGTTGCCAAGTCAGTAAATGGCAGATGGATTTATTGATCGAGGCAGCTTGGTCCTGAGACTGTGACAAGGGATCCCTTGGTTGGTCTCCACATGTCAGTATTGTGTCTACTATATTTTGATGTGCTTAACGTGTTGATGGTAATCTTTAAGCAAGCACTAAAAAAGCCATATTTCAGTCCAAATATTATTGCAGTTAAGAGGATAGTTATTTGATTGAATGCTGCATCCCAGCAAATAACCTTGACTCCTGTGTTTGAACCTGTTTACTTCAGAAAAAATCTGAGAAATTAAGAGTTAACAGCAGCTAGTGATGCCATTCAATTTCACTATTAATATTGTATATTTGTTTGTTGTTATTTTCCAATAGATGGCCAGAGTTCCGGAGTTCTTCCTTACCTCTGCACAAAGTGCAAACAGCAATACACTTCGAACGAAACGCTGCACGAACACATCGCCGAATGCGGCGACTACTGGCGCCATCTCAACACTCGCGTCACGTGGGTCTTCGTTTTACGTGGCAGCGAACTTCCGATGGAGAAGGTGATCAAGAAGCGCGGGAAATTCCACTGGACGAAAAGCCCCGAGGAATCGTCGAGAAAGCAACTCCAGCGTATGCTGATCCAACAGCATCTTGGTGAAGTACCGACGGAATGCGCTGCCACCAAGGGACGGTTCGGCCGAACAGTCGGAAGGATCAAGAGCATGGAATCGGTTGATGATGACACGGACTTGCGGCGTAACCGCTGGCGACACGGTCAGCAGTCGTCCGCGTACAACCCACGTCGCCACGTGCGGAGGCGCGAGATGACCGAGCTGGTCGATGTTCAGAAGTGCCGCGGCTGCGAGGAGGAGTTCAAGACAATACTCCAGCTGGAGCGGCACATTCCGGTGTGCGCCGGAAAGAACCGCATCAAGGACCTGCACGCGGAGAAGACGGAGAACGGGGAGAACTCGGACGACGAGAACGACTACGACCCGAGCAAGCACATGTGTATCTACTGCGAGCGGCAGTTCACGTACCTGCGCATGCTCAAGAAGCACATCATCGAGAATTGCTCGGTACGGAAGGAGTTCGTGGAGAAGGGCGAGTACATAGATGACGAGTGGGAGCAGGAGATCATGAGCAAGGTCCAGACGAGTACCCGAGACGCTGGACAAAGCTTCGGCGAAGCGGTTTCGACAGAGGATGCCGACGGCGCCTTGGATAATCGGCGCGGGAAACGGCGCAAGAGGGGAAACAATTGGGGGTGCAGGGCGAAGGCGAAGAAGAGTTTCAAGTCGTCGAAATCGTCGGACGATGGCGACTCGCTGTTTGGTTGGGAAGACGCTTTTCTCAGCACCTGGGTTAAGACAAAAGATGGAAACCAAATAAGAAACAATGGCGGTTCCCTGCTGCACACAAAGAAATGCGACAGTCCTGCGGTTCCTGCTTTTCTAAAGCCAGACGATTGTGCAGTGACTAGGGACAGCAGCTGCCCCATTGAGGGTAATTCACCTGCGCTTCAGAAGCTTCTAACCGGGGAAATAAGTCTCGCATTCACAGAAGCTGACACTGAGAAGGCGGACGACATATGTGCCATTGCTGATCATCTTGAGGAAACTGCAGAAGTGATAACGAAAGAAACATCACCCGAACCCAGCGAAGTTCAAAGTCAAGTGGATACATCACCATCAATTGAACAAGAGACTTGCAAAACGGAAGTGGAGGTGACAGCTTCAGTTCCTGATGAACTTCCTTCCGAACAGATGGCAGCAGGCGACGATTTACCAACTGCAGACGTACGACAGAAACTCGTCAGCAAAATTCAGTCTAAGCAGACGGAAAAATCAACTGACATTCAAAGCAACGAAGAAGAGCCATCTCAGTGCGTGAAGCCGATCGAAAACACCGACAATCAGGAGAAAATTAAGGATGTTGCAGAACCCGAGCAAGACACTAGTTCAAAGAATGATGATGCTAAGAAAAAGGAAGAGGAGGTCAGTCATGCTGACAAGGATGTTGTGGAGGAACAGGAAGAGGAGGAGGAAGAGGTTCCGGTTGTAAAGACAAGAAAGCGGCGTGGTCCACGTTTGACGATGAAAAGCAAGAAACGGAAAGTTGTTGCCGAAAAGCCAGCTGTAAAGGCCGGCCAGTCAAAAAAGAAGCCTACAGAAAAACAATGAGACTTACTCAAGAGCGTACAGAAATCTTGCAGACTTTCTGATTTCATCGTTTTAGACCGGCGATCAGAATGTCGATGCAAGGATCATGCGCGTGAAGTTTGTAGTTTAAGAATACTGTTTAGGGTCATTCCATGAGTAACACGTTTGTGCCTGTAATAATTATTTGTTCCACTCTGACTTTAGTTCTTTAATTGTTAAAATGCTTATTCGGGTGCTTCTACTTTGCTTTTGTTTAGTATGCTTATGGTATGGAATAACAAGGAAGTGTTGAAAATTTCTTAAGAAATTTTTATTTGAAATATACTGAAAATATATGAAAGTATACTTTATATATAACTGAAAGATCAGAGTGAACATCTGAGTAGCCTATTGTTTATTTACAGACTGTTAGTTGCGTGTGAATGTTTTTTGGCGGCTGTGGAAATTACTGTGAAAATTGATGTTACTGATTTTAATAACTGTAAATTCTAGTGTGAGATTTATCCTAAGTAACTGGCTGGGTGGGGCATGAATCTGTTGTGTTATGTTGTCTTGATTAAAGTTAAATTTGCTGTGAAGGACTGTTTTAAATTGTTCTAGTCTTCATGCGGTTATTTGTGATCGCATGCTCTTGGCAGTAGTCTGGGTTGCACAAATAAGAAAATATTGATGTGAGATGATTATAATGATTAGGCTACAATGTTCATGGCAGAGGTTGATCTTGGAAGAATTGTTTTCTTATTGGGTGTTATTACTGTAATGTCTTAAAGTATTATATAATTATTATTTTTTGGTGCGTCAAATAAGTGGGTCTTTCGGCCAAGTCTCAATTGATTGGAGACCCTTTACCAAGGCAGCTTCACAATGCAAGGAGTCTGGGCCCTCACGACCCCTAAACCTGAACCCTAACCAACATAGGGACCCGCTTACTATAACTAAGCCGGAGTCTGTTGTGCGTAATTATTTGTGGTGAGGATAAAGCATAAGTATACACCATAGGCCTACATTGGAGGAAATTAGTAGCACAGTATTTTACCTGTTGTTAGCGCATTATAAGAGTGCTCGACATTGCGGGGTCGCGGTGGTGTAGTGGTGGTGCCGTGCCTTGGAGCCGGAAGGTTCTAGGTTCGAATCCACCTCAAGCCGCCGCGTACGGACCTTTTGCATGTCCTTCCCTCGCAATTGCTCGGGCGCTTCGGCGTGAAACCGATGCAGTGTCCGCGCTGTAGTCTGGAGCGCTTCTGAGTGGAGAGCTTTGAGAGGCGCTATAGAAATGAAGAAATAAAAAATCAACGTTGGTCGGGTGCCAGAAGTGTAGCTGCTTCATTAAACATTACATGGAGACTATTAGGCCTAATGGTTTAGCTGAAATTTAGTCGGTTTTCACCGTTGCTATAACTTATTGTACCTACAGTAGGCTACAATGAGCTGGCATACCAAGAAATTAAAATTCCTTAGTTTATTGATTGATTGTAACAGTCAAAACTTTGAAAACTTAGACTCGCGCTTTGCGTGTTTAGTGTTTACCATTTTGGTAGCATGACCTTGACCCACTGTTTTCGAGCCCAGACGACTCCCGCCTTAGTACGCTACTGCCTGCTCAACGCAATACGCAATGATAAATTGCAAGTAGGCCTACCTGTAGGCCTACTGTACCGATTATTCCCTCCGCCTCGCCCCTCCTGTGGTCATGAACTCCGTCCTCGGGCTCATGACTTCTCTTTTCCGGAAAAAGATAATTGTAGCTTTATCTCTAGATCTAGAGTAGGCCTACTATTCAAAAACATTTTTTAACCTAGCAAACCTAGATCAATTTTTTAACCTAACAAACATAGATCAATTAATATTAATTCAAGCAAAATATTTATTTATGTTGTATATATAAACTGAACTTATATATATAAAACCTTTGTAAAATTAGTTGTAGGCCTATGTAACCTAACATGCTGCGTTCTGCCAGCCTGAAGTTTTGATAAAACGAAAATTGATTGATTGATTGATTGATTGGATTCTCGTAGGCTAGGTAAATTAAGCAATGTAGGCTTACGTGAAGTAAAAATGAAAAGTAGGAAATTGGGAGCATGAATTTGTGGTAGTATAGTAGGCCTATATGCCTAGCAGGCTAGTTGTCTTATATGTAGGCCTATACTATAGGCTTTTCAGTTTCACTTGCTATCAAGCCTATCATTGGTGCTTCAGTACGATGGATGGATCCGATTTGACCAGGGTCTATGATAACAGAGGCCGTTAGGCCTGTTACCCTGGACAGAAATTTGCTTGGCATATTACAGCACTTAATAAGCGATTAATTAAATTGCTTCCATACCAAAAAAATCCACTAAGCTTAAAAGACTCAAGCAGTTAAAATTGGATGCCAATCTTCAAGGGAGTCGAATGTCCCTCTGGATCCTCTCGCCCCTATTTGCGGGCGCCCATGGATGATGAATCATGATGATGCTGGTTATAATGATGACGATGATGATGACGACGACGACGATGATGACGACGACGACGACGACGATGACGACGACGACGACGACGACGACGATGATGATGATGATATATATAGGCTTAATGATAATAACTGGCTGAAGCCATAAAAAATATTTGATATGCGCAATTGATTCTATAATTATAGACTTGTCATGTCGTCCCACTGGCTTTTGAAACAATGAAACCAACTGATTCCAAGGGACTTGAAATGAACACTCGTGATTCTCATTCTTTGGTTCCACTGTGTCTGAATTTATGTGTAGGCCTAGACTTATCCTAAAATCAATGAATAGGCCTATTTGTTGCATGACTTCTGTTCTTTTAGGGTAGGCCTAAGCTTTGCATCAGCTGCGCCATTTTTGTAAGCAATGTCAAACGTTAATTAGGCTACTATGGCTCATTAATTTAAGTGATTGATTGACTGATTTAGATTTAGACTTTCACAGATCGAGGTGGCCTAAGTAGCCTACTTTCATTCGCTGCAAAATTTCAGGTAGGCCTAAACTGGAGCACAAAATAACCATAACCATAACCATAAATTTTATTGAAGCCCAAGTAACAGCAAAAAAACACAAGTAGGGCCTACAGCTTAAAGTAAACTACATACAAGGGATCAAAAGGACATGACCCTGAGGAACCTAAGTTCCGCTAGTGGGCCACCTGTAACAACGAAATAAATTATGGCAAACGTAGGATTGAAACACAAGTGTGCATTAACACTTAACTAGTTAACTAAAGTTAATCTAAGTTGACAATCGAGCACTAGACATAGTAGACAACAACCTGTGTGACAAGATGTGATCGAAGTCTTGTCTTAAAGAGCGAGATATTAGTTAAATTACGTATGGTGATGGGTATATCGTTCCAAGTGCGGGGACCAGAGCATTTTAACGAGAACATTCTAGAATTAGTCCTAGCAAAAGGTACTCTTATATTTGCAGCAGAACGCACGGGATAGGGGTTTAGGATGGACGTAGCAGTAAAATAGTTATTGAAGACCCTAGGCAATTGACTATGAAAATATTTAAACATAAATTCGCAAGTTTGCATTTTCCTAATCTGTTCAATATTAAGAACACGGTACAATTTAAATACTTCGTCGGTAGACTTCAATTGTTGAGTAGGCCTACCGGCAATCACTCGCATAGATCTTCTTTGCAACTTATTCAATCTTGTTAGTCTTGTAGGGTAAGTCGAGGCCCAGACCATATTAGAGTATGTAAGGTATGGATGAATAAGAGAGTAATATAGATTAAGGCGTGTTTGGGTGGGCAACAAGTAGGCTATTCTAGTCATAATACCAATGTTCAATGCTACTTTTTGAGAGATGTGCTTTATATGATCGTTCCATGCACTTGATTTGGCATCAAATGCTCAAAATTGCATCGTTTTCTGGGACTCCGCCCCAGACCCCGATGGGAAGCTTACAACGCTTCAGTGGCGGCGCCAGGGGGGCTAGGGGGGGCTAAGCCCCCCCTATCGGCGGCTCAGCCCCCCCAAACAAAACGAGGAAAATTTCTACAACTGCTAACTTCGAATAAGAAAGCTAGACAGTGACCAACGCTAATGAAATCAACTATGTAGCCCAATTATAGCGTAGAGTGCTTATCCTAATAACCGCATAGGCCTATAATACAGTTGAGGTCAACAGAGCTTAAAATGCGTTGGTGGCTGGGGCTCTGGCCCAGACCCCGCTGTTTTCATGATTTTATCGTGCATAAAGAGCTGTCAAAAGGAGCTAAAAAGGGCTCCAGTTGAGGTCAACAGAGCTAAAAATGCGTTGGTGGCAGGGGCTCTGCTTCAGACCCCGTTCTTTTCATGATTTTTATCGTGCATAAAAAATAGGTGTCAAAAAGAGCCCTAAAAGGGCTCCAGTTGAGGTCAACAGAGCTTAAAATGCGTTGGTATAATATTATCTGCAGGGCTCCGCACCAGACCCCGTTCTTTTTATGATTTTATCGTGCATGAATAGGTGTCAATAAGAGCCTTAAAAGGGCTCCAGTTGAGGTCAACAGAGCTAAAAATGCGCTGGTGGCTGGGGCTCCGCACTAGACCCCGTTGTTTTCATGATTTTATCCTGCAAAATAGCTGTGAAAAAGAACCTTTAAAGGGCTCCAGTTAGGGACAACAGAGCTAAAAATTCGTTGGTGGTTAGGGCTTCGCCCCAGACCTCGTTGTTTTAATGATTTTTATCCTGCAAAATAGCTGTCAAAAAGAACCTTTAAAGGGCTCCAATTGAGGTCAACAGAGCTAAAAATTCGTTGGTGGTTGGGGCTCCGCCCCAGACCCCGTTGTTTTCATGATTATATCGTGCATAAATAGTTGTCAAAAAAGAGCCTTAAAAGAGCTCCAGTTGAGGTCAACAGAGCGAAGGATGCGTTGGTGGCTGGGGCTCCGCCCCAGACCCCGTTGTTTTCGTAATTTTATCGTGCATAAATAGCTGTAAAAAAGAGTCTTATAAGAGCTCCAGTTGAGAGCAACAGAGCTAAAAATTCGTTGGTGGCTGGGGCTCCGCCCCAGACCCCGTTGTTTTCATAATTTTATCGTGCATAAATACAATGTAGTTGTCAAAAAAGAGCCTTAAAAGAACTCCAGTTGAGGTCAACAGAGCGAAGGATGCGTTGGTGGCTGGGGCTCCGCCCCAGACCCCGTTGTTTTCATAATTTTTTCGTGCATAAATAGTTGTCAAAAGAGCCTTAAAAGCGCTCCAGTTGAGGTCAACAGAGCGAAGGATGCGTTGGTGGCTGGGGCTCCGCCCCAGACCCCGTTGTTTTCGTAATTTTATCGTGCATAAATAGCTGTAAAAAAGAGTCTTATAGGAGCTCCAGTTGAGGGCAACAGAGCTAAATATTCGTTGGTGGCTGGGGCTCCACCCCAGACCCCGTTGTTTTCATGATTTTATCGTGCATAAATAGCTGTAAAAAAAGAGCAAAAAGGCTGCAGTTAGGTCAACAGAGCTAAAAATGCGTTGGCGGCTGGGGCTCCGCCCCAGACCCCGCTGGGGGAGCTTACGACGCTCCCCTCACACCCCCTAGTCGGTACGGGCTTCGTGCCTTCGGCACTCGCAGCTTCGCGCCTTCGGCGCTTGCAATAATTATGAGGGAGGGAGGACTTAGGGCTTCAGCCCCCCCAAACCAAAAATCCTGGCGCCGCCACTGCAACGCTTCCCCATACCCATAGGCGTAGGAGACGGGGGTCCAGAGGGGCAGATGCACCCCAAATTTCGGGCAACTCTGATTTTTCGGGAAGCAGACCCAGAAAATCAAAAAGTAAAGAAATTTCGGGCAAAAGTACCGGACGACTAAAAAAAGGTCGTCAGAATTTTGGCCAGATGACTAAAAAAGTCATCAGAATTTTCAGACAAGTCTAATTTTGCCCCCCCCCCCCCCGCACTGCTGAAATGTTCCCTACACCTATGCCCATACCCCTAATCGTTAGGGCTTCTTGCCTTCGGCAATCGCGGCTTCCGCGTTTCGCGCTCGCTATTATTAGGCCTATACTCCTACTAAGAATTTCCATTTGGTCCCCCAACTTTTAGTTGCGCCTATGTACGAAACTGCATGTGTAAAGGTCCTAGTGATATACATGTAGTCTATAAGCGACAGGCTAACTCGGCCAGTACCGATACATTATTTTCGGTTGTTTTCTTGTTTTGTCTTGAACTATTAATGTATACCGGTACCTTGAACAATGAACTGTTAATGACAGCGTTTAGTACTGACACATACGGTAATTATTATTATACACCGAAACTTTAGGAAAACTCACCAGTAGGCTAGCGCTCTCAACCCGGACCTTCAAAATGCCTTCAGCTATAATTGGCGTTTGCTTTAATCTAGATTGTAGGCTAGTCTACACGTAGTTTAAGATATCATCTCATTGTTTTCACCAATTTAGTCTCATTGATGGATAGGGGCTCCAAGCTTAGAATATCCAGGGCAAGGCGTAAGCTAGGATTTGATTTGGGGGCGGGGGTGTTTTGGTGGCCGCGCAAGGTCTGCCTAAAATGCCATCGAAAATTGTGCAATTCAGCCTGGTTTTAATGCTATGGAATTCGAACGATGAAGTGATTTTGGGAGCTTCGGGTGACTTTTAGAGCACGGCCACAAAATCGTGATTACAGGGGTTGGATACCCAAGAGAACACTATATTTGAGGAGCAGGTCAGACATTTTGTGGCCGCGCAACGTCTGCCTAAAATGCCATCGAAAATCCTGCAATTCAGCCTGATTGTTATGCTATGGGACTCGAACGATGGAGTGATTTTGGTAGCTTCGGGTGACTTTTGGAGCACGGCCACAAAATCGTGATTACAGGGGTTGGATACCCAAGAGAACACTATATTTGAGGAGCAGGTCAGACATTTTGTGGCCGCGCAACGTCTGCCTAAAATGCCATCGAAAATCCTGCAATTCAGCCTGATTGTTATGCTATGGAACTCGAACGATGGAGTGATTTTGGTAGCTTCGGGTGACTTTTGGAGCACGGCCACAAAATCGTGATTACAGGGGTTGGATACCCAAGAGAACACTATATTTGAGGAGCAGGTCAGACATTTTGTGGCCGCGCAACGTCTGCCTAAAATGCCATCGAAAATCCTGCAATTCAGCCTGATTGTTATGCTATGGAACTCGAACGATGGAGTGATTTTGGTAGCTTCGGGTGACTTTTTGAGCACGGCCACAAAATCGTGATTACAGGGGTTGGATACCCATGAGCACACTATATTTGAGGAGCAGGTCAGAAATTTTGTGGCCGCGCAACGTCTGCCTAAAATGCCATCGAAAATGCTGCATACCAGCCTGATTGTTATGCTGTGGAATTCGAACGATGGAGTGATTTTGGTAGCTTCGGGTGACTTTTAGAGCACGGTCACAAAATTGTTGACCCGCAACCTTCCGACTTCAAGTCACCGAATATACCCCTACAGTCACACCACCGCGCCCCACAAAAGGCGGAAACCGAAGATCTGACAAGCAATATACGCCCAACATCTACTACTAATCCTGTGATCTCCTTTGGGCTACTCTTACGGGCAACCATTTTGACTCAACGCAGCGCTCGTGAATAAGCCGGTGCCCTGCGCTTGACTTTCGAGTGGCGCTTTGGCAGCTTGGGGCTTACGATTAGCCTACAATTAATTCCATGCTGAGGTCTGAGGGTATCATTACAAGCAGTAGCTTCAGCGACTGAAACTGAGCGAACAGTAAAAGATCTGAATAGAAATGCAGCAATGCTGTAGTGCAGATACATGTTTGTTGGTATGTACACTTGTTATAGCTCCCTTTCAAGCCCTCTTTATTCAGAGGCACTCCCGAATTCAGAGCGGACACTGCATCGGAGTTTCACGCCGAAGCGCTGAGCAATTGTGAATGAAGGCCTTGCCCAAGGTCCTTACGCGTCGAGGTGGATTCGAGTCTCGAACCTTCCGGCTCCAAGGCAACGATGCCACCACTACACCCCCGCGCCCCACATGTAATACCGGTATCATATCAAAAGTGCGATTTCGGAAAAAGGACGAACATCAAAATGGGAGTTCAAAAAGGCGCCGCTTGTACCATAGTCTAAGTGTTCCTGCTTAAAAGGGCGCCGATGAAAGAGTCCACCAGCAAACGGGTGACAGTCACTAAGGCGAGAAAGTTCTATATAGGCCTACTGCAGGTTAGTTAGGCCTACTCTGTTGGGGCAGAAAATAATCCACAAGGAAGTTTCCAAGACTTTCTTCTTTCCCTTCAAGCTAGAATCATAGGCGTACGAGACGGGGATAAAAAGGGGAAAAATCTCCCAGAATTTCGGGCATGTCTGTTTTTTGGGCAAGCAGACCCGGGAAAACAAGAAAAATAATATTTTTCACGACATTTCAACCCGATGACTAAAAAAGATTGTCAACTTTTTCTGGGAAAATCCCACGACGAGATTTACTTTTCGGGCAGAAGTAAATCTTTGTTCCCCACTGCTGAAATCTCCCGTGCGCCTATGGCTAGAATAATTCCCTTTATTGAGGGGTCAGCCACTCGGATCCTTCTCCTAAAGATCTAAAGTTGCCAAGACTTTATTTCAACTTATAGTCTCCGGGGGTAAGGGAAAGAATAATTATTTCATCCGACGATAAAATAAAGTCTCCCCCATTCAGCGTTAAATGGGCTACACCCTATATAGATTACAGATAGGCAGGTTAAAGCGTTGGTTTACGTTGCTAATTTACTTAACTATATAGAACATACGTTCCCCAATTTGGAGGGGCGTGACTTTATAATTTTATATCGTGGCATTGGCAGTGTGCTGGATGGAATCAAGATTAAGCACATGACTATAGATTAGGCCTAATCCTGCCGATCTGGAACGGTTTATGAAGACAGCAGCAGGTCCTGAGATTGAAAACGTTACACGAATCTGTTGCTCACTGGTATTCTCTGCGTAAGAGAATGATGATTGATGATTGATTCATGGACGCCCACACACAATCATGAGCAAGAGGAGGCACTTCTTCATCCAGAAATTTACGCCTATTTATGACAAATAAGCTACGCTTACACTTTCGGTTCTAATAAATTTCTTCGGACTAATCATGCTAATGATCTACAAAGAGAAACTGAGAAATTTGCAGTTAGGAACCTCTGCGAAAATACCCATGTTCTTAATTTCCTGCTTTGCATCTTTCGAGAGTGAGACTTGTCGAGAGGTTCACGGGGCTTCAACTCCACGTAAAAATGTATGAAATTGTTATTGTTTTACTGGAAGAGAAGAAACATAATTTTATAAAAATCGACGAAGTGATTCAACTGACATTAAGAAGTCCAGCTTTCTAGCATCAAGCTATAGTTAGGCTACAGACAAAATGTAACAGAAGAAACAAGCGCTGTACGCATTCTAATTTCATGTAGGCCTACTCCCAGCAAGTCTGTTGCGATTCACGAGTCATGGTTTTCAAAACAGTGCAATTTAGTTTTTCCTATAAGAAAAATATACTCTCTACAATAGTGCGCGTTTAGTAGGCCTGTGCTTATCAGGATCCATGCATGTTATGCGCTCATAGGCGTAAGAGACGGGGATACAAAGGGGGAAATGCGGCATGCCCCAAATTTCGGGCAAGTCTGGTTTTCGGGCAAGCAGATCAGGAAAAAAATTATCTCATATGTTCGGGCAATTTTGACCGGACGACTAAAAAAGGTCATCAGCTGCGATAGCAGCTAAAAGAATGAATTGAAAAGCATAAATTTTCGGGCAAAAGCAACGGGAATTTTCGGAAGATTTCGACCGGATGACTAAAAACGGTCATCAGGTCAACAGATTTTTTGGGCAAAAGTTTCACTTTTGGCGCCCCCCCCCCCCACTGCTGAAATGTCCTCTACGCCTATGTATGCGCTTTAAATGCGTTCAGTTGAGAAATTATTAGGAACACGAAGGTTAACCCCAAAAGTTTGGGAAACGCTGACCTAGAGGCTGCTCAATAATAGGATAGAAAACAATTAGGCAGCAATTTTAGACCATTAGAACGATAATGTTTCTGAACAAGGAAGAAACTCGAAAATGTGTTTACTTATGAAGGATATTTAAATGGATCGCTGCCTCTAGGTTTCCCCGTCCCATGGTATGATTACATATCCGGATGTGCATGGAAGTACCCTCATAAAAAATCGACCTAGTGCATAGCCTACATGTGCTGATTACACGAAAACATGAAATTTATTGCCTGTGCAGTGCAGGCCCATAGTTTATTGATTTCAAAACGGTTTATCATCCCACCACTGTGCTCAGAAAGAGTATGCTTATAAATACAGAAGTAGGTTATATCCGTTAAAATGAATCCTGGAAACTAAGAAGAGTGCATGAAACATAAGATTATATAGGCCTATAGTAGCCTCATAGCCATAATGTTAGGCGGGGCATTGTTTGTGAATATGATCACGCAGAAGCATACATCATTTGACATGACTTGTGGTTATCCGGACATGGATCTGGAAGGGTTATAGTTATACTTTCTAAGCATTAGGCCCCTGTTAAAGGGGTTACAGAATTAGGTCAGCGTGTGATTCAATCTCCATTTATCAAAGACCAGGTTTCTCCTGCGCCTAACGATAGGTTGAATTCAACAAGGAACTGATGATAATGTGCCATTTGTGAAAGCCTGAAATTCTAGACGTCTAGGCGTCTGTGCAAAACTCAGTCAGTGATAGGAGTGGGGGTTTAGGTGGAGTATTGTTTGGCTACGTGTAGCCTAAATAGTTTACGAGAACAACAGAGGTGTCGTCGATATTAGCCTACATTTCATTGTTCAACATGAATTTGTCCTACACAATCTTTAGACAAAGAGGAAGCCACGTCGTGGTACCGGGCAACATGCTCATCATCATCATCATCATCATCATCATCATCATCATCATCATCATCATCATAAGCGGGAATTCATGTCATCAATCACACACGTCCATTTCAGCAAGAAATCTTGTGATCATTCCAGCATCCATTTGAGCAGGAATTAATTTTTACAGTACAGCTTCAATTAATTTTCATTTAGAATTAATCCAGCTTCTATTTAAGCCAGCATCTTCTCATCAACCCTACTTTTATTTAAGTAAATGCTACGTGAAATTAATCCGACTTCGATTTAGCCAGAATTCTCATGGATAATCGAACTTGTAGGCCAATTTTACCAACGTTGAAACCCATGCAATGGCGAATAATTAACTACATTAAAATACACTTTTACCAAATTTAGTCATTAATAGCTATAAAACTCAACCGGGTAAATTCCGAACAACGTGGTAGCGAATATCACCCGGAGTGAAGCCCAAATTTGAAATCTCAGCCAGTGTCACGGAGTATTCTATCCTCCTTAAAGCTATCTGGGGGATGAATTGTTCTATCCCCGGATGGAATATAGGGCCTGCCGGTAGGCCTATTATACTATCCGGGGGATGAACCATTTTATCCCAATGATTGCAAACTGCGTCTAATTGAAATTTTTGTGCTGCATTCTAAATTTAAAGTAACGCTAATTAATTGTTTTAAGTGACATAGCCTAAGCAATGTTCAGAGCAAAGCATCTTGAGTTTTATTTTAGACCCTAAGTGTTCTTGAGTGTTCTAAATGTTCTAAGTGCTCTAAACCCAAAGCTAAAAAATTATCTATGATAAGAACAAACATAATTATCTGTTACTGTCATTGTTCAAAGCAAAGCAGATGGAAGTTAATTTGCAAAAATAAATTCATGCTGAAGTGACTTTTTAAAACTTCTCTTCATCTGGGTTTGGGGGGCATACGATTAATACGGTTGATGCTCTATTTCGTGACAATGACACTGGAGCAGCTGCACTGCTAAAAAAATCGTTATAAATCAGCAAAGTTAGCTGCAACAAAAGAGGTCAACAGGGTCGCAACAGATCATGCCACTAAAGTACAACCGCACTTATGGGCTGACGGACCCAGGAGGCATGCCTCTCTCGTTCAGCCGACAACCAAGAGCGGTGACCATTACAGCCTAGTACCGCCCGAAAATAGGGATGTAGGCCTAAGTCATGGCCATCTAGATGACCCTGGGCCAAGAGGTCATTCAGACTGAGGTTTTAAATTTTGCACGCCCGAACAGCCCACCCATTCGTCCAGCACTGTAGCAGTCGAGTTTGGCTCGGGTCTTACCCCAGGCATTCTCAGCCTGTATCCGAACCTATTAGGGCACATTAAAAAATTTTCTCAGCTAAAATATGTTCAATGCTATTCCATTTTTTGATCATTTTTGAAAGGCGAGTCATGGGTTAGGATCGTGTACTAAACAAGAATTCTAGGTTTGTAGGATAAACTTTATTTCGTGAGTTTACATAGAATCTCTTGGATCATCTGTGAAGACCCGTGGACAATTTTGGATCATTTGTATGAGAACTGGATTATCTGACTATTTCAAATGGTATCTGAATGTGCAAAACATGTGGTGTTTCGAAGAACTATAGGTTAGACTGTAATACATGCATGGCTCATATCGATTCTGTTGGATTACTTAGACTTAGACATAGTCCTTCCTGTGCATGTCTGCACACCGGGCGACTCATCTCCTCCACTCGTCTCTATCCGTCGCCAGTTTTTCCGCCTCCTCCCATGTC
>OX243826.1:23341858-23676858 GCA_945859605.1 Lumbricus rubellus | reverse complement strand
GTAAGATGGAGAAACTTACGGAGAAAAAGCAAGCAAATATTAAGAAGATGTCTACTGATAGACTGATAAAACTGCTAATTGAAGCAGATCTAGACGCAGAAGAAGTTGAACAAATGTCGAGGGAAGAATTGATGAGAAATTTAGCCGAGGTTTGGGCTAAGAAAGAAGAAGAAGAAGAAGGTGCTGTCGGAGGCGCTGCGGAGAAGCCAGTGGAGAAGCCTGAGGCACCGATGTCTATGGAGGCGTTGCTGCAATTCATGATAATGAAAGAGGAGCAGCGTAAACAAGAGGAGAAAGAGCGTAAACAAGAAGAAAAAGAGAAAGAAGAGCAGCGTAAACAAGAGGAGAAAGAGCGTAAACAAGAAGAAAAAGAGAAAGAAGAGCAGCGCAGACAAGAGGAGAAAGAGCGTAAACAAGAGGAGAAAGAGCGTAAACAAGAGGAGAAAGAGAAAGAGGAGCAACGAGCGGAAAGAGCAGAAAAATTAGAAAGGATAAGACAACAAGAGATAGACATGCAGAAGCAACAGTTCCAGCTTCAGTTAGAACAAATGAAAATAGATCGTGACGAATCAGAACGAAGAAGGATGGAGTTAATGATAGAGTACGAAAAAGCAAGAAAAAGCGATGAAGAAATACGAAAGCAGCAGATTGAGGACAAAAAGGCTCGCGAGGAAGAAAAAGAAAAGATGCGTTTACAAGAACTGGAGAGAGCAGAAGAAATTCGTCAGGAAGAATTTCAAGCCGGAAAAGACAATTTGGAAAAAGCAGAAAGAGAAAGAGAAGAGCAGATGCAGTTAGAACAAAAGAAACTTGCTATCAAGGAGGCTCAACTTAAAGAAATGGCCATTGAAAAAGAAGAACGCAGAAAGCAGTTAGAACTGTTGCAGCAGAAGATTGAACAAGAAGAACTGCGGAGAATCGAAGATCAAGATCGACTGAAGAAGAGGGACGAAGATGATCGTAAGATCCGGGAAGTATCAGAACAGATTAGGCTCAAAGAAAGTGAGACAATGGTGTCCAAGATCAAGAAGATTGGTGATGCCATGAAGCATGTATTGCCTAAGATGCCGTATGATATGATGGAAGTGCCATTATATTTTGAAACAGTTGAAAATGCATTCAATAGCTTCGCTGTGGAAAAGCAATATTGGGTGAAATTGTTGTTGCCATTGATGACCCCGAGAGCGCGAACGGTATTGAATCGATTGTCATTTGAGAATTTAGATAAATACGATGCAGTGAAAGAGCATTTGTTGAAGGAATTCAAGTTAACAGCTCGTGAGTACAGGTCAAGGTTTGCAGATGCCAAGAAGACAGCCGAAGAAACGCTAGGCTGAAGAACCTGTTGAATTATTATGTCCGAAGTAGACGAGTGGACAAAGACTACGAGAAGCTGTTTGATTTGTTAGTGGCGGATAAGCTGAAAGAATGTTTACCACCAGGTCCACTACAGTTTGTCTTAGCAAAAGAGGGCACAGAATGCTTGGAAGCTAGTAATGTTGCAGATCTCGCAGATATACATGTAAACAATCGGATTGGTGTGATGTTCCAAGACAAACCGAAATTTGAAGCATGGGACAATAGTCCAAAGCAACCCAAGTGGAACAAGGATAGCAAAGACACCGGAAGCCAAGCCAAGAGTAATGATGCAAAGAAAGATGATTATTCTGGAAAGCAGTGGTCGCAAGATAAACAACAGTCAACGTGGGACAGACAAGCCTACAATCGAACTCCGCCGCTGGGACGCCCAACAGAAAGTAATGCATCTTACACGCCGTACAACAAGTGGGAGAACAAGGAGCAAAGAAGTTTTATCAAGAAGCGTTGCCACAATTGCAATTCTGATAAACACCTAATAAAACATTGCCAAGCACCAGGAGCGGCAAATCTGAGGAAGAACTTTAGCAGAAGTGCAGAAAATCTTCGAGTAAACCAGATACAAGTGATAAATGCACCTCCTGGTTGGGAAGAACAATGCAACCAAGAAACAGAAGTAAAGTCAGTGATGAAGTGTACGCCGCAGTTCACCATACTGAAAGAAGCGATAAAGACTACTTCCATTGCAGAAAGTTGTCGAGAAACAAAAAGTAAAGAGGAGTGTCAACGCATAAAGAAGATATCGTTGCAGCATGTAAATGTGGAGATACGTGGAACTGATGGGCAGCCTGTGCAAGTCGAGGCGTTGATTGACTCGGGGACCGAGATACCAGTAATCAACGAGGAACTACTGAAAGGAACGACAGTAGAAGAAATCGGCAGAGTTCATTTGCAATGTGTAGCTGGAGAGCCGATTCCAGCTAAGTTGGTGAAAATCGAAGTGCGGATGAGCGGTCGTAACGAAGGAGCAGCTACAGAGGACAGGACAATAAATATCGCGCCATATTTAACTTTAGTGTGTGCCAGCATTTCAGCAGAACTGTGTAAAGAAAATCCAGAAAAGTTCCTGCTACATCCAGAGATAATTGCAGAACTGAAAGAGGTTCCACCAATCAGTATATTGCAAGGAGAGCTACAAGCGAATGTGACTACAAGAGCACAAAGTCGGAGAGCAGAAGTCGAAGACGGAGAAGATGAAACGATAAACGAAAGTTCGCAAGAAGATGACACGGAAAGCGAAGATGAACTCAGCATCCAAGATGACGAAAGAACAACATCTGAGAACAATGAAACTGAAGAAGAGATGGCTGCATGTGAACGAAATGATAGTGAAGATTCCGGAAGCGACGCTGAACTGGAGACAAGTATGAGGGACTTGTTCACAGAGAATTCGAACGATGAAAGACAGCTGGAAGATGCGAAGAAATTCGAGGAGCAGCAGAGAAATGACGAGTCACTGAAATCGTGGTGGAGGATCGCTGAAGACCAAGGATCAGAGTTTATCGTGGTGAATGGATTGCTGTATAAGAAGCATCAAATGCTGGATCAGCTTGTGTATCAGTTGGTGTTACCGAAAGAGAGAAGAATTCAAGTAATGGAATTAGCTCACGAGTCAGTATTTGGCGGACACTTGGGAGAAGAGAAGACACGAGAGAGAATCAAGTTGTCCTTTGTCTGGCCAAAGATGCGTCGAGACGTGGTGAAATTTTGTAAGTCCTCTGAGAAGTGTCAGCTGAAGGCACGAAGTTTGGTGATGGATCGAGTGCCGATTACACCAATTCCAAGGGAAGATGTTCCATTCCGACGGATGACTATGGACGTGGTAGGCCCAATAGAACCGAAGTCAGCAGCTGGGCATAAGTATTGCTTGTGCATAGTGGATTCATGTACAAGATGGCCGACAATCTTCTTGCTGAAGTCATTGACTGCTAAGGCTGTGTGCGAAGCTTTGATGAAGCTTTTCATTGACGTGGGGGTGCCGTCTGTGATCACCAGCGACAGAGGCACGAATTTTACAGCCAGTCTTACAAGAGAATTTTTGAAATTGATGGGATGCTGTCCACGATTCGATTCACCGGGGCATCCAGAGGCAGCCGGATTAGTCGAGAGATGGAACCAGACGTTCAAGAAGATGGTACATCATGTCATTGTGGAAAATCCAAGACAGTGGCATAAAATCATTCCGTTTACCGTATGGGCATTGAGAGAAGTTCCTAACGCAACGACAGGAGTGGCACCATATCTGCTGGTGTATGGAAAAATGCCAAGAGGACCATTAACTATCTTAAAGGAAAGCTGGACCAAAGAAATAAATCTACCGCCAAACATTGGAGTACAACCAGCAAAGTACCTGAAGAACTTAAGAGCAGACATGGAGAAAGCTTTGATATTTGCTGAGAATTGTGCAGAGGAAAAGCAAAAACAATACGCCAGTCAATACAACAAGAGGACCAAGGATAAAGAATCCGAACCAGGAGAAAACGTCATCGTCCTGTATCCAACGTCAACCAATAAATTGATCACACGATGGCATGGTCCATGTACAGTGCTACAAAGAAGATCCAAGTATTCGTATCTGGTGGATATGAATGAAAACGGCCGACGAATCGTCCATGCCAACAAAATGAGGAAGTTCATCGCAAGAACATTATCGTGTGGTCTCATCGTGGAAGAGGACGACGAATTCGGATCAGTGGTAGAGCTACCATTGAAAGAAGACCATGCAGAGACGACACAGAAATCGCTGCAATTGGACTATGAACAGATCGGACATCTTACGAGCGAGCAACAGAAACAGCTACTGGATGTACTGAACCGATATGCAGACAGATTTTCGGACAAACCTGGATTATGTACATTGGTAGAACACGAAGTGGTGCTAAGACCAGACTTTCGAGAGAAGGAGTTCACGGCTTATCGAATACCGTTGATATACCGCGCAGAAGTGGACAAACAAATACAAGAGATGCTGAAAGCAAACATCATTCAGCCGTCGTCGAGCAGAATGGCAAGTCCGCTGGTCATCGTCAAGAAGAAGGACGGATCCTTGAGACTCGCGTGCGACTACAGGTACGTGAATTCATATACTGAAAATTGTCGATACCCCATGCCGATCGTCAACGATGTGCTGAGCAAAGTCGGGAAATCCAAGTTTATTTCCGTCTTGGACTGTCGCAGTGCTTACTGGACTTGTCCGGTGAAGAAATCCGACCAATGGAAAACCGCATTCGTTACCCATAATGGACTGTACGAATTTACACGTGTCCCTTTTGGAATGATTAACTCTGGACGGACTTTTGTAAAAGCCATAAACATGATTTTGCAACCGATTGATGCATTTACTGAACCCTATGTTGATGACATTGCAGTCCATTCTGATGATTGGAACATTCATTTGAAACATTTAGAATTGTTTTTGAAACAAATAAGACTGCATAATGTAACTTTGAACTTGAAGAAATGTGTGTTTGGTAAGAGTGAGGTGAAATTCATCGGTCACCTCATTGGTTCAGGGAAGAAGATGATGAATCCAGATAGGATTGACAGTTTGATTAATTTAAAAAACCCTGAAACGAAGAAGCAAGTGAAGCAAATGTTAGGATTCTTTGGTTTCTACAGACAATTTATTTGTAATTTTGCTGAGATTGCTAAACCATTGACAGATTTAACTAGCAAGCAGACACCTGAGAACATTATTTGGACTCAGGACCACCAGAAATCTTTTGATTCTCTTAAAGAAATTGTTTTATCGAATGTTATTCTGTACATGTTCGAGGTTGGCAAACCATTTAATTTGTACTGTGATAGCAGTGATTTTGCTGTGGGGGCTGTGCTGTCACAAGTGGACGATGAGGGGATAGAACGTCCCGTTTCATTTATCAGCCAGAAGCTGACAGATACCCAGAGGAGATGGGCGACGATTGAGAAGGAAGCCTATGCAATCATATGGGCTTTAAACAAATTGAAAGAAATCATTATTGGTTCCAAGATTAATGTGTTCACTGATCATAATCCTTTAGTTTATTTGACTGAGTCAATGTCGAAGTCTGCTAAGTTAGTCAGATGGTCTTTATCATTGCAAAATTTTGACATTCTGTTGAACTATAAGAAAGGAAAGTTGAATGTAGTAGCAGACTGCTTATCGAGATTGTAGTATAAGGTATTTTGTGATTGCATTTAGTATAAGAATTGTTTGTATTTAGTTTAAGCATTATACGTTCGCTAATTTTTAAGATTAATTAGCTCTCTTCAAAAGAAAGGAAGGAGGTAATGTCAGCTAATTTAATCAGTGCACGCCGATTGTCGTACAGCGACGTAAGTAGGCCAGGTGCAAATTGCCGCGCGGCGTCTGCACAGGTGATTGTCTGGACAGCACGTGACGTCTAGACGAGCGTACGTTAATTGTACAAGAAGGGAGTGGAAGTGAAGAAGGAGAGTTGCGTGTTGAGAGCCGTTGAGATAGGCTGTAAGAGTTGTTGTTGAGTTGCGATAGAGTAGACTGATGAAGATAGTAGTCGTGTAGTTGTTATGATAACGCAAGTGTAGTCATTGTTGTGTTGTTGCTGATCGTTTTACTTTATATCGGATTTTGGAGTATAATAAGAAGAGTTAAACACGTCGTCGTTGTTGGTTAACAAAACAGTGAAAGACTGTAGATTCTTTAACCTAGCCATTTAGCTAATGAAACAGTTATCTAGGGATAGGCCTACGCTACCACGAACTTATACGAAGAAGCTTCCGAAGAGACTGAAGGTCACACGTAGAGAAGAGGGAAAAGACTTGTGACACATACATACATACATACATACATACATACATACATACATACATACATACATACAAGCATAAAACATACGTGTTGTTAAACCTCACAATCTTAAAACCTAGTCACATGCAGCCAAAAAATCATTCTTACAGTTCTCTCATTGCAATGCATAATTTGGAGCCTCCTCTATGCGACCTGATCAGATTCTGCCGCGGCCTCACTCGTGCTGTCGTTCCCAACATCAAAGAACGACACGAATAGCTCAGGACGGAAGGAAGGACGGCGTCTCGATGGGCTGACTTTGATTCGATGGCGCACAGGTCGAAGTCTTGTTTGAGATGTTACAGTGGCGTACACCATGGCTCCATCGTACCTAAATTCAACGTCGTTCACAGCAGGAGCGGCGGCTGAGCTGGCAGCCACCAGAAAGATAGCCAAATACAGTCAACTGTACACAGCACATTTTTGTTTGTCCGATTAAACTGAACTACTTCTGAGAAGTTCTGACCTCCACATTTGTGCAGAAACAGTTAGGCTAAATTGTACTTTAATTAGAATTAAAACACTACGGGTTCAATGTTTACGAAAGTGTTTCCGAGCTTGTAGGCCCCTACATGTACAAAATTTAATAACTAATGCGTCAATTAGCCTAAAGTCACGAGTTGCGAAGGATAACATGCATAGGCGTAGGGGACATTTCAGGAGTGGGGGGAGGCAAAAGTTTAACTTTTGCCCGTAAAATCTGCCAACCTTTTTAGTCGTCCGGTCGAAATTTCCCGAAAATTCCCTTTACCTCTTTTCTCCGATAGTTCTGACAACCTTTTTTTAGTCGTCCGGTCGTAATTGCCCGAAAATTCCCGTAACTTCTTTTTCCTGAAAATTCTGACCACCTTTTTTCTTTTTTTTCTTTTTAGTCGTCCCGGTCGAAATTGCCCGACAGTTTTTGATACAGGCCTATATATTTTTTTCTTGGTCTACTTGCCCGAAAACCAGACTTGCCCGAATTTGTTTGGGGTGGGGCACCCCCGTCTCCTACGCCTATGATAACATGAAACCTTTGATAGTGTAAAATGATAGATTTAGGCTACTTGACAGATGTTTCCAATTAGGCACAGGTACAGAAACATAAATCGTATACATGTAGCAATAGCCACCATCGACTGGTTTCATTGAATCGATCATGTCTGTTAGTTTCATGTGACGTAGGCTATACGGACATGCCAACGTACCACGCATAGCATGAGGGACAAACACAGATCCCTCTATGCCTCACGTGTCATCGATAAATCACTGTCAAACTAGGCTAAGTATAAAAAATTGACATAAGGAATGGCTGTACATTGTCCAAACACCGCTGGCTGGTCCTCACAGTCACAGACACACAGAACTCAAACGACAAACTCCCATACATTTGTGGGTCGCGGTGGCGCAGTGTTGGGTTCAGTGCCTTGGAGCCGGAGAGTTCCAGGCACGAAACCGCCTCAAGCCGCCACGCAGAGACCTTGAGCAAGTCCTTCACTCGCAATTACTCGACGTGAAACTCTTACAAAATTCCATCTGTGTCCTCAAGTTATCTTGTTTTGTGGTAATTCAAGGCATGGGCGGAGACCTAGGGGGACAGAGGGGACGGTCCCTCCAATAAAACTGTTGGGGGGGACGGTCCAGGTATTGGTCCCCCTAATCGTTGAGCGTCAAGACAAAAAAGGCATTGAAATTTTTTGGCGGTGAAAAATAGACATTCATTAAGTTTTTTTTACCAGATGACTAAAAAAGGTCATCACCTTTTTTGGCGGTGAAAACAGAAATTTTTCTTGACTTTTTGGCCAAACTACTAAAAAAGTTCATCAACTTTTTTGCAGTGAAAAAGTAGAAAATTTTTCCTTGGAAAAAGGTCGTCAGAAATTTTCGTCCTTCAAAAAATCTCGCGTCTTTCCTTCGGCCACTTGTTCGTCTCCCCCCCCCCCCCCCACATCTCCGCCCAGGTCTCTGCCCATGATTCAAGGATCGGTCTCTCCGTTTCAGTGATAGTCTTATAATCTTCGATTAGAACTCCCCTGCTTTCCTCAAAAAAGCTGATGGCCTTTTTTCCTTTTTTTAGTCATCAAATTTGTTTCCCTCTCTATATGAATATTTCTTTTCTTGAATTTGGGGACATGACCGTGGACGGTCTCCCAACACAAACTTTGGGGGAACCATCCTCCTGCTCCCCTAAGTCTCCGCCCATGAACAGTAGGCCTACTTTTGTGATTGCATTAAAAGAATTAGTTACGGTAGCCTATATGTATATTGTATAATCTGTCCATAAAACTTATTCTCCCACCGAAGAGTAGTGGGTATTCGTCACCTTGCAGCCCGAGGGTGGCAGGTTCGAATTCACCTCAAGTCACCGCTTAGGGACCTTGAGCAAGTCCTTCACTTGAAATTGCTCAGCGCTTCGGCGCGAAACTCCGATGAGTGTCCGCTCTGTAGTCGGGAGCGCCTTTGAGTAGGGAGCTTGAAGGGGCGGTATGACAAGTGCACATAAAAACAAACCGACGATTAGTATTAGGTTACACCACCAGCGGCCGGACTTGTCCCTTAATTTATGGCTCCCCTTTAAGCGCACAGCCGGACATGATCTCTTTGTTTGACAATGTGCAGATTATTATTTCTGTTTTCGAATCAATTAGACATTAATGGTGGTTAATTTTTTAAAGCTCAATGTGAAACTATTGCAGCCTTATTAAGTGGCTATTTGTTTTTATTTGATGTGGGATCTGGTTTAACCAAAGTCAATGATTAGCCTACGAGGATGATGGTAGGACTATGGACTAAGCAATTCCTAACAGCGTGGTAAACAATAATTTTATTAGACCTTTTTGAGGTTCAATCTCCATTTCTCACGCACCATGCTGCTCTCGTCGAATCCCGCGTCTGATTATTAATTTATTCATTTACTTATTTATTTACTGGCATTTTGATATAGCGTTCGCTCAAGGTTAACTACTCAGGAGAGCTCCCAGACCAACACCAGTCGAATAAGACAGTCTTAAGGAGAGAAAGAAACGAAGCAGAAAGACCAATAGGTACTAGGTACTTGACGAAAGATAGCAGGGAGCTCATTCTAGGTCGCAGGGCCAGCCACGGAGAAAGCACGGCGCTGCCTGATTGCAGTTTGTGAGCGGGGAACAATAAGTTCCGCTTGTGCAGCCGAGTGGAGAGAGCAGCGGCGCTGGACGTGTGTGGTGGAGCAGCAGAGCTCCTGCAAGTATAAAGGGGCTAAACCCTCAATGCAGCAATGAAGAGATCCTGAGTGGCCGAGTGGGTTGTAGCCCGCTCGCCACGCCGGCGGCCCGGGTTCGATTCCCGGTCGGTCTGTTTATCAGAGATTAATTTCTCGGATCTTTACTGCGGGTGGCTCGGTCGCAATATAAACGTGGAGTGTGAGTTTGTACTCTGCCTCCGACTGTAAAGGCCCTTTGGTCATACACGGTCGTTAAACGTCTTTCCGGCAGCAATGAACGCCGAAAATACATGTAGGAAGCATGCCTTGAATGAGAACTTGAGAAGGCTACCGGTTTCCGTTAAAAATGTATATTCTACATAACCAATTTTCATTGCTACTGAGTTGCTGTTTTTATGTTTACTCAAAGCCCATAATTATACCCAAATGCTTCCTGGTCCAATTATCAGACTAAAAAGGTGAAGGCCTAAACCCCCAAACATCCTTTCAGCACATCGGTCATGTGATCTCGCCTAAATCGTGTTGCATTATACCGGCACTAAGCACTGTGATGTTTCAAGTACTTAATTTAAAAGATAAGTAGCCTAACCTACGAGTGCAAGTGCTCTTTGGGTCTTCGGGTACCGTACAGACTTTAGCTTAAAATACAATTGGATGTGGGATTGTGGGATGATTGATGGTGATGTGGGCCATGTGGCTAGCGTAAGAACACGCAGATAATTATTTAGTTATTTGAGATTTAAGGCTAAATCAATGTTAGAATCATAATTTTCCCGACCATGTCCTAATGATCGGCATCCAATCATTCGGAATTGATCTTGATAAACTTGTGAGTTATAATCGATCCGTAGTCCATACCAATGATGTCATTCAATATTAAGCCACCCTAACCATAAGCCTATGCAGACTTTGAATAATGAATAATTTATAATGCGCTAGATGCAGTCACACTCTATGCTCTAGGCTCTGACACAACAAGGCTGTCGAGAACAGCTGTGCTGCATTTCCAAGCAAATGCCTTCACTTCATTCATGAGATCATTGTTTTCCATGCCAGCGTTCATGGACGGAGTTTTTCACGAACGAAACTTCAATTAGAACGAAACTTCAGATACAACGACTACGAGAAAATAGTAGTTTTTTTATGAGATTTCGATCCGATGACTAAAAAAAGTCATCACCTTTTTTGGGGCAGAGGGAACAAAATGTCTGAGTCTCCGCTCCAACCAAATCCTAATTTTTTTTAGCCCCCCCCCCAAAAAAAAGAAAGTTTGGAAACCAAGCTCCACCCATGCCAGCGTTAAGTCTATTTCTTAATTTGGCATGCAAAATAGCATTTCCTTCGTCAGTAAAATTATCACAAGCAATCATAACGTCTATGCTGATTTCAATTGGTGATACCGTTTTGACGAGACGTTCAATTGTAAGCGCACACCCGAGAACTGTCAATTACAAAGGTTGATCACCTGGTTCAATGAATTTCAATCCATGCAGACGCAGTGTAAGTCACGTGTTCGGTCAGAGCAATAATTAACTCCGCCACTGGTTGCACTCTGCCAGTGCCAGTCCCATGCCTGGATATAGGAGGAGGAAGACACTAATCATCCTTGAAATGGAAGTGTCGTTAAACCGCCACAACAGCAATTCACGGAAGAAAGAAAACAGTGATTTTGCACAGTTGTGCTTCCTTGTATTCCTACATGTATTACAAAGCGATGAAAAACGGGCTCACACGATTAGATGCATGACCTAATGGCCTAGGAAGCTCTGACAATTGTTTGTAATGCATTAATTATTATAATTATGGCTATCATTATTAACAACTGAAATTTTTATATAAAAATAAATAAATATAGATTATATAAGTATACAATGTATGCGGCAAATGTAGATTATTGCCAACTAGTAGACCTAGACAAAGTTGGCCATCTAGAACTTTGGACTCGAGGCCATGGTTAATTGCTTTAATTTGGCAGCATAGGATAATTATAGATAGACAGACGCAAACACAACCGAACACACACACACACACCAACGCGCACACCTACGCACAAGCCTACAAACACACGAACATACACACAAATATACTTACATGGATATGCATATAGGCTAACAAGAATTACGAATGCGCGTCTGCGAGTAGGCTATATATTGTGGCATCCGCAGCCGTGCAGCTGATATTATCCGCAGCCACTGCCTCCAGCATCTGGGACTGTGGAACGAGGTTACTTATCAGTAATCATGAAGTTCTTGGTCTCTACGCGGTTTCTTATTGTATCGTTCGTTCTTCTCTTCAATTTGGTAGCAATCGCGTTAGCGTACTCGTAAGTAGATGCTACTATATTCTCATAGATAGCCTACTTTACTGGTTTTACACTACACTTAGTTCTTGGTCCTTCCCGTGCAGGTCTGCATATCGGGCAACGCAACTTGTTTAGCTAATTTTTTACTATTTTAATAGCTATTTTTCATAATTATGGAGATCTTAATTTTTAAACACTGACGTGTTTTTTATTTTTGATTTTTGGAATTTTTGAATTTTTGTATATTTGTATTTTTAAAGGCTATTGTTGATTCGCTCAGCAAGGTTGGCTTATATGCATTTTAATACAGGAGCATTGCTGGTAAAAACGGCGATTGCTAATCTGAAGCATTAATTTTTTGCAGAAATAAATTTAACAATTAGTGAAAAATTAACACAAGTTGTGAGACATTGTCCATCACTACTCAGTTCAATGTAGGCCTACACAACGTTTGTTCAAGTGTGGGTACCACTGGGCTTCCACTTATCAGGATTAATCTCAAAATCAGCCATTATTATATTGGCTCATTTAAACACTGCCTCACCTGATGGAACTCAAGTGCTATGTATGTAGTCTAACACATTATTAAAATTAATGGCGTCGTTTTATTGCATATACATGATACACAGTAGGTCTACTCAGTAGAACGCAGTATGCGCTGGCTTACTGCATGAGCCTACATTCGTTCTATTTAAGATTTGCTCCAGATGTTACCCACGGCCGTAGCCAGGATTTTTTAAATTTCGGGTGGTGTTTACTCGACTTTGGTTTGGCCAAAACATGCCACACTGTAGTTCTTACATCATCTTTACCTCATCCTCCTATCTCCCCAATCTCTCCTCCAAATTCAACCTCTTCTCCGCTTCCTCTCTCCTCTGCTGCTTTCCATTCACAACTGAAAACCGAACTCTTCAAGCTATCCTACCCAGATTACAATCAGGTTCCATCACCCAACTACCACCATCACCGACAACCATCGTAACGCCACGCTGTCTCTTCGGCTTGACCTCCCCGGATTTTGACCTGGCACCGGAACGAAAACGGCAACTCTGGCTATTGCGGGACTTGATTTGATATAGCGCCGGTAAATAAGCTGGTCTCCCTGACGTGGCTTTTGTGGGCGCTGAGAAATTCTCGAAGATTTACATTACATTACATTTACATTACATCTGCTAGTAAATGCAGTATTTCATTTTTACATTAGTTTATTTGGAGGGGTGTTCAAACACTTAGAACACCTCCTATCTACGACCTTGGCGCTATCATGAACGACAGATTATAATTTTAAAATATTCTACTAGTTTTTTGTGTGTTTTCCTGTGCGAAATTAAAAAATCTAGCTCATTTCGATTTTAAGTTAATGTTCCTCCTATTTTCTAATTTTTGCGCGCTTGCGTCTGCTCCCATTTGTCGTGTGCGCTTCTGCAGCTGGGCGCTTTTGTTCTGCACGCTTTTGTTCTGCTCGCTTTTGTTCTGCGCGCTTTTGTCCGGCGCGATTTTGCTGCGTCACCCGAAAATACACGTTAATTTGTTTTCAAAATTGAACGATTTGCTAAATTTGAAATAATGGGTCATTCGTCATTTAGGCAGACCGTCGCCATCATTAGTTTGGGTAAGTGGAGGCAGTGGAGGATACAGAAATTTTCGAAAGAGCGGCCAAAATTTGCTCGAAAAATCTGATGACCTTTTAAAAGTCATTTGGTCGAAATGTCTGGAGAAATGTACCAATTTTCTTTTGGGAATGTACACCATTTTCTTCAAAACACAATGGTGAAATAGTTTGTGACCTCTCTGGTCGTATCATTCGTATGCCACTTTTATCGCACTTCATTCATTTAAAACTTGTTGAAACCAAACGGGGCCACGTCTCAAGCATTTTTAAATAGGGGCTATGGCCGGATTGGCACCCTGGATCCGCCCCGACTGGAGGTGTGTTTATTTTAGGGAATGTAATCCCGGGGCATATCTCCAATCCCGGGATTCCGGGATTATAAATAAGTCAACCCCGGGATCCCGGTATCCCGGGATTGGCTTATAAGAGCAATAAAAGATTTTCTTGGACTTAGTATAGTAGTTGGTCAAATACATAAAGCTTACTCTTTGTCTTCTGTACTTCAACCGCGATCAATTACGACTCAGCAGCAAAAGCTTTGGTCGGTGGTCACTGGCAGCAGGGGGGTTTGTTTGAAACTTGATAGTGATAGGCCGACGACCAGTGGCTTCTATCCCCATTAAACAAACAAGTTAGACCCCTCTCCTTCCACCCTGGTCTGCCCTCTTGTGTCACTCCATTGACCTAGATTGCCGTGAGTTGAGCTCATTTCAGATTACCCCCTCGTTAACTGGGCTCTAATCATTCTGAATAGGGTAATATATAGTCCTCTGCATACGATGACCCGATACGACATGGCCAATGCACCGACTGACCATACCGCAAGAACACAACAAGTAGCAGCCTAGCCAAGATTCACCAGTGCCGGACTGATCTTGCAGGCTGGCCAGACCTGGCCTAGCTGCAGTCCTCTGATATTAAGGCAGCAAGGGCCCGTTTGTATGCTGTCCAGATCACAAGTGGGCGCAATTATAGAGGCGTGGGTGTCATCAACATGGGTCAATCAGAGTTACAATGTAGACCATGGGACGTCCCAAGCCTAGTCGGCCAGGGCTGTTGGCATCTGACATCTGTTTATGTTCAATCAGTCAACTGAATGGCAGGTGGGTCATTAGTGTGTGGAGTACACTATAGTCTGTATACATGAACCAAGCAAGCAATGGGAGGGAGCAAACCCAAATCCGCTGCCTGCTGATCACTGAGAAACGCCTACCCCTAGTCACCCTTCTGGGTTTTCTGCTGGCCGCCGGTTTACCCTCACTAGGGCGTCTGCTTAACTGTCGTTTTGGCGTCTACTGGCCAAGGAATTATTGCAAAATGTTCAAGTAATTTAATGAAAAATCCGATTTTGTTGTAATCCCGAAAAACGGGATTCCGTGGTTGTCAATCCCGGGATTACGGGATTGTAAAATGTCCGGGATTCCCGGGATCCCGGAATTCGGGATCCCGGGATTACATTCCCTAGTTTATTTGTCTTACAATCATGATCATACATGCAGCGTTTTTATCGTTCCAATTTTAAAATTTGAAACATTAGATCTAATATTGTTCTCAAGCTGCGTGGGATAATGCCAGACTGCTTACATTATCCAGTTTCACCCTTCCTCCATGACCTGAATACCGTTCGAATCCAGTCGTCATAGCCTCGCTTCTTTGGACACCTCAGAAGATGGCAGAATGGCTAGGCCTACATGCATGTCTTATATAATTCTCCTGTACCGCTTTCAAACAAGTTGGCCGCAAACAACCCATTCCCGTACCCATGGGCGGAGTTTATCAGGGGCTAGGGGGAGCTAAGCCCCCCCAAGAAGGCCCATATACAGCTTTTTTACCATGTAAATTATATCTGTTTCCGGGCTTAACCCCCCTAAGAAGGCATTAGCCCCTCCAAGAACGGAAACCAAACTCCGCCCATGCCCGTACCCAATCCACGGCATGTTTTTTTCTTGTTAGTCATACATTTTGGCTACAGGCTTAAACCCGGGACCAATCAGTAGACTCGGTATTCCGAATCTCGACCTGCCTTCTCTCGTCTTCCTCTGCTTCTTCTTCTGTTAGGCTACTACTGCTGCTGCTATTGTTTACTGACTCTTCTCCTACTCCACCTTTACTCTTCCTCCCTCCTCCTCTCTCCCTTTGCCTTTCTCCGCATACTCCTACTGCAGCTGCTGCCTCTCCTCCACCACCACCACTTCCTCCACCACAACTTCCTCCACCACAACTTCCTCCACCACAACTTCCTCCACCACCACCACTTCCTCCACCACCACTTCCTCCACCACAACTTCCTCCACCACAACTTCCTCCACCACAACTTCCTCTTCCGCTTTATGCAACCAACCCAGAGCAAAATCAAAAACAGATTTGTGCTAAGAACCTTAACAAGCTTATATCAAACTGTTGCAACGCAGTGTGACTACAATTCATAGCATGAACGGGATGATCACCACAAGTTATTATTGGAGTCGAATTCAACTGTTGGCAGCCATGCAATGAGTCTATCAAGCCCTACATTTTACCAACACCATCCGCCGAATGGAAGGTTGAGTGGAACTTTGAGAGGGAAACGAAAAGCGATCTCGCATCGGTGCACCCTTCGCGCCAGAGTATTAGGCTAATACCATAAATTATTGCCCTAACCCCTCTACCCATGCAGACATTCGGTGATTGACGTTCGGTGATGTAATGTAGATGTAAGGACGACAATTTGCATAGCGCCGTAACACAGCGCACTCTGTTATAATGGCACCTCAACAAAGACAAGCACACAATTAATTACTCAAACTATACTCTCAGTCGCAATATTATTACGCCGAAAATGCGAAAATTCTTTGAGCTGACGGCTTAGTACTTGTAATGTAGGTCTACCCAAAGCATGACACCATTTCATAAGCGCTTGAACGCAGGAGCTTTCGAAATGCTAAGGCGCTGCTCGAAAGCCAAGCGCGGGCACCAGCTTATTCACTCGCAGTGCTGCCGAGTCGATATTTTGAAAGATTTTTAAATACGCTTCTTTCAACCTTAAAACGCACTTCAATACATTTCTCATACGTCACTTTCGACACAGCAATGATTGTGGAACAAAACAGTTTAAAACATTTACTGTGCTCTTCATTAAACCACATTATTTTGAACAAACATTTGAACAATAGGCCTAGCCTACTCATCGCGAACAGACAGTTATCAAGTTATTATCGAAAGACTCGAGCGTATAGGAAAGTCTGCAAGGCCGATGTAATTACTGAATGTGCCATTAGACCAGTCAAACACGCATGCTCTAGAGCGGTTTAGACGAGTTCCGTGAACTACCGCCAGTCATGTCGATTAGCCTGGTTTAGTCTGCTACTTCCGCGTCATGACTTTTAATGTTCATTATCTCACGTGCGATTTTGAAACTTCTAAATATACATTCTAACGCACGTAGGCCTACTTGTACGTAGGCTACGCACGCACGTGCGTGCATGCTTGCGTGCGTATGTCGTGGCTGGGCTGGGAGCGCCTCTGAGTAGGCTTCTTGAAGGGGCGCTATATAAGTTTTCGGAATGATTGAATGTAAGAATGTATAGCCTATTTAGAAGTTTCAAAATCGCACGTGAGATGGTCCAAATATCATGTCTCCTAAGCTTTGGCCGTAGGCCTACACGGCATGTGCATTGTGCACGGTTCTCATTCTTAAACTGATTTTTTTAAAAATGTTTGTAAGTCTTATAGGCTCTACACTGAGAAGTACAAGTAGGCCTAATATGGCACAGTGGGAAAGGACGACTTTAATTAAAGCATGATGTTGCATCGTTACGTAGCCTATAGCCTAACGTGCATACATTATGACAATGATTTCTATGTACATTGATCATAGTTCGATGCGTACGCGTACCTTAGACTATATAAGGTACGCGTATAATACGTGCGTACCTTTCAATGAATAAAATACGCGTACCATACGCGTATTTTATTTCTGAGTATTATTATAATTATGTCAGTGTTTTGACGCTTCACCGATATTAAATTACTTACTTATTGGCACATGCAAACAATGTGACGTCACCATCGTATTTACGTTATCATAAAAGTTTGTTGTAAGTTACCTGTCATTGATATTTAGCAATTTTAGCCTATATTATTCAGACTTTATAAGTTTGTGACTTGTGAACGGCCTGAGGTGAATTGTTGTGATTATATAACATTTTAAGGCTTTAATACTTGCACAATGACTTATAGCATGTGCCACGGTTAAGTGTTGTATACCGTACCTTTCACACCTTTGACGTACCCTTCAATAAGGTAGGCCTACGTTAAAATACGTACGTACCTTTCAAAGAATAAAATACGTACCATACGTACCCTCGAACTATGACATTGATGCAAATAGGCCTATAGGCCCTATACAGTATACATACAGTCATACACAAATATAATAAATATATATATATATATTTAGGCCTATAAGCACACATATGCATATGTAGCCTAAATATGTGCATAACGTGGATATAAATAATGCGTGCATGTGTAGGCCTTGTATACACAGGCGTGTATATATAGGCCTATATTATATACACACGCACACCTGTACAAATTATGCATATGCCATCTATAATTATAGGAAATTACCCTGATAATGTAATCCAAGTTAGTCTGACCACTTTTGTTGCGCCTTAATGACAACGCACAGGCCTCAATCGATGATCAACTCAGTTAAAGTCATAATTCGGAATCCTATTCCGTTTGAAAGTTCGATCAAAAACCATTGAGTAAGGAAACCAGAGAGACTACTAATTGCGATGACAATATAATATTATAGGTTTTTCAATTATAGTCGTAATTCGACTTGTCACTGTCTAGCATCCTGATTAGCGTCGCCCTCCCTATTTCTCCACGCCTGGGACTGGCGCTAGAACAGTAGTAGCAGATGTGAAGCTAGTCGTTGCTTCGCTGCATATTCTTAGCCAACCGGTCGCAATGTTTCTTGACAAGTTACTGTGGATTTGTTGAAGGGCACACACTGAAACCTACCAAGTTTCCGTGACAAGGAATTACAGGGATTGCAGATCCTACGATTGTAACCATCAGTGCAGTGGATGGTGGTGGGGAAGACGATGCTACTACAGGCAAAGGTAAGCAAACTAATATTTCCGCTCACGAAGGTGAATCGCCTCGCTGTATAGAGTCCTATGATCCATCCCAAGAGTTAGGCCGCATTCATCCACAGGGTTCAAAATCCGTTCTGCCTCATGAGAGCGGTTCTCCTATTATCGATTTCGCGGTAATTAATGCGAGGCTGGGTGGACAGACGCTGACTCCAACCGTTACGGAGTCCACTTGCGTCCGCATACCAGGGTACCAGACTATGGCTCGAGTGCAAAGGCGCGGCCAACGGTTTTTTGGCAACCACAGGTCTACTGCAGCAGTCAGGGTCCGTTATAGAGCTATGGCTCTCCGCCCAGTCGTCAACTCTTTACTTCCCTTGCTGCCACTCAGGACAAGACCTATGTAATATGTAGCTTAAGGTTGTTTTCTCTTCATTTCAAAGTCAGTGAAGTCCTGAGCTCTGAGGTCATGATGATCTACCATCTAATCTTGCAACAACTCCCAAATTACTGATGCCTTCCTTAATTCATCGTAGCAGTTTCTCGCGCCTTTGGGCGGATAACTTGCCGAACCCTTATTCAAGTCAAATAATTTCTTAATGCAACCTATTTTACACACAACAACGCAACAGACTGATGGTATATTGTCTACAAATGGGAGGCCCAAAAAGATCGCAGTCCCACTGGGAGGGACACCCCAGAACGAATCATTACTAAATAAATTTAAAGGTGGAACATAAGACGATTCGTAGTGGATTATGGACACAAAACAGTCACGGTAGATAATATCCATAATCCAGAATTGACTATGCATGGACACATTACATGATAATTGTCATAGCAAATTATTATAAACTTAATTACGAGCTTAGCTTGGAATTTAAATAAATTTCTTTCACAACAGACCTTCCTAGCTGTTTTGCGAAATTGAATACAAAAGCCTGCTATCAAAACAGGACAAAAATGTGGAAGCATATCTAGCCCCATGTCTGCGAATGGAGGCACACCTTTTGAACGTCAGATTCCGACGCCATTTGTTGTTACGTGTTCTGCGTTTTCGATTTTTGTGTTGTCCAAGTGTGTGGGTGTATTTGCAGTTTAACGTCACTGCGTGGTAACAAAGACCATTAGAGACGTCCTCCTCCTTTATCCAGGCTTGGGACTGGCACTGGCAGAGTGCACCAGTGGCGGAGTTAAAGTGTTTCGCTGATTTGGCGATCTACTGAAGACAAAGCGCATGCTACTCCGAGTGTATGAGGTGCGAGGCAGTCGACATAGCAAACAGGCTCGGTGTAGGCCTACGTACCACGGCCTTTAAATTAATTAATTCCGTAATTCAGTCATTCTTTGGACTCATAATAGGCCTAATAATTATAGCGTCCCTTTCAGAACCTACTCAGGAGCGCTTCCAGCCACGGCGAAAGAAAAATAATTGATTGATTCATAACACAAGAGTTTTCATTGTTCAGAGGTAATACTATTATACGTTGTCGTTGCTGGTAAAAATTTATACCCCTACAATTTGATTGAAATATTCTGTCCATTAGACCCGAACCATTTTTAAATGTAACTTTTGTGGTTTACGAGTTGTTATAAATTTTTAAAATATTTTAGATGTCAGCAGTGCACAACAAGCTACAGGAGTGAGCAAGAAACAAGGAGAAGATGCCAAGCGAGCTGGTCAGGACCAAATTGCGATATACGTAAGGATTCATTTAGGTCTTTTTAGGCTCATGTTCACAGTTTTATAAATGGTATAATTATATATAATATATATACCATTTATAAAACTTTATAGGCCTATAAAGACTTATGTATAGAGGCTTATAATTTACATTTCTATCAATGATCCGCAGCTAAAACAAGTAGCCTACACCAGGAAAGGTTGAAAAAAATAAGATTTCAACTACCCGGTAGCCTATACAGGATTATTAATTATTTTTCCAATGCAATGACGATTCCGTCGCAAAGAGCATGTCGAGTAGACCTAAACACTCATTCATGATGCCACAGTGTTTCATAGGAAATCAGACTTCATAAAGAAATCATCTGTAGCCTATGAATTAGCATTTTGAATTGAACCAGGTTTTTAGTGGCATTGTTTCAGAGTTTAGGTCACCCTTAAATTTCAAATGCATCTATCCACCAAATGTGCATGGGATGATAGGCCTATAGGCTAACCCCAAAGCAACAAGCAATAGGCTATAGACCTAGTCGTCGTTTGAGAAAGTTGTTTAATCAAGAGATTCTCAACCTTTTTTCGCGCACCTAAACTTGCAATCAAATTTGGTGACACACCTTGTAATCGTCACTAGGCCTATGTCAATATCTTTAATAAAATAGGCATTTTATACAGTTAAAATAGCCTATCTTTTTTTAAATTGTCAAAACTTCTAATGAATGAAAGTGTTTCCACTGAAAGCTTTTAGTTTATAATGAGGAGTGACAGGTGCGGATACAGAAATTTTCGAAGGTGGGGCCAAACATTTTTCTGGGATCTTTGCCAGAAAAAATCTGATGACCATTTTTTTAGTCATCTGGCCATGGGCGGATACCTAGGGGGGGACAGGGGGACGGTCCCTCCAATAAAAGTGTTGGGGGGGACGCCCCATGCATCGGTCTCCCCCAATTATTGAGCGTCAAGAGTAAAAAACGTGCAAGAAATTTTTGGCGGTGGGAAAAAAGGGGAAAGAGGTGAGAAAAAACATGTTTTGCGGCGAAAATATAGATGGTTCTCGATTTTTTGGGCCAGACGACTAAAAGAAAAAAAAGGCCATTTGGAATTTTTCTCGACGTTTTGGGCCAGATGACTAAAAAAAAAAGGTCATCACCTTTTTTGGTGACGAAAATAGAAATTTTTCTCTCAACTTATTGGGCCAGATGACTAAAAATAAAAGGGTCATCAACTTTTTTGGCGACGAAAATAAAAAAAAATAAAAATTTCTCGACTTTTCTAGATTTTTTTAAAAATTTTTCGTCCGCCAAAAAATCTCGCGTCTTTCCTTCTCGTTCGTCCCCCCCAAATCTCCGCCCAGGTCTCCGCCTATGCATCTGGCCGAAATGTGTAGAAAATATACCATTTTCTCTGCCAAAAAATCTGATGTCCTTTCTTAGTCGTAGTAATCTGGTAATCTCTAGCCAGTATACTATGATCTCTCTAGTCGTATTGCTACTTTTTCTCCCTCCTCTTGTCCCGCTACAGTTATTTAAAGTTTGTTGAAACCAAATGGGTGCCACGTCTTATGGGCTTTTAAAATGCAAAACTTGAAGCGTGGTGGAGGTTGCGTAAACGGAGGGTCAATTATTATTAAAATCGGTGTTTGCTACAAAAACTACTCACAACGCAGAGTTAGAATTTGGAGTCACTTACACTAACGCTCTAGTTGCCTTGTCACTATCTTCCGAAACCTCTATTGGTTAGTCAGGTGCTCATTCGCTAATCCTTGTCGAGTAGCCTACTTGTCAAACACTGTTGGACAAGAGAGAAGGTATATTCGCATACCAGCTTCATACAGTATGCATGCGTATATTGCTACATGCATGTACAGTGTACGCATGTAGGCTACGTACGCATGCATGTATGCATGTTTGTATACATGTATTCTAATAGGTCTATAAGTATATAGCCTACGTATCCATGTATTCAATATAACACATTTTAGGTTCCTTTTAAGGATAGTTACGGAATTTATCACTCATTCTTGATCTGTGAAGGCTTATTATTATCGTTACTCGTTTCAAATAATTAAAAGCTTATAGTTTAGTGTGGAACGGTTTCTGTCTGTTTCAGCAACTTGTTCAAGACCATGCAACGAGGGCCAGTCTTGTGTGCCAGGGGATAGATGCGAGTGCTTGGGTCAAGGTTCAGGAGTCTGCACTGCAGGTAGGAATTTTGATGCATGAAATCATAGGTCTATGACCTGCTGTCAGAAACCACGATCATTAGATTTTAGACATCCTATAATACTAGATTAATAAAACTAAGTAACAATAAAGAAGGAAATTTTCTGTCTCCATTTCTCTAGAAGTTTAATTGCAAAGTAATTTTAAAATCATTTAATTCCTGTACTTTATTAAAAGTTGATATTTCTAAACACTCATCTCCTCCCCAGGTTCATTAGCAGAATCATATGTGCCTGTCACTCAGAGAAAGCCATCCTAGTTGGTACCAGGAAGGAAAAGTAAGGGAAAGCACCACTCTCCTCGCCCGCTCAACGCCGGCCGAAGCGGAGACAACGGAAGTGCAAGATAATGCCAAGATTCATTCTGTGTGTGTACATGTACATCTGATAGACTTTACTTGTGATAGTGATACTGTTCCTCTAATTCATCGAGCAAATAAATTGCTGGCAAACATGTCTGACTGGTTTCGGAAAAATAAATAGTCTCTTGCCTGTGTACAGACTACAGCCGTTGTGAGAAAATGAACGATTTCTTAACTTGGATGAATGTTCGTTGAACTTATGAATTGTTCAATCTCACCGCAAAAAATTTGTTGGTAGCTGTTACAGTCTAACAACTTTTCTGCAGTTGACGTTGCTGAGCACTTGACGTGGAAACAGAATAAGCGCGAACTGTCTAAGTTGTAAAAAACACATACCGTACTTTATCAAGAATACGTCATCTGCTACCTAAAACTGTGCTGGCTGACAGGACTGTTTTAAAGGAATCTTTGGAACTGCACAAATCCTTATTGCTCTTTCCATCCACCTTGGCAAATTATTTCCAAACGGTGGACAATGACCTTATTCACTAGTTTTAACTGAACAAAAGTGCTTCTAAAACTGAACAGATCCATGTATAGGCTAACGGCACATTTTGAGTACAGCTGCGTGTTAAAAAATGCGCTGCTGGCTAACCTTTATTATTGCACTAGTAAACTATATGTTTGTTTGTTTGCATGTGCACTAAGTCTTGTTTAGCGCCTTTTCAAGATTTCTACTCAGAAGTGCTCTTGACTACAACGCGGACACTGAATCGGAGTTTCACGCCGTAGCACATGAGCAATTGCCAGTGAAGGACTTGCCCAAGGTCGCTACACGACGGCTTTAGGTGAATTCGAAATTACAACCCTCCGGCTGCAAGGCAACGAACATACCCACTACACCACCGTGCCCCACAATATATATATATATATATATATATATATACAATTATACATATATATATATATATATAGGCAATGGGCATGTTTATCAGAATGCAGTGTTATTTGTAGGCCTGTTACTCACTACCCTTGACGTCTGTCGATGTGAAATTGATTGCATGTAAAATTTTCAAGCTTCTAAAAATTGAATAGATAGAATAGATATAATAGATATAATAGGATAGACATTGATGCAGTGGCTTAGTTGTGTTGGAAAAGTATTGTTATCAGTTCCTAACCACATAGAAGCAGTAGGCATATGTTCATTACTTATTTTACTTTGATTTAGGCCTAACTTGATTGTTCTATCTTTTCTTTATCTGCAGTGGCATGTCCAACCAGGTCGTGCTACCCTGGCAGTTGCATTTCCGGCAGTTGTAACTGCCCACCCCAGTTCGAAGGAGAAAACTGCGAGAGAAGTTAGTGCAAGAACTTATTAAACTCCATTAACATCATCACTTTAAAACAGGGTTGTTTTAAGGAATTTTTAGAACTGCACAAACTCCTTCTTTTCCTTCCCATACTCCATGATAAATTACTTCCAATCGGAGGAAAATGTCATCAACTAATTTTAACTGCACAGAAGTGCTTCTACAACTGCACAAATCCATTTAGAACTGCACATTTTGTGTACAGCTGCACGTTTAAAAAGCCCTGCTTTAAAATAGACTATGTTATTGGATATAGACCGGTAGCAGACCATTGTCTTTTCGATCCTGCTTTCCACGTTGCGAGGAAGAAAAAGAATGAGACGCAATTTGGAAATTGGAGAGTGCTCTCCTCAAGAGAACCCCCGTTGTAGAGGATCAAAAAGGTTGAAAGATGATCCTTCATAAATTCCTGAACAAGGAAAGGCGGTAGATGATCGAAGTCGCAGGATTAGGAGAACACGACAGTATGAAGACACGGATTTCCTCGCTGGATGCGCCTCTCAACTCAGACAGACGGCGTTCCGTATGAATAAACCACGGAGGAGTGTAATTTGAGGTATCATCGCGAACAGGATGCTCTTGAATCTACAGTCTACAAGCCTTTAGAAAACTCTGTCGCTCTGTAACCAAACACAGCCTACATGTATTTCCGCATGGAGGAAAAATCACCTGTCACGGAAATAGGCCTGAGCATCGGGTATCAGTATATCATAGTCTTTTGTGATTCCTTTGGCAGCTACGAAAACGAATCGTGATTGTAAGATATATGCCTCTAACCTAGACCTGGGAACAGTTGCAGATACAGAAAATAATGGTAGGTGCAACGGGAAGGCAATTCCACACAATGTCAGGTTCGAAGCAATAAAAGTTAACTGAAGTCATTTCAAATACAATGAGGCACAAAAATGGGGAAATGAATAAAGACCATCTAAGGGCTGATTTTACCCGGCCAGTGGGGCAACTATGCAATAACCGATCGACATCAGTATTAAATAGGGCACAAGAAAATTTATACCAGCACCACATGGTACATAGAGCATTGATCTTATCAAAAGGCCTAAAATTGAAGATAATTTAAATTTGTACTCATCGCTGACAAAATAATGGCTGGCATAAGGAAGGATTAGACCTATGATCTCGATGACTATGATAAGCAGACTACAAAATTGTTTACAAAATATAGATTTTGATATATCGAATAATTATTAACTACATGTATAAAATGGTATCTGTTCTTTTGATAACAGTTCGACAAACGCCAGATATATCCAGCTGTCAAGTGAAGCTGTTCACGGGAAGTCCAGAAAAGGAAGTCGCCCAAGCGAACTGCGCCGTTGAAGGACACGATCCGGAATTGACATGGGTCGGAGTGAATACATTCTCAAGAATAGAAGCATGGTGGGAGGCTACGTACACCAATCCATTCAAACCAGTGCCACCTACAAAAACTAACCACATTGCAGAGGCAGGATTTGGAGTCACTTACACCAACGCCGAAGTCTCGTTGTCTCAATCGTCCAGAAATCCTATTAGTTAGTCAGATGCTTTTGTAATTTTTTTAATGCTGTGTTCAAGAGCATACCATGCCATGTCATTTCATGCAATACCACATCATAGTATTATTATTATTATTGCACACCAAACAAACGACAGATCTGGCAATCTATGTCACAACATACCGTATCCCAGCACATCATACTACATGATATTACGTACCGTGTCGTATCGTACCAGAGCAAGCCTAAACGCAACACACCTTGAAATAACACCATATAAATGTTATTCTATTCCATATTCTATACCGCCCTCTTCACAAGGCTTGCTATGCAGCGGGGTGTGGGGCACAATGGTATACATGTAGTTGCTATGTTCGTCGCCTTGCAGCCGGAGGGTTGCAGGTTTGAATCCACCTCAAGTCGCCGGGTAGGGACCTTGGGCAAGTCCTTCACTTGCAATATTATTGCTTAGCGCTTCGGTGTGAAACTCCGATGCAGTGTCCGCTCTGTTGTCGGGAGCGCCTCTGTGTAGGGAGCTTGAATTGGCGCTATAACAAGTGCACATACAAACAAACAAACTTCATGCTAGAACTTTATATGCCGTACAATAACAAGTTGCTATGTCATAAGTACAGTGCTACTCCATGTAATGCCATACCATTCTTTAATATGCTATACTACATGCTGCGATTGCTTAAAAATGCCTATTAAATAGCATTTGCTGCTTAGCAATCTACAGAGTTAGCACCACGTCAGTAATGATTTACAGCAGGACTTAAAAGACTGTAGGCTATGTTTCAGCAAGATAAGAATGATTGTGACATTGCTTTGAGTTTTAATTTCGAGTATGCCATGTTCGATGTATCTTGTCTGGCTGTGTTTAGAAAAGCAGATTCAACCGGTATGCAAGAACAACCATCTTGATCCTAGAGAAAACGTGAAATGTCCGAGTAAAACAATCAGCTGGAGTGAATTTGGTGTTAACACGCTGAACGAAAACGTGACGTAAGTTTAGTTTTAGACTTGGGTATATTGCAATGGAAAGTTTCGGCAACTAGTCGAACCATTACAAAGTATGGGATGAGACAGACATAGAGAAGGATAGATAGACATGCAGCTGCACAAAAAACGACAGAGACGGAGAGGGGCAGAGATAGAAACAGAGAGAGGCAGTGACAGAGGGAAATAGAGAGAGACGGAATACCAGACATACATACTAATAGATAGAGACAGAGACATGCAGAGAGAGACATGCAGAGACAGCACGTCCTGACAGAGACAGGCAGACAGTGACAGACAGAAAGAGAGACAGACAGAGAGAGAGAGAAGATGTAACATCTGCTCATTTCAATGGCATTCTTCGCATGTAGTCTACATCAATCGTTCCACTAAAGTTCATAAACTCGACGTCACCCTAAAAAAATTTGCTCAAGAGTTCCATCATCCATGTGACAAAGTATCAAAGCAAAAAATCACACAATAAGAAAATCGCATCACTAAGGTATGGCGTGTTTCTGTTTTTAGAGTAATAGTTAGAGTATTCGCTCGTTTAGGCGGATTTAAGACACTCAAAGGAACAAGCCAAGCACAGGAAACAATTACGGGCAGTAATGTAATCGACAGACGAGTTTTGTTTGCGGTGGATGCGAAACCTCCAGTACATTGCCGTCAAACAGCAACCTGTAAAGACCCAACTATCTATCTGAAACAGGATGCAGTCAAGGTTTGTTACACGCTTGATGTTTGGGTTGTGTATTTCACACTAATGGATAAAAAATTACGGATACACGTCTGCCACGACTACTGCTCTTCGTTAATACCGTCCACAATGTATGTAAAGACTAGATTTCGCCATGGGCGAAGACTTAAGGGGTAGGGAAACGGCCCCCCCCAATGTTTGTGATGGGGAACCGTCCATTGTCATGTCTCCTCCAATATTTAAGAAAAGAAATAATAAAATAGTAATAGTAAATTTTTACAGTGGTGATTTATTAAATTCTGGTACTATTGCAAGAAATAAAGTCTATAAGGACGAGTAGAATACAAAACGACTACAAAAAGGTCGTCAGAAATTTTGGTCGATGAAAATAAATCGAAAGTTTCGTCGGCGACTCGGGCGGCAGCCCAAAATGTCGCGCCTCGGCGATCTTCTTTCGGGCACTCGTTCGTTCGCCGAACTTCTAGAGTCTAGACCAAGTCTCCACCCATGAATATGACCCTGGATTTTAATTAAACCAATCAAGAGCTACTAGAGACATTGGGGATGATTCTTGCATTTCATCCATTTAATCGAAGTTGACTGAGAGACAAGCGCTCAATGCTAACTTTGTTAGACCTAAGTATTGCAGCAAAGCATTTAGGCTAATTAAAGCACTGCCTATGCCATATGGTACCCGCCGTTGCTGGGGAAAGTTTGCTTTTTCGTCCTCCCCCACCCATGCCCAGGGTCAGTGATGGGGCGTGGCGGGTGGCCCGTGTGACCCTGTCTAGCTGGAAGCTCAGAGGTGAAACTGTGGCCGCAACCGGCGTTCACCGGGAAATTTCTGTTTTCGCCCCTACCCCGTCGGGGTGGAGTGGTCTTGATGGCTCTCTGTCTATCTGGAAACTTTGAGTAGAATAAGTGCAAAACTGTGGCTGTATCCGGCGTTCACCGGGAATAACCACGATTTTCAGGGAAACGCCGATTACGACCCCAGGCAGTTTCGCACTTATTCACCTCAAACCTTCCAGCTAGGACCTAGCTGTCAAAGAGCTGGCCCGCGGGCCATTTCTGGCCCGCCGACGAATTTTTTCTGGCCCGCGGAGCCTTCCCTAAAGATTACAAAATTGGAGGATAAAAATTCAAATTTGATATTTTACAGTCAGCGCCAAATACATGGAAGTTTTTTCTTACTGACGTCACTTTTGCTCAGACGCACGGCTCTCTTTAGACTGTGTAATTTGTGTATCATTCTATATAATATTATGGTTTCCAGTTGGATGTCTGTTATCAAAATTATGAAAGTTACGAAACACTTATAGCCTAATATTTATAATGTTGTCAAAATTTAATAGGAAACGAAAGTGGACATTGAATCAAGACCTTTCGGCGATATTTGGATGGATATGTATTTCTTTGTTAAATACAACAGTTATCCAGTATGTTTAATTTGTCAGGAAAACGTTAGCGTTGTGAAGGAATAGGCCTTGAAGACTTAAACTTAAGGTGATAATTTTTTTTGCGTGCTTACCGGTAGGCCTAGAATGTGAGCCATTTATTTTATGACAATGCCTAGATTCCTAGAAACTCGAATACAATTACATTAGGCTTAGGCCAAAAGCTTAACGAGTGGCAATGAAAATCAAAATTAAGATTTTATAAGCCTCCCTATTTCGCTGCTTTTATGCTAAAAATTGCACCATTTGAGATTAACTTATACAAAAATTTTCTGGGAATTGGCTGACCCAGCCCGGAGCTCCCGCTCAGATCACTACCCAATTTTGCTCAGGAGCTTCGACACCCTGGCCCGCCACTTGTTGGAAGATGTTCACTATGGCCCGCCTCTCAAAAAGGTTTGACACCCCTGAGCTAGGTAGAGGACCGTCAGGACCACGCCCAGAATGTCCTAATGAATATTAATTAGTTGCACTATGAAAATCAATGAACTGCACTACTGCACCATGAATATTATTAAATGATGACTCATGCAGAGACAAAAAGACAGACAACACACACACACACACACACACACATACGCACACAAGCAAAGAGATGGGCAGACAGACATGTGCACACATACAGGCCGACGGACAAAAGGATCTTGGGTTCTCATTACTCCTACTACTGGCATAAATGCATAAATACATGCTTCTATATATAGGCGCATATGTACATATACACCGTGTCTAAGAAAACCTGATATTCGTACCCATTTGCATTACTAGCGTCATCTACTGGCAGTTGAAAGATTATGCTTTTCATATTATTGCTATTATACACTGTGTCCACGATAAAGTAGATCACACAATAAAGTGTCATAACTCGGTCAAAACGTTTAGGATATGTCTGAAATTTTACACACAACAACAGTGGCCATATATACACGAGATCCTAAAGCCGCTTAGAAATATTCGCGAGTTTGCCAAATTTATGAGCGTTTGAGATGCAGCACCGAAAAATGCAACTTTCCAACATGCAAAAGCTGAAAGGAAGCAAAATTCAGCTGTAATTAGTGCTCAAAATGTCATTTTTGTTCACGAACACACGACCGTAGACGTAGTAGTGTAGTAGCTGTTCCGGAAGACACTCGGCTTCATATCCCGCAGCTGTGGCCGTCCAGCAGTCCAGATCTTGATCCGGAGTACATGTGGTGGAGGAGCGCGATTTTCGTTCACGCGTATTCATGACATCGATACCCGTAGGGCGTAGGGCGCGTCTGTTTGAAGATTGGAAGTTGTTTAACCAGGTGATCATCGATAGGACCATCAAACAATAGCGTCTACGTCTACGGTCATGTGTCCGTGAACACGGTGGACATTTGGAACACCATATTTAGCTGAATTTCACTTCCTTTCAGGTTTTTTCCATGTTGGAAAGTTCAATTTTTTGGTGCTGCATTTTAAACGATCATAAATTTGACAAACACGCGAATATTTCTAATCGGTTTTAGGATCTCGTGTAAATATGGTCAATGTTGCTGTGTTTAAAATTTCAGACAAATCCTACAAGTGTTGACCGAGTTATGGCACTTTATTTTGTGATCTACTTTATCGTGGACACAGTGTATATTACTAAAATTAATGATGTCTCATGCAGAGACACAGAGACAGACAAGACCACTTAGCATACAACTCAAAGTTATTATTTTGGTACTCAATTGGTGGTTGCTCCGAAGTATCTTTGTGATCTTATGCTTCGCCCCTCTCTGCCACCTCGCTGCATCCTCTCATGGGCGGAGTTTATTAGGGGCTAGGGGAGGCTAAGCCCCAAATAAAGCCCAGATTAAGCTTTTTAACCATGAATTGGTATCATTTAAAGGGTTAGCTCCCCCAAGAAGGCCCAGATTCCTCGAAAATTTATTCGAGGAAAATGGCTCTTTTCACGAACGAAAGTTCAATCGAAAAAAAATCGGACAAAGTATGTTTTTTATGAGATTTCAACCCGATGACTGAAAAATGTCAACTTTTGGCCGAGAAAAACATTTTCCGGCGCCGCTCGATTTTTGAGCCCCCCCCCCCCCCATGAACGGGAACCAAACTCCACCCATGTGAATGGTACGCAATAAATACTTCACCATTTCTCAGTAGAAGTACCTGACAGAATGCTTGCACTTGAAAAGAAAGAAAATATTACTAGCAAGCCGAATTCTGCGACGCTCAGCCACACTTTTAATTTCGATATTTCAAGGAAAAGTTTTGATTTCTTTATTTACTTCAAAAGTGTTTCAATCGCATTTAATTTCAGAATGCTGTCATTGAAGGCGAATTTTTCAACTGGTTTGACAGCCAGTCAGGGATAGACAGGTATCACATGAAAGTATTTCGGTTGCTAAAGTCGTCTGGTGATGTTTTGCAAACTCCTCAACGACCGGAAAATGAGCTGAACGTAAATACCAACAACAAATTCACTTATACGTTTCCATCGCCTGGTGTGTTCTCCATCGAGCTCACTGTATACGACAAAGCACAAAATCCGTCCAGAGCCAGAAAGATTGTCCTGTACGATGACAAGAACCACATGACAACTACCAAAGAACCTTTCATAGTGAACCAGGCATCGAAGGAGTCAGGATACAAATGGATAACATCTGCACTGGTGGAGGAAACGGATGGTAACTCAAGACTGACCCTGAGTTGGAAAGGTAGATATACGAATCCAGTCCATGTTAGAGAAGGATGGCTATACAGGACTGAGGCCAAGCAGGATGTAATCGATGACGACTTAGTGGACGAAGGAGGAAACAGAACGATACACGCAGTGAGGAATAGCAATGGCACCGTGGGATACAGGCTGGCATTCAAGGTGTATAAACATGGTGGAGTGGGTTCAAATCCAGGTTCAGATTTCAGCGAAGACAACAACGTAACCATCAGAGAGCTGGCAGTAACCACCTGGGGTGGTTACAGCCACGATGCTACTACAGCAACACTCGTTATGCCCCAGCTGACCTCGAATAACACGATCGTCATTTGGATGCGAGCATACGATGTCGTCGGCAATTACGTTGAGGATCGAATCCAGATAGGCTTCGATACGTCTGCTCCTGATATCGACACCGATGCACCCGCAGTACTGAAACCAAATCCCAACGATCAATACAAGAGCAGGTAAATGCTTCATATGGTCTCCCGCCACCTGAAAATGATTATGTTCTCTATAAATTATGAAACTAAATTCCAACCTGCACGGTTGCTATAATAGGCATAGGCCTATGTTGCTAAACGCAGGAACCAGTAAATGCTCTCAGTTGCGTATAAGTCGTACATGGGTCTATTACTGGGATGGGTGGGCAGACAATAAGGTCGGTATTGAATTCTTGAGCGTCGCACACCCGATCTGGAATTAGCGAAAACATTGGTATCGGAGCAGATTTCGACTAAATTGGAGATTCTTTACAAAACTGGATAACTGTCATAACGAGCGTGCACCTTTATAATACCTGTGTGAACCTGGATGTATGGTATAAGCTTATTAAAGTTTAATGTTAGGCTATAATGTTATCACGTAGCGGAGTGGACCAAATGCTGCAAAGTGAGTCTTAATGAAAGAAAAACTCGGGGGATAAGAGGATGGTGATTCGCCGTCCAGGGCGAAGGACGCTAGAGTTCGCTCGGGCAGAGGCGCCGGGTCTTATTCGGTTTCAAAGTATGACAAGTTTAGGGGTTGTCGTAGCTAAAAGCCTAGGGTTTGAAGCCCATATACATTTAGGCTAGAGCGCTTACGCGACAGTCGCTTTATTACAAACGGCCTCAAGGGACCACGCCTACATGACGTTGTAAGGATAACTGCAGTGGCACGCATGTCATACGCGGCCACGGCATGGTGGGATTTGCGGGGCAGAGGGAACGCGGTAGACTGCCCGCCATATTGGACTGTTTGATTCGACTGTACTGTCTGCCTGAGGACAACACTAATTTCGAGGAGTTATGTAGAACTGCGGAGGGGAGGCTCTTCGCAGCTGTCCTGCTTGATCAAGGACATGTGTCGAATCCAATTCTCCCACCATTGAGGCCCACAAGACCGCAACTAGGGGTGGGGTGTTTACGGTGAACGTTCCCGAAGTAAAATAATATTATAATGAAATAATGTATCTACTAACACAATGTATAGGCTAAGGACTAAGATGATGTAATTTTTAAGCTCTTATTTCTATGTGACATAGATTAAAATTTATCATCCTCCAAACCCCTTACTCGGTTGTTTAGGTTACATGTCCACTTGCTCAAGGTCGAGCATAACATCCCCCCCCCCAAATAAAAACCTGGCTACGGCCTTGCTCCAGCCTTATTCCATGAGGCCAAGACTGCACGATCAAATTATCCCTATGTCACACAACCTAACAAGGAATCGTTTTAACGAATATTATGTAAATGTCATGCCATGTAAACCAAAGTTCAGTATAAATAGTTGGTTATTATTTTACGAACATAATAAATATTTAGGCCTATAGGCCTATTGGATTTAGGAGTTTGTGTGCTATTTTAAACCAGTTGACTATTGGTTGGCTATATTGATGATGATAGACTGCGTTTTTTATATTATGTAGGCCTATGTACTAAGGGCCTGCGGGTACAGCATTTTTGCTACCCGACCCGTACCCGTACACAGGACCGCTACCCGTGCCCGTAACCCGACCCGTTCTAAAAATTGCTACCCGACCCGACCCGTACCCGCGGGTATACCCGTACCCGTACCGTACCCGAAACGTCATTAATCTCATTATCTGGACTCCGAATGGTTAAATTGTCTATAAGGTAAATAAACTTGCAACTAAGCATGTAATTAAAATAATAAATACGCTAATGATGACGACGAAGACGACGACGACGATGATGATGATGATGATGATGATGATGATGATGATGATGATAGCAGCAGCAGCAGCAGCAGCTGCTGTTGTTGTAGCAGCAGTAGAAGAAGCACTTGTGGTGGTAACAGCAGTAGTATCTGTAGTAGCAACAGTAAGAACAACAATAGGCCAACGGGGAACATTTATTCGTACACATAGCCATTTAAATGACTACGCCAGAAACGGTTGTTTGTATTATGTGTATGTGAATATATTTTCCGGATAGTTAGAAAGAATACTTTGACAGTGCATGACTCAGTATAATAATTTTGTACTGTAGCCCTAATATATCACGTTGGCACGGGTAAAACCGGGTATACCCGTACCCGTGATGACCCTATCCGTACCCGACCCGACCCGTGAAATTCGTATCCGTACCCGACCCGGGGGTACGGGTAAACCCGCGGGTACGGGTATACCCGCAGACCCCTACTATGTACACCAAAATGCGGATAGCATTAAGGAATATTTTTTATCTTGTCCTATACAAATGGCTACTACAATCTCTTGGACTCGATAATGCCAACGAGGTAAATTCTGTACTGTTTGACGTTGTAATTTTCAGTGTTGAAATCAAGGCGCATGATATGCAGAGTGGTATTGCAGAAGTACAATACTGGATTACAATTTCATATCCGGCGGCTAACATTACCAGCGGCACTGCAAAAGTCACGAAACTGAGATCCGAAAACAACAGACGAAAGCGAGCATTAGTAAGGGTGCCTTTTTAATACAATGTCTGTTTTATACAATCTTTGACCGTAACTAGGCTATAGGAAGAGCCCAATAAAACAGAAAACTCATAGTGTACTGCAGTGTGATTTAAGTGTTGGGATGAAGTTCAGATTCATGTAGTTTACCGTAACTAGTTTTAATTCTACTTAATCCTTGTTTACTTTGTCTGCTTGTACTAAATCTTGATTTAGATTTCGGTTGTTTAATTGAAATCATATTCACCCGCCAACACAACTAATATAATGGTAATAATAATAATAATTATGGAATTCTCTTCCTGGGGATATAAGAACTGCTGTATCCATCAAACATTTTAAAAGCAAACTAAAGTACTTTTTATATATGTGTAGCTTATAATGGGGATTTTAAAAAAAGTTTATGGGAATGCCTCCTCCCCGTCTGAGTGAGATATACATTAGGGTGGAGTGAATCCGAGTGAAAAACAATTTTTTCTCGAATTTCAAAATCCGTTAGTGATCAAAAGTTGCGTATGGTATCACAGAAATGCTACAAAAATTTTGAAATTTTTATGTTGACGTCTTCTGCCCTCTACCGGACGATTTAAGGACAAAATGGCTGCCAATTACTTCAGATGACTAAAAGTAAAGCATTTAATGTGACAGAAACACGGTTTTAGGCTCTAAATTAAGATTATAGGGTTCAAGGAATGCAATGGAATCAAAGATATATATGTAGCACTTCAAAAAATCAAAATGGCGGACAAAATGGCGGCCAGAATCTTAAAATGGCAATTGATGAAGTCATGTATGCAATGGAATCATGATTTCAGGGTCTGAGTCAACATTTTCGAGGTCAACAAATATGATGAAGCCAATGTCATTCAGGTAGCACTGCACGAAAACCAAAATGGCGGACAAAATGGCGTCCATATCCTGGAATTGGCTATTAGTGGAGTTCTGTATGTAATTATTTAGTATTGAAATCACGCTTTGTTTCATATGTTGGCATTATCTTTCTAGCTTCAAGTCTTGCGCGAACTAATCCATCTCTTGCATGCTGTCCAACAACCAGCAATGATGACTCTGTAACTGTCTTGACAGACCTCTCGACTGCTTGAGTATGGCATGGAAACTTTGGAAAGCGAAGTAAATCAATCGCGGAGTCGTCGGCTTTGTGGATCAACTGTTCCAGGTCGTCATCATTTATGTCCTTCGTTAGAGGTGGCTCTGTCACTTCACATGACTGCCAGTCAATTAATTCTGTATAGTCGGCTGCATGAAAGTTCAAACTTGGGGGGTGAAATATGCGAATTCCTCTCTGAGGCTTCTTACTCGATCGCACCTTCATTATTCTTCTGATTCCTAATTCTCTAATTGATTTCCTCTCATCCGTGATCATTGAAAGAAGTACATTTTCAGGATGAGCAAAGAAGGCGTTTCTCTGAATAACTGGATCAACTATTGACTTTAAATAATCAGGCAAGTATCGTGATTTGTTAGCAAGCATCCACAGATGCTTCGCACCATCTTTGCAGGAGGGTTTGGACTTTACTGCAAACCAAACAGGGGCGTAAACTTTCAAAACGAACTCAGTAATTGTCGAGAGACAGTTGCTTGGCTCTTTCGTGGCAACGTATAGGCGTAGTATTCTGTTAGCCAAAGTCAACCAACGAGACATTACTAGTTTTCCAGGACTTCGATGCAACAGTGCCTCATCGCATATACCACTAGATACAGCTTGAGACATGTCGTACAAGTATCTCTGGTCTGTACTGAGATCCTGCAGAACAGAGTCAGGTAGCACTTGTAAATCGCATTCAATTTGCTGGAATTTAACCATTGGCATGTTCTCACATCGTTGAACTTGTGTTCCAAGTTCGCCTGAAAAGCTTCGTGGTCCGGTAGTATTGCCATCAAGTTGCTCGAAGAGGTGACGTAACGGTAGCTCGTTGGTATGTAATAGGCATATGAACCAGTGGAGTGGACGCTTAAGATGTACTTCTAACAATCTGATAATACCACCCTTATGTCCTGTGTTGACAGCCGTTCCATCGCATCCCATGACAGCCAATAATTCCATGCTTATCTTTCTTTCTTCGAAGAAATCCAGTATGGCCTGCTTTATACACTCAGCACTGCCACGCACTGGAGCAATATGTCCCAAATAGTTCGAGTCGGGTTCTTCAATCAATACTATGTGTTCTTCAATAACAGTCCTGCGATGTAACTTACCTCCAATATTTTCCTGCAGTAGAGTCTTGTCTTTTCTGCCGTCGAAGTATAGACCGCGAAGATCCGAAGAATGGCTTGCGGATTCCTGAAGCAAATCTTCACGCAGTCTTTTTCTTTCTCTTCGGAGTTTGGAACGGTCAATAACCTCAGATTTATCGCCAGTTGTTACTATTCCGAAATCTGTAAGTAGGCTCGAAGCAATGTCTGCTGCTGCTCTGTCAGATATTCCATATCTCTCTGACGCTTGTGCCGTGTTCGTCAGTCGTCGTCTTTGTTGTGAGTGTTGAGTTTTGGCGATTTTTTTGTCTTCCATTTCTTCCTTGCCTGCTGAAGATCCATTATCGGTTTCGTCACCTTCAAGGTTTTTGTCCGATGAATATTGTTCATCAAGCTCATCAACCGACCTTGATGTTGAAGCACCGCTTGATGTAGGCCTAAGTCGCATCGCTTCGTCCTTCTTTTGTTGTGCTCTAAGCATAAGTTTTTCTGTTTTCGGCCGGTCGATTGACCCTATCATCATTGTCCTTACAGTTCTTTGGTCTTTTAGAAATTGTCTTTCTTCCACCGGAATCTTTCCTTGTTTTGGACATCTACATGCGGCTGGATCTGAGCACTTGCAACTGGCAATGTCAAACAACGTATTTATTGCATGTTCTCTGAATTTTGCGACCTTCTGCTCGTAGTTGGCACTTCTTTTACATGCGGGGTATCGGATTAACTTTAGATACTGATCATGATGGATTCGCACAAGTTTAGTGATTCGATCTATCGTAACAGTCGGGACAGAGGCCCGTGTCCAAATTTCTTTCACTTTTTTACTAGAACACTGACAATTTCGAATGCTTCGGGCTCTTTAACTGGATGTTTACGTAAATCACGCCTTACCCATTGGTAGTCCTCAAGAAGATCTCGAATAGTTGGTAAGACATCTAGTTTCATTCGCTTTGCAACTCCAAATATTGGACAGATGCTCACTTTTCTCTTAAGTCTTAAGCGACTTTCAGCCATATTGCTTCTACAGTTTGCTAAGAAAATGAAATTCTATCAGAATGTATTTAAAGAATACTACTAAGAATACATAATAGTTTAGGTCACGTCACGATGATGGAATTCTATCACTTTGGTTGACGTAAACATGAAATATTGCAGGCTAAATTGCCTGACAGTACTGAAAATCAATATGGCGTCCTAAAATCGTCCGGTAGAGGGCAGAAGACGTCAACATAAAAATCTCAAATTTTTTGTAGCAATTCTGTGATACCATACGCAACTTTTGATCGCTAACGGAATTTCAAATTCGGAAAAAAAATTTCACTCCACCCTAATATACATGTATGCTTGAGCTTATGATGTTCTCAGGCTTTGCATTTAAATTAATTAATAGTGTGTGGCCCTATGCTATTCTGCTATTTTTTGTGTACTGCTTCATATTCAACTTAACTTTATTTATGTGTTATTGGTGTCTCCTTATCTTGATGGAATTTTGATTCTCCACACTTACTTATGCAAGAATGAAGTTTGTAAATGAGCCAGCCGAATTTAAGCGGGTCTTTTAGACCTTTGTCGGCTGACTCATTGACCTGCACTAATATTAAGTTTATAACAATTCCTTGTTGAAGTTTTGTTGTTGTTAATGTTTGTTACTATTATGTGAATGTTGATGTGACATTGCAAGTCAATAAATGAAAAAAATGAAAAAAATGAAAATGAATTATTATTATTTTATTATTATATAGTCTATGGAGCTGGAAGTAGACCTACATTTATCAAAACAAAGTATGCGGCAGGTGCTGTTGACGACACTTTCACAGCGTGCACAATACTGTTGAGAGCTTGAAGGGGCGCTATAACAAGTGCACGTACAAACATACAAACAAAACAAACGTATTGTAATTGTTGTTGTAGGCCATTTGTAAGAGCGGAAGCACCGACTGCTATTGCGTGAGGAGTGGTGAGTGCTTCGAATACATCATTCGTGTAGTAATCGACCACTGCGACATAGACAGAAACTACAGAGCTGATCAACCGATGACTTTCCATTATGTTGTGATGAACCAAGCCGGACAGTCAGTTCGACCAAGACAACCTCTAATAGTAAGTATCCTAATCGATGCAATGATCGAACAGCAATGGGATAGCTAGCGAACAGCATCATAATAAGACAGAACGGAATACATGTAGTTTACAGTTACTGTAGTAGTGCTGTAATATGTAAAACCGATGACTTTCCATTATGTTGTGATGAACCAAGCCGGACAGTCAGTTCGACCAAGACAACCTCTAATAGTAAGTATCCTAATCGATGCAATGATCGAACAGCAATGGGATAGCTAGCGAACAGCATCATAATAAGACAGAACGGAATACATGTAGTTTACAGTTACTGTAGTAGTGCTGTAATATTCTCGACATGCATGTGCTCTCTGCATTGATCTGATATAATATTGTGATCGTCTTGGTTGGAACAGTTCATTTATAGCCTAATAATTATTGTAGGCTAGTTGATTATTGATCACATCCTGTAGTCGGAATCCTTTTCACATGCTTAACATCAAGTCGAGGCCACTCCTTAGGCCTATAAATCGCTCTTCATATTGTAGATTTCTAGATCATTTTGGGCTTGACTGTGAGAATGTGTCATTCATTTTAGATGAACTAAAGTTCCAATTTATTCTTTGTTTAGATGAAATTTGAAGGCGAGCCAAAATGCAGACCCGGTAAGAATGAATTATGACAGTCTTCAGCTGAAATGGAACTTAATGAATGAATAGCCTAAATTATGCCATCTCGAATCTGCAAGACTTGTTTTCTTTTGCATTCTCTGTCTGTCTTTCTGTCTCTCACTTTCTTTCTCCGACCACTCTCTTGTCAAGTCTGCTGCACTACACGACCTAAGTATGCACGTATCATACGCACACATTATGTGCATGTTTATTTGCACTATCGTAGGCTAATCGTAATCATGAATTTAAATAGTAAAAGTGGCAATGAAATACCACGCCGTTCATTTCGGAGACTACTGGGTAACTTAGATCTATTCCAGAAATATGGACCGACAATTTATTATAGCGAAGATTTTCTGGAAGTTCGAGTCATAGAGACAACCAGGTCACCTTGCATGGCACAGCGATGGAATCTACGACCTAGAACGGAAAGCGCAGGCACACACAAAGCTACCCATTCCGGATTTATTTGCTAGCTGTACCCGGCCACGTGCTGCTATGGCTGAAAAGACCGTCCTCTCACTCCTCTGCCTTTCACCCTTCCTTCCTCTGTCCTTCCCTACCTCCATTCCTCGGTCTCCCTCCCTACCTCCATTCCCCTGCCTCCCTCCCCTTCCTCCCTTCCAAATCCCACTCCCCGCCCATCCCCCTTCCCTTCCTCTCTCCCCTCCACCTCCCGCTCCTCTCCCCTACCCTCCAATCTTTCCCCTATTCCTCGTTCCCTTCCCATCCTTCCCCCTTCCCTCCCTTCTCCCTCCCTTCTCACTCCTCCCCTGCCCCTCCCCTTCCAACCCCTCGCCTACCCCTTCCCACCCCTACCCCTCCCTACCTTTACCATATCACCCTCCACCTCCTCCATTCCCTTTCCCTCCCTCCCCTTCCCCTCCTCCTCTTCCATCGCCCACCCCGTGCCGTCCCCTCTCTTCCTTCCTCTGCCTCCCTGCGTCCCTCCCTCCTCCATTCCTCCCTTCCGCTTCCTTCCCTCCCTCTTCGTCCCGCTCCCTCCCCCACCTTTCTTCCCTCACCCTCTCCCTTCCCGACAGCTACACATGCGCTATAAGAAGCGGATAGCGCCCTTAAAAAACGCGTCCGCAACACGGCCGCAGTGTAATGCAAATCGACGGACGGATGTGTGAAATATGCGCTATAAGAGGAAGACAAGTGCAGAATCGCGATAAAAACATTGGAAGGCATATCGACGGGCGGATGTGTTGAATTTGAAATCGAAATAGGTCGAATCGAATGCGAAGTTGTTTTTTGGGGTCGAAAAGATTGCGCTTTTTCCAAAAAAGCATATGCAAACCCACTGGTATTCGAACGGAACGTTTTGGTAAAATTTTGAAATCAATCGGTGAAGAATTTTTCGAGATCCTTGATTAGGTAAAAACTCAGTTACATTTTTATTTATATAGATTTTTTTCTCCTTTTTTATGTATGTGACAGTTGTGACTATATTTATTTATTGTCTGTAGTCGTTTTCCTTAATTTTATTTTCATCTTATATCCTTTGAGCTGTCTCAGTACTTTCAAGGATTTCGCTAATTTAGGGTCGATGTTTGAACGTTGTTACTTAAGTGTTTATTCATAAAGTAAACATCAAATGGTGAAAACAATGTTTTTAATTTGAAAGTGTAGTACAAAATGTAACAAAGTTTAAATATATTTTAAGCTCTTTTCTTTTTTGTTGTTGAAAAAAAACAACGTTTTATTCCATTTTTAATTCGGTTTTAATTCATTTAAGCGTTATCTATGCCTACATGAAATCTTATACGCATACATTTATACATGCATACTTGCGCGAGATCTTCTGATAAACTGATCTGGTTATTTTTTGTTTATCAATTTCAGTCGTTGTGTTTACAACAGGAACGTTGCTTGCAATTGCAGTCGGTAGGTGGCAGTAACAGTGTCTAATTTCTTCGAAATATTTGCTATTAACCTATGCTTCAAAAACAAATTCTGTTATCGCGTCGCATCTGACACGTTGAGGCGCCAAGGGGGCAATCCGGCCATGGCCCCCCATTTAAAACTGCCATGGGACGTGGCCCCCCATTCGGTTTGAAATTTGCAATACGAATACTGGTGTCATGGCATATCCCCCCCCCCATTCTGAAAATTGCATGGGACGAGGCCCTCCCATTCGGTTTTCAACTGGAGGACTTTAAAAAAAGGTCATCAACTTTTTTGGCGACCAACAACAAATTTTTCCCCTGTTTTAAGATCTAAGATTTTGCCCCCCCCCTTTTTGGAACAGTTCTGGATCCGCCACTGTGAGGCGTCGCTGACTGAAATTCTCGGACTTTATAGTTACATACATCTTGATAATCTGTGCTCTAAATTTGTTTCTTGGAGAAAACGGTGCGGTTTCAGCCTGCCAAATGGACTCCATGTAACAGAACAGCTCTGGTGTGCGAGGCTGCGAGCAAAGCAGTAAATGCATGGCAAGTCCAACGATGTACGACTGCCCAGAACACAAGATCTTAAGATTCGTCCATTAATTGTGGCGGCGTCAGAGGACAAAAATGAGAAATGACTTCAAATGAGCACGTATACCGTATGGTTTTCTCGGAGACATGGAACGTCACTTAGGCTACTGCTTATTTCACCTGGTGGATATGCCTACTGACAGTTCACTGATTGAATTTGCGGTGTGCAAGTGTGACACCCTTCAAATGGTCCACTGTTCCGATTAGCAGTATTGATCGTCTTGTCTTGTCTTTAACCATCCTCGGACCGAACTAGTGTTGGTCCTACACAGTCAAGTTTTCTCCATCTTTCTCTGTCCTCTGTTTCCCTCATCATCCCATTGAGCGTCATCCATCCAGTCTCTGATATTGGCAATCCAGCTCGACCTCAGCCTTCCATGATTAAAACGCACGTATGGACGACGGTTCTCACACGGATGGCGGTTTACTTAAGAGATTTAAGTCTCGGGCTAGCATTGTCCGTTCACGGGACATTAATTGGCGTGGCACACATTCGGAATGGCAATGGGGGGGGGGGGGTTAAGGATCCCTCCCCGACCAATTTATTTCAAAAATTGGCAAAGTCGAGGCAATACACATAAAGACAAGTAGGCCTACGTTGATATATTTTGCACAGTTGTCCCAGAAATTGAATGGACTGAATACAACTGCTCTTTATAAAATTTGAGTACAGTTTACCAGTGCACATGATTGGCGGTTTTATTAGGTTTACTTAGCCACAAACTGAATAGCCCACATGAGCAAAATTGGAGTTTCTAGATCAGTCGCTTAACGTCAGAGCGAGCGCGGATGGGGAAGACGGCAGGAATGACTGAAGGAGGGAAAAGGAGGAGTGCCAGGAGAGAAGGAAGCTTGAGAAGCGGGGAAGAGCCTAGTTTTTATTGGAAACGTGCATGTCGTAGCGGAGGAGAAGTCGTGCTGAATTAGCCTACTGTCTGAATGGATTTAAACATGAAGGGGATAACTTGGAAGAGATTTTTCAGCGTCCATGTGACTGGTTTAGACTATTTAAAATAATAAATATATCAATAGTCCTAAACAAGGCAAAGTAGTTACGAATAATTGATTTTTTCAAAGTACGGTAATTTTTTTAATATAGGCTAGAATTGGAAATTCCAACTGCGGGCATCATTCTGTGTCATAGTTTCGTGAAACAATTCTTAAACGAACTCGCGACACCATAATCCAACATTCTATTTGTTAAATACGGTCACCGTCAACCATTACTGTATACAATGTATTTGTAGTCTTTGCTGTAGGCTATGTTGAAACAACTTGCAGATACACTTTCCTGTTTGTAATTGAACCCAGGGTGTTTGATCTTGGTTGCGTTGGTGATCATCGCCATTTTCATGGTGCTGAGATGGAAGCAGGACAAGCATCCCATTCCGGACAAGGTTCGAAGCTTCGCCACTAGCATGCGACAGAGAGTGACCAACACCGAGAAAGTCCTTTCGTCAGATGGACATGCCATTTATGTAAGTAACACATTGTTAGTGGGGCGCTGTGGTGTAGTGGTGAGCTCGGTGCCTTAATTGAAGCCGGAGGTTCCAGGTTATAATCAACCTCAAGCAGTCGCAATTACTCGTGCGCTTCGGCGTGAAACTCCGATGTAGTATCCGCGCTGTGGTCGGGAGTGCCTCTGAGTAGTGAGCTTGAAGGGGCACTATAGCAAATGCGAGAAATGAAGTAGAAACACAATGACATTCAGAGCTATATAACGAACAAGCATGCATACCTTCGGCTTGTCGTAAGTACACACATGCTTGCCTGTATGAATGCATTATTATTATTATTATTACGGTATTCTTATTTAGGGACCGTCCATAAATGACGTCACCGTCCATAAATGACGTCACTCATGTTGGGGTAGAGGGCCACACATTTGTGACAACGTTTGACGGTCCCATACTAGATATAATTTGACTTTTGGGTTGACGCGAAACGAGGGGTAGGATTCAAAAATCGTCCAAGCTGCCGTGACGCCATTTATGGACGGACCCTTAGCTGTATGGCAGCCAACACAGGAGCCATCTGTCCTATTGCTCATGTTGCAAACGCCATCTATGGAGTGGAAGACTGAGTTAACCTTATGAGGCTGGCGGGTTTAGAACCTGAATCCTTCTGGTCTTTGTACCAGCGTGTTATCTTTCAGTAATCTGTTGCAATTTAACTGATGAAGACATTATTTTAAACATTTTAAAATTAAAGCAGGTCTTCCGCCGCGCTGCTCCTGTGCTGCATGTGTAATACTGCTGAGATATTAATAACTTTGTCAGACTTGTTCTCTTGGGCTCATCCCACGTGTTAGCTGTCCTGTAACATGTAAATCATCTTCATTATTATTATTATTATTATTATTATTATTATTATTATTATTATTATTATTATTATTATTATTATTATTATTATTATTATTATTATTATAAACCATCATTTATTTCCGTAAATGTGCAAACAAATGTGCAAAAGTGCAAACGCCTGACAGACACAGGCACAATGTGCTAATTGTTTTCCACAACTAAAGCTATAAGTTAAATGCATATTAGTCTAATCAGTCGCCCTGGTGTGTTGTTATTATTATTATTATTATTATTTTTATTTTTTTATTTTTATTTTTTTTTTTTTTACCCGAGGTATCTCAGATCCCTCGGGATTTCAAAAAATTGTCCGGAGACTTTAAAAAATTGTATTCTGGAACGGCTAGAACTCGTCAAGATCAGGCGAAGCAAAGGTGCCTTGGAAGGCGATGGCGTTGAAACGTTGAATTAAAATGGCAATGCGCTGGAAAAGATAGCTGGTTTCTCTCGTGTCTCCGGTTTTACGAGCTAGACAGCGCCCCAACTCTGTGATGAAACATAGACCACTGCTGTTGATTGGGCCAAGAGTCTCAATTGCCAACGGGACAAAGTGGTAGGTTTGTGCAAGGGTGTTATTATTATTATTATTATTATTATTTTTATTATTATTATTATTATTATTTTATTTTTTAGCGCCCGAGGTAGTAAAGATCCCTCAGGCTAAAAAAGTAAAAAAGTAAAATCAGGTTATAGGTTCTCGTTTCCAACGTGCTCAAATGTGCCTCTAAATGCCACGGCGTTAAAGCGTTGCGTGCACACTGACAACCGCTGGAAAAGGTGCATGGTTTCTCTATGGTCGCCTGTTGCCCCTGTCATGCGGCGGCCCAACTCCTGGAGAAACTCTATTCCTGTCCGGTTTATGGGGCCAAGTGATTCTATGGCCACTGGGATGAATTCGTGCGTAGCGGGGAGGGATGCATACTTGGTGCTTTTTCGTTCAGCAGCTTACTCCGCCGCTCCACCCGTTACTGTCGACGTCAGATGAAGGTACGACGACGCGCACGTATGGATTGCTGTTGCATCCCATGCAATGAATCTGCCTCTTGTTCATGGGACCAATGTGGCTCCATCTGGTCTTTTGCCGTCGGTGCGGCTCAGTCCTGACGGTTCCCTTGAACTTGGAATATCCGCCTTCGACAGGGCTCTCCAGATGATGTCATTTGGCGTAGCGTGTCGCGCTGCCCTTCCCATCGACCTTCTGCAGACCAGTCCATGATGACCACCTGGATCTGCAATCTCGCCACACTGGCACCTATGTGATGCACAAAGAGTCAGACCAAGGCGGAATCCTACAGCAACCCTAACCGCCTCATTGCTCAACCCCAGGCCGCATGCCGCCAAAGGGATGGTTCCAAGCCAGTCTCCGGCGTGTGTAGCCGACAATGCTCGAAGTCTTGCCTGGCTGAGTGGATCATCGCATCTGTTCGAAATCTTCTTCTATTATTAATATTATTATTATTATTATTATTATGTTGTCATTATTATTATTATTATTATTATTATTATTATTATTATTATTATTATTATTATTATTATTATTATTGTTATTGTTGTTGTTGTCGTTGTTGTTTTTGCTGTTATTATTATCATTTATTTTTTATTGTTGTTGTTATTGTTGTTACTGTAGCTTTTATTATTATTATTATTATTATTATTATTATTATTATTATTATTATTATTATCTTCAACACTCTCGATAAAAGCAGATTAATTTTGTCTGGAAAGGACCCTACTCCATTTGTTGTTGTTGTTATTATTATTATTTTTTTATATTATTATTATTATTATTATTATTATTATTAATATTATATAAGTTATGTGATCTACATACGTGTGTAGTATGATTTTTTTGTGTTCATATAATTATGCTCACGTAAATTAGAGAACGAAAACAAGACGTGGAAAGGTTGACGAGGACGATGATGACATCTATGTTGACGGAAGAGATCCCGGTGGATGGAGAGTCAACCGTGATCAAGTGGAAATGATAGAGACGTTGGCGGAAGGTCGATTCGCAACCGTCAAGAAGGCGTACTTGAAGAAGGGTGGCGAATCTAAAAGTGTGGCTGCCAAATATCTTCCAGGTCAGATTTTAATATTAAAATCCTTACTATTCTAGAAAAGTTTTTGAAGGATTAATGTCAGTAATGTTTAATGGGTCTGTCATAAACAAATTTCAGAAGGTCTTTCAAATTTTCGTTAGCAACATTTTCAAAAATCACTGGTCTAGGACCTTGCTCATAAGTGCTGTAATATGCCGAGCAAATTTCTGTCCAGGGTAACGGCCTCTGTTGTCATAGACCCTGGTCAAATCGGATCCATCCATTCAAAGCACCGATGTAAGTAAATAAGTAAATATAGAATTTTTTGCCCCGTTAGCAAGCACATTAAGACAGTGAAATTGAATATAGGCTATTATGGGGCTAACAAAACATCGAAGCAATTATAATGCAATTTGCAATTATAGTGCTTAGCAATATCAAGTTTATGCACATGCTAGTAAGCGTTCAACATCCTGGAAGTAAATACATTTCTAATGAGTAGATCACAGCTTTGAATTTCCACCGTTATCTTGCGTAGCCTGAGTGTCGTGTTTAACGAACTGGTGGGAGAAAATCATGAAGAGGATGCCCAGGGTCCGACAAAGTACTGTTGTAATGTTGTAATTGAGGAAACCAATAACTCGTGCACGAAAACAATTTATACAATTCTACATGCAATTGCGTATGTATAATGTAAGACAAGACATTTTCAAACCAACGTCAAAGCCCTATGAATATGCCTGGGAGTTGAGTAGTGAGTACGTCCAGGGGCTTCTATCCCCCCTAAGCAGCCGGGCTCAACCCATCTTCTTCCCCCCCTCTTTTTGGGCCCGACAATATAATGTTATCTAGCCCATTCCTCTTGGAAATGAAGGTTTCTGAGATGGACATGGGTTTAGGAAAAGGATGCGCCCTAGCTCCTCACAAGAATTTTTTCTATTTCCGCATTGCAATTTCAGCATTTTATTTAATAAATTTCATAAATTTTATATAGCGCCTCTTTAAGCTGTTTAAGCTGTAATTTTCACAAATACTATATTTCAGTGGATGGATTGCTGAAAAGAGTGGTATATGGAACTTAATAAATAGGCCTGTGCTTACAATAGGCTAATTTTTTTTAAAATTCCACATTGTAATATAGCTGACAAAAGATAGGCTTGAGATTTCGATAAATATATTTGTGATTACAATAATTTCTTTATTTATCAAGTTCAGCAACTCAGTTCTGCTGGTAAAGGACTATTATGACAATGAATAATTGCTGAAGTAAACATAGGCCCATATAGCGGCTTAGCCTATAGCCTATTTGTTGCAATTCAATCAGCTTAGGGCCTCACTATTGCCCAAGACGGTCCTGAATTGCTGACCAAGATACAATTAGCAGAAATTGTTACATGGTACACAAACCAAGCAGGAACTACCAAAATGCCAAAATTGGGTAGCCCTGTGTTTAGGCCTCTGATCAGAGGCCTTACATAAATTTATGGATAGAGTACAATGCAATAGAATAAAAAATACAATGTAGGTTTACGTCATAATGATGCTGTTAACTAAGTGTTCAAGGAAACAAAACCTTTTAAAATTTGAGTCTGAAATTTGAAACATAACACTGGAGAAAAGCCTTAGCCATTTAGTTGTAAAAATAGTATTTGTAGGCTGTAGCCTACAAGTAGCCTATTAATATTTAAGACAAATTCATTATAATAATTATGATTGTCATTTATAAAAATAGCAAATAATATTATAATCACATAATCGTAAATTTTATCATGGTATATTAGCCTATAGCAGTTCATGTGATGCAAGCATATAGATAGTATAGCTAAAAACTATTAGGCTGTCAAAATGTTCTATGGGGGGGGGGAAGTAATTTCTGGGGAACTTTCATAGAGGTGCCTAGATTGAGCACTGTCTTCAATGGCCGGTTTTCTCACGCGGCATAGTGTTTAGCTACCGTAACTAAATATGCCCGTGAATAAAAACAAACTTTTTCAGTAAACAAAACAACACAAATCTAACTTTATTTTTGTCACGTCTATGCAGACGATGATGTCTGTCGCGAGATTAAGTGCGGGAACTACATATCATAGCATAGATAATTATATTGGGCTAATGTATAGTGCGCCAACAAAATCGAGCGACTTTTTCCGGTCTGCATTTATTAAATTTTGTAGGCTCACACAAAAAGTGCGTATGTCGTAGGACTTTAAGTGAAGACTCTGAAGTTGTAACACGTAAAAAGTGTAATAAAAATTAAAAATTAAAACAATTCTCTTCCCCCCCTGTTTTTCACTGGGCGCAAGCTGCGCCCGCCATGTATAGGGATAGAAGCCCCTGAGTACGTCTTATTAGGCTATAGCTAGAAAGGCAGAGTTAGAAGGTACAGAGTTTAAATGAACATTAGCATATGACTTTAAGTCAGTGCTGAGGCATGATGTGTGCGTGCGTGTGTGTGTGTGCCTGTGCGTGTGCTACGTGAAACCTAACCAGGCATTATAGCTTCAGTGTTTAAAGTTATTTCTAACGCTTGCGACAGCCGTTCTCAAACTTAATTTTTTTATTAGCCTACCTCCAATTAACAAATTCGAATTGTGGCGTAGGCCTACCCAAGCAAAGTCAGATCAGAAACAAAATGCACATCGGGCAACGGTAGGCTATATGTTGCAACGTTACAAATCATTGATAATCAAAGAACGATGGATATAAAGGTCGTACACTCAAAGAAAATTAATGTTTCTGGAATTTTTCGCGTACCCCTCACCGGCGCCTACAGGGTACGCTCCTCGAGGGTACGAGTACGACAGTTTGAGAACCACTGGCTTAGGATGACTTTAAATTAGTGTCTGATAACCCTACGCTGCTGACGTTTTGTATTTTTATCATTGCGTTCTAATGTACGTGTTTTGTTGTTTTCCAGCTGGTGCCAGTGACTCTGATAAGGCTTTGCTCAGAGCAAAGATTGCTTTCCATGGCAACCGTGTTCCACCACATGACAACATCGTCAGACTCGTTGGTGTCGTTGACGAGGGTAAGATAGGCTCAGGGGCGGATACAGAAACTTTGGACGGGGGGGGGGCAAAAATTCTTGGCCTTGGGTGTGGAAAATGTTTTGGGTATCCGCCAAAAAAGTTGATGACTTTTTTAGTCATCCAGTCGAAATGTCCTCATTATACATTGCTCGAAAGCTTGTTGAAACCAAATGGGGGGGGGGGCACGATACATGGGCAGTTCTAAGTGGGGGCCATAGCCGGATTGTCCCCTGGATCCGCCCTTGGATAGGCTCACATTTTGATCATATACTTTCGGCAATGTTTGGAAACCAATGCAAGCCATTCAAATTATGTAAACAAACAGAGACTAACCAATTATTATTCCACATCAAGCCTTAAATCAGCTATGGAGTTTATAAACTATAATTTTTACTGTGCCATAATGTTTGATTGCAGGCAATTCGTGTACGACTCGAATTAAACTGTAGGCCTAACCGTCATCCCATTTCATATAATAAAAACCAATTTCAAAACCTGTTCTATTGCTTCGAGCATTATTTTTAGTTTCGATATTTCTTATACACAGCATGTGGTAAAGGGTTTGGTTGTATTAGTTTAACGACACTTTGTGATAGCAAGTATAATTAGCTTCGCTTGGGACTGGCACTGTCAGAGTGCAAACAGTGGCGGAGTTCAGCATATGATAAAGATCCATTAGAGACATGGGCGGAGTTTATCAGGGGCTAGGGGGGCTAAGCCCCTCCAAGAAGGCCCAGATTCAACTTTTTTACCATGAAAATGGTATCCTTTTTGGAGTTAGCCCTCCCAATAAGGCCCAGACTCGGGGTTAGCCCCCCAAGAACGGAAACCAAACTCCACCCATGATTAGAGAGTTACATAATGAGCTGTGAGCATTCTTTTTATGGGCGTTATATAGGCCTACTCACGGCCAGACACATACACGTGTATATGCTATGCAATATAATATATTAATCTTTTGTAAACCAAAGTATCCTTATTTCTACTCTGTTTTTATTTTGTTTTTCAGGACCGATTATGTTGCTCGAGTTTTGTGATCTGACTTTGAAAGCGTGGCTCAGCAATGTTGGAAAAGTGACTGCTGACGCCTTGGAGAACATGCTTAACTTCACGACACACATTGCTAATGGCATGGAGTTTCTTCATTCGAAGAACGTAAGAAACGTACAGTCACAGGCATCATTTAGGAAATGCGTGAAGTTTTTAATGTAGGATAATTAATGGAAGTTGCAGCCGAAGTGTTTATGAAAGCAAGTAAATTAGTAAACTGTATTTATTAGCGTGAGACAATCGGCTAGGCGCAATGCATAGTGGGAAATAAACATATGTTCATGACCAGGTGGCACATCGGATAACACACTGGCGTAGAGATAATCGGACTCGAGTTCGATTCTCGAAGCCCCGTAGGACGGACGTGCTTTGTAGGCTGCTATTTGTTCTGCAGGGCGTCTATTCTGCTAGTAGTTAATATTTAAGATTTGTGATTTGTCGCTCTTGCGAATTGTTTCAATAGCACTATAGACTATAAATGTAGGCTACACAGCCTACACTGTACATTAGTCTATAATGCTGAGGTCGGAGGGGATCACAAAGTCGTCCATGTCACACACCTGCTCAACAGCAGAAGACTGAAGACACTGTAACCGGTTGTGGATTGCTCAATAAATGATATTTATATTATTGCTACCCCATTAGGTATTTTATATGCTATGTGCAAATATTTGCATTTTAAACCAACTTGGTCGTTGCGATAACGTTCAAAGTGTTTTGCAGATACTTCATCGCCGACTTGCAATGAGGAACGTTCTGTTGAAGAAGGAAGGCGTGGATGGCTTAGTGGCTAAACTTATTGGCTTTGGTTCATTCAACGACAGCGGAACCGAGGACCAAGCTGAAGAATCCGCTGCAACTGTAAGCTTTTGTCTAATCATTACCCACAATGTAGGCCTCTCTCGACTTGTACACAGGGCATATGCACAATAAGATGGTTCGGATATATCGAACAACATTGGTCATTAGTCTAACTCCCACGGGTTTCCTGGGCCAGTGATTACATGCAACTCTCTTAATGAGAGAATACTAATGATATAAATGAGCTGAGAAAAATTGTAGGGAATTCAACAATGCAGAAAAATAAGAAAATTATTATATGAGGCAGCCATCAACATATCAAACCAAAGTTCGTTCTGCGAGGACTCAGAAGATTTGGACATGTAGGGCCTACTGAGAATGCTTCAATTGCTACACGTGGGCCTACTAGACCGAATTGTATATACAATGCGCTGCATACATGTAGAATGCGAAGGTTAAAGAAACAAAGGCAGGCTAATACGACGAACGTTAGCCTAAACTTTAGGCTAGCGGGCATCGTATTAGTCTGCCTTTGTGGCCCTAAACCATCATACAAAATGAGAGTACAATACTACATAACCTCACATGAACTAACACTAATTGACGCAATGACACTTAACAAAATAATAACCGAGGAAATTGGCAATCATTTATTCATACTCATCGTCGCTAAATTGCTGGCGTCAGAAACTGATAACGTTGCTATCGGCATTGTTTACAGGCAGTGCCATTGAAGTGGTTGGCTCCGGAGACTCTGGAGTCGGTTGGGAAGGGAAAAGTCGTCTACACGCAAAAGTCTGACGTCTGGGCGTATGGTGTTACGATCTGGGAAATCTACTCACTTGGTCAGTTTTCTTGTAATGTTTACGCCATGAATGCACCTGCAATAGTAATGCACCTGCATTGATATTAACTGTACCTGCATTAAAATTCATAACATCTGAATTCTAGTGATGCTTGTAAACAAAGTCTTCTTCGTTCGGATATCTGCCTCCTAAGGCAAGCTTGTACCCCTATCATCCCAATGTCATCATTCTCCAAATTACTAATCGTCACTAGGCTATGTCTCTTTAACCTGCCTCTTGATCCAGAAATTTCCATAATTTGATGTCTCTCGCCTGCTTTCTTCCCTCCGTTTTTCTCGACTGAAACTGGTAAGAAACTGTTAATTATTATCTAACCTTCGCAACGGTTTGAACCTCATTTTCAGCGCCCCTCAATGTTGTGAAAATTTTTGCAGGGGCTTTGCTTCTTTCCTCTGGCTCTCCTATTCTGCCAAACGCCACGTTTTGCGCGCTACTTATTCTCTGAAAGGTTGATAATGTATTCGTATTGACTTGCATTAATTTCAGGAGCTACTCCATATGCTGGAAAGAAAAGTGCGGAAGTCGAAGCCTTATTGAAAACTGGACACAGAATGCCACGTCCTGATGAATGTCCACCGGAACTGTAAGTCTTCTTCAGATGTTTTCTCAATTGAAGATAATTTAATATCAATGCGATAAATCAGCAGAAGTGTATAATGTAAATAGCAGAAGTGAATAGTGTAAGGAGCAGAAGTGCATAGTGTAAAGAGCAGACGTGTATAGTGTAAGGAGAAGTGTATACTAGTGTAAGGAGAAGTGTTCGTAGACCTATAGGCCTAGTGTAAGAACAAATCCTGACTTTAGACCCATCATTTACTTCAAAACCTCGGATGTGTAGGAAACAATGAATGTTTTATTTCCTGCCAAATGCTGTTAAGGTAAACTTGGTCATGTTTTCAATGAAATAAATTTATCAGAAAGACAAAGAATATCATTTTAGGCCAATAGGGTTAGTAGAGCAAGAAACTTTCCTGATGCAACATGACCGCTCTACTGCTGTTTTTCAGATCAATTTTTGAAAGAAGGATCAAAACAATTCGTTGTAAGACTTCTGCGTAAGTTTCTACAAAGTGTTTTTCAAACAAGCATTTTAGTTGTATTTCAATTTGATCTTTTGTATCAGGTTTGATGGTGTTGTAACTCCTTGCTGGAACGTCGCTGCCAAGAAGAGACCTGATTTCAAGACTCTGTGCAAGTCAATCAGAAGCTTCCGCCAGGGTGGCAGTGATCAGCAGGAGGGTTACTACACCGCTGACCTAACACGCAAAACTTACGACAACCCCAAAGAACGTACAAATGACTACACGGCAGGTCGTGCCGGAAAATCAGCGGCCAAACCGGATTCAATCTATGACGATACTCGAAAATAGAAATACTCGTTTCTCTTCGGTTAGATATAACTGCCTAAGACTGATCAGACCCTCCTAGGTATGACTGTGCGAATAATGTGTAGTAGATCATACACGCTTACTTGTGCCTATGCCGAACTTTGAACTTTACATGCATGCATACTGTATTGTATTGTACCTACAAATTTATACAGCGCCTTTCACAGTGCACACCAATCAGTGCGAATGACACGAGAAAAGAAAGTAGTTTTTAAACGGCGTATAGATGTGATTCGTGTACTACAGTGGTTCCCAACCTTTTTTGACTGTCGGGCCACTTTTTTAAGTTGGAGGGCGCGAGGGCCACTTTTTCTACATTAGGGCATTTAGGGGGCCACAACGCTAAAATTTTATTAACTAAAAGCATATAAAAATTGTTATAATTAACTCCAAGTAGAATGTTTGATGTTTATAGACTTCAAAATAAAATAACTTGTAATAGTAAATGCATGATTATATGTTCTACACTGTCCAAATTGTCAATTTTTCATATATTTTTGTTAATTCTTTGAAAGAGGAGTGCCATTGTTGAGGCATGGCGGGCCATTTCGTGAGGCCTCGCGGGCCACTTTTGGCCCGCGGGCCACGGGTTGGGAACCGCTGGTGTACTAGGTAATAGCTGGAGATTTTCAAAGTGCAGGACCAATGAAGGCATAAGCTGGAGTTTTGGCCAAAGCAGTATTATACATTCATGCATATAGACTACACAGTACACATACAACCATAGGCCTACTCTTTTACATAATGTTCATGTATTCTAGTGGTACACAAACATAACAGTGTTATTATGCGTTTAGCAACTTTAGTGTATCTTGGTACAATCTGACTATGACTGAATATTTACGCACAAATTCACTCTTATAAGAAGATAATTATGCCACTCCTACTTCTACATGACTCCGGTGAAAAATCTAGATCTCTCTGATTCGGCTTTTGTGGCAGCTGACAATTTTTGCATTACATTACTTCAGTTCTGTTATTTCCAGTTAGTATTCAGACAACTGTCACAACAATAGCTTTTGGGCGTTTTTCTGCTGTACATTTTTATTCAGAATTTAAATTCCTTTGACTCTGAACACTAATGGAATCGACTGTAACATGCCGAAACATTCTAATGAAGTCTAAGACTAAATTATAACATATTATGTATTTATATCACTTACCGTAGTTTAATTAATTGTAATTTAACCGGTCATAGGACTTTCCTTTTCTTCTGATAGTCGTGCTATGAGCTCATAGGAATAATTTTCTGTTCATGTATAGTTAGTCTGCTTTGTAATGTAATCAAGTACCAAAGTGCCTGATCGAACGTTTAAAGAAGGCGCCTGTATTATTATAATTGTAAGCTGGTGCTGATAAAGCGTCACTTCAAGAAAAAAAGCTCGTCGGCGACGGTAGTAACAGGAACTAGTAAGATCATCGATCAACTCTGTTCCAACTTTTATTTTCATTATTCTTTAAATAAGAACATACATGGTAAAGGCTTCAACAGGACAATATACCTGCTAACGTTGGGATAATAAATAATGATTGTGATTGTTGTTTTAATTGAAATAACAAGTTTGTATTTTTGTAAAAAAAGAACAATTAAAAAATGTTCTAATCGGTTTTATTTTACTACGCCCTTACGCCTACTACTGTTGTAAAGAACTTTTATTTGATACCAACAACTTTGCGTCATGGGTCTTGACATCATAATTGTAGGCAGCAAGGCGGTTGTAATCGGGGTAGACCCGTAAATAGCATCCTAGTCTATTTAAGCTTAAGATTTCGACTCACCATTAGGCATATTTTATCGGTGGCTAATGAAAGTATTTGAAATATATTCTGATGATAATCGTGTAAAGCAATGTCAAACAAATTGAACCATTTTTATTCAAAATGTTTAAATATGGAAACATGATTGCATGGCGTGTCTGACTTGCATGTCTGCAGTGGCGGCGCCAGACCCTTTTTGTAGCCAGGGCATAGCCAGGGCAGTCACACAAATAACCAGGGCAGAGGTCGAGTCACGTGCTCGGTAGAACGGGCCTACATAAGCTTATAATTTGGCGCCATCGTCAGGGCCCGATTAAGACATGTTCAACATGTTTGGCCGAACAGGGGCTCCACACTTTTTGGGGCCCACACTTTAGGGGCCCACATATGCGATTTTTTAAAAGAAACAATTGGCATAATCTACCAAAATTTTGACCAAACGACTGAAAAAATGTCCTAAAATGTTTAGGCCGAAGATCCCCCCCAAAATTTTCAGAACAGATCTAGTCTCTACATTTCTTAATCCGGCCCTGGCTACCGTGCTCTCCATAAAGTGATGCCACAGCTGGGTTTTTCACTAGATCTGGATTTTCTGGCCTTCGTCTGGGTTTCTGTTTTTTGGGGGCAAATTCCAGGTTTATTTTAGTTACTGGACCATTGTACACTGTGTCCGGATAAAAAGTAGAACACACAAAAAGTGTCATAACTCGGTAAAAACTTTCAGTATTGTCTGAAATTTTAAACACAGCACCAGTGACATGCATATATACACGAGATCCTAAAACCGATTAGAAATATTCGTGAGTTTGTCAAATTTATAAGCGTTTAAAATGCAGCATACTTTTTATCCGGACACAGTGTAGGCTATTTACAACGCATGAATATTCTGCATGTGCACTGAGCATTGCAATATAGCCTACATTGTATTTATAGTGAAATGCAATGTAAAATGGTTCTGCTACATACTTTTTGTTCCACTAACTTTAATTTGAAACTTCACAATCAAGATCTGACGTTGTCAATTCACGAATAGGCCTATAATAATTTATAATCTGCATGGTGACGCAGAGAAAAAGCTCTTCGCAGAAATAAGCCGTTTCGACATTTCAATATAGAGAAAGCCCTGCGGCCCCTGCCAGAACTGTTTCGATGCTAGAATTCTTCCTGCCAGAACTTTTGCTAAATTGCTAGGCCAGAACTTTTGCCATGCCAGAATTTTGCCCTACTAGATTGCCCTGCCGAAAATTTTGCCTTCCAGAAATTTTGTCTGCCAGAATTTTGCCCTATTTGAATGTTTGCATTGACTGAGCTTTTCTCTGCAGTCAGAGCTTTTGCCCTGCCAGAAGTCTTTCCTGTCAGAACTTTTGCCTTGCCAGAATTTTGCTCTGACAGAATTTTTCTATGCTAGAACTATTGCCCTGCCAGAATTTTTCTATCCCTGAACTATTGCCTTCCTGAATGAATTTTTTCATTCTTGAAAGCAGACGGACGTGAACAGTAAGAAACAATATGCCTGAACAAATTCTGGTAGGGCAAAATTTCTGGCAGGGCAACGACCAGGGCAACAGGCAGGGCAAAGGCTTTTTTGGTAGGGCATTTGCCCTGCCATGCCCTGGCGTAGCGCCGCCACTGCATGTCTGTAGAGCTTTTTTGACGCTAGATACATGCCTGTGTCCTCTTAGGTATGTTTGTGTGTTTTTAAATGAGCGATACACAGAAGCGTGCTCACATGACCCGAAAATAACTGGCAGAGCATTGCAAATTGCAAGATCAATCGACCTTAGAAAGCGGCAAAAAACTAATTGCACGACCGAGTTATATATCCTATATTTATCTCCCATAGCTCCAGCTGAGGAAAATTATGGTAAATACCCTCGTGATTCTAAGGTTTTTAGTCACGATTGCATCCACTATTGTTATTATTATGACTGATCGTAACTGGTCATAAATTATATTGCGCTCTTTGAATCACATTCCCTCCGTCTCCCTCAACTTTTTAAATGCACTCGGCCTGTCATCCAAATTTTTCATCTGCACATGCAACCAATTGAAATAACTTCCTTCGATCTCTGACTTTGTTGTGGCACAGTCATCACTCTAGGTTATGTTTCGCAGGATAAAAATAATAATGACAACAGATTGCTGACGTCCATTCGCTGTTCCTTCCTGATCGACAGAAACAGCAATGCTGGAAAAATGTCTGCCTTCCAGTCCACAGGTAGCACCATAGCAGAAAATAGATGCTGAACTGAGAGTTAAGAAGTGTGCCGTTGATGAAAGGAGATCTGCTCAATGGAAATTATTGTCCTGGTTTCATTGAGAAGAGGTGACGGCCCCGAATCTCCAGATTTGAACCCGATTGGATTACCAAGTGTGGAGAGCTGTGCTGGAGAAATACCACAATGCGCGGTCAAAACCAAGAGCGATAAGAGAATTGATGTTAGCATTGGTGTTGATATGGGAAGATTTAACTCTGGAACACACCAACATGGCCATCAAGAATCGTACAAAAATCTACCTTTGCTCTCTCGTTGAAAAGCATAAATCCGAAGTCTCTTATGCACTAAGAATTATTGTAAGCTATAAGCGCAGGACACCAGCAATTCACGATAGCTAAGTATTCTATGAGCCTATTTCTGTGATTCTGAGCATGTAGGAAGACTTGTAAGAATCACCAAATTAGTGCTCCAAAGAACAGAGCAGTTCAACAGAACCTGCTTCATGGCATGGGATGCGATAGTGCCCGACACTTTCGCCAACGTCTCACCTTTCACAATCCACATAGGTCTACATCCTTCGTAGCTGGCGAAGCCGCCGAACGTGCCGCTGTGTCGATGACAATCAAGTAGCCTACGGTACACCACAATCACCAGAACCCACACTTTTGTGGCGGTCGCCCTGGAGACCGGCAGTGCTTGTCAGAAAGAAGGACTGGATTTCATTTCTGAGTTGGGGAGAAGAATTTATGCTGCTACCCTATGGAAGCATGGTACCTTTCCCAGCGGATTTCGGTGGCTCTTTCAACGGGGAAACGCCTATCCGGAATATTGCCAACACTCCCTGTACTGTGATGTCTTTTCTTTCTGGAAACTAACAATAATAATAATAGTAGGGCCTAATAGTAGGCCCTAATAGTAATAAGAATAATTAGTTTTTAGTGATTAGTGATTATAATAGACTATTATTATTATAATTATTATTATTATTAGGCCTATTATTATTATTATTATTATTACTACCGGGGGTATTATTATAATTATTATTATTATTATTATTTTTATTATTATTATTAACTGGTAATAATAAATAATAAAATTATGATGATGATGATTATAACAATGATGATCATAATCTTCGTTTGACTTCTAACTGACACAACGCAGAACGATTACAATTCATATATAAACAGTCTACAGATGATCACAAGTTACAATGTATAACAGAAGTCGAATTAAAGCTTCAGCAGCCAACAGGGCGTTATCACATCCTACTACTCATTTTACAAACCCCATCTGCCACATGGAAGATTGAGCAGACTTTTGGAAGGGTGGTAGCCCTTGTGCTTTTCGTGCTAGAGTGATGAACTCCCCTCCCAGAAGTCCCTATGAATTGCTTTAGTGCGACTAAACGGAACTTCTTCTGAGAAGTGCTGACCTCCTTATTGTACAGAAACAATCACCCTAAAAGTACAATTGCATTAACACACTACGGGTTCTGTGTTCACACTTCTAAACGGAAGTGTTTCAGAGAAATAACTGATGGGTCAACTAAATTCTCGAGTTCCGATAAGACGAAAATTATGAAACCTTGATATCTCAAGGCCGTAGCTAGAGGGGGTGTTTTGGGTGTTTGAACAACTCCCGATATGGAAGATGTGAAAAAAATCCAATTTATTGCATTTACTAGCACATGATGTAAAAACCAGGAAATAAAACCACGAAAACACCCCCGAGATGAAAAATGTTAAAAAATAATAGAATGCATTCGGTAACACATAATGAAAAAAACATGAAATTAGGCGGGAAATGGTAAGAAGGCCATTTCCGATGACTAAAAAAGTCGTCAGAAATTTTGACTAAAAGAAAACACCCCCGAAATCAACTTCTGGCGACGGCCTTGCTTGATATGGTCAAATGATAGGTAGATGGACTAGATGAGCTGATCTGATGTTTCCAATTAAGCGCATGTACATAATATATACGAATCCTCCATGTAGCAATAACCAGCTCCCGCAGGTTTCATCGAATCGATCATGTCTGTTAGTTTCATGTGACGTAGGCTATACAGAAATGCCAACGTACCACGCATAGCATGAGGGGCAAACACAGATCCATCTATGCCTCATCGACAAATCACTGTCAAACTAGGTATAAAAATTGTCACAAGGAAAGGCTGTACAGTGTACATTGTCCAAACATCGCTGGCTAGTCACAGACTCGCAGATCCCAATCGACAAACTCTCATTCATTTGTGGGGGCGGAGGTGTAGCAGTGTTTCGTTGCCTTGTAGACGGAGGTTCTAGGTTCGAATCCACCTCGAGCCGCAGGGTGGGGACCTTAAGCAAATTCTTCACTCGCACTTGCTCGTGCGCTTCGGCAATAACGGTGGAAATGTTCCTGAGAGACAGATGACATTCCCCATTGAAGAGCCACAGAGATCCGCTGGAGCAAGTATGATACCTCCATTGGATCGTCGGTTGCGGCAGTTATTCGTCTCCCCAACTTAGGAATGAATTCATGTCCTTCTCTACACCACGGGCCGCAGGTCTCCAGAGCGACCGCCACAAAAGCGTGGGTTCTGGTGATGGTGGTGCAGGCCTACTTGATCGACTTGGACGTAGGCCTACATGTAGTTGCTCGTTCGGAAGGATGTGTGTGTGGAGATGGAACACGGCGAAAGCGTCGAGCAATGTTACATCCCATGCCAGACATCGACCAATTAGGGGACCTATGCAAAGTTGCCTATCTAGAATTTTGGACTCGAGGCCATAGTTAATTGCCTTACTTTGGCAGCATACGTATGAACAGAGGCAAACACACCCGAACACACACCAACGCGCACGCCTACGCACAAGCCTACAAACACACGCCCTCTCAACGCACACTCAAATATACATACATGGATATGTATATAAACACACACATATACATATATGTACATGGATATGCATATAAACATATGCCATACCAGAACTACGAATGCGCGTCTGCGAGTAGGCTATATATTGAGGCATCTTCAGCCGTGCATCTGCTATTGAGTATCTGCAGCCACTGCAGTCAGCATTTCAGACTGTGGTGGAACGGGGTTACTTGTCAGTAATCATGAAGTTCTTGGTCTCTCCTCTGTTTCTTATTGTATCATTCGTTCTTCTCTTCAATCTGGTAGCAATCGCCTTATCATCCACGTAAGTAGATGCTATTCTACTCTCATAGCTACTCATGGGCGGAGTTTGGTTTCCGTTCTTGGAGGGGCTAACCCCGAGTCTGGGCCTTCTTAGGGGGCTAACCCCGAGATAGGATACCATTTTCATGGTAAAAAATTTAATCTGGGCCTTCTTGGGGAAGCTTAGCCCCCCTAGCCCCTGATAAACTACGCCCATGTATCTACTTCACTAATTTAGGCTAGCTAAAAAATTATTTTAGTAGCTATTTTGGCACGCAGATCTTAATTTTTTACGCGTATTTACGCTATAATTGTTGAGTCGATCAACAAGGCTGGTTGAAATGCATTTTAATATAGGAGCAGCTGATTGCTTCATTACAATTTGTTTATTTCAGATATTCAAATTTTCGATGATCGCTGATTGATTACAATTTGTTTATTTAAGATACTCAAATTTATGATGATCGCTTAAAAGCATGGTTTCTTTTCATTAGGCCCTAATCAACATGTCTGGTAGCGAATTGGATAACACACTGGCATGGAGAGTGAGAGACCCGAGATCGCGCCCCGTAGGCTAGGCTACTGTGACAGGGCGGACGTGCTTTGTAGGCTGCTATTAGCGCCGTGGATTGGGTTCGCTGTTTGTTCTGTTAACAGTTAAGTTAACAGTTAACATCTTCTGTCATTTGCGTTCTTGTGAATTGTTTCAACAGCATTACTGTAGGCCTACACTGTAACCGGTTGCGGTCTGTCAACCGAATTGTTTAAATAGACCTGAAAATATTATTAGGCCTATTAGCCTATTATTATTAACGATTATCTATTATATTACATGTTTCAGGAGTCACACAGAAACTTATACGGCTTACGTATCACGCCCAAGTACTAACTGCCACTATTATTCGTGCGGATATTATTGTTACTGGTACTGGTGGTATGGATGGTACTGGTGGTATGGATGGTACTACCCGTGCTATTACACGAGCACGTAAGTAGCAACCAAAAGATTTCGACCTTGTAAAACGTAGCGTGAACCAGGATTGTATTATATAGTCGATGGTATATAATTATATACGCGGGTACACAATCGTAATCGTAATCTCGAGACTTCTACAATCTACAGCGCCCACAAAAGCGAAGTCGCGGGATCCAGCTTATTCACAGGCGCTTCACTTCATCAATAGTTGTGTCTAGTGTAAGCTTACTCATCCTACAGTAGCCTAGGCTAAGAGAGGATATATGCGGGTAGGCCTATACAGAGTGTACTTAGTAGGCTACTCACCTGATAAAGACTCTATTAAAAACGTCTTAACACTAGGTTGTAAAACCAGGCATAGACTATACCTGAAAGTTGAAACAATTCTTCAATTTCAAAGTCATTTATTTCTGTTCGGCTGACCTATAATAGCGAGTTGCAAAACCAGTTTAAAAATTAACATAGGCCTAGCTATAAAGAGTAAGTCTGTGTGAACTTACTGTTCCAGCAGGAACATGTCTTTCTCATATTTTTATGCAAAGGCCCTATGCTGTTAAGAAACGAAGCTGATGATCTTTATAGATAAGAGATTTAATATGATTAATAACAGAAATGTCTCAGAACTCAAACGCCATTAGACCTCCTTGCACGGAAGCTTAGTCAAGAACTAAGGAACAAGAACATCCGACTATACAACATCAGAGTCAATATAGTCGTTACTACTATAGCGCAACTTATAAAGTTCAACACCCCTCCTTAACGACTAATTTATCCTAACAACAAAATATACTGTTCTCTCAATTTAACCCAATTTCACAAGTAAACTTCCTAGTTTTAACTGCTTCTAGAGGTTTAGTTAAGAGATCAGCTATCATATGTTCACTAGGACAAAACTAAGTCTTAATGTCTAGTTCCTTATTTCTGTACATTTATCGAACAAAATGATATTTAGTTCCGATAAATCATCCAGATCTTTCATAACCAGAGTTTCATTCATAACTTCTTCAAATTCCTTTATCATTGAAACTTTTGTTGCTGCTACAATTAAATCATCCACATGAATTGAAATATAAATCCATCCATCATCGTACTGTTTTGAATATAGACATAGATCATTATCCCTTCTCTTGAATCCATTAGTGATAAGTACTTCATTGAGCTTTTTGTTCCATTCATTCGCTCCTTGCTTGAGTCCATATAAATTCTTTTCCAGTTTACAGACAACTTCTGCAGCGCCTTTCTGATATCCATCAGGTTGTTTCATGTACACTTCATGAGATAAATCTCCATTCAGGTAAGCTGTTTCCACATCATAGTGTTTTACCGTCATGCCTTTAAGTCCTGCTATGGTCAAGATAGTTCTCAATGTTGATGGTTTTGCCACAGGAGCAAAAACTTCATCATAATCTTCTCCAAATTTCTGAGAATATCCTTGTGCAACTAAACGTGCTTTATATCTTGTTATATTTCCTTTTTCATCCCTTTTGATTTTGTAAACCCATTTACTACCAATTGCTGTTTTGTTTTCAGGTAGTTCTGTTAAGATCCATGTTCCATTTTCATTAAGGGATTTCATTTCTTCATCCATAGCTTTCCGCCAGGATTGTTGCTGTTTACAAGATATTGCTTCCAGTAGAGGGCTAATAAGGCATTTGACTCATTTGACCAGTATAGCCTTGAGCTCGGACAATTTGACCAGTATAGCCTTGAGCTCGGACAATTTGACCAGTATAGCCTTGAGCTCGGACAATTTGACCAATACCAGCCTAAAAAAACTGAGTGCCCGCGCAGTTTGACCAATATAGCCTTACTTTTTCAAATTCATGGAATATCCAACTCGATCTAAAGAGAAGATATTCCAATATAAAATGGTTTACCCGAATAAAACAAAAACTGAATTACGAAAAATCGCTAGGCAGCTCGGCTTGGTTGCATATACAACAAGACTGCTGAGATCGGAGTTGATTGTTGTAATTGACGACCACAACCGCGAATGCTACGACGACGAATGCCCATGCAAGTATCCACGGCCGGATCGACAACAAGGGCCACGTGAGACCATCGTCGTCCGTCGTCGGCGCAATGGCAACTCACCCCCGCGTGATGTTAGTTTGATCGGCAACGAGATCATCGTCGTTAATTGTCAATGCAATGGCAACTCATGCTTGTGTGATGTAGGGGCATGAGTGGCCTACGACGTAGATACGGGATTACAATATCGCAAACGATTTTACACCGTTGGTTTATAATCGTCTTTGGATCAACTTCTCGCGATGGAAATTTCCTGTAGTATTGGCGATGCGCTATTAGGCCCACAGTCTTTTCATTCACTTTCGTTATCGTTATCAAACACGACATAGGCTATTTTTCATAGTCGTCTCTTCATCATCGTAGCCATCATCATCATCATCATCAACCCGATTTGTCGTCGTCATCTTCAACATCATCACCGCCACCACCACCGCCACCGCCACCACCATCATCATAGTCATCATCGTCGTTGTCGTTGGTAGGAGAGAGATGGCCAAGCTCTGTACAAAATTTCGCAGATCGGCATTCAGTAGAAAATTTTCATGTCACGCCTCAGTCGAATAGATTTCAAAAACGTCCCTGTCACGTTTTATCGAAATTTGTGACTGGGTCCCTGGTCACACCACATTATTATATACCCCCCGAGTCATCGAAACTTAGAATTTCCCCCACAAGATTTACGTCGTTACCCGCCGACGCAGTGGACACTCATCCCTGCGTGCGTGGATTACGAGGTAGATATGGAAATTCCGACTTTCGAAACCTGGTCTACTCATCCTCATGTGATAGAAGAACGTGGGCGTACTACGACGTAGATATGGGATTTACCAGTTTCGATATTAATTATCACAAGTAGTAGGGAATGTTGGCGTCTGGCGTATTTTGTCAAAATCGTTTCACAATGTTACCAAGTCTTCATTTTCGATCCACGAGTTGAACGTGTCTGGGTAGCCCAACCACTTCACGAGACATTTCTTCCCGCGTTTCCTAATCACTTTTTCGATTCTAAATATTTCTTGAGTTGTTTTCTGTAGCTCCTGCTCATAGAATGACCCCTGTATTTCCTCAGAATTAGAATCAGTGATCTTGTAAGTTGGCGGATCTGTATATTGAACCTGAGATACTACAAAAAGCTCCTCTGTCCATCTAGGTATATATCCTTTGTCAAAAATGCTCTTCTTCTTAGTTATTCTGACTCGATCGCCGATTGAAAACTTTGGTATAATAGGCTCTGAAATCTCGTCGCCGTATAAATTCATAAATACCGTCTTTTCGTTCACTTTCATACTAGCCTTCGCGGGAGTCATTTTGACCGAAGAATGTCTCGTGTCATTATAATTACTAACCATCTCATCTAATACATCGATATATCTTCTCGTTGAATTAGCTGTGAAGTACTTGAACATCTTCTCTTTCATCGTACGCACCCATCTTTCTACGATGGAACTTTTGCTCTCGTTCTCGGTAGAATACAACTCGACTAAATTCTTTACATTTTTGTTATAAAATTCTTTCCCTTTGTCGCACCAAACTTTGACCGGCTGTCGACCGCCCCCGAGTATCTTCACGAACCCATCGGCTGTAGACTTCCCACTCTTGTCATGTAATGGAACGATCCATCCATACTTGGAAAACACATCTATGACGGTCAATAGAAATTTCACACCATCATTATCTCTAGCGAAGGCTTGCATGTCGATTAGGTCAGCCGCCCAAATCTGGTCAATCCCGCCAACACGGACACGCCTCGTCCTAAAATTTCTCACTACTGGTTTGTGTAATTCATTCGCTAATTGATTACTCCATTTCAGGCCCTGCTGTAATTCTGGGCTTTTTTTAAACCCAAACCTAGGCTTGTTTTAGCTGACAAGATGGGTTTGACTATCGCCCTCTCTACGCGTTCCCGCAAGCTTGGATTAGGTATATTATTCAACTGGTTTATCATTACTCTATCAGCGACATTCCTAGAAGCCGTATCAGTGTGATGATTGTATGCCAGGTCGTGAATATATGCCGCGCTATCTACCCTGTTTATAGGTTTGCTCCAATCTTTGGGGGTTTCGTTGGCATTCAGACGCAAATCTAGTCTAGTACCGGGGCCAGTAAACTGATGGCCTGGCAAATGTACCTCGCCAGCAAACTTGGCCCAAGGTAATTTAATGTTGCTAGTGGCAGCGTTCAGCGAACTAACTAGATCCCCACCTTGCGCAACAGCGGGCGCCTTCACGAATTGAGTTTTTGTTTTCCCGCATACGACGCAAACACCTCTGCGCATCGATCTCCCATTATTAGCCACGGCGTTCTGCACATCTGTCGTCTGGGTCTGTTTTTTACATTTTACGCAATACATTTCGTTTTTTAATAATATATATTTTAAAAATGGAGATTAATGATCTGAGTTGGGGCACTGCGCTCTCGAAAAGATTCAATAATCCGCTGCTGCCCAAAAGCATACGTGGTTTGATAGTTGGGAAATCGGCGTGTGGAAAAACAACGCTTCTTCTCAATCTTTTACTCAGGCCGGACTGGTTGGATTATAATAACTTGCAGGTATTCGGTACTTCTCTGTTTCAACCGGAATATCGCATTATTAAAAAAGCATACGAAGAAAAATTACCGAAAGAAGCGATCGTTTGGCTGTTCGAGCACCGAGATGAAATCGTGGGCCTAAATGCGTCGCCAGACCTTGTAATGGAAGAAATGGCAAAAAATTCGGAAGCTAAATCCGATATAATTGCCAAGTTCTTTGAGAGCGCCGATGATGTACCAGACCCGAGAGATTTGAGCGCTGAAAAGAAGAACCTGATGATATTCGATGATCTTCAATTGGAAAAACAAAACAAATGTGAAACGTATTACAATCGGGGGAGGCATAGTAATGTAGATTGTTTTTACCTCGCCCAGAATTATTTCAAATTACCGCGCCAAACAATCAGAGAAAATGCGAACTTTATTTGCCTGTTCAAACAAGACCTGAAAAATTGTAATCATATTTACAACGATCACGTGAGTACAGACATGTCGAAAGATGAGTTTCGAAAACTATGCAAAACAGTATGGGAACGGCCTCATGGTTTCGTGGTTTTAGACCTGACTAGCGACAAGTACAATGGTAAATACCGATGCGGTCTCGACGAATTTTATATAATCGAGGATCCGCCATTGTAAAATTGTATTGTATAGTAAAAATGGAAACATCGCTTCTCAAACAGATATCGGAAAACACGGAAAAGACGGCCTGCAACACGGAACCAAAAACATCATTTTCCATTTTTCTCAGCGAAAAGAGCACGCGAATCAGAACGAAGTTTAATCCGCTACTCGAACTGGAGAAGAATAAGAAATATGAAATGGCCTTAGTTGCCCTCGAGACGTACTATTCTTTTCCGAATATCGACGCGACAAACAACGTCTTCAGGTATTCGCCAAATCGCGACACACCGTGGGTAAACATTGAAGTTCCAGAGGGTTGCTATGAAATAACGGATATCAACGAATATATACAGAGAGTCATGAAGGGGAATGGGCATTACGACGGAGTAAATGGAGAATATTGTATCTCAATAGCACCAAACACCAATACGCTGAGGTCTGTGGTAAATATATCAGCAGCAGGATATATGGTTGACTTTACGCCAAAGAATTCGATCGGAAAGGTTCTAGGGTTTGACAAATGGATCTATTCGGCGGGATACAACGAATCGGAGGACTTGGTAAATATAATGAGTGTAAGCAGCCTGAGAGTGACCAGCGACATTATCGGGTCTTCGTACACTAACGGAACATCGGAAAACGTGATATATTCTTTTTTCCCAAACGTAGGCCCGGGTTACAAGATTATCGAAGTGCCGCATAATTTGATATATCTCCCGATTTTGCTATCTACAATTTCGACGATGGAAACGAGGCTCACAGACCAACACGGGAACCTACTAAATCTTCGAGGTGAGGAAATGGCGATTCGATTTCACATCAGGGAAGTTTGAAAGTTTTTGTAATTTATTAATAAAATGAATCGTTACACGGGTGTAAAAGTTAATATTTCAGAAGCGCAGCAAGACAAAATTAAAAGATCACTTCAAGCGGGGAGCGGCGTGAGTATCAAACTATCACACGATGATTTGACTGGCGAACACGTTTTGGCTCTCACCCAGGCGCAAATCAATAAAATGGCGGCTGCCTACCAAAAAGGAACTGGTATGATTATTAAAATGAGTAAAACGCAATTGGAGAACAACAAGAAAGTCGAAGGTGGATTCATAGGCGCTATACTTCCGTTTCTAGCGACAGCGGGACGGTTCCTTCTTGGTAGCGTACTGCCTAGTCTAGCACAGGGCGCATTAGGTGGGTTAGGTGCTGCAGCCGGATCGAAACTTGTCGATAAAATCAGCGGTTCGGGTGTAATGTATGTCAAGAAAGGCGACATGGCGTGCAAAATAAGAGTGGCCGGATCCGGTTTGTACTTGTCTCCGTGGCAAAAAGGCGCATCGATAAGGGCATCCGGGCTTTACATGAAAACAGGGTCGGGCTATGTGAGTGGCGAAGGACTTTTGCTCGGCCCCAACTCGCCGTTTCGAAACATTCCGATTCTCGGCATGATATTATAAATTATCATATGTAAAATGTCGAGACCAATACACAAATTTGGAACTAAACCAACTAGACCGGTAGAGGTTAGAACGCAGCCCGTTTCAGTCTTTTGGAAGATTACGAGCGGTGCTACTCGCGTCCCAGTAAGACAACTAGGAGGTCTGCGATGGGAAATTTTTGCGCAAAATGATATCACGATACAACCAAAGGCGGCAAATACGCTAAGGCTTGGACTAGGTGTAGAAATGGCGGCGGGTCTTTGTCTCGTTTCCCTCAGACAGGCTATCAAAGAACGACGATGCAGTCTACTAGACGGAGTGATTTCAGAAGATGTGATTGATGATATCATAGTTTCCATTCAAAACAACTCCGATTCGGCGGTAACGATAAACGAAGGAGATTCGCTATGCTGTGTAAACTATCAACGGTAAAAAAATATATATTGCTAATAAATAAAAGAATGGAATACGAAGGCATCAAACTCTATCCAAACCTAACAAATATAACACCCTCCGCGCCGGAAGGTGAAATACAAATAGCCGCGGGGTCTGCACAAACGTATCGTCTTCAGAAGATTAGCGAAATCAAAAAGGAGATCGAGCAAGAACGCGACAAAAGAGCAGCGTTGAGTAAAAAGTACCATAGAAGTGTGAGCGTAATCGGCGTAGTAGACAACGTCCTCATGGCGATCACGATGGGGCTCGGAATTTCGGGAATCGGTGTACTAGCCACCATAATTGCAACCCCCATCGCTATTGCTATGGAAGGGACAGCGCTAGGTGCGGGGCTATTGAGTATAATCGGCAGCCGAATCTGTAAAAAGCTCGCCCTGAAGGCGGAGAAGCATGAAAGGATCAAAACGCTAGCTGATGCGAAGCTCAACACGATCAGCGACCATATTTCAAAAGCACTCGTGGATGATCACATTTCAGACGAGGAATATTCTCTGATTCTAAGTGAGATTGAAAAATTCAATGGCATGAAAGAAGAAATCAAAAGTAAGTCGAAAGTTGCGGTAGCCGCGATGGATGAGGAAACGAAACAATCACTCATCGATCGGGGAAGAGAAGAGGTCAGGCAGTCCTTTCAAAGCATGTTTGAGAAAAATACCGAATCTGTGAAAAAGACGACTAACGTGAACATGTACGAAATCATGTAGACTTGTAGAGTTTTGTAGAGCTATGTAGACCTATGTCGCTATGTCTGAAAATACGTCTAACTTGTGTTTTTACACATGTCGAAAAACATGTAGAAAAACACATCGAAAAACATGTTGAAAAACACGTCGGAAAACATGTCGAAAAACATTAAATTTTTTATTAAAAATGTCGTTTCTAAAGATAGATGACCCGGCGAAAAGAAATTTCATAGTCGAAGAGTTTCTGAAATCCAAGAAGAATATTCAACAGAACTTTTTATCGGAGAGATTGGGAGATTCGGGGCTGCAACAAGAACTAACCAAGCTGTACAAGCCTATCGTCGATTCGCAATCCGCAATTTCCAAAGAGCAGAATGTCTTACTATCCGCCATCAAAGAAAACTCGATAGCTACTACAAACGCGCTACAAACGCTTCCCGCGTCGTTGAAGGTTCAATTTCCTCAGTATCCCTCGATAGAAGCGTATAGCGACGATCCGACCGAGGATATTAGAACTTTAGAATTAGGCGAAGTAGCTACCAAGTACCTTCATCAATACGCCTCCGATAGAAAAATTGTAGACACGACGTTCGGAATACGATCAAAAAATGGTCAATTCTACATCGGCGATTCTCCGATTTCTATTCAAGGAGACGATGTGACGGTTGGAAATAAGACGTATAGCGGAACACCGGGGCTTTGGGAGTTGTTGACGATGAAACAGCCGAACGCGTCGATATACGATAATAATGATATAGTCGATTACGGCGAGATTCTACTCGCGACGGATGCTATCAGACAGGCAAAAAATCCTAACAAACCCAAAGCATCTGCGAGCGCCAAATATCAGGGAATTATCAAGCTGATATGGGACAATAGGCCTCGTAATGTGGTGGGTAAAGGCGTGGGCGGTGTAATTGTTATTTCCGAAGATCCAAACGTGTTAGCGAAACAGCTAGAACTACGATTTCAAAGCTTCAAAGCAGGTAATACCGGCGTGAGAAACGAGATCGTGGCGATGTGCGACGCGTTATTGAGGCAAGAAGTGCTGAGTAGAGATGCTTACAAAAATATAATGATGACATTGTAAAATGCAGAAAAAATGCAAGTCATTAATAGAAGGAGGTATAGAAAACAATACGTTATCGGAGGATCGGGAATATTCGATACAATTTCGGGATTTTTCAAACGACTAGTAACGTCGAACACCGCCAAACAATTAGCAACGACCGCTCTCAGCGCGAGTAAAGACGTGGCGAAAGAAATTGGGAAAAAGGCCATCGATGTTGGGAAAACAACCGCAATCGACGCTGGTAAACGATTAGTAGACAAAGCAGTGGCCAAACTGTTTACTCCTGCCCCTACTCCTCAGAAACAGGGTGTTACGCCAGAAACTAGACAAATTTTAGAGCGGCTGAGTGGCGTCGGTAGCGTAGGGTCGATCACGAATATCCCGAATATTAATAATCTGATGATGGGGGATGGTCTGAAGAAGAACGGCGCCATGTCGATACAAGATTTAGTGCGCTCGCTAAACGGCGCCGGAATGAAGGTCGCGTAAAAAATATATTATCGTGTAGTAAAAAGTAGTAAAAATGCAATCATCGGATATTCTGAGATTTACCGAACAACCATTGAGCGATGAAAGCGTCGAACGCTACGAATGGTATGAGTATGAGCCGATATCGGGGGCAAATCTAAACACCTCCGGGGAGATTAGAATAAACATCGAACTTCAAGATCTATTTTGTCATCCGGCAGAATCTTACCTGCTGTTCGAGGGTAGATTGACGAGGGCGGACAACACCTTCTACGTCAATGCCGATGAAGCAACTCTTACGAATAATGGGCTCATGCATCTTTTCAGCCAAATTTCGTATTCCCTGTCGAATCAGGAAATTGAATCGTTATTTCACCCAGGCCAGGCAACGACGATGCTCGGATTACTCAAATACCCGAATGATTTTCAACTAGCTCAAGGATTGAATCAGTTGTGGTACAAGGACAGCGGAGCGACGGCTGCTATCGCGAATAATCAAGGTTTCGCCGTGAGACAGTCGTATATAATTCAAAAACCAAATGCCAAAGGTACTTTCAGCTTTGTAGTTCCATTGAAGCATATTTTCGGATTTTGCGATGATTACGACAAGGTTGTTTTTGGTGTGAAACATACGCTAACTCTGGTTCGTAAAGCCGATGATGACGCAATTTTTAGATCAGCCGCTGCGGGTGCAGGGAAAGTGAGAATAGATAAAATCTCATGGTTCATGCCTCACGTTATTCCCGCGGATATGGAGAAGATGCAATTGTACAAAACGATCGAATCGAAAGCGTCGTTGCCAGTTGCGTACAGAGCCCGTCAATGCGATACCACCTCCGTCGCACAGTCGACTAATTTTAGCTGGAGACTTAGCGTCAAGACATTACCCGAGAAACCTAGGTACATCATCTTGGGTTTTCAAACCGACAAAAGCGGCGATCAAGAACAAAATCCATCAGTTTTCAATCATTGCGATCTGAAGAACATGTTCGTGATGATGAACCAGGACCGATATCCGGTTGTCGACTACAACCTATCATTTCCGAATCAACAATTCGCGCGGGCGTACCGAGCAGCAGCCGCGTTCAGTGAAAAATACTATGGAATGGACGAACTAATGACGCAATGCAATATCACGCCCTCGGACTTCAAAGATCTGTTTCCGATTATGGTGTTTGACGTGAGCAAGCAATCCGAGCGTCTGAAGTCATCGGTGGTCGATATCCAGATCAAAGGCACGTTCAATACGGCGCCGCCGGCTAATACGGAAGCATACGCAATGGTGATTTCAGACAAGTTACTGAGGTTTCAATCGGACGGACAGAAAATGAGTGTGGTATATTGAAGTTCATGATAGAATGGTCGATGAAGTGTAGTACTCAAATTCAAAACTTGATTCGGTTTTGAATTCTAAGGTCGTAACCATGCCGCTGAAAATTCGCGAACAAAAATATTTACCGGATCAAACGAACTAATAAATATCTCGAGATAATCAGTATTAGTTAATCGAACTAGGCTAGTGCCCGACACATATTTTTTCGACCCGGCCTTACCCCCGCCGCCGACAATCAGCTCGTTCACTCCTCCACTTTTGTACAAGCCAACAGTTTCGTTATATTTACCACTACTGTCGCGTATTTCCAAACACGCCGCAACCATGTAACAGCCGGCTTTCCGAGGAAGGAAACGGTTCGAATTGACTAGACAATTATCCGGATCGAATTTTACAGCTCCAAATGATACTTGCGTTATTATGTTAGCGATGATAGCCTGAGCCGAGAGGGCGTAAACACTAAACGCCGGGCCAAATGCGACCTCAGCAGTGGGTGTAGGCGCTATCGAAGCAATTCGTTCGTCCACGTATTTTTTATTCGTCAAATGATTATCGTTTGACGGAACGCCCGTGTGATTCGTAATCAAATCTATAGCCTGCCCCCAACTTAGCGCTTCATCCATTCCCGCGTCCGGATTATTCGTTATTGGCAGGCCTTTGATGCAGTTGCCATTCATATTTAGATTCCCAGTCGCCGGATTTGCCCCATCCAGCCTTAGAAAAGTACTGTTTACTTGGGACAGCGTAACGCCCCCTGCAATTATTCTTTGCGTAGATCCTGAATCTGTATGTCCAAATTTATCAACAGGCATTTTGAATATAATAATTTTTATTAATTAGGGCCGTAAGAATGCCGCCGAAAAGTCTCTAGCTAATATGCGCGTAGCGATAGATGAAAAAGCGTGTATGTTGAGGTAATCGAACTCGTCTAGAAAAACTACGGCACTACCGGTTGAATGGTTGTACGAACCTCCTGTAGCCCCTCCGCCCGCAATTTGCATGTACGACACCCCATTTTTATACAGGTGGACGGCGCCATACGCGGAATTACTAGTGTTACAAAATTCTATGTACACCGAAACGATATAGTACCCGGCTTTACTGGGGAAGAAAGAAGTCGTTCCGATACCCTGTTCAATACCGTGTTTTGCGGTGCCGCATCTTATTACGTCAAAAGTAACTGCAGTGTGAGATCTAGCGAGTATAGCCTGTTGAGTTGAACTGTAAGCGCTAACCGCAGGCCCTACCACCGTCGACACTTTCGAAGTAAGTTGTTCATCGACGTATTTCTTATTCGTCAAATGATTATTGTCGGTCGGGACGTCGTCGTGATTCCGCAGTAAATCTATTACTTGCCCCCGACTTACAACCTCATCTATTCCCACTTCCGGAGTATTCGCTGTATTCGCTGTATTCGCTGTATTCGTTGTAGGCAGACCTCTAATAGTATGACCACTCATATTTAGATCTCCGGTCGCGGGGTTTGCTCCATCCAGCCTTAGAAAAGTACTGTTTACTTGACTTTCAGTAACGCCTCCGGCAATTACTCTCTGCGTAGATCCTGAATCTGTATGTCCAAATTTATCAACAGGCATTTTTTACATCTGAATATATTTTTCAATGCAGGCTGTTTATAACTTCTTGAAAAGTCACTCCATCTTTGCATGTTTTTTTCAGGACGTGCAGGCATAGATGGCCGCAAAACACTTCGTTGTCGGGCTGCACGCGCTCGCTATTGTAGTACACGGGACTCTGTAAATACTCTACCAGTTCTGTAGGAGGGGGCAGGCCATAGCTGTCGAAATATATTTTGTCCTTGCCGTTTTTTGAAAAAGCGACCCAGTGCGAGCCGGTTCCATTAGAATCGTCTAGATTCAATATCCCACATTCAGTCCGACCAGGTTTCTTCGGCAGCTCGTCTCTGAGAAATACTCCCCGGAAATTAGGGATATTGAGCTTTTTCACGGCATCTAGTAGTTCAAAATTCGTCAACGGATGATTCGCGAGAATAACACCTTCGACATTTATGTTTTTCACAGTTGTATAGCTCATTTTAATATTTCATCTAGATGTTTCACAAACTAATGAGCTTTCGAGCTTCTACGCAGGCGAGATAATATTCATGTCTACATTTTTTGCATTCATTCGCCTTTCCATCTTTTTGAAATCGATTGTTGACGTATTCCGATATGTTCTGACTTACCTTACACCGACTGCAAACTTTTGTGTCTTTTGTCTCCCTAATTTCCTGTCTTGCGTATTTGTGCGCAAGCTCCTTTACTTTGGCATTTTTACAAATTTTACAGCTGGGGTAATACCCGCTCTTCTGTGAGTTATCTTTGTGAAATTCGTCCAAGCTTTTTTCTATTTTGCATTTAGAACACACTTTTTTTGCCGCATCCATTTTATATTAGTGTAAATTATTCTTTATTTTGTTTAGTTTTCAGCGTGTAGTGCCCATAGGCTAGGGTATGGATCCCGTCGTCCATTATTACTCTTTTGTCGTCGTTTGCTGAGAGAGCTATTTTATTTACTTCTTCGGTGTAAATTTCATGACGATAGGACCGAATGACGTTCATCGCTCTCGACTGTTGTCTTTTCGTAAACACGCAGTCTTTGTAATCTGCGTGGGTGATTGATTTCTTGACGACGTTCTTTTTCACGCCCTTACATTTCTTGTAGTCTTCACCCGCCATCTTGTAAGAGTACAACTTGGATCGCAGTCCGACAAATTCTTCAATCTGTTTTCCCGCGGCCTCGTCTTTGAACATACCAACCACTTTTTTATTAGCGCCAGATTCTATACCCGACGGGTGATCGCTCGGATAGTCTGAAGTATCGAACATACTTTGGACGTCGCAGGAAATATCTTTGTAGAAGTCTTCCGTTTTAATTTCATACGCCAAAGAATCAGTATCGGTGAATAATAGCTTGGCCCTATCTCCGTACTTGACCTTGATGTAATTATAATGAAAATCATACATGAGCGTCTTACTAACGTCTAATATACACATCCCTAGATATATCGGCTTGTTGTAAAACAACTTGGTCTTTTTCATGTGAACGGCGATGAGGTTTTCATCGAAAATCGTTCGTCTGTCGTAATTAGTTTTCGCGGCTAGCTTGATAGCTTCCTTCTCATCACTCACCAATCGTATGTCAACTCGATTCTCGATAGCTTCCATTGTTTTACCGAAAACGCTATTGTTCATCAGCTTGAAAAAGTCTTTCTCAAAATCGTTCGTAGCTTTCGTTCTCAGGCTGGTATTCAAATCGATATACCTTTTCAGCCAGGCACTTTCCACGAATTTTATTCCTCGATGTATTTTTACGATTTTCAATCCGAGACTTTCATACAATTTTAAATTTTCGTAATGAACGACGTACTTTACTTTGTCATTCAAGTTTGGAATTAGTTTCGCTACATTCGATCCCGCGGGTTTTACACTCTCCGGAGCGAGAGGATAATCATTATGCAGGTCGTGCAATTCCTCTGGATATTCTAAGTCGACTTCTAACACACATCCCACTCCATCTCGTTCGGTAATGTTTCTCCAATCATTCAATTCGTCATCGTTCATCCATTCAAACCCATGAGTTGGTAACGGTTTGCTCATCGCCCATCCATACAAGTTGTTCGCGTCCAAGTATGGAATGAATACTGAATGTTGGGTGGGATTGAAAGCTTCTCCCATGTACTCGTTGTTCGCTTTCGCGTATCGATGTGAAATCGTGCTGACGCCTCCTCGTATTCCCTGCTTGATCATCAACAACATATCGTAGTCACTCAACAACTCCAACTCTACACCAGTCGTCTTCAACGCCGCGTCCCAAGAAAGTCCAGGCGAAGTATAATACCACGCGGGATCTAGGTTGTAGTGCTTCATACAGGCATCTCTAAAGTTTTCAAAGACATCCGCTAATAATAGAACATCCGATAAATTGTACAAGTCGTGATATTGACGTAATGTTTTGCATTCAAATTTGCCCCATACCGTTTTCGCGTGCGCGTAATCTTTTTCACTAATGCCCGAATCGGTTAGTTTTGAATAGAAGGCATGTTTCGATGGCAACTCGGTTTCGTTTAATCTTTCAACACCGTCGACGTAATCATACGGGTAAACGCCTTTTCTGAGTAAAAGATCCAACTTCTCGCCCTCAAAAAATTTCCCTAAATTCTTGCACTGATCTTTCTGAAGATTTTTCGATAACGCGTCGAGACTCTGAGGCATGAATTTAAAACTATCGATGAAACGTAATTCGCGCTTGACTTCTCTCTCTTTTCCATCTGCGTCTACAAATTTATCGACGACGACTTCTCTGCTGAATGAGATATACTTTTCTTCGTTACAGGGAATGCATTTGATTTTCTCGCCGTGTTCACCCCGTAATTTCTTGATAAATAAATGGCTGTCATAACCGCTCAAATTGTGAAATATGACAGGGAAGAACTTGGGGACTTTGTATTTCAGATTACAAAGGTTGTGAGCGGCGCCTCTAAATTTTCCAGTCAAATGACAGTGATCTCGAACTCGATCTTCACGCAACTCTCCCCCACAGATATGGCAGTTGACAGACTCATCATAACATTTCTGTTCAGTTTTACCGAATATCATCTTCTTGGGGAATTTGAACTGGTTGTATATCCGTTTTACATTTTCTTCGATAGAGTCTATGAATAACTGTGCAACATCATCGTCTTCGTTTTCAGCTGTAAACCGCACCGGCTCTTGTGAATAAACATCATCATCGAAGCATTTCATGTGATAACAAAACGAGCTGGGTGTATGTTTTTGATACTTGTTGGTGTAAGACGTGCTAGGAACGGGCTGACATGTACCGATAGGTTTGATGAACGACTCAAAGTCAGCAAAGTACACAAACGGTACTCTCATCTTTCTATAGTGATGTGTAAAACTTAGCATAGTCCCAGGTTCTGGAAGTTCTATTCGTTGGGCGTCCTGCTGCGAACAGTACTCAGTATGTTTGTGAAGCGATTCTACCTTTCTAAAACCGATTAAACATCTTCTACAATAGTGCATTGAATTATGAGATTTTTCTGTTCGTAGTGCCAGCAATCTGTTGAAATTCCTGATCCAACAATAATGCTTCTTTTCTCCATCAGAAATGAGTAATAGATCTACACACCTATCATTCTCATGCTTTGATATATATAGTGGGAATACATTCACATCTTTCTCGTAACCAAAAACATTAACACTAATATTATTATTTCGCTCAAACTTACTCATCACATTAGCATCCGCTGCTACGGGGAATTCGATACCAGACCAATTGAGTTCCTCAGACTGTCTAATTAATTCTTTCGTAATTCTTTCTGTATTTTTGTCGACTGGGTTTACAGCCCTCGTTACACACCACTTGAAGCATTCATCGTCTTCGTTCTTCATATTAATAATAGCCTTTTTATTCGCTAAATAATCTGGAAGAGGAATATAAGAACTTCCTTTCAATGGTTTGTATACCACTGTATCGATATCCAACTTCAAAACGGTTTTGAATCTCCAATTACTCCCCCGCATCTGAAAACTCGCCATGCTCTCCTTAATTTTATCCGCTGCGTTGGCATATATTTCCCTCACATCGGTTGCTTCTAAAATAATATCACTCTTTGATTTGAAATTAGGCTCAGCCGTTACTACTTCACCGGTTTTCATATCTACTTTCTCCATTTCGCACATGAGATCGAATTGAACTTTTACCCCGCGATTTTTCCCTAGCAGCCTAACTACATGCGGTCTTACAGCCTTGAGAAAAGTTGCAACATCGATCCCGTTGTCGCCATCGATCGTGTATCTTTTTGTAAACCCTTTGATGGCCGTCGCAGTCTCTCGAAGTTTGAACCTATGAATGGGCGGTTTTATTTGCGGAGGTAACCGACTAATCTCGCTAGTCAGCCAATCCGAAAAAACTATTTTATTTTTCCCCGGATGCAAAAATTTCCAAGTAGTAGTCAAGAATGCCGTAAGTTCCGCTTTTGCTAATCTCGAGTATCCTCGCACACCTCTCTTTTTCGCAATTTCTCGCAATTCTCGCACAGTGGCGGGAGTATGCGCTTGTGCTTTGTTGACCTGAGCCCGAGCGCCTAGTCGATCTCCCTGCGATATGAACGCTATGAGTCCCGCTTTTCGCAAACTCGAGTATCCTCTTTGTCCTCTCTGTTTAGGAATTTGTCGTAATTCTTTCAGATTATACGATGAGTAGTCCATTTTATATTGGGATATCTTGTCTTTATGCCGAGTTGTATATTCCATTTTTTCAGTTATTTTGTATACGCCGGAGAAATTTTTTTTTTACTTTTTTACTTTTTTACTTTTTTACGACAGACGCCGAATTTGAAAAAGTAAGGCTATATTGGTCAAACTGCGCGGGCACTCAGTTTTTTTAGGCTGGTATTGGTCAAATTGTCCGAGCTCAAGGCTATACTGGTCAAATTGTCCGAGCTCAAGGCTATACTGGTCAAATTGTCCGAGCTCAAGGCTATACTGGTCAAATGAGTCAAATGCCTTATTAGCCCTCTACTGCTTCCTTATAATTTCTTGGTTCTGACTCAACCATTGTTACTTTATTAATTGTTTCAATTAACCTTTCAGCTGGTTTACCTTTGTTAACTCTTTCTGATCTCCTTAAGTTTATCTGTGAGTCTGTAGTTTCTGTATCCTGTTGAATTATTACCTCCTCTGGTAATTTGTGTGTTGGAAATTGAACAATTTCATCATCAAAGTCTGAATTTGATGACTTCTCTTCAACATCAATGTCTGAATTACTCACTTCTGATAAATGTGGATCAGTCTCAAGAAATATCACATCTCTACTAATGTACACTTTGTCCGTGTTCACATCTAGTAGTCTGTAACCTTTTGTACCTTTTTCATAACCTACAAAAGTTAATTTTTTGGCTTTGTCATCCAATTTCTGTCTTTTTTCTGCTGGAATTGCTACGTAAGCTTTTGATCCGAATTTCTTTATGTAGCTTAGATTTGGTTTCCTTTTGTTCCATCTTTCAAAAGGAGTGCCTTCAATACCTTCAACTGGTAATCTGTTCTGTAAATGATTCGCTGTCATAATGGATTCGCCCCAATATTTTAGCGGTAGATCTGCATCATTTAACATACATCTTGTCATCTCAGTAAGATAACGGTTCTTTCTTTCAGCACAACCATTCTGTTGCGGTGTATAGGGGGTTGTGAATTCAGCTTGAATTCCTTCACTCTTCATGAATTTCTGTAACCTTTCGGCTGTATATTCCCCTCCTCTATCTGAACGAATTCTTTTCGGCGTTTTACCAAATTTTGTCTGGGCATGCTTGACATACTCTTGAATTTTGTCAGGTACTTCAGATTTATTTTCCAATAAATACACTTCTGTATATTTACTGTGATCATCAATCATCGTCATGAAATATCTTTTCCCACCTGGTGTTGTTGTCTGCATTGGTCCACAGACATCTGTATGTATTAAGTCTAGAATTTCAGCTGACTTGGAATCTGACTTCTTTGGGATAGACTTTCTTGTCATCTTTGCTTCAATACAACATTCACATACACCTGAGAATTTACACGGCTTGATGACGATCCCTGATACTTTATTCTGATTCACCATGTTCTGTATAGCTTTTGAATCTCTGTGTCCCATTCTGTTGTGCCAAACGTGTATGCAACCTGTGCAACTTTGTGCAACTTGTGCAATATGGGTTTGTTTTACTTTATTGGTTTGTTCAGAGATTCTCACTTCAAACAAATCATTTTTGTCATCTGCAATTGCTATTGTTTCTCCATCCTTTATTATGATACATTTGTTTTCTTTGAAAACCACTTCACAACCTTTATTGACAAGTTTCTTTACAGATAGTAAATTTCCTTTCAATTGTGGAACGTACAAGACTTCACACAATTTTGCAACATGTATCTCTCCATTTTCCTTTATGAAATTAATCATTACCTCACCACTTCCTGCAGTTTGAATCTTCCGACCATCAGCGAGAAAAACTTCACTTTTATACTGTCTGTTAATGTTCAAGAAGAAATTTCTGTTATTACACATGTGTGTTGTTGCACCTGAGTCAACATGCCAAATACAACTGATGTCTTTTTCGTATGCTTTAAGACATGTATGTGCTACTTTTTCTGGAGGTTTTTTTTCAATGAAATTTTCTCTCAATGTTTTTGCCACATGGTCTGTGTTTCTTTCTTTCCACTGGATGTACTTCCTGCAATCTCTTTTTATATGGTTAGGCTTTTTACAGAAAAAACATGTGCGAGATTCTTTAGGATGTGTTACTGGTTTTGTTGCTTTTAAAGCCTTTAATTCTTGTCCTTTATGTGTTGCGAAATTACTTGTCCTTCTTGCAGACTCTTCAAGCAATTTTCCTTTGACTAATTCCACAGTCAAATCATCTTCAGGTCTGCTTTCTAATGCTGTAATCAGTGTCCCATAACTTTCTGGAAGACTACTGAGAAAGAAAGCGACTGTTAAATGCTCTGCCAACGTTTCACCCAACGAAGTAAGCTGGTCGATTAAATTCTCCATTTCTGCAAGATGGTTTTGCATATCGCCATGCTCTGTTAACTTTAATGCACACAGTTTCCTTAATAAATTTACTTTACTGGACAGTGTTGCCTTTTGGTGATACTTTTTCAGTTCTTCCCATGAACCCTTTGCCGTAGTTTGCTTTCTTATTAGATGAAGTTGATTATCTTCAACTAACAAGCCTATCGTGGCTCGTGCTTTTCCATCTTTACTTTGCCACGTTTCCGTAATAGGATTAGGAGTTTCTTTAATGACAGTGTCCCACAAATCCTCTTTAATTAACAGGAGTTCAACTTTAAACTTCCACGTTTGATAGTTCTGATTATTCAACTTTGCGATTTTACCTTTATCCGTCATCTTTATTCTTTCGGAGAAAAGAAATAAACAACTGACTCTTGCATTTCTGTCACGACGAAGAGAACAGTCACATGTCACGCTTTACCGCGTAGTTGACCGGATTTTCCTTATTAAAGTATCGCATCCTAAACTCTTTTACTCTTTGAGATCATCTTGTGCACTGGGCCCATAACCTGTTAAGAAACGAAGCTGATGATCTTTATAGATAAGAGATTTAATATGATTAATAACAGAAATGTCTCAGAACTCAAACGCCATTAGACCTCCTTGCACGGAAGCATAGTCAAGAACTAAGGAACAAGAACATCCGACTATACAACATCAGAGTCAATATAGTCGTTACTACTATAGCGCAACTTAAAAAGTTCAACATATGCTACTGGTCAACTATTGAACTTTGATCAAGGCGCCGCCGTGGAATTTCGAAGGTGTAGAGAAGCCATGATTAAACAAATAAGTTTTCCGTGTAAATTTTATTTTTACATAAGCTCTAAGCGTGGGTCTAGTTATTCCTCCTCCTCTTCCCCTCCCCTCCTCCGCTCCTCCCCCTCTTCTGCTTCCACCTCCTCCTACTCCTTGTCCATCTTACTACTCCATTTAAATATGAAACAGTCTCCTTTTTGAGAGCGAAGGAGGCAAAAATCTGACATGTTTCGGCACGTCTATGTATTGCAACATGTCTGCTGAGCTATACACTGTCGCAGAATTAGCCTACTGGATGCGGAGTGCGGTGGTGTATTGGGTATATATGTTCGTTGCTTGCAGCCTGAAGAATGCAGGTTCGAATCCACCTCAAGTCGCAGCGTAGGGACCTTGGGCACGTCATTCACTCGCAATTGCTCAGCGCTTTGTCGTAAAACTCTGATGCATTATACGCGCTGTAGTCGGGAGCGCCTCTGAGTAGCGAGCTTGAAGGGGCGCTATAACAAGTACCAAGTACGCACTCAAACAAAAGTATTGAGCGCACGATACGTCACTGTGACGTTGTCTGGTTCCCAATTTTTAATATTTGTGTGCGCTTGTGTGTAAAACTTTAACATTCGCTGCAAGGAATAGACCGGTCACGGCAGGAAAACTTATAAAACGATTTAAATATAATATGCCTCAGTAGAAAAATTATTCTAAACGTAATTTCTTGTGTCGTCAAAATAAACTTTGTGAGTTACAGAGCTGTTTTTAATACATTTTTAGAACTGCACAACCCTTTCTTTACTTTCTCATTCTCCATGGTAAATTACTTCCAATCGAAGGACAATGACTTTTCGCTAGTTTTAGCTGTAGCCTACAGTAGGCTAACTGTAGGTTTCAGCTGTAATAGAAGTGCTTCTACAACTGCACAAATCCATTTAGAACTGCACATTTTATGTACAACTGCACGTTAAAAAGCCCTGGTGAGTTAAATCGACTGAAATGTTCCTTATGGCAACATCTGGCGTTGATTTTAGGTGCTACCGCTGCGACACTACATACACATCTGTAGCAGAAACTAGAACAAGATGTCAGAGCACATGGACCGGATCAAACTGCGACATACGTAAGTTCTGGACAATATTGGGCTATTTCTTTGCTAGATATTCATTATGCAGTTCATTCGAAACCTTTTTCTTTCTGTCGACTACTTTTAATAATTTATTATTATGATGAACTGTTGATAGGCATAATAGACCTAATTCATCTGATCTGCTATTCTATGTTATTTGTATGCACTTGTTCGTTTTCTGCACCTTTGCAATTTACTTTTCCCCTTATGATTCTTGCTTTAATGGTTAGTGCAATTGTATACGTTTAAAATAGAAACGAGAAAAGGGGCGACCCTGCTAGCGAAACGATATTGTTCGCATCAAAGGGTTTAGCCTACCCTATTTACAAAATAATTATTATTGTGTGAAGGTGGAACGGGAAGGGGCGGAACGAAAGTGGAGAGAAAAGGATGGGGAGGAAGGGAAGAGAAGGGAGGGTAAGGGTGATGGATAGAACGGGAGTGGAGGGAAAAGGAGTGTGGGAGAAGGGAGACAGTGGAGGGGATAAACCCCACAGAGGCGGGTGGAGCTGGGTTAGGGGACGACAAACCTAAATTTCCCGGGCAACGCTGGGTACTCCAGCTAGTAATAATATAAAAATAATTATATGACGACATTTTATATGGCGCACCGTAAAAAGGGTGCCTCTACAAACAAGAATGCGATCAGTCACAGCTAGAAATATGCCTATGCCTTAGAAAAGAGATATAGGCCTATGTCTTGAGTCGACTTTTGAAAGCCTCAACTTAATTAAATAATTAGACCTAATTGCTTAGTTAATGAAGCATTTCTAGTGTGTGAACACAACTTTTTCTAGGCTTGAAGCTTTATCAAAGAGCTTTGAAACCACCTATGAAAGTTGTGTCAGAGACCACAGATGTAGTGACCAGCACCTGAAAGGTTCTACTTATTTAAAAATATATAGGGCCTACATGTATATAGAAATTATATACGCACGCACGCACAAACGCACGCACACACATCAAGGTGTAAGTGCATGGTAAAGTAGAAGTGCCGAGATGTATTAACCCTCAGGCTACCAAGCTTTTTTGTAACACTGACTACCAAGGAGGGGGTGGCTGCCACCCCCTGGATTTGGGGTTTGGTTTGAGATATCATAAGTTGTAATCCATCAATGGATTCAGCATTCATTTCTGCACAAAATGGTATATTTAGGTTTAAAATATTTGAAAGCGCCTCGGAATTATGAATTTCTTTCCGTAGGTAGCCTACCCGTCGATTCCACTAAATGTATAGGCTAATTTCGCATAAGCAAAATAATAGAATCTGTGTGTTTTTAACATAATTTATTTATACAAAAATAGTTTACATATAATAAAGTCCAATATTCAACTATAAAACCTAGTAATAAATTACTTTTAATTAAAATAAAAAGGGATAAAACATGTAGCTTAATAGCTGATGAAAAATGTTTACGCAGACTTATTGGTTTGCGTTGTAAAAAACCCAACATTTTCACACATTTATATTTATTTTGAGCACTTCCGATCATCAAATGTCAAATTAATTAGTACAAATAAATAGCCCTAACTGCACTCTATAGAGTGACATAATTTATTTATCTTTAGAAATAAATACATGTATATAGAAATTATATACGAAATATATGAAATATATGAAATATATGAAATATTTAGATAATTTTAATGGTAGGCTAGGTGTAATGCAGTAAATTCATAAATTATGAATAATTTTTAATAGGAAAAACATGAAAATTTTATGAAATTAAAACACCTTTTTATATATTTTAATCTATTTTAGCACTTCCGGTTGTCAAAAGGCAACTCAGTGAGCACGGAAATGTAGCCCCACATTCCCTCTACAGAATGGTATAATTTATGTCTCTTCATCTTAAATGACGGATAAAATACAGCCGATAATCTAAGGGGGTGGTATCCACCCCCCCCCTATGGTGCCCTGTGTATATAGAGTATAACATTTGAATGGTATGGTATATCATCACACATTTTAGCTCAAAATGTGTGCAAATGAATCCTCTACAGCTACCTAAAACGTCAAAATTGTATTCCAAACGAAACAAGTTTGATTTGGGAAAACCTAGGGAGAGGTGGATACCACCCCCACCTTGGTAGCCCGAAGGTTAAAGATGAACGTGTAGGCCTACTTAGTCTCTAAGAGATAATGTGTATAGGCAATATCTTCACTTACAGCTATTTGTTCGCCGGCTTGCACAGACGGACGAGTCTGCAAGGAAGGTAGTCCTCGCCACACTTGTGAATGTGTAAATGCGCAAGGAGGAAAATGTGAATCAGGTAGCCTACGCTTTTGAAGATACAGAGTCTTTCAATTCGATATATTTCTTCGGATAGTCTCTGATAATTAATTAGTACTATAATTAATTAATTATAGGCCTAGGACCAACTATTTTTAGCTGCTAGTATGATACTGTTGGTTAAATCGAGAGAAAAAATCATGAAATGATGGCTCAAAACCGAAATTGGGTTCACCTAGTGTTAATCATCGCATTGGTGATTGTATACATAATACATTTAAAACAAAAGTGTAGTAGAAAAACTCAAGTGGTGTCTTTCATGTCGAATGGGAGCCGAAAATAGTGCGCGGTCAAAAGCAATGGTAGGTGTAATGCAGTAGACTATAAAATTATGTAAAACCAAAGTTAGCAGGCGTCGACTAAGTCTGAATATAATTGTTTGTATGTGCACTTGTTATAGCGCCACTTCAAGCTCTCTACTCAGAGGCGCTCCCGAAAGCAGAGCGGACAATGCATCGGAGTTTCACGCCGAAGCGCTGAGAAATTGTGAGTGAAAGACTTGCCCAAGGTCCTTACGCGGCGAGGTGGATTCGAACTTCAAACCTTCCGGCTCCAAGGCAACGAAGCCACCAATACACCACCACGCCCCACAAATAATTAGATCTAACCCATTTTAATTTCTTGCTTAAAACAGTCGCTGTTGCCCATATATAGAAACGGGATGGATGAAAATGGCTGTTCGATATATATAATCCTTGATGAATAGTCCCTTGATGAGTAGCCCCTGATTAACAGTCCGTTGATGAATCGTCTTTTGATGAGTAGTTCCTTGATAATTGTTTCTTGATGACAACTCACCACACCACATCATTGACTTTCACTGCATCCGAACCTTGCATGACTTCAGAAATAACATCACAGTATTTCCCCATTCATTCATTTCGAGGATTTGCATAGTCTCTTTAGTAAAACTACTCAGAGGCGCTCCCAGCCCAGCCACAGCTAAAAAAGTGTGGATTTGAGCGACTTATGAAAAGCAGGTGTATTTAACCTAGGCATAGGTCGCAAGGTTTGTTTGTATGTGCACTTGTTATAGCGCCCCTTCAAGCTCCTTCTACTCAGAGGCGCTCCCGATGCAGAGCGGACACTGCATCGGAGTTTCACGCCGAAGCGCTGAGCAATTGTGAGTGAAGAACTTGCCCAAGGTCCTTACGCGGCTAGGTGGATTCGAACCTCGAACCTTCCGGCTCAATGGCAACGACGCCACCACTAGACCACCGCGCCTCACAAGGTTAGTGGGAGGCCATTCCAGATAGCGGGACCCACAATAGAAAAGTCTCGCGCTGTCTGGTAGAAGTGCGAGCTCGAGAAACCAAAAGTTCCCCCTGTGCCACAGAGCGAAAAGCTTGACGGGCTGCGAGGTCGGAGACAGGTCGACAAAGACAGATATTATATAATGGAGCATATTGAAGAAGGCATCGCCAAAGAAGTGCAGCAACTCGGTAGTGATTCCACTTGGTGTGCAGTTATTTTTCGTAGAATAAATTTGCCTGTTAGCGTATACTCAATACTTATGGACGGTGGTTTCTGTTTTATCTTCATTTGCAGAGGAATGTCCATCAACTGGAAAGTCTTGCTATCCTGGCACTTGCGTCGATAACGTATGCAAATGCCCGCCTCAGTTTTCCGGAGACAACTGCCAGCAGTGTGTGTACTCAAACTTTATTTTAGAATATTAATATTTACACGTCTCTTCAGTGGCAAGGCTAGCTTTTATTATAGCGCCTTTTCAAGAAACTACTCAGAAGCGCTCCCGCCTACAGTGCGGCCACTGAATTGGAGTTTGACGCCGAAGCGTATGAGCAATTGCGAGTGATGGACTGGCTCAAGGTTCCACGAGGCGGCTTGAGGTGGATTTGAACCTGCGACCCTCCGGCTGCAATGAACATACCCATTACACCACCATAGAGAGCGATTGTGACTGCAGTAGGCTCATTAGAGTTGTCTATTTGGTCACAAGCCCTACTTTGAAAATGGATTTCTTTTGCCAACTTATATAACGGACCGCCAGATTGTCAATGCCTTTCAAACGTGGACGGACAAAATGTCCCCGGACAAAATGTTCCGGACTGAAATTCCCGGACAAAATTTTCCCCGGATAAAACTTTTGGTCCTGGGACCTTTTGCCCGGAAACTTTTTGTCCAGGGGCTTTTGTCCGGGACAGTTTGCCAGAGAAGATTTTGCACCCTTTCAAAAGCTAGCGGGCCGCCAGTTACATACTAAGTAGGGCCTATCGCGTGATTCTAGGATGTGGCTGTTTCGTCACTACGTGTAAAATGGGTTGGGGGTCCTTCAGGTTTATTGAATTTATGGCTTTTAGGCTGTGTTGCTAACGTTTTGGTCCAAGCAATTCTATTTGAAAGGGCGCCTGGCGGGCTGCTAGAATTCTGTATTGAATGAATGGATACATGCAGAGTTTGACGACAGCTTAAACAGACCGTTGCCGTCGGAAAAATTGTAAGGCATGATTATTACAGCACTTTTTCATCCTGTGCATTCTGTATTGAAATGGTGCAGCAACCTAGTATAGAATATTCGAAAGTTGATGTCTGCATGGAGGTCCACTAGTCGAGTCCTTTGTCCATAAGTTTAATTTAATTCTTTTTAAGGCTTAAGTCTAATCCTCCACCCTCAGATTTCCGGCCCAGATGACACCCGCCTTAGTAGCTGCTCCACCTCTTTGATCCTATGGTAATTCGACCCGGACCACCACGGACTACTCTCACGGAAAACCCTTCATACTCAACGCAGCGCTCGTGAATAAGCCTGGCTTTCGAGTAGTGCTTTAGAAATTTCGACTTTACGATTAGCCTACGATTAAGTTGTCTTTCTTTCATTCGACAGTCAAGCAAGCCCCGGATGTGTCCGACTGTCGGGTCCAACTCTTCTCCGGAAACCCCGAAACGGAAGTTGCTTCGGGAAACTGTGCGGTTGAAGGAGCCATTCCGGAAGTCAATTGGGTTCGAACAAATCAGTTCACCAAAATATTATCAAACTGGGAGGCTACGTATAGCAATCCGTACAGGCCAGTACTTCCAACCGCTACGAAACATATATCAGATGCGAAATTTGGGGTCACCTTTTCTCAAGCGACAGCCACGCTGAATGTATCCAGCACTGCGCAAGAGGAACCTAGTCGTAAGCCACTTCTTGTCTCTTTCATTTCTAATCAGTTTGTTAAAGATGATAAAAAGACGTCTGAACAAATCATTACGCAGGTCTTTTTACCGTGCAGTTGTAGGCTACACAAAATGTGCAGTCCTAAATGGATTTCTCCAGTTAAAGAAGCACTTTTGTACAGTTAAAACTAGCAAAAAGTGGTCAATGTCCTCCGATCGGAAGTAATTTACCATTGAGGATGGGAAGAAAAAGAAGGAGTTGTGCAGTTCTAAAAATTCCTTCAAAACAGCCCTGACAATACGCATAACCGTTTCTTGAAACTGGCTTTGAACTGATCAATCTTCTCCGCAGAATTATTCTCATAGATGGTGGGTGGTGATTTTGGGGAAAGGGAACAACGAACTAATTTTGAAATCTGAGTTGAAACGTTTTCACAAGAAATTATTTAAATCGTGTGTGTTTCGTTGCTGTAGCTCGTCAAGTGACGTGTAAAAACAGTTTCACGGAACCACAAGAGAACGTAAAGTGCACGAGCCAGCAGATAAAATGGTCAGACATCGGACGGACGAATCTGCCTGACAATTCTACGTAGGTCAAATTCATGTTTTATTATACACCGATGTTTTCCAAACTGGGTGTGGCGTGGCTACACTCAAGGTTCCTTGAACAATCTTTACAAGACTGGATTCAGAATTTCGCAAAAATGTGAAAAGCTACTGGCTAGGCCTAAGTGCAGGCCCGCATTAAGGTAGGTGCTAAGGGTGCTGCAGCACCCGGGCCCGCAGGGTTTGGGGCCCGCATTTTTGGAAATGATAAAAAATAATGAGATTGCTACAACATTAATAGGCCGATACGAAGTCATTGTCGACGAAATTTTGCAATGTTTTCCCAAACGTCAGATTTATTAGCTCAAACTAACAATTTATGAATTAGTTATTATTATTACTATAGTTCTAACTTTTGAAGTAGGCTATAACCCTTCGACAGTGATTTAATGAAGAAAGGCTACGCAAGTCCGTCATTCTCACTTGCCTCTTTAAATGAAAGATATAGGCCTATAGTTCAAGAAATTTCAATGGTTAACTCCTAATTTCTTAAACCTATGGTTTCTTGTATCTTCTATTCTAGTTTTCTGCCTCTTATACACATATTAAAATGTCCGACGTCGCCATTCTTCTCGACGTGGGGCCCTTCCTTGAGCTTTCCATAGCCTATCCATTAAATTTTTGTCATCATACAATCCAGAATCATCTGTCGTGCTCTTGTTCGCTTCCCCTTCAATTTTCCTTCAATGACCGTTCTTAGCGGTGAGTCTGCCCTCGGCCTGTGTTCTACCAGCGTCTTTTGCCTCTCGTTTACTGTGTGTAGGGCCTACTTTATCCTTCTTCACCGTCATTCCTAGACCTTGGTACAAGAAGTTCACGGTGCTCTTAAAAGTGGATTACCAGGACATTACTGGAGTCTGCGAACGAAATCGGATGTTTTATTTTATTAGACCTGAAAATTGGAAGAACAACTTATGGGCCCCCTGTCAGAATTATGATAAACTGTGAAGAAAACATTAACAGGGATCCGAAGAAACGGCTGATAAAACATTGATGGATCGAGTGTGGTGTTGTGTATCAGAGACATATAGAAAACCGGATACCTTATATACAAAAAAACTGGAGGCCTTCGAAATTTGGACATGGAGAACAATGAAGAAAATCAATTTAATGGACCATAATTTATTATTATATCATATTAGGCCTACTATTTAACAAATGAAGAAGTCGTTCGTTCCTTCTGTCCCCATAGACCTGCTATTGTCTGAAACTGTGATTGAGAAAACAAAACAATAAATACACCATATGAAAAGCATCCTTAGGCTTTACTCATTAGTAAACATTGGTATAGACCTAATTATGTGCCTCGTGGACCCGCGACTGAAAGAAGAGGGCCCGCAAAGATATCACAACACCTGGGGCCCGCAGCACCCTTAATGCGGGCCTGCCTAAGTGTATGGCCTATATAATTATAATAACTTCTCACATAGGTAGGTAACTTTAAAGCCTTAAGTGGTGTCAAAAAAGCACGGCACTGCGATTGAGCAAAGGTAGCCTAATGATGCTCGCTACTACAATAAAGTACTAACAAGAAGAGAAAAAAAGAGATAAGCCTAATTCATTGGCCGTTGACTGAATAACTTTTAATATGGTGTCTTGCTCTGAAAAATGTTGCCACCACTGGTATAAACTTTCTAAATTCAAATAATTATAATCGATCGTCAAAGATAATTTTCTTTAGAATGGTTCTAATTTCTGTTTGCAATGACGTAATTTCTTACAGTCATGAGAACAAGGCATAGAGTTTTCCACATAATTAGGCCTAATCACTGCAAAATCTGAGCTTTCAACACGAAGTTCTATCCGTCGACTCAGTCCCACAAGCAACTAATATAGGTTGCATTACGCTTGCATGCTCTTCAGAATCAGAATCGACATTACGGCTAGGCTGGGTGGATTCAAGAAACCAACGACCAAGGCTAATGAAGAAATCACTGGCGACTCTAATATGACTAGAAAGGTGCTCTTCGTGGTGGACTCAACTCCTCCGTGGCATTGTCGAAAAACAGACTGCAAGGATCCAACGATATCTCTGAAGAGTGACGCTGTTAAGGTATCACAGAAGATGGCAAAGTGCCGATTTAACACTCAATTTTAGCTGTTAAGATATAACTCATTCTTTCGAATCTCACCATTGGTCTCCCGATGTAAAGTCAGCCATTTATCGTTGTATTATTCTACTGATAATTACTGAGATACTATATTGCAGCTCAGTAAGTCTTTGAATAAATTAGGTAGCATAGGCGTACGAAACGGGGGTGCAGAGGGCAATTGCCCCCCAAATTCGGGCAAGTTTGGTGGTTTTTTCGGGCAAAAACCCCAAACGACTATAAAAAAGGTCGTTAACTTTCGGGCAAGTCATGTTTTCCGGGCAAACACAGACGCGAACGACTAAAAAAAAAAGGTCGTCAACTTTTGGGCAAGTCAGGTTTTCGGGCAAACACAGACGCGAACGACTAAAAAAAAAAAAGGCGTCAACTTTCGGGCAAGACTTAGTGAGGTTTTTCGGGCAAACACGGACGCGAACGACTAACTTTTTGACGGATGTATTTTTCGGGCAGAAGTTCAATCTTTGCCCCCCCCCCCCCCACTGCTGAAAACTCCCGTACGCCTATGTTAGGTAGCCTACTAATGTGCTACTCACGCGGGTCAGAGCATGGACTGACCTCGACTGCAGCTGTCAACGGCGGCGCTTCCAACTACCGACCGACAAGCGACGAATGCCTTCTACTACGCGCATCCTTGCTGGAGCTTCAACGATTAACCGGACGGGAGTCATCTACCACCTACCAGAGACTCTGATCAACCACGCCATCTACCAGCTCTACGGGAATCTGATGGTCAACTCTACGTGTTTGCGAGGGCTTGCCACCGGTGACTCTTTCAGCTAACTGTGTTTTGTTTTGCAACTTGTTGTTATTTTTTGCTCGCTATGACTGTTAACTTAACATCAATTCGGCTAGTTAGTGCAGAGAGCGCCTCTGAGTAGAGTCGTCACTGACTCTGTGAGCGGCGCTATAAAAATGTTCAATTACAATTACAAAAACAATTACTTCAAAGTGCTACCTTAAATTGTTTAAAATGCTACTGATAGACGGGCTACTGTGCAAAATGTTCAGATTAACAGTTGATTGAATTGACTGACGTCCGTCTGACAATCGTTTATTGCGATACTCGATCATGTTTTAGGATCCTGTCATCGAAGGTAATTTCACCAGCTGGTACGACTGGCAGTCGGGCATTGACAAGTATTGCGTCGAGGTATACAAACTGCTGAAGGCAGACAATATACTGGAGCCTTCGCAACATCGCACTGCTGATTTTTGCCGGACGGGAGTTACCAGCTTCCAGTACACGATACCATTGCCTGGAGTGTTCTCTTTGGTGCTCACTGTTTATGACAAAGCAAAGAACACGGCGACCGCAAGAAAGATTGTCATCTTTGACAGAGAGAATGGTATGAAGAAGACAAGCGAACCTTTGCGATTGAACGAAGTTTCAGTCGATTCTGGTTACGGCTGGATAACAACTTCACTGGGGCAGTCGGATGGCGGAAATTCAAGACTGGAATTGAACTGGAGAGGTCGATATGCCAACCAGAGACACCTGAGTGAAGGATGGTTGTTTCGCGTGCGTGAAAATAACAACATTTTTGACGACAACCTACTGGATGCTGGCGAAAGAAGAAACATTCATGAAGTTAAGCACGCCAACGGTACGGTAGGTTATAGGCTGGCGTTTAAGGTGGACCAAAATGGTGGTAGAGATTCGCATACAAGAGACTTCGAAGAAAGAAACTCGTCAGACACTAAGCCTACTGAGGTGCAACCAGCAACGTGGACTTTCATTGACAACTCAATTTCGAAAACGACGCTTGTAATGCCGCGCCTGACCTTGAGCGATACCATCACCATCTGGATACAAGCTTATGATGTTGTCGGCCATTCCTTTGAAGATAAAATCCAGGTCGGCATCGACAACACTCCTCCTAAGATCGACAGTGCAGTGCTGATGGAAAACGCCGTCGATCCATACACAAGCAGGTCATTGTCAATTATTATGTAGACTAATCATATATTTTGCACTGTTTACTACTACCAAATGTTATCCAGAAAGAAAAGGTTAATCCAGTCTCAGCGTGTCCATAATTATGACCTTATGGATTGATCGTTTGATTCATTGCTGCTGTTTTGTATTTGGTCGATGCTCTGTCATTGTGGGGCGCGGTGGTGTAGTGGTGGCGTCGTTGCCTTGGAGCCGGAAGATTCGAGGCTCGAATCCACCTCGCCGCGTAAGGACCTTAGGCAAGTTCTTCACTCACAATTGCTCAGCACTTCTGCGTGAAACTCAGTGTCCGCTCTGCATCGGGAGCGCCTCTGAGTAGAGAGAGCTTGAAGTAGCGCTATAACAAGTGCACATACAAACATACAAACAAACAATAAGCAACTGCTATATAATATGAATATAATGTGATATAAGCTTTTATTGCAATGAGACACGGTGATGTAACGGAATGTTCTCTTGTTGCGGATGGTCGCAAGTTTGAATCTATGTCTCAAGCCACTACTGCGTTACGACATAGTGCAACTCATTTGCCCAGAATTGTCTGCGAAAACGGCAAAGGGAAAAACCACCTCACTCATCTCGTTCCTAGGACCATAAAGCCAATGGACCTCCCTTCACGATCATCATCAGTCAAACTTCTTCAGCTTCAATATCAAATAAGTTCACGTTCTAGATTCTAGAATCTAGATCGTCTTCCTGATTATGATTCTCGTGCATCAAATTTTCAATATTATTGGCCACGCTCCCTCTTAGTCTCAGCGAACTGAAATTCTGAATATTGGTTATAATTACCGTGCAGCTCGGTTTTGGTGCGCCATAGTTTGATACCTTGTGCATCAGGCAACGGCGCTTTAGAAGCAAATAATTGCAGATTAATAATTAATTAATTAATAATGGTAATAATAATTAATAGAGTTGTTATTATTATAGGCTCTTCAGTAGGCCTATAAGCTTTTTCAGCAATTAGGCCTAGTTTTTGTCGGTAAAGATCCCATAAGAACACCTTTTTTGAATTGTCTGATTCTAGTTTTTCTGAAACAAATTTTCAGTGTTGACATCAAAGCAGAGGACCTGGAATGTGGCATTAAAGAAGTCAGGTACTGGATATCTACAAAACTAGCGGTTAACATAACCACAGGGACCGTTCCGGCCAAGAAACTGCAACGGAGTGGAAACAAGAGGAAAAGATCTCTAGTAAGTCAATTAGTCAATCAATCAAACAATCAATCAATCAAACAATCAATCAATCAATCAAACAATCAATCAATCAATCAATCAAACAATCAATCAATCAAACAAACAATCAATCAATAAATCAATCAAACAATCAATCAATCAAACAAACAATCAAACAATCAATCAATTAATCAATCAATCATTCAAACAATCAATAAATCAATCAAACAATCAATCAATCAAACAATCAATCAAACAATCAATCAAACAATCAATCAATCAAACAATCAATCAAAAAATCAATCAAACAATCAATCAAACAATCAATTAATCAATCAAACAATCAATCACTGAATGGCTTTATTGTAGCGATATCAAAATCAAATAGCCTATAAAGGTAGGATTCAAGCAGTATTACAACAATATTAACAATAATTATAACAATAATAAAAACTTACGCCCGAAATGGATGAGGTTTAGCTGTTCCAGGTACATTGCTTTTATATATTTTAAAAGTCCCTGGGGAACGATGTACCTCAGGGGTAAAAAAATAATAATAAATAATAATAATTATTATTATTTTATTATTGATGATCGTATTAACATTTCAGTACAATTATATTTGTAGGCTGTTTGTGACCCTAAGACCAGCGATTGTTACTGCATTCGAGGCGGAGACTGCTTTGCGCGTACCATTCTGGTAGAAATAGATCACTGCAAAATCGACCTGCACTACAGGGAGGACGTAAAGATGGAGATGAATTACGTTGTGATGAATCAAGCTGGTCAGACTGTTCGAGCGTCAGCACCTGTTCAAGTAAGTCACCGATCTGGAATTCAAGAAATATTATACTGGTGCAAAGAATTGAATTGTCATGCTACCTAAGCCTGGTTTAGCCTATTTTTTTGCCCCGATGTATTTAGGATCCCTCTGGGACTTCGTTCTTAACTACTGCTATTTCTATTACTATTATTATTATTATTATTATTATTATTATTATTATTATTATTATTATTATTATTAGGCCTATTATTATTATTATTATTATTATTATATTATATATTGTTATATTATATTATATTATATTATATTATGTTATATTATATTATATTATATCATATCCTATCACACCACGTTAGGGCTGCCAACTCTTGATTTTGCCATTCCCGGACGTCCGCAGTCACTAGATTTGACATTTATACCAATTTAGACTGTCCACACATATTTGCATTGGCACAAAATCGTGGGAATCAGCACGTCACCTCTCAGAAAGCATTATAACGGACTAACAGTAGGTCTACATAGGACACAAAAATTATGCTGATGAGTATCAGTGGATTGTAAAGTTTTCAAGACTTGAACCCAACGCTGTTTAGGCCTACATTCGATGTGTAGCCAACAACGTTAGGTTTAATAGAGCGCAGAACTCAAAATCATCACACAATTTGCCGAGTTTAGTGTGCAAAAGAGCAATATTTTGTCAAGTGCATCTCTACCACAAATTTCGGGAGAATGTGAGATTAAACCGGGACACGGGACGCAAGGACCGATTCCGGGTCTGTCCAGGCGAATCCGGGACGGTTGGCAGCCCTACACCACGTTACATCACTTGACATCACATTGCATTATTAGCCTACATCAGTGGTTTTCAACCTTTTTCTAGTGGCGGAACCCTTCCAAAGCATGTATTCGCTTGCGGAACCCTTCGCGTTTCACTCGTCCAGTATTTCAAGAAATAGGCCTACATAGCCTTGTAGTAGTACTTAGTAGGTTAATTTGTGAAATTATGCAATATGTAGTAAACTATATAATAGTTAGCCTACTTGCACTCCTGGTGCATCCTATAGTATCACATCACAAATACTTGCTTTAGACCTAGAATTCTAAAAGCGTAAGTCCAGTGCGCAAAGCACTGTCAGAGAACAACTGCATATTATCCGCTCTATAATATTTCGCCAACAAATATCCATCCATCTTCCAGATGGATGGATATTTAAAATTGAAAATACGTTCTATGCTGGATCAGTGTTAAGAACAAGGGGTATTAAAGCAATTTTCAAGTTTAATGCGAATTTGTGCCTGGCTTAAGTCATGGACGCATCGTAGAGAGAGACACGTAGGGAGACTCATAATGATTCATATTCAACATAAAAGAATCGCCATGGCCGGGTGTTGTGACTCGTGAGTGACACGAGGCTACATGACATAGTGGTGCCGAGGGACTTATTTGGGGAATTTCAGCTTCGTTTGCTGGTTACGTCCGTGCACCTGGAAAAGTAGACCCTACTTCAGTCACAAACCTCTGGATCTACCAAATTTAACTGACCAAAAGAGGAACTAACCAAATCAAACAAGTCGTTAACCGAGTGCTCGGCTCATTCTGTTTAGTCAGAACAGATCGCGAGGGTCCATTTAGTTTAAAAATAATGATAAAAATGCTTTGTCCGACTGGACAGTTGGAAACGTAGGCAATCTATCGGGCCTAAGCTTAGGCCTATAGATTCCCATTTGATGCACGTAACTTCCGAAAAACAAGTATTGAACGACATAATAATTAATTAGAATATAACAAACAGCAATAGGGCCTACATTCAAGTAGCCTAATAATGGTTTTAAGCAAGGATGACTGGAGTTGGGAAGGAATCTACTCATTGCCGATATACTTTTAGAATTTCAGTCGGTGCACTAAAATTTCTACCAAACTGCCGCGGAACCCCTGGCCGACGCCCGCGGAACCCTAGGGTTCCGCGGAACCCCGGTTGAAAATCACTGGCCTACATTAAGACCTATATTGTATTATATTATATCATATTATTATGATTTTATTAGTAGGCCTATTATTATATTATTTTAACCATTTTATTATTATTATTATTATTATTATTATTATTATTATTATTATTATTATTATTATTACAAACTTATCTAGCGCTCTCTTAAATGTTGGCTACTCAGGAGCGCTCCCAGTCAAACTCTGGTTTTAAGGATAGTGAAGCGTCTCTCACTACCGCGTTCCGGAAAATGCTTTTGACGGAACGCGGTAGAAAGCCCCTTCTAACTCGCAAGAAAAGGCGATAGGGGTTTGCGAACGAGGGAGAATAAACTCGGCTTGTTGAGCTAAACAGAGAGAACTGCGTTTGATGGAGCAGCAGAGCTCCCTCAAACACGGGGACCCCATTCGGCAGGACAGAAGTTCATCTTAAACTGAGTTTGTGCTGCGCGGTACACTGGTATAATTACATTTTATAATACGTTGTTCATGGGCGTCCGCAGGAATTTTTCTAGGGGGGGGGCGCAAACTTTTAAATAATTGTCACATGGTCTAAATTTAATGGGTGACAGTTTGAATTTCCATATTACCACGACAGAATCCTATAGCCTACCTATATGTTATGCGTCCAAAGAAAGATCTATGGGTTCGACTTGTAGAACGAATCGATAATCACATTGAAAATCGCGTTGTAACAATCGCAACCAAATAATCTAAATTGATGTGCAACCATGCGAAAAATCCAAGAAGGCGCACTTGTGCCCCCTTGCGCCCCGCTGTGGACGCCCATGACGTTGTTCTTGTCTACTGGTGTAGACCTACATAGCTGATCTAAATTTCTTCAGTAGGTTTATAATTATGATTTTATTGCAAGCTTCTGTATACTTGGTCACTTCATTAACTCAAATAAAATGTCATGTTTATTAACTGTTTGTTGACAGATTACATTTCAAAATGGCCCACCAAAATGTCGGCAAGGTAAGAATGAGTTTGACTAGTTTACCTATAATTATATGCAGTGTTCTAATTCAGCTGCTGAACAGCTGCTCTTGAATGAACATTGATTTAGAGCAGTGGTTCCCAACCTTTTTGGACCTTAGGGCCACTTTTTCTAAGTTGGAGGACAAGCGGGCCACTTTTTCATAGTTAAAGAACATTAGGGGGCCACAATGCTAAAATTTACTTAACTAAAAGCATATAAAATTGTTACAATTGATGCAAAATAGAATGTTTGATGTTATTTATAGACGTCAAAATAAAATAATTTGTAATATAAAATAATTATGTGTTCTATCTTGACATAATTGTCAATTTTTTCATTGATTTTGTTAATTCTTCGAGAGATGAGGGCCATTTTTGAGGCTTGGCGGGCCATATTTTAAGGCCTGGCGGGCCACTTTTGGCCCGCGGGCCACGGGTTGGGAACCGCTGATTTAGAGTATTTTATCGTTCTTCACTCGTTGAACTGTAGATGGGTTAAATCCCGGGCCATGGCCTAAATATATTTCTAACTTCACGTATAATCAAATCCACGTAGCGATTGCATGTGCAAAAGTGTGCAGCGTGAACGGCATGGTTAACACCAGTCCTAGATAATGAGGCCGAGGCTACGAAAGTATTGTAGTTGCTAGAAATTAATAATTTATGTGTGTAGAGCAGCGCTACCTAAATACAGGGCTAAAAGTGAGCCGGTCGGTACGGATCTGCCACCCGGTATTGATTTTCGTCATGTACTGTTGTTTTCCTACTGTTCTTGTTTTATTCCAATTTAAGTGTTTTGGTTCTTTGTTATAGCATAAACATCAAAAAGCATAAAAATGTAGCTGCTCTGAGCCTCTGGTATGACGATGATGTTGCCAGGGCCTAAACCGTTTAGAAAGTCTCTGAAGCATTTTTTCCAGGTTGATGGTAAGGCCCTATAATTTTTAGCTACATGTAGATTGCGTGGACACTGCAGGGCATATGCACGAAGTCTCATATACACGACTCTCTAGTCTACATGTATATGCAGGCGTAGATCTACATGTACTGTACAAAGTCATTAACGTCCTTGGTAAAATAATTTGACCTTCTATTGTTTATTACTTTCAGTCACTGCGTTTACGACTGGAGCTCTGATAGCCATTGCAGTCGGTAGGTGGCTATAGCTGCATTCAATTATTTCACAATACTTCAGTTTTACACTCTAAAAATAAACAACGCCGGTAATTATCAGACCAGTGATCAGTGATAATTTATAATCAATGATTTGAGTCTTCGGTCTTCATGTGCACATGTTGGAGAATAGATAAGAAGTTAGTCTGGAACCTTGAACATGATGGAGCGGACTGGAGCTGGGGCTGGACCTGTCTTTCGGAGATGACTGGGAAGAGAATGTCGACATCCTGTGACTGGTTGAGACAGTGAGACTATTTAATAAACACTGGTTCTAAACAGAAAGATTAATTGTAAATAACCGATATTTTGCAACTTTTCCTATTTTTGTCATTAGAATTGAAACTTTTCAACCAGATTCTGGCTTTGTCAAACAATTCTTAGACGAGCTCGAGACAGCATACATTCTAAAATAATAACAATCTTCACTGTGCATTGTGTGCAATGTATTTTTAAGTAATTCTTTTTACATTCAAACACCTTGCTGATGCAACTCCCCTGTTTGTAATTGAACCCAGGGTGTTTGATTTTGATTGCGTTGATCGTCATCGCCATTTTCATGGTGCTGAGATGGAAACAGGACAAGCATCCCATTCCGGATAAGGTTCGAACCTTCGCCACCAGCATGCGACAGAGAGTCACTAACACCGAGAAAGTCCTTTCGTCAGAAGGACATGCCATTTATGTAAGTAACACATTGAAGTAGAAACACATGGAATATAACACTTATATCTGAATAGGACATTTTAAACTACCTCCCAAGTACATGTATATCCCGATACATGTCCCACGGTTTGTCATAAGTATATACGCACATACTTGCATATGTATGAATGCATTATTAGTATTATTATTTATGAAGTTACATATTATTATAGCGTCTCTTCAAGGTAGGCTACTCAGAAGCGCTCCACTGCTAAATAGGATAGTTTTTGAGATTCTTCAGAAACAGATTGGCGTGGCCTCTGGGCTATATAGACCTAAGCGCAGTGCAACAGGGAGGCCACTCCAGGTTGCATCCACGAGTCAATCAATAGTACTTGTAAACATAGGAATAGATGCAGACAGGCTTACATATATTCTTGCAAATGCTTTGTCTCTTCTCAACACCTGCTTCTTCTCTTCTTGCATGCGCACTGGTAGCGCCTCTGAACGGTTTACTCTACTTGATGCACTTTATATGCTAAAATGTTTAAATAAAATGCAATACAATACAAACATTCATGCATAGACTGAAAAGTGAATGTTTTCAAACACTGATAATTCTCTCCTTGTCCAGGATTGCTGTATCCAACTTAGGCCGATTACCTTATTCGTAAACTGACGAGTAGCCTATGTAGCAAAATTGCACGAATTGACAGTAACAGACAATAGCAATCGAGTTTAACTGTATGACCGCTAATAAGGCTTCAATCTATCTTATTGCTTATAATTATGTTACAACCGGCACCTAGCGTATGGGAGGCTCAGTAATCCTATGAAGCTTGCGAGTATCAAACCCGCGTGCTTCTGATCATCGTACCACCGTGTTACCAAACGATCATCGGACCATCTGTAGCAATTTAACTGATGAAATGATATTTTTTAAATATTATCCGCCATGCTTCCCATATACTATAAACACTGAGTTATTGACTTATATGTTTGATCTACATAAATGAGTAGAATGATTGTTTGTGTTCATATGCTCTCATGTAAATTAGAGAGCGAAAACAAGACGTGGAAAGGTTGACGAGGAAGATGATGACATCTATGTGGACGGAAGCGATCCTGGCGGATGGAGAGTCAATCGTGATCAGGTGGAAATGATAGAGACGTTGGCAGATGGTAGATTCGCAACCGTCAAGAAGGCTTACTTGAAGAAAGGCGGAGAAACTAAATCTGTGGCTGCAAAGTATCTTCCAGGTAAGATTTTTTGCCTTCACTCTCTCTACTAAACTTAAGTGTTTAGCATACATGTATAATTAATTGTATATTTCAAACGTTCAATATGATTTTAGTTTAGCTGTCAGTTAAGTCTACTCTGCTAACGTTTTGCCTTTTTATCAATGCGTTCTAATAACCTAGTTTTGTTGTTTTCCAGCTGGTGCAAGTGACGCCGATAAGGCTTTGCTCAGAGCTAAGATTGCTTTCCATGGAAATCGTGTTCCTCCACATAGCAATATCGTCAGACTCGTTGGTGTCATTGACGATGGTGAGACATCTGTTTAATCTTATACCTTCGACAATGTTTGGAAACTAAATGCAAGATTGCAAGCCATACCAATTATGCAAACAAACTCAAATTAACCGATTATCATCCCACCTCATGACTTAATTAAAATGATCAGCTATTGGGTTTATAACTTAGTCTAAAGATGCTCATAACAGTGACGGAGTTCAGCACAATGTGATAAAAATCCATTAGAGAGCAACATGCTCTAGTTCATAGGCGTAGGAGGCGGGGGTTCAGGGGGGGCAAATGCCCCCCCCCCATATTTCGGGCAAGTCTGATTTTTCGGGCAAGCAGACCCGGAAAAATAAAAAAAGTTTTTAAATATGTTTACTTTTTTAATTTTTCCGGGTCTTCTTGCCCGAAAAATCAGACTTGCCCGAACAAAAAACCTTTCGGGCAAAAAGTAACGGAAAATTTCAGAAGATTTCGGCCGGATGACTAGATAAAGGTCGTCAGAATTTTCGGGCAAACGTAACGGAAATTTTTCTTAAGATTTCGGCTTGACGAAAAAAATTTTTCGGGCAAAAGTCTCTTTTTTGCCCCCCCAACGCTGAAATGTCCCCTACGCCTATGCTCTAGTTCAACATTATTTGGTTTGATTGACGCTATACTCACAGCCACAAAGCCTACATACACATAATAATGTGTAATATGTATGTAAAAAAGAGTTAAATAGGGATATCGTGATTTACAAAAGATTTATATAGGCCCTATATACATTAGGCCTATACAATTGCATAGCCTATATTATATGCTAAAAAATTGTAACTCAAGGTAAGGTATGCTTATTTAACTCTGTTTTTCTTTACTTTTCAGGACAGATTATGTTGCTCGAATTATGTGATCTGACCCTGAAAGTGTGGCTCAGCAATGTTGGAAAAGTGACTGCCGATGTCTTGGAAAACATGCTCAACTTCACGACACACATTGCCAGTGGAATGGAGTTTCTTCATTCGAAGAAGGTGAGAAACGTGCAACTACAGGCACCAATTAGGAGATGCGTGAAGGTTTTTAAAATGCAGGATAATACAGGGTGGGCCAATAGGAATGCAACAACTTTGACGCCTTATAACTTAAGCAATCTTTGTCTGAGCGTCTTGTCCTATATATCAGATTGAACATAATTATCCATTTTATCAATCTGCAAAATATCTAAGAGATACTATTACGACTTTTTGAGATAATGCTATTAATGTTTCGATGTCCCTTTTTTGCCATGAAACTGCAAGAAAAAAGACCAAAAGTCTTAAACTTAATATGTCAATGACTCGATTCTAAACAATCACTAGTTCTAACAATTAATAACAATTCATATCTTGAGTGAATTTATCATAAGTCAAACAAATATTCAATATGTCCACCACGTGCTATAATGCCAGCATGGACACGAGACGACCATTGATCGATGGCTGAGTCCACCAGTGCTCGGGTTATTTCAACCCAGCAGTAAACAATCAATTTTTTCAAATGTTCAACGTCACGTATCGGTTCACGATAGACCATTTGCTAAAGACAACCCCCATATCGAATAGTCAACCGGGTTTAAATCCGGATTGTTCGGTGGCCAGTTCTCCGGTTCAATGAACTCTGGTACGTTAGCGTTCAGATAGGCAACCGTATGACGTGAACGATGCGCCGGCCGGAGAACGTTTGCGACCACTGTTGCGGCTGTTAGACGTTCCCGTGGCATCAATTAAACAAATCAATCGATGTAGAGCATATTTATTCCATTTTCTAGAAGGGAATTCTATCAACATCTGGTGTGCTTTGTATTCGTTTTCTACTCTTAAGATTCTGATTAAAATTCTATCCTCTTCCGTGAGCGGCGCCATGATGTTCATTATTTACATTCAAAATTGAGAGGTGTGCGTCGCACCAATATTTTTATTTAAACGGTGCCGTATATCAGCGCAAGATTTTACACAGTAGTAGAGTGGATAATTACCTTCAATTTAGTATATTGATCACAGTGTTCGGATGAAAATTGTTTAAGTTATAAGGCGTCAAAGTTGTTACATTCCTATTGGCCCACCCTGTATAAGTCCCATAAGTCCAATTTATGAACAGAGTAAAAGAAGGATATTTTGATTTACAGAAAAATGTTTTGTATAATATACAATAGTATATTATACACTTGCAAAACATATATTATAGGCCTACGCTAAATTTCTTTTTGTGAATCAAAGTATCCTTATTTTCGTGAGGTAATATAAGTTACTGCCATAATTGTTACTCATGCAGCTGCTAAACTCGTACATTTTACGCGTGCTGAAAGATGTCTTATTCGTTGTACTCTGCAGATACTTCATCGTCGTCTTGCAATGAGGAACGTTCTGTTGAAGAAGGAAGGCATGGATGGCTTAGTGGCTAAACTCATTGGCTTTGGATCATTCAACGACAGCGGAACCGAGGACCAAGCTGAAGAATCCTCCGCGACTGTAAGCTTTTGTCTAATCATTATCTATCTCGACTTGTGCACAGGGCATTTCTATTCTAATCATACAATAAGAGATTTCGATGCTATCGAAAACCATTGGTTATAGCCTAAATTCCACGGGTTTTCTGGGTCAGTGATTACTTGTAGGCCTAACTGTCAGAATAAGGTAATTGACCTAAGCTGGATACATTGGCTCTTCTAAAGATAGGAATATTAATTACAATTTCCACTTTTGACTTCGTAACGTAATTAATTAGTAGGCCTGTACACTGTTGGAGGGGTAAGTGCATGAATGACAGTTATTAGGCAACGACCATCTTAATACCAAATGAACGGCAGGGTTCACTGTCCAGCCATTCAAACAACAACAAAGAAAACCAAGGTAAAATTAGATTGATACTATTATGTAAGATGAGGATGCACGCAATCCTACAGTTTGAAATTGAGTGCTGGACTTGCGAAGTCAAGATGGGAAAAGAATACTAATGATAGAAATGAGCATGCTGTGAAAAATCTTATGGAATTCAACGAGGCAAAAGTCTAAGAAATGATCGCATGAGGTGACGTATCAAAACAAAGTCGTTCTGCGAAGATTTAGAAAAGTTGGATGTGTACAGACAATGTTACGTGCAAGCTCTACTATTATAAACCAAATTTTAAACAATGCACTACACGACAAATGCGAAGGTCAAATAAACAAAAGCAGATCAAGACTACGCCAGTCATAAACCATCTTACAAATTGGAATATAATATTATAACCTCACACGAACTAACACTAAGTGACACAATGACACTTACTTGACAAATAACCGAGGAAATTGGCAATAATTTATTCGTACCCATCGTCGCCAAATTGGTGGCGTCATGAACTGATGACGTTGCCATTTGTGTTGTTTACAGGCAGTGCCATTGAAGTGGTTGGCTCCGGAGACTCTGGAGTCGGTTGGGAGGGGAAAAGTCGTCTACACACAAAAGTCTGACGTCTGGGCGTATGGTGTTACGATCTGGGAAATCTACTCACTTGGTCAGTTTTTCGGTAGTGGATACATAGGCCTATTTTATGCACTTCATACTTATAAATTATAAAACACTAATTATATGACATGCATTAATATTAATGCAAAAACATTTATATTAATATAACCTGTATTAATATTTAAATGAAACATGCATCAACATTAATGACGCCTGAATTCTATCATGCTCGTGAACAAAGCTTTTATTCTTCCTGTTCTCTGCCTTCTAAGGTAGAGGTTTGTAATCCAATTTCACCATTCACGAAATTACCATTCGTGACTATGCCCGGTTATTCTCTTTAGCCTCCTTCACGATCTAGTACAATAAAATCATTCGAAGTCTTCCTCTTGTTTTCTTCCTCTCATTCTACCATGAACAAACAAGTAGGAAACTGCTAATTATTACACTGGTCTTGTCAAGGCTACCTAGACCTCATTTCTTGCTCTCTATGTTGTGAAAATTCGGGCAAACCTTTCGCTTGCCTCTCTTATGGCTATCCTGCGTTTTGCACGCTATTTATTTTCGTTAAGGTTGAATATGTAGGCTATTAGTATAATAACATTATTGACTTGCAATTATTTCAGGAGGTACTCCATATGCTGGAAAGAAAAGTGCGGATGTCGAAAACTTGTTGAAAACCGGACACAGAATGCCACGTCCCGATGAATGCCCACCGGAACTGTAAGTCTTCTTCAGATAATTTAGTGCTGATGTGATGAAATCAGCAGAAGTGTATAATTTAAAGAGCAGAAGTGCGTAGTGTAACTGCAAGGAACAGAAGTGCGTAATTAAGGAGCAGAAGTGTATAATGTAAGGAACAATATTGCATAGTGTATAGAGCTGAAGGATATTGTGTGAGGAACAGAAGTGTATAGTATTAGAGCTAATCCGACTTTGGTCTTATTATTATTGACAAATCAAAGACTTTAAAACAACAAGCATTTTAACTAGGCCCTATATATTATTTCAATTTGATCTTTTTATATCAGGTTTGATAGTATTGTCACTCCTTGCTGGAATGTGGCTGCAAAGAAGAGACCCGAATTCAAGACTCTGGGCAAGTCGATCAAAAGTTTCCGCTCGGGTGGTGATCAGCAGGAGGGTTACTACGCCGCTGACCTATCACGGAAAACTTACGACAGCCCCAAAGAACGCTCCAATGACTACAGGACAGGACGTCCGGGTACATCAGGGGCCACAGGGAATTCAATCTATGACGATACTCGAAACTAGAAATACTCGTTTCTCTTCGGTTAGTGCCAGTCCCAACCTGGATAAAGGAGGAGGGCGATACAAAACATCTTTGATATTGCAGTGTCGTTGAACGTGTAACAAGAGAGGTTAGTTATAACTGCCTAAGACTGATCAGACTCTGAGTGTTACTCTGCGGATAACTAGGCCTATAATGTGTAGTAAAACTTACACGCTTACTTGTATCCATGCCGAACTTTGCAAGCTATATGCATCTAAGCCTACATGTATACTGTATTGTATTGTACATGTACATGTATCTATAAATTTATTATGCACCTCCCACAGTGCACACCAATCAGAGGCGCTCCCAGTGCGAAATACCCAGAGGAAATAGAGTAGTTTTAATACGGCGTAAAGATGTGATTCGGATGCCAGTTAATAGCAAAGAACGAAGTGTAAATGGAAAAATCTTAATCCAAAGTGCAGGACCAATTAAGGCAAAGCTGGAGTTTGGCCAAAGCAGTAGGCTAGTATACATTCATGCATAGAGACGACACATGTAGCCATACTCTTTTACATCTACTCATGCATTCCAGAGGAACACATATACATGACTTTGTTATTACGTGTTTCGTATATCTTGGGTGTAGTTTGATTATTACTGAATATTTACGTCATCTTCAGAATATAATATGCTACATGTATATCACCATCTTAAGACAATGCCGGTGAATAAGCTACATGTATCGATCTGATGAGGCTGTTGTGGCGCCTAATATTTACATTATATTATTTAAGTTATGTTATTCCCAGTTATTATTCAGACAGCACTAATGTTTGAATTTTTTCGCTGTACATTTTTATTCAGAATTTTAATTTCTTTGACTCTGAGCACTATAATGAAATCGGCAGTAACTTGCTGAAACATTCCAATAAAGTCTGAGACTAAGTAATAATATTATATATAATTATATATCATTTATCATTTATATAACTACCTAAATGAATTGACTATAATTGACTATTATTCTATTCTAAAAAAGTTTTGTATTTTTTTGTAACAATAAAGAGCAATTAGAACATGCTACATGTATTTACGGCTTTTATCTCACTACGCTCTTTCTGATGCCGATAAAACATCTATGTGATGCCAACCAGTTGGCGTCATTGATCTTGACCTTATAATTGTGGGCTGTTGCCATCGGGGTATATTTGCAACATCCTAGTTCGTTTAGGCCTAAGATTTCGTCTAATCAATAGGCGTTTCTCGGTCGCTTTATTTTTTTCTATATAAAAGTTATTGATGTCGGCGAAACCGAAATATAGGTTATCCAGATAATTATGCAAACATATTTAACCAAATTGATTCACTTTTAATGAAAAATGTTTAAATATGGAAAATATGACTGGGTGTGTCTGATCTAGATTTCTGTGCAGATTTCTGTTTGTGTCGCTCGATGTATGCCTGGGTTTCATCCTAAGTAGCCTATTGTTGTGTGTGAATAAGTGAGACACAAGAAGCGTGTTCACATTACCTGTAAAGTGTAAATATATGCAGAGCATAATTTGCAAGATCAATCAACATTAGAAAGCGGCAAAAACATTAACTGCACCACCGAGCTCTATTTATTTTTATCTACAATAGCTCCAACTGGGGAGAATTACGGTAAATACCCTTGTGATTCTAGTCTTTCAGTCACAATTGCACCGACTATTATAATCAGTCCATTATTATGACTGATTGTAATTGGTCATAAATTACAGTGTGCCTGTTTGAATCATCTTTTTCCGCCTCCATTAACCATCATCTCTTTAATTGCACTCAGCCTGTCATCTAAATTTCTCATAATTATGAACAAGCAAACAATTGAAAAAACTACCTACGAACTGTGAAAATCGTTGTGGCGCAGAAATCATTCGAGGTTACATGGGCGCCCGCTCATAGGGACAAGAGGAGGCACTTGTCCTCCATGGAAAATTATCATCATCATCATGGAAAATTGAATTTCCTATTTTTTACTGCTACTTTTGGTTCTAAGTAACAAACTTCTTCGCTCCAAAGCGCAAATGTTACCTATGATACACAATGCGAAGCAGAGAAGTTTACATTTAGAAACCGCTGTGGAAAAAACCACGTGTTTTAATTATCCAGTTCGCATTTTAAAGCTCTTGTTGAAAAAATTTAGCTGTGGCCATTGTGTTTTGCTCCATCGTGCAAAAATTTCTGCGCACGCTCATGCGAGGTTATGTCTCGCGGGATAAAATAATGACAAAATATCGTTGACATCCATTCGCATTTCCTTCATGATCGGCAGGAACAGCAATACTTGAAAATTTTCTGCCTTGCAGTAATAGGCAGCACCATTAGGCTATGCGCCCTATACTCCAGGGCTTTTAAAAAGAATTTTATAACTGCGCAACCAGTAGGCTAATTTTAATCTGGTGTGCACTTTGGCAGAAAAATTTCTGACAACCTGTTTGGGCGTACTTTGCACTGCACAACCCATCCGTTCCGTTCCAGTCTTTCAGGGTAAATTACCCCCAATCGTCTGCAGTTGCCTTTTTGTAATGATTTTCAATGCACAAAAATTATTGCTTTTACAACTGTAAAAATTCATTTCCAACTGCACATCTTGTGTAGTGCACAGCTGCGCGTCAAAAAGCCCTGCTCTACTCTCCCCTGCTGCCGTCCACTCATTTCCTTCCCATTCTTAATGTGGAATTTTAATCGGCATGGGAATTGCTAGGGGGTTTGCGGGAGATTCAACTCGCTAATTATTATTTGAACCCATAGTCAAGTTCTCGATGCACACCTCAAGACCACACAAATCAGCGTCTGAACCCCCAGTTTTTTTTATTTGTTTACAATTCTCATGCTACTTTTAGTAGAGACATACATACATTTGGGTGTTGCCTATTCCTACTTTATCAACCCAATTACTTCTGTTAGTTTCGTATACCCGGATTCATTATATTGTGTCTGAGGATGACTAGTTCTGAAGTCTGTTTGTTCTAGACAAGCACAAACATTGGTCCCAGGACATTGAATTAAACATATACATATGTATAGGCTATACATATGTATATGTTGCATATATATAGATATATATACATCCATGATCCTATTAGCGCCACGGATAGTCAATATGTGCATCAAAATTATGTACATAATATATCTCTATGATGTCAATGATACCAGGCTAATGTGTAAGTACGAATATTTATATCCAAATCTTTATAGGCCTATGCCTATGATATGCTATAGTCTAATACATTATATAGGCCTATGCGTAAATTATATGCCTCAGTATTTCCATGATGATGCACCATAGTTCTAGATTAATATAGGGCTACGTGAAAGTATTTACACCAATATCTCCGTATATGATACCATGTTAATACGCTTGTGCATAGGTCTATACAAAGGGCCTATTTCTGCTTGTGTATATACCCTAATGATAATAGGCCTATAGAGGTGAACAACCTTTAGGAAAGATCATCATTGTAATTATTATTATTTTAATATTGTAATTATTATTATCAACGATTATTATTATCATTATTATAAACGATTGTTGCTAATTACTATTTTTATTATCATTGTCTTCAACATCATTCTGTAATGGACAGTAAGATTAAACAAGGGAAGAAATGGAATATTGTTCTCGCTTATATGATAATAAAAGTGTCATCATCACTATTGTTGTAATTATTATTATTGCTACCATTATTATAATTATCATCATTAAAATTATTTTTTTACTATAACCAGTGGCGTAGCAAGGTTTTGGGGGCCCCTGTGCAGGGCTTTGGTGGTGGGCCCTTCAAATAAGATGTCTTCGCCCCAGTATCATTGGTAATGTATAGCAGCTATAGCTGGTAGGCCTATATATCACCATAGTTTCCAAAATGATTCTCTGCGCGATGTCGATGTCTACATCCACCACTACCTGAGCACTGTTCAAACTGAATTTAATTATGTTCCAATGCCTGATGGAGTGCATTGGAGTCATCGGTATAATTATACAGGCTTATTGCTTACAGGCTTATTAGACTACAGGTCAGCAGGCTTAATAAATGCGGAATGACGGAAAGTTCACATATTTTGGCGGACCTTCTTTGCCTGCACTTTGTGCCTGTTGCTTAGCAGCGCCACTTAAATAAGACTGAAGCCCAACTACAGAGGGAGTATTTCTTAACAGGCCTAAATTAATTATGCGATTGCAAATTTAAATTAGCCTAAGCACATCACTCATCGTCGTCGTTACGACCTTTGGCGGCACAAAGGACGATTTGTCTCCAAGTAGATCTCTGTTGCGCCGCTCGAATCGCCTGTTCCATTGTCATCCCGGTCCATTCTTTCACATCGTCGATCCACATTCTACGCGGTCTTCCACGTCTCCTTTTTCCCTCCGTTTCTCCAGTGATTATATCTTTCTCCAGACAGTTTTTGTAAGCTAATTTAATCAGTGCACGACGATTGTCGTACAGCGACGCAGGTAGGCCAACTGCAAATTGGCGCGCGGCGTCTGGACAGGTGATTGTCTGGACAGCGCGTGATGTCTAGACGAGCGTACGTTGAGTGTACAAGGAGGGAGTGGAAGTGAAGAAGGAGTGTTGTGTGTTGAGAGCTGTTGAGATAGGCTGTAATAGTTGTTGTTGAGTTGCGATAGAGTAGACTGATGAAGGTAGTAGTCGTGTAGTTGTTATGATAACGCAAGTGTAGTCATTGTTGGGTTGTTGCTGATCGTTTTACTTTACATCGGATTTTTGAGTATAATAAGAAGACTTAAACACGTCGTCGTTGTTGGTTACAAAACAGTGAAAGTCTGTAGATTCTTTACCTAGCCATTTAGCTAATGAAACAGTTATCTAGGGATAGGCCTATGCTACCACGAACTTATACGAAGAAGCTTCCGAAGAGACTGATAGGAGGAGGTTATCACAGTTTTCATTCCTCATGATGTGACCAAATTAACTTAACTTCCTCCCTACCACCTCTCCCCACAGCCGTTCGCCACCCACCTCCTGTAGCACCTCATCATTCCCTCTCTTAGCCGTCCACGGTATTCTTAATACCCAGGTACTCTCCTGTATGATGTCGTTTCAAAAGCCTTTATTCTTCGCACTTCACTCTTCCTGTACGTCCACGACTCCGCTCCATATGTTGCAATTGGCCATATTAGCGTCCTCAACAGTCGCAGTTTAGTGGTATGGTGATGCCTCTGTTTTTCCATACCGTACTCATGCCTGACAATACTCCCTTCGCCATTCCCAGTCTTGCCCTTATATCCTCCTCACATCTTCCATCTACAGTTATTTGAGCTCCTAGATACTGCATCTTATCTACCTGTTGCAACACAACTCCCTCTACATGAATTTCGATCTCACTGCCATCTGTAGTCATCACTTTTGTTTATAATACTCCGTGATCCGTGACACCTTTATTTCAGCGTAGGCTTCATGTGAGCAAAATTACCTGCCCGCCAAAGACTGCAAAGAGTAGAGACACGATTGTATAGGCCCCTATTAAATCACGCGCTTGGACATTCCGGCTTTAGCAAATTATGCCATTGAGTGACGCTGTTACAGTACCGTAGATCTACATTTCGACTTGATTCATTCTGAATATTATCCGACCACCGGGGGGCCTTCGTGGAACCGGAGCCCCCTGTACACTGCATATCCTGCACAATCCATTGCTACCGCACCGCTGTATAGGCTACATGCAGAATTGAATGCATTCCAAATAATTTTCTAAAATAAAAAATTACTCTCACCGCCGGGGGCCCTCTACAGCCGTGGGCCCACGTGCACTGCACGAGTTGCACGCCCTATTGCTACGCCACTGACTATAACTTTTGTTATTATTACTCTTATTATTATTGTCAACATCCGTGTGCTTATTTATGTAGCCTATATTATGCAGAACGGATGTTGCCGGGTGGGAAATGGGAATACCATTAAGCAACGATTAACCGTGTTCTATTTAGGCTGCGAATGACGCACAGAGAATTCAGGATGTGAATACCTGAAAGCCTAATTTTCTGTCTGGCTAAGTGAGTATTATAATTCCATTAAAAGATCAAATGGTTCGAGAAAACCAGGGAACATTAGTAGGTGAGGAGCAAGGGAACTGAGAAGCTGCGGGAAGTGTGTTAGACTCATACTGAATGTAAGCAACATAAATGCGATGCTCACGAGAGTTGCAAAAAACGCGAAAATTCGAAAAAATTATATAAAATTTTTACTATTCGACTCTTAGAAACTGTCGGACTACGAAAGCATAACACTTAATGAGAGTCAATGTTCGAACTAGGTAAAGGTTTTAGAAAATAAGTAAATACTTCGAAAGTGGAGGTGCCAATCTTTCCCCCACCCTGCCACTTTTGCACCATTTACCCCTAAGTTGAGGGACGTTCCCTCAAAAGATTTCTCGAGGGAGAGATAGAGAGTGAAGTCACAAATGGATTTCTGCAACTCCAGCTGATGGACATAAATGATAGACGCAATTACAGAAATTATATGGATCCTTATATAGGCCTGTAATTGTAATTGTAATCGAACATTTATATAGCGCCACTTCAAGAGAACTCCTCAGAGGATAATAATTGGCTATAATTAAAACTTGATTCAATTTGATTTGACCTCGAGCTTGTGTCACAGTTTCAGTGAAGCTAGAAACATCCACCAAATAGATGTTTCTCTGCAAGATAGTAGGATGCTTTAATTTTGCGGATGCTTGTGAAGGTCTGTGATTTATGAGAAATTGAAAAATGACACGTTGCCACATTGCCAAATGTCTGTAAATGCCGGATTTCACTTACACAGAAAGATGGTCGCTGTCAACATACAAACTGCATAACCAACTCATCACACACACGCCGACAATAATTATTATTTCTATGGAAGTAATAAATTTTCTGTTTGAGACTAAAGTAAAAGCTTGCGACTCCGTTCCCTCCACCATTGAAATTTCTCCTATGCCTAGAATTATGACTTTGCAAGGCCTATTTAGGAGGTGGTAGGTGTTTGAACACACCCCAAATGAAATCATGAAAAAATGAAATAATGCATTTACTAACACGCGATGTAAGAACTAAATGGGGAATTAAATTTTGAAGCTCTTACTCCGATGTTAAATATTGCAACAAAATATCACGACAAATCTGATCATGACATGACGTGGAAGCTGTTGAAGTTCTGAATAAATATTTCGGCTGGGAGCAGTTCCGAGTAGATTTCTTGAAGAGGCGCTATATAAATTCTCAGAATGATTGAACTAAGCATCTGCCCGAAAAATCCTGGCCCAAGTCTTCTGCCTTTGTATGTCACACAACACCAGTCAGTCAAGGCTGCAGGGTCTGTCTTTCTTCTACTTTTCACAGGTATTTTAACTTTGAAAGAGTAGGCATGCATGTTTTTATTGATGCAGGACATACACCCTTTCAGTAGTTATGCCTAGGTTCCCTTCAAGGGTTTTTCTCTTTCTGAGACAAACTCAAATTGTAGATACCATCACAATATAGCAAGGATGACCGAATACAGGTTGGATGACGAGAAGCAGGTAGGATGATTTTTTAAAACATAGCCTATAAGGATAATCGGATGCATAAAGAATACTGAAATACACGCATTTTACAATTATAATTATGTACATATGCAGGATAATAATTGTAAAAGGCAGGATTTATTAATAACGTAGGATGAACGAATGCAAGCAAAATAATCAAACCAAAGCAATGTTATCAAATGCAAGTAGGATAGCCTAATCAAAAACAAATATGATGACCGAATGCAGGTATAGGCCTACACAATGGTTGAATACAGAAGGTGTAACCGAATACAAGTAGGATGATGGAGTGAAAATAGGATAGGGCCCACTGCTTTTCCCGGCAACATATCTGAAGCGTGGTGCCTAGCTCTGTTGTCTGTTTGCAATGCCCCTTATTATTTCCCAGAAGAGCGGATTCTCCTTCATAATAAGAAATTAGTGTTCACGGAATCGAATATTGATCTTCGCCGTGTTTAGAAACCGATACTTCTATGCGGCCTCTGTTTTCGATTAAACAGGTATCAGAAACGATTTTGTCATCTCAATCAATCAATCAATGATAATTTATATAGCGCAGTGGACCACCAATCTTTTATAACAGAAGAGTTACTCAGCGTGCTCCCATTAAGCTTCCTAGGTTTGCATGCATGCGTGTACGCATGGACGCATGTAGGTATGGCTGTACGGATGTGTATAGGGCCTATAGTCTATGTCTTTGCATCATTTGTGTGATGCCTTTATTTTGTGTGTAATTCTTATGAATCTGTATGCTTGTGTTTATATATTCATGACTGCGTGATGAATATCAGTGCTTCATGATTACATTTTGTGAACCAAATATGTAATACATTATTTATATTATATACAATTATATATTTATAATTATATATAGGCTATATATAATTATACATAGGCTACATACGGACATTGTGGGCGTCGGCCTATAGGCTATAGTATGCACACACACACACACACACACACACACACACACACACACACACACACACACACACACAACAAATAATGACGCATGTAGGTGTCGCGACGTTAGCTGCATGGCTTATGAGTAAGCTTAGAATATCATTTTGACGGATATTATAATAATAATTATTATAATCAGTGTAATTCTTCCTCGTGACAAAAGCTTTAAAAGCAGCTTCAACAGCCCAACAGTTTAGTAACGGTGCTGAAGTGACACTGTTGCATAGTTACAAAGATAGATTACACATTGCAAGGAAGAACGTCAGTAATGATACCAGACCTAAGATCGCTGCACCTTGGTGCGCTGATCTTCCTTAGCATCGTTTCAACAGCATCGGCAGTAACCTACGTGTAAGTACATGTAGAAGTTCACAGTTCGCAAAATCTAAGCCTACATTTAAATTGTTACTAGGCTCTAATGATCAGATTATTATATTTTGCTAATATCTATACGCTTATTCGCTTTTATTAAGTTGTTAAATGCAAGGCGAAAACTGTTAGCTATTTCGAATTAGATCGAATTGCTGCTCTATAGTTTCACGCTGCATCCTTGGGTGCGCTCCATCTTACCGGCGTGATCTCTGTCGCCCAGTCTCTGACGTTGAAGTGCGTCGGGCTTTTCGCTCTGCTATGAAGGGGCGACTCCCAGTTCCACGGACTCGCTTATCCGCCAGCTAGACATCGCCGAACTTTCTCGGTTGTAGTGCCGTCTATCTGGAATGACCTCGCTTCAGCGCTGCATTTATTATATCTGACCAATTAAACTTTGTTTCATAAATCTCTCAAGTCTTCTTCGTTCGCTATGGCTGGGCTAGGAGCATCCCTGAGTAGCTTGTCTTGAAGGGCGCTATATAAATCCATAGAATGAATGAATGAATGAATGAATGAATGAATGAATATCTAAGTTTAGTAACATTTAGGCTATTCTTTAGTCAGAGATTAGGAAGCTAAGGAGAATAGTTATGCAGATCGTTTTGCGCATTCATTCATTCATTCATTCATTCATTCATTCATTCATTCGTTCATTCGTTCATTCGTTCATTCATTCATTACAGGGATTTATACAGCGCCCCTTCAATGCTACTGCACAGGAGCTCTCACGATCCAACTTCGGCTAAGTTCTAAACTTGTGATAAAACGTGGCATGCGGACCTCTGGCAGCAGGCCCTGTTAACAGTGTTAAGATCACACGGCAGTAACAGAGAAAGAGTGTCACTGCCTTGTAGAAGTATGTGTATTATAGGGGACAAGAAGTTTGCCCTGTGAAGAGGAGCGATATGCTACGCGCTTGTGGCTAATAATAAAAACCACATAATTATCAACTTCGGGCAAGGAAAAAGGTTATTTAATTTATGAGAGTAGCCTATAAGTTAATTCCCTAAAGCCGAAACGTCGTCCTGCGAGGAATCCATTGGACCACTAGATGAGCGCATGACATATGTAATCACTACTCGCAAGAGCTACCAGTGCTTAAGACTCTCGGTGACTGACATTCGACGCCCCTGAAGGACTCTCTTCGCACAAACCCAGACGAATTCAAAGTCTCTTGGCGTCTACGGTGTACGTAAATTTGAGGCTTGACTATCCATTCCTGGAACAATTTTTACTAACGTTTCATGGCTGGTAGGCTATAATAAGAGGTCTCGTATAACATACGAAGCGGTGCATTAATGTGCTGTAAGAGCTTACGCTTCCTTCAATCTTCAAAATCGAAGTGGCACTGATGAATATCTCTCAAAAATAACTTTTAAAACACTAAAACTTTTACAAGACCAGACATTTTGCTTGAATGTAGGCTGCTATAATTTCATTAAAATATTTTGAGCTCGACGTGATTAATTAAGGCTTAAGCAGTTCTAAGTCTATTAAGACTTACATAGGCTTACATGTAGAATTGTGGATCTATGTACACGTGGGCTTGGTAGTTAGGCCAGACGTTGGGGCGGATGCAATTATTGCATATTATGCCTAATAATTAATTTTATCAAACATTTGCGCTACTAATTGGATAATGACGGTTCCGCGAACTAGCACCATACATGTTCTGATTAATTAATATTAATGGTAGGCCTGCTGATTAATTATTAACGTACATCTGCATGTATTGTACTGCGTAGGCCTATGTAGCCTATGTATCTCGAATGTATGCATTTGGGCATTTACTTGGCGCCTTTAGAAACTCTTAATAGCACCATCACTCGAAATTGACGTTAGGAGTTCAATTTGAAGCATGAACTCTCAGCTGTGAAGGAAAACCTGGAGAGATATACATGTAAGCCACAAATGAGAATGTGTGCCCTATAAAAATTTAATATGCTCACCATGCCATGTGCATGCGTGTGGGACATACGTGGGCTTAGTACGGGTATAATTATGTAAAACTATAGGAGCTATATAAATATATGGCTTGGAGTAGTTGAAAAATTGTCTGGCCGCGCAAAGTCTGCCTAGAATGCCATTGAGAATGCTGCAATCCTGTCCGATTTCATTGCTATGTAATTGGAACGATGGACGGTTTTTCAGTGACTTTGGGAGCTTGTGTGTGACTTTTAGAGCGCCACCAGAAAATCTTGAGTTCCAGGACTAGATACCCAAGAGCAAACAAGTTTTAGGTAGCAGCTCATAAATTTTCTGACCGCGCACAATCTGCCTGTAATACCATTGAGAATGCGGCAATTCTAGGCTATCTGATTTCAATGCTATGTAATTCGAACGATAGACCATTTTTGAGTGATATGGGAGCTTTTAGTCTCCGGAGAGAAGCCGTAAACCGCAGACGATGAAGTTGCGAGCTAGTAGGCCTAATAGCCAAATATTGTAACTATTCTGTCACTTTCTATTGCAATAACAGTACTCATCTTTCATCACCATAGATAATATTGATTGACTCGTAACTGTTGATTTATTTACAGTAGTCACACCGATACCTACTCGGTGTCCGTCGTTGTACCGTACCGTAGCTGCACAAACTACCCGTGTAACTACCAGTGCTACCGATATTACTGTGGTAGACGATGCAGCTACAGATCAACGTATGTAGACTATTATAGTAACCTTTACAAACAATGTGTTTCCACGATGCTCGCATGAATTAACTAATCTATCAAAATCATGAATGTTCTGTAATTTACAATAATTTTAACTTACAATAAATTATAAAATCATTACATAAATATCAAGAGGGCATTGGTTGTAATTGCAATCCCAAAATTTCTAAAGCGTCACTCGAAAGCCAAGCGTAGGGCACCAACTTATTCACGAGCGAAGAATTGTTGCTAGGCTTCGATGCAGTAGGCTACCTGGTAACAACATAACTTAGTCTAGTTCAATCCGATACGAGCTCATCATTCATTCATGCATGTAATAATTCATTCTGTGGACTTCTATTATTTATATAGTGCCCCTTAGAGAAACCTACTCAGGAGCGCTCCAAACCCAGCCACGTGTAAAGCAAACAACTTAAAATGATTCATAAGATATATGTTTTTTTACATGCGGTCTAAACCAATCCTGTCCTGATGGACAGAAATATAATCAAATAAAATTTGCTCCAGCTCTACGCCTGCCGATCTAATCTAATTTACTCTAAGTAATAATTAATTAGAGGCATATAAACGACCTGAGATTTATTCACAAGTACGACCCTATCGACACAAGTCTTATTCGTGCCAATACTTGACTGCAGATATGTAACACTCGGTGTTTGTAGGCCTACTTGTAATCGAGTACTACTCGAGTACAATTTTATGTACTTGAAACCAAAGTACCAGTCCTGACTTTGAGACTTTGTGACAACAATTCTTTATTATGGAAACACATAGCATGTGAGCAACTCCTGTTTTGTCTCTCTAGCACGGAATCCTTGATAAAAACTAACCAGCCCCACATCACATTACCAGCATTTTGAACATCATTATCTAAGGAAGGTGATTATTATGTTAGCATTGCTCATTATTATCAAGAGCAGTTCCAAAAGAGTGTATGTTTTTGTCTTACGACATGAACAGTAAAAAATTGTTGATTTGACCTTATTTTTTCAAGAAAGAAATTTATTTTTGCATAGTGGGTCGTCCATAAAATGTCGTCACGCAATCTTGGATGATTTTTGCCCACTAGGCTACCCTTCATCACGTGTCAACCCAAAAGTCAAATGATATTCAGTAAACCTAGTAAGGTACCTTCACTCATCGTCACAAAATATAACCACCTTTCTCCTATAGGTGCGTGACGAAATTTATGGGCAGTCTCTAAACTTCTGTCTGAGTTCAAGGAACCTGTATTTGCACTTGAAACCTAAGTAGGCCTAATTGAAAATTTTCTGCTAGATTGTCATCCTGAACAGAACCCTGTCAGGTTGAGCTTGACTATGAGGAGTCGGGGCTCAAAGTTATCGAATATCCGAACGCACGAATATTAAATTTAATTAAATCCGCATGTGACCAATTAATTGATGCAAAAAGAGACGTTAGAGAATTATGCGATGATTAAGTTAAGGCCATGTGCGAAGTCATCGCTGCAGTCATACAATTAGCCTATTATATTCTTAATTGTTGGTATAAATCCATGAGAGAAATTTTTACAAAAATTCACAACCTCGTAGGCCTATTTGCCTGGACCAATAACCATTGTAAGCAGCAAGATGTCAAAGTGATATGCAAGTATGTTTAGCTGTAGCCTAGTCAATAATAAAACCGCCCGTTTAAACAGACAAACTCTGATTACAAAACGAAACGCATTTTATTGACCCAAATCAGTACAAAAACAGTTCACATATTGACACTACTTGAATTAGCATGAATGCACGATGTCCACACCAAAAAATTGCTGAATCGTAGACCACACGTTAATTTCTTAATTGATATGCTGTGTAACTACTATTTAGCATAGATGTAAAAAAACGATGAAAACAGAATAAAAAAACGATAAAAAACTTCGAAAAAATGAAAAAACGAAAAAAAAACATAAAAACGGAAAAGGAAAATAATTTGACTTTGCTACATCTAAAACCGCATTTTAACCTTGAAAACCTTGATTAGGAAACTACTACACGCAGGCTATCTCTTAAATGATGATGTTAAACGATGAAATAATGAATTTATTTAGATGAATTCTTGAGAGTTGGCGGAAAACATAAGGAATATCAGAAAAATTAAAACTAATGAAAATAATAACAGAAAGTAAATGAATAAATAAAGTAAAAGAAAAAAAAGAAAAACCGATAAAAACGATGAGAAAAATAAAATACGAAAAAAACACGTTTTTTGGGAGAGAATAAAAACGGAAAAAAACCTTTTTACAACTATGCTATTTAGAACTCTTGTGCTTACTCAGTTGACACGGTATCGCTAAATTGTTTTAGATGTCAGTGCTGTACGACAAAGTACTCGACCCGACAGGAAATAAGGACAAAATGCCAATCCCTCTGGTCAGGTCCAAACTGCGATATACGTAAGAACTTATTAATTTTATATTCTTATTCGTGTTAATTGTTTATTCAAAAATAGACCAAGTCTTATATGGATCATCGGCATAGGCGGAGTTTATCAGGGGCTAGGGGGAGCTAAGCCCCCCCAAGAGGGCCCATATTCAGCTTTTTACCATGAAAACGGTATCCTTTTCCGGGCTTAGCCCCTCCAAGAAGGCATTAGCTCCCCTAAGAACGGAAACCAAACTCCGCCCATGATCATCTGCTACAAATGAATCGCTTTCACTAGGACGATGTTAATTTGAAGATGGCGAATTGACCTTCTGGCCAAATTTCCGACAGTCTTGAAAGAAAATACCTGCATTCAAAATATTCTGGGCAGCGTATTAGAACGCTTTTACTTTGGCACCGATCATTGCTTACAAGTAGGGCCTACACATCCATATTATATTGCCTCAATTGGTTTTCAGTTATTTCTGTGCACTGTGTATAATAGCAACAATTGAAAATGACACGATAGGAATCAATGTTTCTTGCCGGCTGATATATTCCTATAGGCCGTACTTTTCTAGATTTTTGAAATTCTTAATTAAAATTTGTGGAATAAGATAATCAGCGTCATTATCTATCTTGAATGTATAGGCCTATACACGCCCTACAGGCCCTACACTGGTTTGTACTTATAACTCTGAATGCATAGGCTATTTGTGTAGCCTATATCAATTCGTTCAATGTGACACATTTCATATAGGCTTACATCTGAAAAGCCTGCATACATTGCTGTTTATCTTATCACAAAATCTTGAAATGAATAAGTATGTTTTAATGCTACTCGTTTGACGTAGTTTCTGTTCTGTTTCAGCAACTTGCACGGTTACATGCGACGAGGGAAAGTCTTGTGCGCCAGGCAATAAGTGCGACTGCTTGAGTTCCGGTTCAGGAGTATGCACTGCAGGTAAGATTATGATTGGATGAAAGTAGATAATCTGACTCTTACTGTAGAATGATTAAATTTGTTCTGATTAAACGTAAATCAGCATAAAATGGATATCCAGCTACTTCGATAGTAGGCCTACTATGGGCAATTATTGGGGTAGTTTTAAGCCAATATTGTGTACTGTAGATTATTTTACTTCCAGAGGCGCTTTTATTAAAATTGTTGCCTTTCTCCTGAACTTCATTAAAATAGAATTTCCTTGTGAGCTCAGAAATAATTATGAATGCATTTAGCCAGCATAATTATCGATTAATAAAAGACGTAGGGCCTATTAGGCTATTGCCTAATTAAACGAATTTTTATAGATCAATCGAAATGAATGATCCTCCAATAAAACTTTGAAAACCTTAGGGACATTAAAGTTTTCGTTGAGTGGTCTAAAGTTTTGGGATACAATTGCCTTTTTTCCAATCGTCAGTTGCCTTCTGTCAGCAATGTAGTAGGCTATTATGGCCTAATATATAGTCTGCACTTCAGACTCTTCATTTCCACATAATATGTGGAAATGAAGAGTTTGAAGTGCAGACTTGGCTTATTTTCGACTTGGTATAAGATCGATATTGGAAATATTATTTCCAATATCGATCTTATACCAAGTCGAAAATAAGCCAAGTTCTTCTTCAGCGCCATTGTAATGTAGGCCTAAATGTCAAAAGATATCAAATTCTAATGACCTAGGTTAAGAGCGGTGGAAAGCTTGATCGAAAGGTTCCGTTTTCATTTCTCGTGACACCATATCAGCAGCATACTCATCATCTTTATACCTGCAGTGTACGTAAGTACGCAGTCATTAATTTGATTGCATTCCTTCTTCGTTTGCAGTTGGATGTCCGGCCAAGTCGTGCTACCCTGGAACTTGCAATGCCGGAACCGACTGTAACTGCCCGCCACAGTTTAACGGAACGAACTGCGAGATCAGTAAGTGCAACAACTGTATAAACAATCGTTTCGATAATTCAACCATCACTTGAATGGTTGAATCCCAGTTGTAGGCCTATAATAGCGACCGTTGACAAATTGATGGCGTGAGATGGACACACCCAACTGTTCAGTCGCTAAAATAATGACTCGCATGTTAAAAGTGACATACAAGTTAGACGAGGATCTTGCATACGTTAATCCTTCTACGTGGGAGGAAGTATAATTGCCACCTAAATCCAAGGCTTATAAAAGAACCTTATAGCTAAAATTTAATTATTTCGCTGCCAATTTTGTCTCTGATGATCGCGGGGTACAGATCGTGTTCACAGTTGACAATTTGCATAAAAGGAACTTATTTATTTGTACTTAATTAGGCAGCTACACCAGTAACATAGTAACCAGTGCCATCTTGAGCACTTCATGATTTGGGCGTGATGAATTATATTCGCTAATAGGTGAACAATCTCACGTCAAATACAATAATTATTTATACTAAGTCATGTGCACTGCTGGTTGCTATACAACAGTGTAACTTTATAGTCACACAGCTTATTTGTCATGAAAATAAAACAGGTGAAATCATGAGTCACCAAAATCATCTTGAGCATCTGCTATTGCAACCAGACACTGAAAGATGGTCATGTGCATATTTTTGACAAATTAATATGAGGCACGATTTATAGTTAAATGAAACAGATGATTGAATGTTGCTAGTCTGTGTCTCTTTTGTACGTGTTGATGCGCTAAACTTTGAAGAAGTCATGGAGTAATTATCAAAGTAATCAATGATTGTTGAAATTACCAAAGACCTCTACACTATCCATCAACTTAAATATAAAAAGGACTTAAGTAAACCTGGAAAATATTGTGAGGAGCCCTGAACTTCAAAAAGGACCGAGGGCAATGGAGATCATTTATTTGTACCCCCCCCCCCCAACATCGTATGTGTCGGACACTGTCATTCCAAAGATGATCATGCAGTCACATTTCCTGCAAACTGTTACATACAACTTTATGATAATACAAAAACTCAAAAAGTTATTGCGCCTTACTTTTTCATTAAAGACACTCAGAAGGACGATAATCAATAGATAGAGCTTTCTCATCCTTTAAAACCAATCGCAAGCATTCTTTACAATTGCGATTTTAGTTTGTCTTGCGCCGAATTATTCCCTTTATTTGTATCCTGACGCTCGTCAGCATCCGATTGTTATGCCGCTGCTGCAGATAAATACGCGTGTCAAATGAATTCAACACTTTACAGAGATTGATTGAAAATATATACACTGTGTCTACGTTAAAGTAGAACCCACAATAAAGTGTCATAGCTCCGTCAAAATGCTTAGGATTTGCCTGAAATTTTACACACAACAACAATGGCCATAGTTACACACGATCATAAAGCCGATTAGAAATATTCGTGAGTGTGTCATATTTTTGAGCGTTTGAGATGCAGCACCGAAAAATGCAAATTTCCAACATGGAAAAGCTTAAAAGAAGTAAAATTCAGTTAAATATGGTGCTAAAATGTCATTTTTTATCACGAACACACGACCATAGACGTAGTAGTGTAGTAGCTGTCCCGGAAGACACTCGGCTTCATATCCGTAGCTGTGGCCGCCTAGCTGTCCAGACCTCGATCCGGGTGCATGTACCGGAGTAGCGCGTTTTTCCTTCCCGTATTCATGACATCGATAATAACCGTAGGGCGCGTCTGATTGAAGAGTGGCAGCTGTTTGACCTGGTGATCATCGACCGGACATCAGACAGTAGCCTCTACGTCTATGGTCGTGTGTTCGTGAACAAAATGACACTTTTAGCACCATATTTAGCTGAATTTTACTTCTTTTCAGCTTTTCCATGTTGGAAAGTTTCATTTTTCGGTGCTGCATCTCAAACGCTCATAAATTTGACAAACTACAGAATATTTCTAATCGGCTTTAGGATCGCGTGTAGATATGGCCACTGTTCCTGTGTTTAAAATTTCAGACAAAACCTGAAAGTTTTGACCGAGTTATGACTTTTTTATTGGGTTCTACTTTATCGTGGACACAGTGTAGTTTAAAAAATCGAATAGCTATGTATAAAATTGTATCATGTTCTTTTGATAACAGTTCGACAAACGCCCGAGATAACCAACTGTCAAGTAAAGCTATTCACCGGAAATCCAGAAAGGGAAGTCGCGCAGGCGAACTGCGCCGTTGAAGGACACGATCCGGAATTGACTTGGGTCGGAGTAAATACATTCTCAAGAGTAGAAGCATGGTGGGAGGCTACGTACTCGAATCCATTCAAACCGGTGCCGCCTACAACAACTACCCACATTGCGGAGGCAGGATTTGGAGTCACTCATACCAACGCTGAAGTCACATTGTCTTCTTTATCTTCCGGAATACCCATCGGTCAGTCGAATTTTAACCAAAATGCTGTGTTCATAAGCAAATCATGGAATGATTTACCCCATCCCATTCCCAGTCTTCCATGCGGTAGGCCTACAATACCGCATTCCCAGTATGCCATGTCAGGCCAAGCCACACCGTAGCATGCCTATGCAGTAAGCACATCATAACGTACCATACCGCACCCTACCATTCCATACTATGCTATAGCCTACCGCTAGATTATGCACTCTTTACAATTATCTTGCTGTGCCACATACCATAACATGCTACAGCGCATCATGCCCTACCTACAAAAATTCCATACGACTTGCCCTTTACCGTATACCACGTCATGTCATTGTCATGCCTTGATATGTAATAAAATTGTCACTAAATAGTCCATACCAAACTTATTTTCTAGTATCATACTATTCAATGCCTATAATATAATCTCAGCATGTTCTTTGTTTGCATGTGCACTTGTTATAGTGCCCCTTCAATCTCTCTCTACTCAGAGGCGCTCCCGAATGCAGAGCGGACACTGCATCGGAGTTTCACGCCGAAGCGCTGGGCAATTGTGAGTGAAGGACTTGCCCAAGGTCCTTACGCGGCGAGGTGGATTCGAACCTCGAACCTCCCGGCTCCAAGGCAACGACGCCACCACTACACCACTGTGCCTCACAGTCTTATGCAAAGACTGCATCACGTTCTACCCCATAATAACTCCACGCTTCACTCCAACGACAGGTGCATGCATAAAACGATTGCTAGTTTACTTGGACAATAATTAATTAACCCGCCACTGCGTGCGTTTAGTCAGTGCCAGTCCCAAGCCTGGTTACAGGAGGAGGGCGACGCTAATGACCTTTGTTATCATGCACTGTCGTTAAGCTGAAACCCCATCTTGGACAATTCCTAATAGTTTACATGTATGTTTGATCTGTTTTATTTAACTGATTATAGAAAGGAACATTTCGCCGGCATGCAAAAACGATCATCTGGATCCTAAGGAAAACGTGAAATGTCCGAGTAAAACAATCAAATGGAGCGAATTCGGTGTATCCAGCCTGAACGAAAACGCTACGTAAGTTGAGCTGAAGAGTACCTTGCAAAGATAAAGTAGGCTACCGTTAGGAGCTAATAGGATAATTATAATGGTTACGAGTTTCGACAATTTATATAGCTCCGTAAAACACAGTGATGCAGTTACAAGGGAGCGTTAAAAAGCAGCTAACATGCAGGATAAGCACTAGCGGACAAGTATGCTTTTAGCATGGATTTAAAAGAGTCCACTAAGCTGGCCGATCGATTAGCGAGAGGAAGTCTGTTCCAGCACCGAGAACCAGCGGCCGAGAACGCTCGATTGCCGAAGCGCGTTCTCGTCCTCCACACACGCAAATCTGCCCTCTCAGATGATCGGAGCCGAAGCCCGGCCGCGAAGGAGTGAGTCTCTGTGTTCTAAATCAACGTGCAATTAAATGCAATTGCACACTCACTGTAGAGCAAGATGAATCAGGCCCCCATGTGATTACTTGCCCACCACATTATTGTTAAATTTAGGCCTACCACCAGAGGCCTTTATTCAGGGTGAATAAAGTAGAATGTTTGGCAACCAAGTGGGCCTTGCAAATAGCCTAATTTAGTTGCCTGTTCAAAAGAGTGATTACGTTCGATTGCTAATTTATAATAATTATTTTAGTTAATTCTACGATATTCTTCGTTTGTAAGTTGATGTCGGCCATGCCAACATGAGCAATTTTGTATCGATAGAGACTTAGTAGTCTCTTCGACGTTGATTTCAGTAATGGGGGTGAGCTTCTGTTCCCGCGGGCTCGCTTGGTTATTAAGCAGCGCCGTACGAGCTTTTTACTGTCTGGAACGACCTCCCGGTTACTGTTTGCTCTCTACTTGTGGTACATCCGGCTGGGTTCTACAAGTCTCTCAAGTCTTTTTCTTTGTTCGTGGTTGGGCTGGGAGCGCCTCTGAGTAGTTTCTTTAAGGGGCGCTATATAAATGCTCTGAATGAATGAATGAATGAACAAGTATTTTGGTAGAGAATGACTTCCGAGCGACATTTTAATTTTGACAGAGGCATTAAAGCAGTATAATAAATAGAATATCGCATCACTGAGCTCTTGACGCATTATATTTTCTGTTTTCAGGATAGGAGTTAAAGTCTTCGCTCGTCTGGGTGGTTTTAAGAAACTCAGAAGTGACAGTAGAACAGAGGAAATTCAGGGCAGTAGTTCAACCGAGAGACGAGTTTTATTTTTGGTCGATGCAAAGGCTCCGGTACATTGTCGCCAAACCAAAAACTGTACTGACCCAGCCATCTATCTGGAGCAAGATGCTGTCAAGGTTTGATTGAAGTTATCTATGATTGCGCGCCACGCTTTATGTGTGAGGTTGTGCCTTTCTTATTGATTCTCATAAATATGAAGAGCACGACAACTTAACAGGAAGCTTATGCCAGGATCACTTATGCCAGGAGTACAAAATGCTGGGTCACTTATGCTACGACTAAGCCTTATGCTAGGACCAATAATTTATGCTAGGACCACTTGTGCTAGGACCATAATTATTGCTCAAACTCGATTCTTTACTTACCATCTTTGGGCCATCCTTATGGAATTTTCTTCCCACTACTTTGTATTGGACTCTTTTTTCTGGATCGCTATCTATTAAATAGGCTATATATATTATATATATATATAATATCTTTCTCTCTCTTCGTAAGATTTATTTTACTCACGGGATTCTCGCATTGGGAGTGCTATTGAATAAGCATGGCTGTGAGTGGCGCTATAGGAGCTACTAATTACATTGCATTTTGGGTGTTTTCAAAATCAATGTCATGCATGCCTTGGAATTAAATATTATAGACTACCAATTAAATGTTAGATATGATGAGGTAGAGCATTGATGCATTGAAGATAGATAGGTGTGTTTTTGCGACTCCATTATATTAATGGAATTATGGAACGAATTATACCGGGTGGCGCATAAAAAACGTCCCCAAACTTTGTTAATATGGCAAAGATCTAATTTCAAAGATATCAACTATTAATTTACACCAAAATGTTAAGCAATCATTTCTGTGCACACATGTCAAATTTCAAGAGAGTACGTTTATTATATCACACTCTGCGGCAAGGTTATAACGTCGTACCTGTTAAAATATTTTGCACAAAACTACGTCATTTATTTTGCCGCGAACGAAAGTCTTCAATTGCGCCAGTAAGACTTTATCATGAGACTAGTCGTTTCTCTAAACAAATTTAATGGCATCTGCTTGAGTTTCGATGCACGGTAAAACACACATTATCGTCATTGATCCTCGGAAAACCAAAGTCAATGGAGAGTTACTGTAGGCCTATTACGTTGGCTTGTTACGCGATAAGCTCATTCCCGAACGTCGTATAGGCCTAGTACGTAGACTCAATCCTGATGACAATTAGGCCTACATCTTTCAACAAACAGTGCTCCTTCACATCGTTGCAGATTGGATCAGCAATTTCTTCAAGCAAACATCCCTGATTTTATCCACAGTGATGCCTGGCCTTCAAACTCTCCCGATCTAAATCCTATGGTCTACTATGCACGGAGCGCCCCAAAGGAGCTTGTGTAATGTGTATGCTGGTCGCAGAAAATTGTTTCTAAAATTAATGCTGACGAACTTAAGCAGGTCATTGAAGTAAAAAATTAATGGTCTCTATTAGACGACACACAAATAGGCCTACAGAAGTCAACAGGACAGTGGAAATAGCGTTTAAGGGTCGTTACAAGAGAAAGCGGAGGATCAATCAAACATTTGCTCGCGTAAAACATCATCATTAATAAAGTGTGCAAAATTTTGGCCATGGGTCATACAGTTCTAACAACAATTTCTCTTAAACGGTTGAGTATTTTTAGCTAAAATTTGGCTGTGTTGTACAAATATGAATTATGATTAGTTTGATGTACTATGATTTAGTTTATCTTTAAAATTGTTTAATTGCCAGCCTGCCAGGTTAACAACGTTTGGGAACGTTTTTAATGACGTAGGTTTGTGCAAAATATTTTAACAGGTACGACGTTATAACCTTGCCGCAGAGTGTGATATAATAAACGTACTCTCTTGAAATTTGACATGTGTGCACAGAAATGATTGCTTAACATTTTGGTGTAAATTAATAATTGATATCTCTGAAATTAGATCTTTGCCAGTCTATGCCAGATTAACAAAGTTTGGGGACGTTTTTTATGCGCCACCCGGTATTTAGCATCAGAGTTACGACTGAAATTTGTTGTGATTTTAATCTAAGTGTCATCTTTGTTTTGTTTTCAACGAGTCATTCCATAGATTTATTATCGATTAATCAAATGATATAATTCATTCAATAACTCTGGATAAATAACCTTTAAAAAACCTTTTCCTAAGCCAGTGGGAGGGGGTTAACCACTAAACCCCCTTGTCTACGCCACTGGGTCCTCGGAAAACCTTTGTCTCTGCATTGACGTCAATAATAATTTTGAATGGATTTTAGAATGCCGTCATTGAAGGCGAATGCTACAATTGGATTGACGGTGAATCAGGGATAGACAGATACGACCTGAAGATATTTCGGTTGTTCAAATCGTCTGGGGATGTTCTACAAACTCCCCAACGACATGAAAAAGAACTGAGCGTAAACATCACAAACAAATTTACGTATACGTTTCCATCACCTGGCGTGTATTCAATCGAACTCACTGTATTCGACAAAGCACAAAATCCATCCAGAGCCAGAAAGATTGTTCTTTATGATTACGAGAACCGTTTGAATACCACCAACGAACCTTTCGTAGTGGACCAGGCATCGAAGGAATCAGGATACAAATGGATAACATCTACACTAAGAGAGGAAACGGATGGTAAATCAAGACTGGCTGTGAGTTGGAAGGGTAGATATACGAATCAAAACCATGTTAATGAAGGGTGGCTATACAGAGTAGATGCCTTGCAGAACATGATCGATGACGACTTAGTGAACGATGGAGGAAACAGAACGATACATGCAGTACAACATAGCAACGGTACGGTGGGATACAGGCTGGCCTTCAAGGTGGACAAACAAGGCGGATACGGTTTGAATCCGGGAGGAGATTTTGGTGAAAACAACGAGACCATGGGAGAGCTGACGGAATCAACCTGGGGCGGTTATAGCTACAGTTCTTTCAAGGCGACACTGGTGATGCCAAAGTTGACCACGAATGACACAGTAGTCATTTGGATGCGTGCCTACGATGTCATTGGCAATTACATTGAGGATCGGATGCAGATTGGTTTCGATACGACTGCACCTGAGATTAGTAGCGATACACCGGCAGTACTGAAGCCAAATCCCAACGACCCATACAAGAGCAGGTGAATTTTTAATATACCTTCTGAAAATGATTAATAGACTTTCTTTGTTAATTCACTGGCAGTGAACCTTTGCCATTTCAATTGCTGCGTCATGCCGGTCTCATGTCTTGATAAGGAGGAGGGCTACGTGAACGGTGTTGGCATCCATGAGATGTCACTATAACTACTGGAAATCATTTCTACTTTCATTTGCGAAATTACACATTGAAATGGTAGACAGTTTGGTATGTTACTGTTATTAAACAGCATCGTTATTTTGAGATGACATTGGCATGGGAGCAAGAATTTTACTAATGCAAAATCGTTAAAATCACATCGAAACCTTACGTGTCGATCTAAGACTCACGGTGTCTGTATCTCTATCAGGCTGGGTGTAGGCCCTATTGCTTAATGTTATAAGCTTCAACATTGTTCCCAGGTAAACCATTATCGATTTACATCGAAATGAAATTTTCTGGGTTTTTTGCTATCAAGAGAAATACTTTTGTGTTTTGTAGCCTAAGGGTTGCTTCATTCAATAATTATTGCAGTGTTGAAATCAAGGCGCACGATATGCAGAGTGGCATTGCCGGAGTCTATTATTGGATTACGGTTTCCTACCAGACAGCTAACATTACCAGCGGCATGGCAAAGGTCGAGAAGCTGCAACCAGAAAAGAGCAGACAAAGCGCAGCCTTAGTAAGGATGGATCTTCATTTGTTTATTACTTCACGCATAAACTTATTATAAGCATGTCTACGCACATGGGCGGAGACCTAGGGGGGGGACAGGGGGGACGGTCCCCCCCAAAGAATGTGGTGGGGGGACGGTCCATGTATCCGTCCCCCCCAATCGTCAAGTGTCAGAACATGGACACTTGATGAACACATTGCAATTCGACTTACGACGTTACAATTTTATAAGGAGATATTCGAGCATTTCCTAAAAAAACCTTTTCAACGCAATAAGAGCGATGCCATAACAGAACCGGGATACATCGTACCTTTTGAAAACACCTTGCTTGGACACCCTTAAATTCTTTCTTCATGAAGCTATAAATTATAAATGTAGTAAACTCACAGAATTCAAAAAATTTGGCTTTACCCATCATATTATTAGAAAACATTGAACAATTCATCGAACAAATCACTCGATCTAATTATGAATTGAGATAAATTTGAACTTATCCAGTGTAGATTCGACAAGATAAGATCGGTTTATTTTAGATCTATAATTCAATCACAACCAATTAATAGTATAGTCATTGAAACCATCTAATTTTCGATTCGCTCATCCATTTCCATAAAATCCCTAAATCCTTCCCATCTGGTTCGTCCCCCACAAGACTGTAGCCAGTATTTGATTTCGGAGGGGGGGGGTTCGGCGTAGAATTTATGACGACCATTTTGTAGTCATTGAAATTTCTGAAAACACCTTTTTTTAGTTGTCACAATTTCTGGAGATACCTCTTCTTTTTTTAGTCATCTAAATTTCTGAAGAAAACTTTTTAGTTGTCAGATTTTGAAGACACCTTTTTTTAGTAGTCAAAAGTTCTATACACCTTTTTTAATTGTCAAATTTCAGAAGACACCTTGTTTAGCTGTCCTCATTTCTAAAGACACCTTTTTTTAGTCTTCAAGTTTTCTGAAGACTTTTCTTAGCTATCAACATTTCTAAAGTCACTTTTTTATTCGTCAAAATTTCTAGACACCTTTTTTAGTTGTCACATTTCTGAAGACACCTTGTTTAGCTGTCATTATTTCTAAAGACACCTTTTTAGTCGTCAAAATTTCTGAAGACTTTTTTCAACTATCAGCATTTTTAAAGTCTCATTTTTAGTCGTCAAAAATTCTGAAGACACCTTTTTTAGCTCTGTTAAGATTTCTGAAGACACCTTTTCTAGTCGTCAAAATATCTTAAGATTTTTTTAACTATCAACATTTCTAAAGTCACCTTTTTAGTCGTCAAAATTTCTGAAGACACCTTTTTTTTAACTCTGTTAAAATTTCGAAAGACACCTTTTTAGTATATGAAATTTCTGAAGACTTTTTTAACTATCAACATTTTTAAAGTCACTTTTAGTGGTCAAAATTTCCGAAAACACTTTTTTAATAGCTCTGTTAAAATTTCTGGATACACCTTTTTTAGTCGTAAAAATTCCTTTTTTTAGTTGACACAATTTTTCCGCCGCTCGTCCGTCCCCCCCAAAGTTCGGACCAGGTCTCCGCCTATGAGCATGTAGACTGTAGAGGGAACCTAATCAAGTGTTGTATAGCGATAAAATTTAAGTGATGAGCGCACAGTTCAGTAACTTCAGTTTCAGGTTGCTTGAATAATTATTTTTTTTAATACAGGCATACTGTGACGATATTTGCGATTTTATACGTTTTCCTTAGTCCCAATTTAGATTTTTATTTACTTTGATTAATTTAGGCTTAAATGTTGCGCCTTGCAACTGGATGTGAAATTAATTGGAGTATTGCATCCAAAAATTAATATAATAGACAGTAGATGTAGTAATATCGTTGACGACACTTTTTGACAATAAACCAATAATTATTGTTGCAGGCCATTTGCAAGAGCGGTAGCAGCGACTGCTATTGCATAAATACTGGAGTATGTTTCGACTACATCATTCGTGTAGTAATCAACCACTGCGACATAGACAAACACTACAGAGCTGATCAGCCGATGACTTTCAACTACATTGTGATGAACCAAGCCGGGCAGTCAGTTCCGCCAAGACAACCTTTGATAGTAAGTCTCAAATCGAACAATAGTTATCAGCGCTCAGCATAATAATTACCAGGTAGGCCGTATACGGTAGAATTTAGAAGACGACATTATAATTGTATTGCAATGTCTCGACACTTTCTGCGTTGATCTGATCTGCTTTAATATAACATTATGAGCACATTTCCTTTGTAACAGTTAATTAATATCTTATGATCATTGTTTTATCAACCTGATCTCATCCTTAGAAATTTCAACTGCCTGATATCAACCTTAGTCTTAAGGTTCTTTCCTCGTCGTTTATCAGCGTCCCTAAATCTTTGAGCCTGAAATAGAATATATTTTTCAATTCATTTCGTATTACATGGAACTAAGGTTCTAATGAATTCTTTCTTTAGATGAAATTTCAAAGCGAGCCAAGATGCAGACCTGGTAAGAATAACTTTTTCTAGTTCTTAGCCCAAAATATCCTCGACTAAACGAGCCGTGTAGTTTCGTCTTTCTCAATCTGCGAGCCTCTTCGCATTTCACCCGATCACTCGCTTTCCTAGCCACGTCGCCTATGATTATAATATTATTACATAAACGCATAAAAACAATAAGCATGTGCTCATGTATTATTGTAAGTGTGTGTTTATAAATTGCACGTGTGGACATGGTCCTATAAGTGTGTGGTGTTGCATAGATACCAACCAAGGCGACTGCGCATTGAAAGTTGCATGCCTATACATTTACGCACATTATAAATACTGACATGCATGCATGTAACTATGCGTGAGCATACCACATTATATTCACGCATACATGTATACTTACAAGAATATGCGTTAAATTTATGCATTTGTGCATAGTTGCATATCTGCTCTCCCCTCCTTTCCTCTCTCTCGTATAACTCTAATGCGTTCCGTTCGAGAGGCTTTAGCCGGAAGGACACGCAAACAAGCAGAGGGACAAACTTTCAGATTCATAGTAGGCTATAGATACAAACATAAATATAAGCATATATGCACGTACATGTTCACTCATACATGTTTATCATGCATACACAAATGCCTGCACTCATGCATTTTTCACTCGCTTTGATACGAGCATTGTTTTACGTTGTAGTTGTCATATTTACTGCCGGAACCTTGCTAGCCATCGCTATCGGTAAGTGACAACTTCAGCGATAGTGTCCAGTGTTTAACACCGTTGGCTATATCATGGCTGCCTGTGCCTTTGAGGTCGCCCTCTTGTTTACAGGATTTGGACTGGCTCTACCAGAGTACGGGCTGTGTATAGGGCTTGAAGTCAGTTTTATATTGCTCGAACTGAAACTGTTTGAGACTCTACTCTACTCAGAAAAATTAGAAACCCATCGGCATTAACGCGATCAGATATGCTAACAGATCGATGGCATTTTAATCTCCTACCACTTCAAAAGATCTTCAATTGAACATTACTATCGCTAATTTCCAATGCTGCAGCTTTAGCTGCTTAAGCGAATACCCGATCCTGTTACTAGCAGTCGAATTACCGAATGTCTGAATTCAATTCATTCAAAGTTTAATTGAAAGGAATTTCGTTGTTTAAAAATTGTTCAATTATATATTTGATTCCCTTTGATTTCTTCTTTGCTTGAAAATGTTTGTGATTAATTTCAGGATGTTTGATTCTGCTTATCCTGATCATTCTCCTCATCTTTATGATCCTGAGATGGAGACAACACAAACATCCTCTTCCGGACAAGGTTCGAAGCCTCGCCAGCAGCGTCAGGCAAAGAATCACCAACACCGAAAAAGTCCATTCGGCAGATGGACACGTCATCTATGTAAGCATCGTATAAAATTACAAATAAGTAGGCCTATAATTGAATACACGGGTGGAATAAAGCACCAAGTGACACTGTTTCTCCATTTCTATAGCGCCCCTTCAAGCTATCTAATCAGAGGCGCTCCAGACTACAGCGCGTAATCTGCATCGGAGTTTCACGCCGAAGCGCCCGAGCAATTGCGAGCGAAGGACTTGCTCAAGATCCTACGCAGCGGCTTGAGGTTGATTCGAACCTGCAACCTCCGGCTGCAAGGAGACAAACACCCACTACACCACCGCGTCCCACTATGCGGTATTATATAGCAATGTTTATTATTTAATTGTTAATTAGAGAGCCAAAACCAGACGTGGTAGGATGGACGAGGAAGATGACGACATCTATGTTGACGGAAGTGATCCAGGTGGATGGAGAGTCAACCGCGATCAAGTCGAAATGGCGGAGACGTTGGCCGAAGGTCGATTCGCAAGTGTCAGGAAGGCTTATCTCAAGAAAGGAGGCGACACTAAGGTTGTGGCAGCTAAATTTCTTCCAGGTAAACGATTATGGCAATCGTTCTGTAACCGAAGTTTGTAGACACATTTTTCGTAATTTAGTGTAAACTAAAAAAAATTATTATCACAATATTCTAGTCGGAAATTTAGTTCCAGGTTGCAATGTCTCCTAGTAAGTAAGCAGTCTAAAGAGAATTGCCTAACTTTATAATATAGCCTAGATTTCAGATTTGTAAACTGGACTCTAACAATATAATCTGCGCCCTATTCCGCATCTATTTGAACTAACCAGTAAAAATAATAAAAAACTTTATAACACTGATGCTGTATAGAAAATTAATGTTTATTAGATTTTTCCGCAGTTCTTTTTGTGTTTGTTAACAGTTACTGTCGCGTTATGTCGACCGGTTATTTTGTCAATAAAACAAATATAATTATACTGTAGCCTATACACTATAGCCTACAATATAGTTAAACTGAAACTATTAGGCTACTCTATATGTCTTTTTATTTCCACTAGGTCTATAGTTATTTTATCATGATAGGCTACCAAAGTTTACAGTAGATTTAATTTGGATGTTCTTTAACGTCGCCTAATAAAGTCATGACAATATTTTTTACGTTTTGTTATTTTTCATAACCAGCTGGCGCAAGTGAGGCCGATAAGGCTTTGCTTCGGGCAAAGATCGCTTTCCATGGCAATCGTGTTCCACCTCATGATAACATCGTCAGACTCGTTGGTGTCATTGACGATGGTAGAGTATAATTAACTACATCAGTCATCCAAATTGTCTTTAATTTGTGTTCCAATATTTGAATAAACGTGTGGCGCGTTATGCAGGCATTGTGGGCCTTTAATGGCTGATTATACAATTAGGGAAGTTTGCGATATATGGAGTGGAAAAGAAGGATGATTTGGGTTTGCATTCATTCATTACAGACGATAACAATCCGTCACCCTTCATAACTTTCATTAGCCCAAGGTGAAACAATGTTAGAATTTCGGTCGCAAGGGCCATGTGTTTCTTAACGGTTGTCGGCATCTATACTAAAATTTAATATCAAGATTGTTTCTAATCTTTTTCGTCGAAGACGAAATCCTTCTTAACCATTTAATGCCGAGATGGTATTAAATGGTATGGGAAATCCTATGCCCTCCGGCATTAAAGGGTTAAACAGATACCCTGCAAAGGTCCCTGCATTCTTCTTTACCGGGTTTCATGATCACTGAAAGTTTGACCTCCTAGTTGCGTCTTCGGTCAATGCTTATGGCACAAGGCAGCTATTGTAAAGAAGCTGGTTTATTGATATTAACTTTTAAATGACGCTTTAGTAATGGCTTGATCATCACGAGAGGTGCTTCAACTGTCTCTTTTATCCGTTCTCTAACCTTACATAAAGTCTCTCTTTTTTAAATAGGCTGTAGTAAGAAATTACGGCATACATGACCAGTGCTTTGAAGTCTAAGTCTGCTTTGTCTACAGGGCCAATTATGCTGCTCGAATTTTGTGACCTGACCCTGAAGGATTGGCTGAACAATGTTGGAAAAGTGACGGTTGATACATTGGAGAACATGCTCAACTTCACAACGCACATTGCCTGTGGAATGGATTTTCTTCATTCAAAGAACGTAAGAAACGTGAAGCCACAGGCACCACGAGTATAATTATGCAAGAAGTTTGTATTTGTAATTTAGCATATAATGGAAGCCACAGCCACACAGGCAACATGTTTAGGTAATTTTGCAAGCCATGTTTTTAATAGCTCGACCCAAACAGCAATATTTAAGCCTAATTCAATTCAATTTGTTTGTTTATTGATCCCAAGAGAAGCAATTTCGGATAACAAAGTGAGTAACTGAACAAACTTAACAAAGAGATCATTAAAAAGACTGTATTAATCAGATAGTTCACGTAAACACGTATGTAACGCAAGATAAACAATTAAACATATGATGAAGAATTGATCATAGTGTTAGACCCTGCTGGATTACCTACGTTATAGGCTAGTGTTCAATATTAAAAATTGTTTTTTCAGGAGCATATTAATAATTATATGCAAACGAGAAACCCTGCATTTTAACCAGGTCTGTTAAGGTCTTTTTCATCATAATGGTATTTTGCAGATACTACATCGCCGACTTGCGGTAAGGAACGTTCTGTTGAAGAAGGAAGGCGTGGATAGTTTTGTGGCTAAACTTATTGGCTTTGGAACATTCAACGACAGCGGAACCGACGACCAAGCCGAGGAAGCCACTGCAAATGTAGGCTATGGTTAATCCTTCGTCAGTTCATTGTTTAATATGTCAGTGTTGCACGCTCTCGACATTTAGATATAATTTAAGTAGACTTTAGGATTTCTATCTGACGACTTAACACCAATTATAAAATCTTACCTTTAACTATCTCTCAGGTGGCAGTGCCATTGAAGTGGTTGGCGCCAGAGACTTTGGAGACCGTAGGAAAAGGCAAAACCATCTACACACAGAAGTCTGACGTCTGGTCGTATGGTGTTACCATCTGGGAAATCTATTCAGTTGGTCAGTTACTAAGAAATCTTACGCCAAGTCGTGTCACAGCATTAGACGCAATTTTCAACATTAGCCTACACAAATACCGCTTTTCATAAACCACCACATTTAATGCTAGACTGAAAGATACAATTACAATATGCCATTTAAATCTTTTTGGCACAGTCATGACGTTGTAATTTTAATTATTGTTTATTTAAACAACGGTTCAATTACGACGATTTGTTGCTCAAAGAATCTGGCAACATTTCGAAGCATTGTGTGACAAAGACTGATAAGGTCTGGTACATGTCACGAAGTTCCTGTTTGCCAATAAGAATAGGCATAACTGGAAAGTGTCTCCCGGCTTGTTCAATGTCTAGATCGTGTTCTATAATCTCAGCGGCTCTCTTCATTACGCAGTCTTTCCTGGTCCGCGTAGACCAACAAAACTGCACTGAAAAACACACTGTGATGATTCTATTCAAATATCATCAAACGCTAAAATAGTTCTTCATTCACCTAATGAATTTAGTTGAAGAAGTGAATTTTATTTGCAATTTCAGGAGCAACGCCATATCCTGGAAAGAAAAGTGCTGAAGTCGAAGCCTTATTGAAAACTGGACACAGAATGCCACGTCCCGATGAGTGTCCACCAGAACTGTAAGTCACTGACCAGAAAATTATTTCATTTGATAGAATATACAGCTATAATTATGCGTGTCAACAGCTAACAGACTATGGCACATGCTTACAACTTAGGTGTAGGCTTATTCCATTAATTTTTGATAGATATTTTCAAGAAAACAGTCATGCTGACTCTGAATATAGCAAAATTCAGTACTAATTTTACTAGAATTATGATTTTATTATATGATTTCCAAATTTTATAGATAGGCATGATAGAGGCCCTAGACAATTATTGAGTCGATCAAACATGTATGGTAACGCGTCACGTTTAATGCAACTAAACATTTAGTTTAAAATTCATCATAAAAATGATTTATGTTGCATACAGACACGGATATATTTTTGGTTTTAGTTATTCTGGTAATCGTCTTATAAAATTGGCTTATAAAATACAATAATGCCTAGGAAAACCAATATCAAAACGTGGGATCTGCCCGTAGCGGCACCAGGATTTCAGTTTTAGGGTGTGAAGCCCTAAGCCCTTCCTCCCTCTCAGGGACGCAATTAGAACATTCAAGGGGGAGGCTTAGCTCCCTAGCACCCTAGTGCCGTCAGTGTGGTCTGGCCAAATCCCAATTGTTCAAATTAGGTTGCATTTTCGCTTGGTCGGACGAGGGTTAACTCAGAACTGTCTGTTGTATACAGGCGCTCTCATACTTTTCTTCCTGCTACAACTTTTTAATCATTGCATGTCCATGAAAATTATAATCTAGATTAGATTGGATAAATAGATGAAAAATAACTATTATTCCAGATTCGTCACTATTGTGACGCCATGTTGGAATGTCGCTCCCAAGAGGAGACCCGACTTCAGGACTATTTTGCGGTTGATCAGAAACTTCCGAACAGGTAGCGACAACCAGGAAGGCTACTACACCGCCGATCCAAGTCGGAAATCCTACGACGACCCGAAAGAACGTACAACTGCGTACAAAGGCCAATCAGCGAACAAACCGGAATCCTTGTACGCCGAAACTCGCCCATAAATGTAGCCTACAAGAAGCTTCATTTTGTCTAATAAATTAAGCAACATAAGGATTTTTACCACAAGTAGGTAATTAAGTTACTATGTAACCAAATAAAAAGTACATGCTGTAAATACCTCTATGCCTTCGTAGGCTACTGCTAGTAACACTGCATGCAAATGTAGGCATGCATGCTTACAATTAAGCCAAGAAACACCACAAGGACAATGTGCGAACGGCGTTTATATCGGCATTCTCATCTCGCTGCTTTCGCTCTGCTTCTTTCTCCTTCTGTTCCTAGCAGTGCTTACAAAGTCTTAAAGTGTGAAAAAATAAGTGCCTGGACGCCCCCTTAGCCTACCAGGCACACTTTAAACCCTGCTTCCCAGGGCTAGGAACGATTTCGGGCGTTCGCAGTGGTTGGTTGAATATTATATTATGTATCATTTGAATATGTAGGCTATGCAATGCTTAGAGGCATATGAATTTATGCTGCAAGAACTTTCATTATCAGAATAAACTGATGAAAAATGCTATGGAATTCCCTTAGCCTATCTGTATGGTTTCTTCGCCAGTTGACATGCCACATCAGGTAGTTCAAAAACGCTTCGTCTTTATTGATAGCCGTAATAGTCCTACACTGATTCAAATTTGGATGCTGAGTAATTTACGAGGAATTCAGGTTTGTAAAACAACTGCTATGAGCGGAATTATATATCATCGTTGCTTCAAACTTTGGGAAATCAGCTCTAATTTTAACATTGATATTATTTAGTACAATGCAGAATAATCTTCATTCGCTCACTCATGTACACAGCAGTAATAATGATATTATTGTTAATCAGCAAGTCGAACCGCCAGATTTATGCCTACTGAATCTGTGAGCGGCGCTTTATAAATGTTCAATTACAATTACAATAACAATAATTGCTATGAAATAAATTCATCAGTCTGATTGTTGGATGATTTCGGTGTGACCGTGCGCGCGTGAAAATTTTTTTTAATAGTAGGCCATAATAATAATTGGTTTGAACTGCATTTTAAAGCCTGAATCGACTGCACCGCGCAGTCTTACGCTTCAGAATACATGTATATGCCTACTAATAGGTTTTTGTGCTTACCCTTCAGCCTTATTTTTGGATATTCATGGAACTGATTTTTTACGATTTACAGACTTGCAGTTGTGGAGAGAATAAATTTACAGCTATCAAAATAACTAGTCTTTGTTTTTTGTCAGAGAAAAGCAAATTGAAAGAGTTCCAAACGGCTTCTATTTTATTAGGCCTAGTCCTAAGCTTTCTGATTTAATAAATACGACTATAATTGGCATAGCTTATCTTCTTGTTCTGAAATGTAGCCTATAAAACGCTGCACCAGGGCTGAAGCCATTGGTCAAATTTTCTGAGCAAAGTAGCCTAAACACATTCGTCATTGGCTGGTTATAAAATTCTGGTCGTCGAACCTCGATACTGGAGACAATCTGGTTGGCATTCCAACGACTGTGGATCACTGTTTCGAATCGTAGCTTCTCCGGCCTCCAACGGTTTAAGCTAATTCGAACGAGCAATATAATAATTGTCGTCATTTTATAAGGTTATGACATTGGTCACAAGGCTATTTATAGATTATTATTATGAAATAATGACATCTATGCCTCACAATATATCAACTTCCCTGGCTCGGGTTAGAATTGCTCATGCAGAAAGGCGCTCTACCAGATTGAGGATACGTGTCAGCTAATTTAATCAGTGCACGCCGATTGTCGTACAGCGACGTAAGTAGGCCAGGTGCAAATTGCCGCGCGGCGTCTGCACAGGTGATTGTCTGGACAGCACGTGACGTCTAGACGAGCGTACGTTGAGTGTACAAGGAGGGAGTGGAAGTGAAGAAGGAGAGTTGCGTGTTGAGAGCCGTTGAGATAGGCTGTAAGAGTTGTTGTTGAGTTGCGATAGAGTAGACTGATGAAGATAGTAGTCGTGTAGTTGTTATGATAACGCAAGTGTAGTCATTGTTGTGTTGTTGCTGATCGTTTTACTTTATATCGGATTTTGGACTATAATAAGAAGAGTTAAACACGTCGTCGTTGTTGGTTAACAAAACAGTGAAAGACTGTAGATTCTTTAACCTAGCCATTTAGCTAATGAAACAGTTATCTAGGGATAGGCCTACGCTACCACGAACTTATACGAAGAAGCTTCCGAAGAGACTGAAGGTCACACGTAGAGAAGAAGAGGGAAAAGACTTGTGACATTTGGTGGCAGCGGTGGGATAACGATCCAAGTTGCAGGATAACGATCCAAGTTGCAGGAGAACGATCGTAGTTACGAACGGTGGGTCTACGTGCCAAGTTACGAACGGAGGGATTCTATTCAATCAACAGACGTTGTGGAGAAACGGACGCTGTGAATTTATCGAGGAGCCGAGCACACGGGAGAAGCAACGATACATCGAGCATCCGTACGACAGTGAGAAACGACAACACAACGACTACAAGGTAGAAAAACTTGCTTGTCTATTGAAGTGTGCATAAAGAATTGAAGTCAGTCAATTGCAAACATTTGAAGAGTAGTCTACTAATTTATCGAGCATCTGTAAAGTAAAGAAGTAAGATGGAGAAACTTACGGAGAAAAAGCAAGCAAATATTAAGAAAATGTCTACTGATAGACTGATAAAACTGCTAATTGAAGCAGATCTAGACGCAGAAGAAGTCGAACAGATGTCTAGGGAAGAATTGATGAGAAATTTAGCCGAGGTTTGGGCTAAGAAAGAAGAAGAAGAAGAAGGTGCTGTCGGAGGCGTTGCGGAGAAGCCAGTGGAGAAGCCTGAGGCACCGATGTCTATAGAGGCGTTGCTACAATTCATGATGATGAGTAGACAAGAAGAGAAGCAGAAAGAAGAGCAGCGTAGACAAGAGGAGAAAGAGCGTAAACAAGAAGAAAAAGAGAAAGAAGAGCAGCGCAGACAGAAAGAGAAAGAACGTCGCCAAGAAGAGAAGGAGAAAGAAGAGCGACGGTGCCAAGAAGAGAAAGAACGTAAGCAAGAAGAGAAAGAACTGCGACAACAAGAGATAGAAAAAGCAGAAAGGATGAGACAGCAAGAGATAGATATGCAGAAGCAGCAGTTCCAGCTTCAGTTAGAACAAATGAAATTAGATCGTGACGAAGCAGAACGACGAAGGATGGAGTTAATGATAGAATACGAAAAAGCAAGAAAAAGCGATGAAGAAATACGAAAACAGCAGATCGAAGACAAAAAGGCTCGTGAGGAAGAAAAGGAAAAGATGCGTTTACAAGAACTGGAGAGAGCAGAAGAAATTCGTCAGGAAGAATTTCAAGCTGGAAAAGACAATTTGGAAAAAGCAGAAAGAGAAAGAGAAGAGCAGATGCAGTTAGAACAAAAGAAACTTGCTATCAAGGAGGCTCAACTTAAAGAAATGGCCATTGAAAAAGAAGAACGCAGAAAGCAGTTAGAACTGTTGCAGCAGAAGATAGAACAAGAAGAACTGCGGAGAATCGAAGATCAAGATCGACTGAAGAAGAGAGACGAAGATGATCGTAAGAGCCGAGAAGTGTCAGAACAGATTAGGCTCAGAGAAAGTGAGACAATGGTGTCCAAGATCAAGAAGATTGGTGATGCCATGAAGCATGTATTGCCTAAGATGCCGTATGATATGATGGAAGTGCCATTATATTTTGAGACCGTGGAGAATGCATTCAATAGCTTCGCTGTGGAAAAGCAGTACTGGGTGAAATTGTTGTTGCCATTGATGACCCCGAGAGCACGAACGGTATTGAATCGATTATCATTTGAGAATTTAGATAAATACGATGCAGTGAAAGAGCACTTGTTGAAGGAATTCAAGTTAACAGCTCGTGAGTACAGGTCAAGGTTTGCAGATGCCAAGAAGACAGCCGAAGAAACGTATACGATGTTCACGGCTAGGCTGAAGAACCTGTTGAATTATTATGTCCGAAGTAGACGAGTGGACAAAGACTACGAGAAGCTGTTTGATTTGTTAGTGGCGGATAAGCTGAAAGAATGTTTACCACCAGGTCCACTGCAGTTTGTCTTAGCAAAAGAGGGCACAGAATGCTTGGAAGCTAGTAATGTTGCAGATCTCGCAGATACACATGTAAACAATCGGATTGGTGTGATGTTCCAAGACAAACCGAAATTTGAAGCATGGGACAATAGTCCAAAGCAACCCAAGTGGAACAAGGATAGCAAAGACACCGGAAGCCAAGCCAAGAGTAATGATGCAAAGAAAGATGATTAATCTGGAAAGCAGTGGTCGCAAGATAAACAACAGTCAACGTGGGACAGACAAGCCTACAATCGAACTCCGCCGCTGGGACGCCCAACAGAAAGTAATGCATCTTACACGCCGTACAACAAGTGGGAGAACAAGGAGCAAAGAAGTTTTATCAAGAAGCGTTGCCACAATTGCAATTCTGATAAACACCTAATAAAACATTGCCAAGCACCAGGAGCGGCAAATCTGAGGAAGAACTTTAGCAGAAGTGCAGAAAATCTTCGAGTAAACCAGATACAAGTGATAAATGCACCTCCTGGTTGGGAAGAACAATGCAACCAAGAAACAGAAGTAAAGTCAGTGATGAAGTGTACGCCGCAGTTCACCATACTGAAAGAAGCGATAAAGACTACTTCCATTGCAGAAAATTGTCGAGAAACAAAAAGTAAAGAGGAGTGTCAACGCATAAAGAAAATATCGTTGCAGCATGTAAATGTGGAGATACGTGGGACTGATGGGCAGCCTGTGCAAGTCGAGGCGTTGATTGACTCGGGGACCGAGATACCAGTAATCAACGAGAAACTACTGAAAGGAACGACAGTAGAAGAAATCGGCAGAGTTCATTTGCAATGTGTAGCTGGAGAGCCGATTCCAGCTAAGTTGGTGAAAATCGAAGTGCGGATGAGCGGTCGTAACGAAGGAGCAGCTACAGAGGACAGGACAATAAATATCGCGCCATATTTAACTTTAGTGTGTGCCAGCATTTCAGCAGAACTGTGTAAAGAAAATCCAGAAAAGTTCCTGCTACATCCAGAGATAATTGCAGAACTGAAAGAGGTTCCACCAATCAGTATATTGCAAGGAGAGCTACAAGCGAATGTGACTACAAGAGCACAAAGTCGGAGAGCAGAAGTCGAAGACGGAGAAGATGAAACGATAAACGAAAGTTCGCAAGAAGATGACACGGAAAGCGAAGATGAACTCAGCATCCAAGATGACGAAAGAACAACATCTGAGAACAATGAAACTGAAGAAGAGATGGCTGCATGTGAACGAAATGATAGTGAAGATTCCGGAAGCGACGCTGAACTGGAGACAAGTATGAGGGACTTGTTCACAGAGAATTCGAACGATGAAAGACAGCTGGAAGATGCGAAGAAATTCGAGGAGCAGCAGAGAAATGACGAGTCACTGAAATCGTGGTGGAGGATCGCTGAAGACCAAGGATCAGAGTTTAGCGTGGTGAATGGATTGCTGTATAAGAAGCATCAAATGCTGGATCAGCTTGTGTATCAGTTGGTGTTACCGAAAGAGAGAAGAATTCAAGTAATGGAATTAGCTCACGAGTCAGTATTTGGCGGACACTTGGGAGAAGAGAAGACACGAGAGAGAATCAAGTTGTCCTTTGTCTGGCCAAAGATGCGTCGAGACGTGGTGAAATTTTGTAAGTCCTGTGAGAAGTGTCAGCTGAAGGCACGAAGTTTGGTGATGGATCGAGTGCCGATTACACCAATTCCAAGGGAAGATGTGCCATTCCGACGGATGACTATGGACGTGGTAGGCCCAATAGAACCGAAGTCAGCAGCTGGGCATAAGTATTGCTTGTGCATAGTGGATTCATGTACAAGATGGCCGACAATCTTTTTGCTGAAGTCATTGACTGCTAAGGCTGTGTGCGAAGCTTTGATGAAGCTATTCATTGACGTGGGGGTGCCGTCTGTGATCACCAGCGACAGAGGCACAAATTTTACAGCCAGTCTCACAAGAGAATTTTTGAAATTGATGGGATGCTGTCCACGATTCGATTCACCAGGGCATCCTGAGGCAGCTGGATTAGTTGAGAGATGGAATCAGACGTTCAAGAAGATGGTGCATCATGTCATTGTGGAAAATCCAAGACAGTGGCATAAAATCATTCCGTTTACCGTATGGGCATTGAGAGAAGTTCCCAACGCAACGACAGGAGTGGCACCATATCTGCTGGTGTATGGAAAAATGCCAAGAGGACCATTAACTATCTTAAAGGAAAGCTGGACCAAAGAAATAAATCTACCGCCAAACATTGGAGTACAACCAGCAAAGTACCTGAAGAACTTAAGAGCAGACATGGAGAAAGCTTTGATATTTGCTGAGATTGCTAAACCATTGACAGATTTAACTAGCAAGCAGACACCTAAGAACATTATTTGGACTGAGGACCACCAGAAATCTTTTGATTCTCTTAAAGAAATTGTTTTATCGAATGTTATTCTGTACATGTTCGAGGTTGGCAAACCATTTAATTTGTACTGTGATAGCAGTGATTTTGCTGTGGGGGCTGTGCTGTCACAAGTGGACGATGAGGGGATAGAACGTCCCGTTTCATTTATCAGCCAGAAGCTGACAGATACCCAGAGGAGATGGGCGACGATTGAGAAGGAAGCCTATGCAATCATATGGGCTTTAAACAAATTGAAAGAAATCATTATTGGTTCCAAGATTAATGTGTTCACTGATCATAATCCTTTAGTTTATTTGACTGAGTCAATGTCGAAGTCTGCTAAGTTAGTCAGATGGTCTTTATCATTGCAAAATTTTGACATTCTGTTGAACTATAAGAAAGGAAAGTTGAATGTAGTAGCAGACTGCTTATCGAGATTGTAGTATAAGGTATTTTGTGATTGCATTTAGTATAAGAATTGTTTGTATTTAGTTTAAGCATTATACGTTCGCTAATTTTTAAGATTAATTAGCTCTCTTCAAAAGAAAGGAAGGAGGTAATGTCAGCTAATTTAATCAGTGCACGCCGATTGTCGTACAGCGACGTAAGTAGGCCAGGTGCAAATTGCCGCGCGGCGTCTGCACAGGTGATTGTCTGGACAGCACGCGACGTCTAGACGAGCGTACGTTGAGTGTACAAGGAGGGAGTGGAAGTGAAGAAGGAGAGTTGCGTGTTGAGAGCCGTTGAGATAGGCTGTAAGAGTTGTTGTTGAGTTGCGATAGAGTAGACTGATGAAGATAGTAGTCGTGTAGTTGTTATGATAACGCAAGTGTAGTCATTGTTGTGTTGTTGCTGATCGTTTTACTTTATATCGGATTTTGGAGTATAATAAGAAGAGTTAAACACGTCGTCGTTGTTGGTTAACAAAACAGTGAAAGACTGTAGATTCTTTAACCTAGCCATTTAGCTAATGAAACAGTTATCTAGGGATAGGCCTACGCTACCACGAACTTATACGAAGAAGCTTCCGAAGAGACTGAAGGTCACACGTAGAGAAGAAGAGGGAAAAGACTTGTGACAATACGTGTTTAAAAAAAATTATCATTCATATAGGGGCCTAGCTATTTTGTATTTGTTCCTGACAAGATAAATATTCGCCCCAGGGTATTGGGTTAGTATATGCACGACTATAAAAAATTATAGGCTAAACCATATATCTAAGCCAGCCAACGTGTCCATGTAAATATGAATACGCAAATAGGCACTTCAGCATGCCTATATGCCCAATGACCACAATCATGGGCGCCCGCACACAGGGGCAAGAGGGACACTTGCCACCCCTGGAAAATTGACACCTATTTTCTTGACTAGGGCCTACTACTTTTGATTTTTTAGGAAATTTGCTCGCATTAGAGAATTAGTGATACTAATAAGGGACGAAGTGTAACGAAAAATCTACGTATATGGACCTCAATGGAAATAAGCATGCTTTTAATTATTTTCCGCCTTGCATTTTTCAAGCTCTTGCTAAAGACGGTAACCATGGCCATTGGGTTCCACATAAAACGGACATCTAGCGGCTCGCCTATTGAAAAGAATTCACACTGCTAGGCCTACTCATAATAATTATGATCCTCGAATCTTCCACATTTCAATCCTAAATAACACTAACCTTGACAGCTATATACTCTTCCCCTCTAAGAACTGGGCCCGAACCTCCTATATACTGACTACCATCTGAACAGCTCTTTGGCTCGATGCCTGACCTAGTGCATGCGATTGACTTTCGAGTTGTGCACTTGTGCTTTAGAAGTTTGAAAATTACGATTAAAATAATATAGAAGTAGGCCTAACTAGAGGAAGCATGAATTAATAATTGAAAGAAACATAGATGATAGATGTCAGTTTTCTAAGGTAGGCCTACAAATTTTTTCGGGCGCCCATGACCGCAATGATAGGCCCCTAAATGACATGGTGCGGATGTCTAAGAGAGGATTCTGGATAAGAAGATCCAAAAAAGTGGTTAATTATCGGATTATCCAAATCATTTTAATTGATAATATGGCGCAGACAAGCTATTAGCCTATAGCGAACAGTAGCAAGCGAGAAGCCGCTTAGCTGAGGAGATAAGATAAGGCAATAATATTCTTTAATTCACCAAAAATATTGCTAACCGCATTTTGGTTTACAGATAATTATGGTACAATAAAATGAAATATAAGCTTAGTTAATATAGGCCTACATGACGGAGTCCAATCTACATGTTTTCAGAAGAATTAATTTTATAATGTTGAAAGTCCGTGAAGTAGATTTTCAAAAGTATTATTTAAGTTGATTCTGATATAATACGTCCGGTTGAGAAGAGCATGGCCTGAATAACACTATGGTTCAACAGTTACTACTCCATGATGACGGTCCGAGAGAGGACCAAAAAGTATAATATTCGTTACCAAAGTTGTCCTGTTTTGAAAATTAAGGGGTTTCTGTAAGTTCGCTAAGTGAGAGTGACGAGAGTAGACTTTATCTGAAGAACCAACAACGTTGACTTCTGAAGAGCCTCTGGTAAAAGTTGAGATTGATGTTGACCAAAGCCATTCAGTCGCGCTCCCGACTACAGCGCGGACACTAAATCGGAATTTCACGCCGAAGCGCTGACTCCGCTGAGCAATTGCGAGTGAAGGACTTGCCCGAGGTTCCTAGAAAGCGGCATGAGGTGGATTCGAACCGGCAACCATCCGGCTGCAAGGCAACGAACTTATCCACTACACCACCGAGTCCCACGTCGTATCTTTATGGCGCACTATACTTCGAGAATTTTCTTCCACCTCCACCATGAATATAGGCCTAGTTAATTACTATCTTGTCTTTACTTTCTGAGTATTATGCATAGGAAAATACTGTGAGTGTTGACCAATAAAAAAAATGTAAAAGAAACTGTCGATGCATACGGGCGTTCATATGGACCATAGTTGTTTAAAAGGTTTTTTGGTTTTTCATTCGCTCCCAAAAACGTGTTTTTTTCGTTTTTTATTTTCTCCATCGTTTTATTCCGTTTTTTATTTTTTATGTAACGCCATTTATTTATTTTCTGTTTCTTATTATTTTCCTTAATTTTATTTTTTCCTGATATTCCTTATGTTTTCAGCCCAATCTCAAGGTTTCAGATAACTGATGTCATTATTTAATTGTCTAACGTCATAATTTAAGAGATACATGTAGAAAGTAAACAAGGTTTTATGTCTAAAATGATGTAAAAAGTCAAATTATTTTCCGTTTCCGTTTTTGTCCTTTTTTCCGGGTTTTTTCCAAATAAAACGACGTTTTTTCCCGTTTTTATTCCGTTTCCATCGTTTTTTACATCTATGATATGGACTTAGTCTCCGCCCCAACCACAGCCCAAGTTTGAAGCCCCCCCCCCAATAACGGAAACCACACTCCGCCCATGTCAGTGTGTGAGTAGAATGATATGTTATTGAAGGCCTATGCATTGTATGCAATCAATTCAGTGCTGTTCTTCCTGGTGCATTAATTGCTGGTTAAAACAGCCTTCAGCGGCACAAAGTTTTAGTTTTGGTGTTGATGTGACTGTTTCGTTCCGTGGTGGAAGCTGCTCGAAAAGGAAGCGACGTCAGTTATGGCGTCAGGTTTCAGAGCTTTGCTGCATCTGACACCCGTGCTTGTCTTCCTTGGCACTGTTTCTACAATATCCTATGGGCAAGTTGAATTTCACATCTCGTTAGTTTCAGATCTAAACTATTGTCATTAGTCGAACAAACAATTAACCTACTTATATGGCGCTGATTTGACATTGTGGGGTCCTTTAACTTTAATTAATAATAATGGGAACAGCAGTCAAGCCAAGTCCGGTATACCAGTATTTCCTCGTTTAGCCTATACGAGGGCAACAGTTTTAAGGTGAAGAAAAATTTCCGTGCACAATAATTGTTTACAAATGAATGAAACTTTAATGCAAGACGTGTTCAATACTGAATAGTGTGATAAACTCCACGTAAATATTCCAAAACGTCTCTTTTGGGAGACTCGCTAACGATGCTGGCAATCCGCTGCCAGTGTGTAGGAGATAAGATGAATGAGCCATTAAACACTATTTTGTGAGAGCCGTTTATACTCAAGTAGTCTTTATAGTGGTCGCCTAAGCAGTATTAAATAAAAAATAAAATTGAATATCAAGAAGTTTTTAGCAATTAGGCTGTCAATAACCAATATTAAAAATGTGTAAGTAGCCTAATAGATATATTCTTGAGGCTGCTGTTAGGTGCTATATATATATATATATATATTATAAGTGTCGACATACATGCATTAACTTAACACTAAAAGATTAACGATAATTAATTAACTCATTAAGTAGTAAGCTTAATTAATGGACGCTAATCATTCAATTTATGCAGCTTAGTCTACTGGACCAAATAGTCAAGCTCCCCCTATTCAGAGGCGCTCCCGAATGCAGAGCGGACACTGCATCGGAGTTTCACGCTGAAGCGCTGAGCAACTATTATAGCGTTATTTATTTATGTGATGCTATAGCAATAGCTGACATTCGATCGTAAGTAACTGTTCTTTATTCTATTTTGTACTGCAGCTAAATTTCATCACAATCATGTGCGCTGTTTCCTGACAATGTCAATGTTGAATTCGTTTTAGGCCGCACTTTGAAACCTACACGTTTTCTGTGCCAGTGTGTGAAAGATCCTGCTACAACTACAGATGTGGCTATCGGTGCTATTATGGATGGTGGTGTGGTAGACAATGTCGTTACACGGCTACGTACGTACATGTAGGCCTATATCTTCCCTAAAGCATGATTTCATATGAGAAATCAATTCTTTGATTTTATGCTGCTCAAGTCCTACGTTCAAGGAGGCTGGCATAGTGAAGACAATGTCTGACAGAAATAAAATATTCTACCCACAGGAGCTGAGTCGTTTTTGAGAAGTAACTTTTGTGGTAATCCAGTTGATACGATATGGCTAATGTTTTAGATGCTACGGCTGCACATCGGTCTATAGGATTCGTCAAGAAATACGGAGTAGATGTCAAGCGAACTGGTCAGGTCCAAACTGCGATATACGTAAGGAATCATTGAGGCTTATGTTCATAATAATAGTTTTGTTACAAATAATTTTATGGATATCCATGTCCCTCGAATATACAGAGCGAGTACAAAGGAGAGGAGTAAGGTTAAATTTGATAATGGCAACTGACTCTTCTTTGAAGTTCTTTCGGTCATTGACGATACCATTGAACAGAATAATTTAAATATACACTTGCGCCCCCCTCCCAAAGCGCTTTATGGGTAACAGAACTTCATAAAGAAATGAAGTTCCTCATTAAAGATTCTGCATTGACTCACGTATCCACTGGGGATCATAGGGAGGAGGGACGACTCCAGATTTCAGTCCAGGCTTACTTCTTAATTCTGTTTAAATTGATTTTAAACATATATTGTACAAAGGCCTTTGCATATAGGCCTAATTATAGAGCACTACTATTTATTTAAGAGATTGTTAGGGAAACGCTACAAATAACTAACTAAATTTAATTTACCCTGCAATCTTGAAGACTGAAAACCTACGCGTGCCACTGAAATACGTAGGCTAGCCTACGGATAATATTAATCAGTGTCTCTGATCAGGTTGTGCAGTGAGAGGCGCCTTGTAGGTCCGTAGGTATAGGCCTAATAGAACAGGATATTTATATAGGTCTAGGCATGTTTTAAGGAACTTAATACAGGTATAAATTAAGTAGGGCCTAACTCTGACATGCCTGCGCACATAATATCTATGTTACTGATCACTAATTAATGAACTTTACTGTGAAAGACTTTTTTATCGTTAGGCCTGTGCTCGTTTGACAGCGTGCAACTGTTTCTGTCTGTTTCAGCAACTTGTTCTCGTTCGTGCAACGATGGTCAGTCTTGTGTCCCAGATAATAAATGCGAGTGCCTGACTTCGGGGTCGGGATCGGGAATTTGTACTGCAGGTAGGATTAACACGGTATGAAAGTGAAGATCTACAAACTGTAGCCTACATCCAAGCCTATAATTAGAAACTACACTATCGTTAGAATAGATAAATATCATAATATAATTATTAACACACGAAAAGTGTAAAACTATTGAAAACACAATATAAAAGTTATTTAATTCCTGTACTGTATTAAGTCGTAATTTCTTATTAAAACTTTAAAGGACCTAAAATACAGAGGTCCTGTATGGCAGGTCGAGAGTGCTGGTAGAAATCTAATATTCTATTCATTTTGATTATGTCAGCAGTAGCCTATTACTCATCAGTCATCAATTTAGTTGAATTTAAATACTTGGTTGTTCGATCGAATTAACACAATTAGCCTATCTTTTCTTCATCTGCAGTGGGATGTCCTGGAGGCAATTCGTGCTACCCTGGTAGCTGTACTTCAGGCAACATCTGCAACTGCCCACCGCAGTTTAATGGAGCAAATTGTGAGACAAGTTAGTGCAAGCACTTAATAAACCAACTCAAATCGCTTAGAGTAATTTCTTATAGTGTTGACTTGCATTAGTAAAGAGGGCGGGTCGCGGGGGTGTAGTGCTGGCGTTGTTGCCTTGTAGCCGGAAGGTTCGAGGTTCGAATCAAACCTCAAGCCGCCGCGTAGAAACCCTGGGCATGTCCTTCACTCGCAATTGCTCAGCGCTTCGGCGTGAAACTCCGATGCAGTGTCCGCTCTGCATTTGGGAGCGCCTTTGAGTAGAAGAGAGAAAAAAGAGCGATTGAACGGGGCGCTATAACAAGTGCATAAATTATACAAACAAACAGTTCTCGACCGATGAACAAAATGTCAATACTTTAGATGCCGGAGAGATAATTATATTCGCTCCCATCGTTGCCAATTGACTGGCATCATTTAGAAAATTAATGGCTATGATGCCGATGACGATGATCAGCCCATAAATTGAGTGATTGCTGCCTACTCTTTGTGATGATTTTCTTACTGCTGATTATGCTTATACTTAGTTAGACCTAAGTAGCCTAAGTATGTTTGTATAATTGAATTGGGATCAATAAAAATGTCTATGTCTGTGTGATACGATTCAACAAACTTCAAGCGCTGTTCTAAGAGTTACTGTAGGCCCATAACTTTTCACGTATTACATAATTAGTTACATATTAATTATTCACAAATTACATAGCGTAATTCGCATACATTTGTATTAGCTTGAAACGTTTTCTTTTGCTAACAGTCCGACAAACGCCCGAGATATCAGACTGTCGAGTAAAGCTGTTCACAGGAAATCCAGAAAAGGAAGTCGCCCAGGCGAACTGCGCCGTTGAAGGACATGATCCGGAATTGACGTGGGTCGGAGTGAATACATTCTCAAGAATAGAAGCACAGTGGGAGGTTACGTACACCAATCCATTCAAACCAGTTCTTCCCACACAAACAATCCACATCGAAGATGCACGATTCGGAGTCACTTACACCAACGCTGAAGTCACGTTGTCTCGATCTTCCGGAACTCCTATTAGTTAGTCAGCAGTTTCTGTAATTGAATGATATTAAATAGGCCTATATAATGTTATACACTCTACAATACGTGTAAAATAGTATTCTGTTCATAATATTAATATAGATACATTTCATCACTTCATGCTGCATTTTAGCCCAAGATTTTCTTCCAGCAGAATAAGAGTGATTGTTAGATCACTTACATGTTTGCTTTATTCTATGCTTGACGTATTCCGTCTCAATGTGTTTAGAAAAAACAATTCAGCCGGAATGCAAGAACGCCCATCTGGTTCCTAATGAAAACGTGAAATGTCCAAGTGAAACAATCAGCTGGAGCGAATTCGGTGTAACCAGGCTGAACGAAAACGAGACGTAAGTTGAGTTTCAGGTGCAACAGTATCTTGCCATGAAATCTTAAGCAATAATACTCACACTGTGGTAAGGCATTGGATGAGTGTCTGCTGCCTACTAAGACGGTTTAAGAATATTTTTTAAATGTAAAAAGATTTGTCGTCACGTGACATGTGGTTTGCGTGAGTCCTTCTCTTCTTCCCCCCTTCCTCCTACACTGCATTCAATCCTGCGTCCGTTCGTCCATCCGCCCCTCCATTCGTCCAGCCCTGTCTCCCTCCGTCCATTCCTCCATCCTGCCGTCTTGCCTCCCTTTCTACTGGCCCTGTCTTTCCCTACTTACTTTTGATCTGTCTTATATTTAATGGTGCCTAGATGCGGTGTAACATCCAGATTGCACAGTAAACGAAGATACTACTAACCGAATCGGAATATCATTCCTAACATTTTGTCATTCCTATGGCAGGCTTCAATGTTACAGGCATATCAATGGCTGCATCGAAGTTTGTATTTGGGATGAATCTATGGAGAACACTGGCCCTATACTTAGTTCCCCATTTTGACATAGCCTAGGCCAGAATACTTATAAAGCAGTGTTAGCCTACTAGTAATCACCAAAGTTGTGCCCCTGAGCTCTTGACGCAATTTTCTGTTTTCAGGATAGGAGTCACTGTCTCCGCCCGTTTAGGGGGATTTAAGACACTCAGAATTGGCAGTAGGACAGAGCCAATTCGCGGTAGTAGTTCAACCGAGAGACGAGTTTTGTTTTTGGTGGATGCAAAGGCTCCGGTACATTGTCGCCAAACCGCAAGCTGTACCGACCCAGCCATCTATCTGGAACAAGATGCTGTCAAGGTTCGATTAATTTCATCCACGACTGTGTGCCATCCAATATCGTGATTATGGTTTACGCACTTCTTAATTATTGATTCTTGTACAAATGAAGAACACGATCCCGCAATCCCTCAATCCAGCGCTCTTTGTTAATATAATTATTTGGTGGTGACCTTGGAATGTAATTATAGGTCGATGACTTAAATGCCATGTTACAGTCATGTAATCCGTTCTTGCATTCTATCGAAGCTGATTTACAGTTAGGTCCTATGCGTATAAGACCCTATTAAGCAATGTATAGAAAACGTGTCTGCAAGGCATTTCGAATGTGATATTCATAATTATTTTATTAGTAGTTTCATGGTTTTTGTTAGGATTTGCGTTCTATCAACATTGAAGATTCTTGTATAGTCAATAATACCAACACATGCAACTTTATCATGAGCCCAAGAGCTATCGATTTTGTTTCTCATCCGTCGGTCAGTCAGTAAAAAAGTGAGCACGTTTAGGCCTACGCAAGAGGACGGGTCTAAAAGCACATAGCAACTCAGTGACTTAAGCTTATTCATTCAGTTACCAATTTAATCACTAAGAACTGCTTAAAGTGAACAGTGTAGGCTAAAATAATAGGCCTACGTCAAACTTCTTACTCAAGATACATTTTACGGCGGAACATTTATACACCGAATGAAAAAGAATGACAAAGCAAATTGTGTAGTCCGAAATTGAGGAGCCTGTGACAGTTTTTTTCCGGCAACAGAAGGCTTTCTACTACACTTTTGATTTCAGCAGGTCCATAGAAATTATTGATTGTTTATATTGTGATTTCAGAGCGCTGTAATTGAAGGTGAATTCTCCAACTGGATTGACGGTGAATCTGGGATAGAAAGGTATCACGCGAAGATATATCGGTTGCTGAAATCGTCTGGTGATGTCCTGCAAACTCCCCAACGACCAGAAAATGAATTCAACCTAAATACTAGCAACAAATTCACTTATACGTTTCCATCGCCAGGTGTGTATTCAATCGAACTGACTGTATACGACAGAGCACAAAATCCGTCCAGAGCCAGAAAGATTGTCCTGTACGATGACAAGAACCATATGACAACTACCAAGGAACCTTTCATAGTGGACCAGGCAAAGAAAGAGTCAGGGTACAAATGGATAACATCTGAGCTAAGGGTGGAAACGGATGGTAAAGCACGACTTTCACTGAGTTGGAAAGGTAGATATACGAATCAACACCATGTTAGTGAAGGATGGCTATACAGGACTGAGGCCAAACAGGGCATTATCGACGACGACTTAGTGGATGAAGGAGGAAACAGAACGATACACGCAGTACAACATAGCAACGGCACAGTTGGCTACAGGCTGGCATTCAAGGTGGACAAAAAAGGCGGATCTGGTTTGAATCCGAGTGGAGATTTTGGCGAAAACAACGAAACAACGGGAGAGCTGACGGAATCAACCTGGAGCGGTTATAGCTACAGTTCTTTCAAGGCGACGCTTGTGATGCCAAAGTTGACTGCGAACGATACAATAGTCATTTGGATGCGTGCCTATGATGTCATTGGCAATTACATCGAAGATCGGATCCAAATCGGCTTCGACCCGTCTCCGCCTGAAATCGATGCTGATGCACCCGCAGTACTGAAACCAAATCCCATCGACCCATATATGAGCAGGTAAATCTTTCAAGTACTTACAGTAAAATGATTATTAAATTAAAATTTCGTCTGCTTAGAGTGCAATGGTTCTAACTCCAATGCATTTACCAATGGAGTTAGCACCGTTGCACTCTAAACAGACAATTTCTCCTTTTTGATACGTTAACGGTGATAGTTTGCCATTGTCGTCTCTGAGTGATGCCAGTCTCTAGCCTAAATAAGGATGAGGGTTCTGTGAATGGTTATTTCAGCCACGAGATGTCACTAAAACTTGAAGCTCACACTACTCTCAGTTGTGTACATAACATTGGCATCGGTAGGCAGACAATTAATGTTGGTATTCTATTCTTGAATATCATGGGCCTACTCCCTATCTGAAATTAAGGAAACATTGGTTTTGGAGGCGAATTTGACTAATGGAGAATTTTACGCCACATTGCAATCCTCAAGAGCGCTCCAATTAACCTGAATGTATACCATCGTATATTAGGAGCAATGCTCTTCATCATAACACAAAGGTACAGAACATAATTTTACGGTCATTTCCTATTTACAAAGCTGCCAGGAAATGTCCGTAAAAATACGATGAGATTTCTAACAGTGTAACATTTTTATTCGGTAAACCACCATCATAAAGGTTGAAATTAAATCGTGATTTACAAGTTGCATTGAATCCTGCATAAGGAGACCAAAAAGGGACCGAAGGTCCCGCTAGCCAGGGCTACCTGAGAGCACTAGGTTGGAAGATGTAGCACGTCCAACTGTGAGAAGGCACATGGACAGTAAAATTCTGAACTGTTACAATTATTTAGTTATTATAATCTGAAAGAAATAGAGTAAACAGGGTAAGGAGGCCTACTGTATGCTATCCTCTTATCTCTATAGTTAAGTTTTTATGAGTCTGCAACAGATTGTAATTTGGTGTTTTGTAGACTTGTTGTTTGTTCAATTTCAGTGTTCTAATCAAGGCGCATGATATGCAGAGTGGAATTGCGGAAGTACAATTCTACATTACAGTTCCATATTCGGCAGTTAACATTACCAGCGGCACTGTAAAGGCTACAAAACTGAGATCTGAAAATGTCAGACAAAAGAGAGCATCAGTAAGAATGATCCCATAGCCTATATCTTTCAATAAAATGCTCATTCTGCGCGAATTTCTGCGTATAACTTTGACCACGAGAATGTATAGCAAAAAATAATATCTAAGCTTAGTGTTGTGGAAATCAGGCCTATACTTGTCGTTTAGTCTTGGTTTTTTTTTATTACGCCTGTTGTTGCTGTTTTACTCAACCACTAATTATTGTTGATCTCAGAGCATGGAATACCTTGTAGGCCTATTTATGGTTCTACCCAGCGCAATTTTTTTTACATCGCTTAAAGATATGTAGAAAAAGCTGAATAAAACAGAAATCTGAAACTTGTTATTGTGTTGTGATATTAACGATGAGATGCAGCTTAAACTGTTGTTGTTTAACTAATTAATTTTTAATCTAAGCTTACTATGGTGTGCCGACATTTAAACACACGACACATAAACACGCGACACTTAAACACAGACACTTAAACACAAGACAGATAAACACACGGACAGATAAACACACGACACATAAACACACCGACAGTTAATCACGCGACATTTAAACACGCCGCACTCAAACATAAGCACGATAGATGAAGACAGTGACATAATTATTCATGATTATGTTCTTGATCATTGTTGCTGACGATTCGACCTTCTAATGTTTTCAAATGAGCCTTACACTTGTAACTCTGATACTTTTTACATCGCCAATATATTTATCCGTTCTTATTATCCCTGACTTTAATATACTCAAAATTTCTGTATATCACTGTTGAACGTCCTTTTGTAAATGTAACAGAATCGGAGCATGTAGCCATATCGTAAGAGTCATGCAACGGCGGTGTAACAATCGAAGTATCACATAATGTTAAATGAAAGATGTTCGTAGACTAAATTCGTACAAAAACAAAGGAAGGTAGCTAGGCCTAGGCTGCAAAGTTCAAATTCAACTGGATGACCAGTCAGTGCTGTGCAGACACAATTGGATGACCAGTCAGTGCTATGCAGACACACAGGCACTGCACACTGTGGTGCACAGACTTTGTGCACTGTGAATGATAGTGTCTGTCGTTGTGTCTATGTCTTGTGTGTTTGAATGTCGCGTGATTAACTGTCCGTGTGTTTATGTGTCGTGTGTTTATCTGTCCGTGTGTTTATCTGTCTTGTGTTTAAGTGTCTGTGTTTAAGTGTCGCGTGTTTATGTGTCGTGTGTTTAAATGTCTGGCGTTCGCTTACTATAGGCCTGTGATCTATTAACACCTTTGATATTGAATTTCATTTTTACTCAATTGCTTAATTTTAAAATAAAACTCATGCTCAAATCAATAAAATATGGTCTGAGTGTCAACGCTATTCAGCTAAAATTAATGTTAATTTATTAGCGTAGCTTCAGAGCATCTAGGCCTACAATAGATCAATTTATTGTTGTAGGCCATTTGCAAAAGCGGAAGCAGCGACTGCTATTGCATAATGAGTGGAGAATGTTTCGAATACATCATTCGTGTAGACATCGACCACTGCGACATAGACAGGTACTACAGAGCTGATCAACCGATGACTTTCAACTACATTGTAATGAACCAAGCAGGACAGTCAGTTCGACCAAGACAACCTTTGATAGTAAGTCACTAGTTGTAGTAGAAGGAGTGGTGAGAATCGGACAGTCGTTTCTAGGTGGCGCCAGTTGACAACTGACGTAACGTCATATAATTAATTTTCATAAACCTAATTAATTATATGCAGTCCACCAAGACATCCTGTAATAGTAGGACTAAGTCAAATCAAAATAATGTCAAATCAAATCAAATAATTTTTATTTTCCCGTTTGTAACAGCAACAAGTACACCAAGCCAGAAACAAAAATTACACATTGAAGCATCACAAGTATCACCAAGTTGTTAGACATTAATCAATCCAATAATTTAATTAGTTGACATAAAATTCATTTAATGAATCAGTCATTAATTCACTGATTCAGACACATTGATTAGCGATTAGCACCATAACTGCACTTGATTGACAGCGCGTAAACCTCAGAGTAGGCTACTTGAATTTATTTAGTTCTCGCATTTGCTAGCTATCAGACCCTACGCCCCCTTACGTTAGAGGCGCTCCCGTCTACAGCGCGGACACTGCATCAAAATCTCACACCGAAGCGCACATGTAAGGGTGTGTGAAGGACTTGCTCAAGGTCACTAAGCAGCGGCTTGAGTTGGAATCGTGCCTGAAGCACTCCGGCACCAAGGTACCGAACACACCACTACATCACAACACCCCACAATTGTAAAATTATCGGCACTTTCTGAACTTATCTGCCATATTATAATCTTCTCTCGGTTGGAGCAATTCATAAAAAAATCGTTTTAGCGGCTGTCCCGATTATAATCGTCAATTTTGCATGCGATTATAAGCCGGTCGGTCGCTAACATCTAGTGATCGCTTTGCACTTGACCCTACGACCTTATTAGCCTTATAAAAGCTAGCTAAAATTATTTATGTTATCGTGTTTCAGTGAGGCATGCCCTGTGAGCTTGATTGTGAGAATGTTTTAGAAATAATTTTAGATGGATTCAAAGTTCTAATTTTGTGTTTCTTTACAATAGATGAGATTTGAAAGTGATCCAAATTGCAGACCTGGTAAGATTGCTTATTTTCATTTCAAATAGATTGAATAATAGGCTAACTCAAGAATTCAATAGAGTCCACGCTAAAAAAACACTTGTTCTCTATAGAGGTCATCCCGCCTGTTATATTTATGTAAGGCGATCTTGCAACGGCTTGACCGTGTTGCGGCGCCATTATTATTGTCGCAATTATTATTGTAATATGTAGGCATATGTATCATATGCATGCATGCCCGATTGCACGTTTAAGTAGGCCTATTATACATTTCATGCCTCTCTCCCAGAATGCATTTTGATCAATTCCTATATACATTCAGCCATATGCTTCTAAAATGCGAGCATGCTCTGTTTTTGCGAATTGATACAAATACAAAAATAGGCTATATATTCGCACACAAAGGTATGATATTATTCAGAGATAGATAAGCTCACACAGAAACATACTCACATACCTACATGCTGCTGTATTTTACTTTGCAGTCGTCCTATTTGCTACCGGAAGTATTGTGGGCATCGCAATTGGTAGGTAACAAAGTTCTGTTAAACATTATAACGACTGTAGGCCTATAGAAATAGTCCCTAGATGGCTGTATGGAAATATTCGTCTCATAATTAAGCCTATGTCTGCTTTTCTTCGCAGTGCTATATTAAACTGCCTGTGTGATATCAGGGAACTAGAGAGAATGATCTGATGCTATGTATACCTAAAAAATCTTTCACTTATCTCTAATAATTATCTGTCCATTCGTTTCAGTCACGTAGTATGCCTACCTGTAGCTAAGAAGTAGATAATGTGCTGACTTAAACGCCATCTAGGTCAAGGTCAAGGTCAGCAGCAGTACAATTACTGCTTTCTGATTTTGTTCAAGTCAATTCATTGAAATAAATATTGACAGAATTTTTGTTTTATATTATTGCTCAATTTGCTTGCTTCTACGTGCATTTGTTTTCTTCTTCGCCTACATGTAGACTATTTGCTTTTCAGGGGCTCTGATTCTGCTTGTATTAATTATTCTCGTGGTCGCGATGTTTATGAGATGGAAACAACACAAACATCCTATTCCAGACAAGGTTCGAAGCTTCGCCAGCAGCGTCAGGCAAAGAATCACGAACACCGAAAAAGTCCACTCGGCAGATGGACACGTCATTTATGTAAGTAGCCCATCTATGAAACTATAGGCCTATAATAAAACCATTAGAGCCTACAAATAAGTATAATAATGTTGCAGCGTGATTTCAGATACTTGCTGCAAAAATGCATTTGTGGACTTCTATTGCTTACATAGTTATATTGGACACAGCAGCTAAGTAGCCTAAGTCAAAATCGGATCAAACCAAGTCCACTAAGTCTTGGGTGATTCCAACAGAAGTAGGCTACTAAGATGTGCGTTTATTCTTTAAGTAGGCTAAGTCTTAATCATAATGAGGCGCGATTGTTTTAAGCAGGAGAGGACTCATTGGTTTTCAAAGTCTCTCAGGGAGGGTATAGGCTATTTATTTCTTTATATTTATTGCTCAGTTGACATGTGTCTTTCGTACCACTGCTCTCAGACAAGAATCGCAAGTCGTGTATTATATTACTCTATAATTATATTTTTATCTTGCTATTTAACTGTAAATCAGAGAGCGAAAACAAGACGTGGAAAGGTTGACGAGGAAGATGATGACATCTATGTGGACGGAAGCGATCCTGGCGGTTGGAGAGTCAACCGTGATCAAGTGGAAATGATAGAGACTTTGGCAGATGGTCGATTCGCGATCGTCAAGAAGGCTTATCTGAACAAAGGCGGAGAAAGAAAGATCGTGGCGGCTAAATATCTTCCAGGTAAAGATTGTGCTATAAGCAACTTATTTATTCCATCAGTCTTCAAAATTAATATTCTCGAAAATTTGATGCCAAATCTATTATAACCTTTAACAAAATCTTGCGATGATTAATTGTAACATGATAACAGTGTTAAGAAATTTGATGCTTTCTGTCATTAATAAGATTACGCTTAAATGCATCTTAATAGAAATGCCAATAGTTTTCAATTAAAACTGTGTGGATCATAATGGCTTTAAAATAGATATGTTACATGTATATGGCCCATATAACATGTCCATTGAACTCAGATTCAGTGTCCGCGCTACAGTAGTCGGCAGCGCGTCTGAGTAGATAGCAAGTGCTCATACATAGCCTACATGGTTATTTTGCTAGTAAACCCATTATAAATCTTTTTCCAACACAGTTGATTCGTTACATGTATAGGTATGGATCTACGGTGCTGCATGATAAAGTCATGACTATTATTTATCAGTTCTATGCTTTGTTTTTTTTCATAACCAGCTGGCGCCAGTGAAGCTGATAAGGCTTTGATTCGGGCAAAGATTGCTTTCCATGGCAATCGCGTTCCACCCCATGAAAACATCGTTAGACTCGTTGGAGTCATTGACGATGGTAAAGTATAGCAGTCTACTATAATTGTCAGTAATCCAAGTTGTCTTTAGCCTACTTTGTGCTCCAATTTCTCGATAAATAGATATCTATAGTGCGCATCTTGCAAGCACAATGATTTCACGGCAGTTTGTGGCATCGCGATTGGAAGAAAAGGGTGATTTTTAGTACAGTGTGTTTAGATCTTTATTGATTAATTAAAAACGGGATTGTCTGTGAAAACATCACGACTTCTATTCTCCATTCCATGTATGAAGCTACTTCAAAATTTTGAATGCAAGTATCATTGATTTCGTGATCGTTGGCTATTCAATGTCTGGCATCTGTAGCAACATTTTAGCAGAATTTACCTATAGCCTATAGGCCTGTATCGTGTTATTCCTTCTCTGCTTCCTTTTCTGCACTCGGATTTTGATCTGCTGGGTATCTAGAGACCATGCACACCTAACTCAACGCAAAGCCGCGTAAACAAGCTGGTGCCTTCAGTGTAGCTTCAAATAGGCTATATCCTTCGAAATTTCGAGATTAGGCCAACGACGAAATGTTGCAAATGCTCCTTTCATTTGTTCATTTCATTAAGTTAAAAAAAATCCTTTAAAATACGCTTTAGCAAAAGGAATTGCGCAAGCACGGTCATAGCTGCTTTGTAGGCTAAGTCTGTTTTGTCTTCAGGGCCAATTATGCTGCTCGAATTTTGTGACCTGACCCTGAAGGATTGGCTGAACAATGTTGGAAAAGTGACTGTTGATACATTGGAGCACATGCTCAACTTCACGACTCACATCGCCTGTGGAATGGACTTTCTTCATTCTAAGAAAGTAAGAAACGAATAATCACAAGCACCATTAGGAAATGCATGAAGTTTGTAAAGTAGGGTAATCTGAGGCTCAGTGTCAAGTAAAGTACGGTAAGTAATTATGTGACTATATGTAATGCGTCATGGGTGTGCTAAGTGCTTGATATGAAAAAACTGCGTGTTCCAATGAACTACATGCCCAATAGTGTTTTGTATGCCTATAATAATTTTACTCATCTAGCGAAACTGTAGGCTACATTTTACGCGTGCTGAAAACTGTCTTATTCGTTGTATTCTGCAGATACTTCATCGTCGTCTTGCTGTGAGGAACGTTCTGTTGAAGAAAGAAGGCGTGGATGGCTTAGTGGCTAAGCTTATTGGCTTTGGATCATTCAACGACAGCGGAACCGAGGACCAAGCCGAGGAAGCCACGGCGAATGTAGACTCATTCTTTAGCCTAATCATAAACTTAGTAATTATGGCAGTAGGCCTACTTTTGCGTTGTACGCGACACAGTACGCCCTCGAAATTTCAGTTGCCCATAAATATTTAGTTATTTAAATTGCGAGATAATTAGACTTTAGAATTCACGCACAACAACATACCACCACTTACAATATCTGTATTGCATTGTATTGTATTTAAACATTTATAAAGCGCCTCTAGTAGGGTGAACCGTTCAGAGGCGCTCCCAGTGCGCAAGGCCCTGCGAGAAAAAACAAGTTTTGAGAAGAGACAAAGCAGAGGAGAGACTAACAGAAAGAAGTGTAGAGCGAACAGAAGGAGAAAGGGCATTCCAAAGAGACGGACCAATTGAGACAAATGATCGAGACTGAGCCATAGCAGTTCTAGACCGAGGAACCAAGAGGTCAAATCTGTTGGATGAACGAAGTGGACGGTGGGAGGAAGCCGAGTGAGGACAAAGTAAAACATTAGTCAGATATTTTGGGGCAAGACTCCGTTGAGCCTTAATGATCAGAGTTAGGATCTTAAATTGTGAACTTCCATTTAGGTGGCAGTGCCATTGAAGTGGTTGGCTCCGGAGACTCTGGAGTCGGTTGGGAAGGGCAAAGCCGTCTACACACAGAGGTCTGACGTCTGGTCGTATGGTGTTACCATCTGGGAAATCTATTCAATTGGTCAGTTCCTAAGAAATCTTACGCTATATCATGTCACAATTTCAGACCTATAATTTTATGAATACTGGCTAGCTTCCAAGCTGCCTTTCTTTACCCTTGCATTGTCTGGGAGATTGAAACAAGCACAATTTTATTTGAGCAATGGAAAACATTGTTTGACAATAACGAGTTTGCTATTTCACTGGCCTTTTTAGACGTTTTTATTTGAAGCAACGTTTCATTGTGAGATTTTAATTGCTCCATAAATCCGAGATACACACATTGTGTGTCAATAGGTAATAAACTCTGAATCATTATCCCTGCAATTACGTGACTAGAATTATAATCTCACTGCTGATTCTGCGTCTTGATTTATACTGTTGTTGTGTATTTTCACAGAGGAGTCCTTCAAGCGGCATTTTTTTCGAAGTCGCCTTTATGACAGTAAACCGCTTCAAACGATTTTGTCCTAACGTAGGCTATAGACCCGCCACGCGTCACTGAAAAATTGCACCATAACGTTTCCAGAAAGATAATATAATCGAATGATGAAATTGTTTTTAATACTTTCGATGAGTTTACTTTAATCGATTTAGAAAAGTGAATTTTATCTGTGCGCATTGATTTCAGGAGCTACTCCATATGCTGGAAAGAAAAGTGCACAAGTCGAGGCCTTGTTGAAAACTGGACACAGAATGCCACGTCCCGATGAGTGTCCACCAGAACTGTAAGTCATAATAATTAGAAGTAACCTAGGCCTAATCTTCCTGGTGTTTTTTACCTAGGTTACTGTTTCATAGCCTCGTTAATTTCTTTCTAGGATTTCTATGTAAGTCCTCTGACTCTCAATATTCGTTTTTCCTAAATGTGAGTCTTCCATTTGGTGTCATCCATTTTCCTTGTGCCTTTGTTAAATTATTCTAACAAAGTTTTTCTTTATCTTCAAATCTTTTGTAGCCGAAAACTGGAGGAGTTTCTCATCGCTGCAATTCACGTCTCCCCATTTTGAGTAGATCGCTTGAAGCAGGCCTAGGTCTCTTCACGGGCGCTATATAAATTCTTGGAATAAATGAATCGATTTATCAATGATATCTCTCCATGTCTTGCTATCTCTGGCAACTTTTACGCAAAATATTTCCACAATAACAATATTATGTTGTACGTGTTCGTTCCTATTGTCACTATATCCTTTGTCTTTGCATAGTTGCTATTGTCACTATATCCTTTGTCTTTGCATAGTGGCTATTGTCACTATATCCTTTGTCTCTGTATGGTGGCTGGCGTTGATTGATGAGGTACACGTAGGCCTACATGTAGTGATGGCGGTGGTGGTGACAGTGGTTAGATAAGATAAAATAGATAACAAATAATTATTATAGATTCGACACTGTCGTGACGCCATGCTGGAATGTCGCTCCCAAGAGGAGACCAGACTTCAGGACTCTATTGAAGTCGATCAGAAACTTCCGTACAGGTGGCGACCATCAGGAAGGTTACTACACCGCCGATCCATGTCGGAAAACCTACGACAATCCCAAGGAACGTACGACTGTGTACAATCCAGCAAAGGAAGATCGACCGTCGGAGTCATTGTACATAGACACTCTTCATTAATTACTAAGCGGCATAACTATAGTGTCGGGGACCGAATGACGGCACTAAGCATGGCCCTAACGCTAACCGACCCTCACGACGCCTAATCTGATTCTAGCCGACCCTCACGACACCTAGTATGACTTATCCGACCCTTACGACGCCTAATCTGACTCTAACCGACCCTCACGACGCCTAAAATGAGACCTAACCGACACATCGGTCCCCCGATACTATAATTATGTCTATTAATCCTTTAAACAATATGAAGGAAGCTCACTTTTAATCAGTTTAACCAATATAGGATTGTTTGCCCTCAAGTAATTGAGTAGGTTACCATGTTGGCTAATATAATTTTCTTATCCGGATCGTTTATTATTTTGTCAGTTGCTATGCCAACTAGTTAGCTGGTCAGTTAATTTTTAATCCTAATATTATTGATATTCGGAAAACATTGATTCAAGTTAGATGTCGGTTATTTTCCATCAAAAAGAGCTGTAAGGTCGGAACAGCATGTAGCCTATTAAGAACAGAAGAATTGTTATTCGCATCATTTTACTTCGAATTTATTCAAAGCAACTTTTATTTTTCAAAGTTATATTTAGGTCAAAGCAGATTAAATGTAATCGGTTCAATGATAAACACAGCAATTGTTAATTAGTAATGGTTAGGGCGATTTCAAGTAATATTCGTTTTGGCATAATCATTGTAGTTTTTTCTGTAGGCCTACTACTGTGTTTGAAAGGATTCCTTTGCACGAAACTGCTTAATCGAGAATGTTCTTTTACCTGTTCTCCATGTTCTGCATAACGAAAACATTGAAGCAAGCCAATCTTTTGCTTTAATTATTTGCTCATAATTATTATAAAAATACTAATTACTTCAGAACTTCTTTTATTGTGAAACATTGCAACTATTACAGCGAATGACGTAGCTATGTTAAAGAAATAGTTTTACAGAACATCGATTGAATTGCGACATTTTTAGATAGGCCTATAGAACCTATAGGCCTATTTCTGTAATTTTTACATTAATTATAGAGCTGGTTCATAAAATTATTACGATGCGTTGTTAATCTGAATTCATTCATTCAGTCAGTCAGTCAAGTATTTATATAGCCCCTCTTCAAGGAAATATAACTTGTATATAATGATCGAGTAGTAGGCTATGCTACCCTTCTTCTATGCTGTCGTTCCCCATGAAGATAGGCCTAACCTAAGCACTGTAGAGTGAATCTCAAAGAAACTCCAATAGCAGGACTGTTACAACATTGTCAACATCATTAATCCAATATTTTATTATTATAGCTATAACCATGGTTTACAATTAAATGTAGGCCTATGCCAGTTTAATTCCATCTAAAAGCGCGATTTGAATTTATAGGCTATTCAATATTTCTTCAGCACCAATAAGCACCATTGGTTTTATATATTTTGGCTTATAAGTTCAAGAAATAAAAATGACTGAATATGTAGATGTAATTTGAATGCAATAAACCAGCGCCGACATTGAAGTGGTTCAATCCGATCTATCTCGCATCAGTGTACAATTCGCCTCCGTTATATGATTGATCTGTGATCATCTGTGACGCATCGTAGTATCCTGCAGCTGAAATCTCGTTGGATGCATAGTATCCGGCAGGTTCGGCTCCGTTGCGAAAGCGGTTGATGGCGGAGCATATTGCCGAGAACGTTGGTCTCTTAGTGGAGTCGGGACTCCAGCATGGAAAGACGACACTATCAAATCTGGTTCAATCAATCAATCATTTATTTTGAAACCAAGAAACCAATCATTTTTACAGTTATAGGCCTACAGTTGCAAATCACATATTAAAAGGGGAATGGCCACAAGGATAGGCTCAGAAGGGATTGCTGATCCCGCTACAAAGGGACACCGTATACATACATGTAAACAAAGATAGTTTGCTTTAAAGGAAGCAATAGACTTAGCTACAAGTATGGTTTTGGATTGACAGATGAATGGATGGATGATAGGGTGAAAGAATTGCATGGATAGACGGATTGATGGATGGGCTGATGGATGAATGGGTGAATGGATGCATAGATGGATGAATTGATGGATATACATTGGATAAGCTACAGAGCAGCCTCCGAAATTAACATCTTCGTCTTTCTTTACCCATTTCCCTGCAAGCATTTGAAACCCATTTTTTTCGATCGTGGTTTGATGTTGTCAGGTCGGGAGCGCCTCTGAGAAGTTTATCAATAAATGGCGCCATATAAATTTATGATTACGATTACTGGCTGAATGTATGGCGGATGGGAAGGTGTCTTGGTGGATTTATAAACTGGTTAGTGGTTACTGCAAATTTATACCACTATATCCTCTGTTGTAACTAGAAATACATTTACTTCACTCGCAGTAAATATTTAAGCAAAAACACTTCCAGTATTATTATACCCCAGTGCTGGAATTCGGAATCTTTCCTAGTCGATACACGTAGGACTAAATGCCGGAGAGATAAACATGAGAATAGACCTACGATAGGTATGGTTTGATTCAAAATTGAAGGACTTATTTCCAAGACCTGTGAAGTCCACTTTTTGAAGAAAAAAGTTATGTCTGGGCATGTAATTGTGGTAATTCATGTTTTTCTGTAAAGTTTGGCGTCAAAATCGCTAAGTCCCATATCAGCAGCCTGGTAAAACTCAGTGCTGCTTCGAAAAACGGTTATATCCTATCTTTGCTTCGTTTCCAAAAGCTGATATTTTCAGTTATTTTTGAGTGGACTTAACAGGTTTTGGAAATAAGCCCTCCAATTGTAAAATTGTTTCGGCGACTTACAGATCAGGCGGACAATCGTTGGGACGACTTGGAGTCAGACCCTGCATCACCAAACGCTTCACATCGGAGCTCTTCTTGTCCGGATAAGGTATCTCACCTGTTTATAGAAAATAATGCATTGAATCATTACGGATAGTTGCGAGTTCACGGTTCTAGTCCAGCATATATCTTATCATTCGCATGAGCACCTGTGCTCATTCCAGTGTATAGTCTATTGCTGATCCTTTCCTACCATTTAACTGTTTACCACTACGATCTTTATTACTATTTAACTCGTGATGAGTCATTAATCATAATAATCAGTAGGCCCTTTGCAACGAATAAGATTGTTATGACGACTAAGCTTTCAATAAACTCTCTTAGTAACTGATTCAATATTGTACGGTGCTATAATGATTCATTTGGTAATTATTAGGACCACTTATATAAACTATCTACTCAGAAGCGCTCCCAAGTGACCATCTTGTAGTCTAAATGATTAAGTAAATGAGACAGTCTTATCGCTAGATACATAATAACATGCTGGAGTGTCGCTGGGCACTAGGTGAAGTGCCACAGGAAACCCATTCCAATTGGCAGGGTCAGCGACAGAGAAAGCATGGCGTTATCCTTGTAAAGCATTTCGATCCTGGGCCGCTGCTGATTGCGTTCTCATTTGCAAAGTAATCGTGCGTAACAAAGCTAATTGATTATTCCACCATAATTATATGCTTGGTGTGTACATAAAATTCACAAGGTGTTAAGTTGCTACCATTTGAGTAGATCTCCCAGATGGTGATGCCATATGACCAAGCGTCTGTCTTTTCATTGTAAATTATAGTCGACTGGCTGTTAATGGTTGTCAAGGTCTCTGGTGCCAACCATTTGATCGGAACGGATACCTAACAAAAACAAGAATTTGGTTATTAAGGAGACCCAATAAGCATTTTGCAGACCAAATGTAGGCTATCTGTTCGTTATCCCTACTCAATACTCATTGTAAGATCTACCACGTGGATTCAGCAAATTCGCCGCTTTTTAACTTTTGTAGAACACCCGACATGATTAAGCCTTGCCTTCACTTTTATGCCTTTTTTCAAACATGCGTTCCAATTTTCTCTAGAAATCTTACTTCTGTGCTTCAAAATCCTTATGATTTCTCTCAAACCAAGCATAATCCACTGCAATAGCTGTGCTATCTTCTTTCTCTTTAGGCTATGATTGTCTTTATCTCTCTATGCCTTCGTGTCTCTTTTTCTCTGTCTCTCTGTTTCTGTCTATGCATTTGCAACCTGTTGATATACTTCCTACGGTGGTTCTGCATGACAACACATCTGACAACACATCTGCGATCAGAAAAAATGGATGTCTTACGCGTAACTTAACTGTTAATTAGCCCTTTTACCGATTGTCCTGTTTACGATTGCGAGCATCCGCTTACCTGTTCTGACTTATCTGCGAAATCCTCTTTGCTTGGACCGAAGCCAATAAGTTTTGCAACAAATCCTCCACGTTGTTCTTTTAGCAGAACATTCCTCACAGCTAGACGACGATGTATGATCTAAAATGCATTAAATGTTTCTTGTAAAATATTCACATTGTAGCATTTTAAACAGAGTTTTGTCATTCGATAATTAATCACACTTCTGCTATCTTCATGCCAATTTGTTATGAGGGAACAACATTTGTGGGGCACGGTGGTAGTTCGGCGCTTTGGAGCCGGTGGGTTCCAGGTTTGAGTCCACCTCAAGCCGCGTAGGAACTCTGACCAATTTTTTCACTCGAAATTGCTCGTGCGCTTCGGCGTAACCGCGCTGTAGTCGGGAGCGCCTCTGAGTAGGGAGCTTAAAGGGGCGCTATAGAAAACGCGAGATCTACCTAAAATTTATCGTTCTATTGTGCAGTATGCAGTATAGAGGTTCAGTCGTCAGTCAGATTCAAATTTAAATTCAAAACTTGTTTATTCAGAGAGATCAACTCGACATTACAAAAAAGCAATCAAAATGAAACAAATGAAAGAAACATTGCAATGAAAACGCAAAACAATTTTAACCTTTAAGTAAGTGAAGAGATACTTAAAAATGTGTTACCCAGAAGGGGAGTGGACTCGCTAGACCTGGGCATTGGGCAACCACAATACATAAGCTTAATGTATCAAGATGGTCATTAGTACCTTATTCGCATGCAAATGCTGAACTCCGTTGGCGATGTCGTATGTGAAACTCAGCATGTTTTCGAGGACTTCGGACGTCACATTCGAATTACTGCTCAACCAATCTCTGAGTGAAAGCTCACAGAACTCCATTAAAAGAATTGGTCCTGCATTGTGAAAATAAATATCTTTGATCAATTTATGTATATAATTATACTAATTTTTCGCAATTAGCCTACTATAACTTTAGTCCAGGGGTGTCAAACCTTTTTGAGTGGCGGGCCAGAATGAACATCTTCCAACAAGTGACGGGCCAGGGTGTCGAAGCTCCTGAGCAAAATTGGGTATAGTGATCTGAGAGGGAGCTCCAGGCTTGGTCAGCCGATTCCCAGAAAATGTTGGTATGAGTAAATCTCAAATGGCACAATTTTTAGCATACAAAACAGCCAAATAGGGAGGCTTATAAAATCTTAATTTTGATTTTCATTATCAGTCGTGGACATAACATAGAACTCGTAAAGCTTTTGGCCTAAGCCTACGGTCATTAAATCTAGGCATTGTCATAAAATAAATGGCTCATAGTCTACCGGTAAGCTCCCAATAAAACAAAATGATCACCCTAAGTTTAAGTCTTGTAAGCTTATAGGCCTATCTCTTAACATGCAACGCTAACGTTTTCCTGACAAATCAAACATAGGCCTACTGGATAACTGTTGTATTCAACAAAGAAATACATATCCATCCAAATATCGCGAAAAGGTCTTGATTCAATGTCCACTTTCGTTTCTTATTAAATTTTGACAACATTTTAAATATAATAAGTGTTTCGTAGGCTAACTTTCATAATTTTTTTAACATCCAACCAACTACCACAGATACACACTTTACACAGTCTACAAAGAGCTGTGCGAGTGTGCGTCAGAGCAAAAGACTAGTGACGTCAGTAAGAAAAAAACTTTCATATATTTGGCGCTGACTGCAAAATAAATGTTTTTAAACTTTCATTCTCCAATTTTGTAATCTTTAGGGAAGGCTCCGCGGGCCAGAAAAAAATCGTCGGCGGGCCAGAAATGGCCCGCGGGCCAGCTCTTTGACACCCCTGCTTTAGTCCAATATATTGGAAGAACATAATATTGCAACAAAACGAGATAAACTAAGAATTCATTAGGCCTACTGGATACAAAAGAGGACAATTATTTAGGCTGCGTAATTAAGATATAGGCTAATGTAATAATCATAATGCCGAGCAGTGTGTTAACGCAATCTATATCAAGTTCTATAAGAAAGGAGTAAAATAATGATGTGCAACGTGCGAATTGATATCCAAATACCAGGTAATTCTAACAATAGGCCTAGTTATAATAGATTATACCATTTGAAATTATTTTTCATTAAAAGGCTGCACATGTATGTCAAAAGCATAGTAGACCTACGTTGCATAATGTCAATAGTTTACCTTCTTGGGCGTCTGGTTCTACTTTTCCAAGATACTTAACGACATTGGCATGAGGTCGTAGTGAACTGTGTACGTGAATTTTCCTATTCAGTAAATTGACACCGTCGTTTATATTAAAATCTGAAAATATACAACAAAAACAATCTTTCTGGACAGCGACCAAAAGAAATACCACGGTCTCAATTGGGCTATATCCTACAGTTAATTTTGTGGGCCATAACATTGAGTTGACGCAAGAATGCCTTGCGCGCACCATGCATAGACATCTTATATTTAGTAATCAGTAGTGTAGTCCTAAAAAATGAAGTGGGGAACGCTCTTTATAATAATATTATTAGTAGTAGTAGTAGTATTAAGATTCCATTATCCCTGGAAAAAAGTGGGCGAACGGCGTTCCCCCGCGTCCCCCCCCACTACACCACTGTTAGTAATATATTATGATGTCTATGGCACCATGGGTTGTCCAATTAAATGGCACAGGACGTTGCCTTCTGCAATCATGAAGAGCAATAATTATAGAATTCTCGTATGCGGACGTTTCGTCTACGGACGATTCGTCATGGACGGTTCGTCATGGACGATTCGTCAGGTGGACGATTCGTCAGTGGACGATTCGTCCGAGGACGTTTCGTCCAAAGGACGATTCGTCAAGCGGACGATTCGTCTATGGACGATTCGTCAGTGGACGATTCGTCACACGGACGATTCGTCTATGGACGATTCGTCAGTGGACGATTCGTCACACGGACGATTCGTCAAGCGGACGATTCGTCTATGGACGATTCGTCAGTGGACGATTCGTCCACCCGTGGTGGACTATAGGTGCTGGTCAAAACAGGTCTCCTTCTTAACGTGTGTTACATAGATCATCGATAGGCACACCCCTTTCGTGACAGTGGTAGGCTATCCGTGTGCTACCATTCGAACAAAGAGTCAATATCACGTCTATTTAAGCAGCAATAATTATTTTCATCGTTCAATCTTTTAGTTGAGTGACAGCTCTTTATTTATACCTAAAAAATATAATCAATCCGACTTACATGTAAAAAGAATTATTTTCAGTCAGTGCGTACCAGCACCTATAGTCCACCACGGGTGGACGAATCGTCCACTGACGAATCGTCCATAGACGAATCGTCCATAGACGAATCGTCCGCTTGACGAATCGTCCGTGTGACGAATCGTCCACTGACGAATCGTCCATAGACGAATCGCCCGCTTGACGAATCGTCCGTTGGACGAAACGTCCTCGGACGAATCGTCCATAGACGAATCGTCCGCTTGACGAATCGTCCGTTGGACGAAACGTCCTCGGACGAATCGTCCATAGACGAATCGTCCGCCTGACGAATCGTCCATGACGAACCGTCCATGACGAATCGTCCGTAGACGAAACGTCCGCAAACCTAGAATTCTAAATAGATCACCTCTGAGAGATTTCGCGGCCACCGTTTTGGATTCGTTGCCATTTTGCCAATACGCTTTTCGAATGACAGCAAAACGTCCCTCGGAAATTGTCTCTGTCATCTCCAAATTCTTTCGCGAGATGATGACGTTTCCCAATTCGCCGCGTGAGGCAGCACCATCTTCTTCCGGTCCAGAATATACGTAAATATCGGAATTTTTTGGCGGCTTTGTATTCGCCTTTGATTTTGGCTGCAGGCAGAAAGAAATTTATAATTATTTCTGTAATATGCTATGATCAGACAATTGTTGCATATTTCGCTCAAATGGATTAAATTTTTCAATGAATTCTAAATACACTGCAATCATATTGGCCGACACACAGCCAGTTATGTATTCCAACAGGGAAGTAGCCTACGGTATAGCCTATACAGCGAAAACTGTGGCTTAGTTGCAGTAGGCCTATACAGTATACAGTAATCATCTGGATTTCATGTGAAAGAACACTAATTTGAATTTTAAAAATATAATTATAAAACTGACAATGCCGTCGAATCTGTCGTGGTGATCAAGCAATAATCACCTGGTTGTTTTTTGCGGAATCGATGTCGCCCGAACTCTGGTAGATGACATTTTCGTCTAGTTTCGCGCGACTAAATTTGTTTCGCAGGGTTTTCCGCGCAGCTGTTAGTCTGGTCGGAAGTGGCTTTTTGAAGACGTAGATGCGTATAAGGAAAATGAGTATCAGTATAAGAAGAACGCCAAGCAGACATCCTGGAAAATAGTAGACACCATATTAATTATAAAGTAGCCTAACAGCAGGAAACTTTGCACGTATGTGTACGTAGACCTCTCTGTGTATGAATGTATTTATGTATGAATTCGAATCAGTCTAATGTATCCGTGGCACAACCGTCGAGTGACTCGAGTATCAGTCGTTTGATCGTGAATATTTGCTGAGTAACATGAAACCAGTGTAGAATTTCTCTCGCATCTTCCGAGTCCTTGCTGACTTCGTCGCGAGCGGAATAAGTATGTTTTCCCTTAATATCGTCATATCTCCAGACTCCAGCTATATTCTGGACACATTTCCCCGGCTTCCTACCAGGCAGCGCATTAAATATAGAATCGATGATGCTATGGTTCCGCAGTGTCAACTTGGAATTTCCCCGACTACCTGCAAGAGCTCTGTTGCTTCACAGGTGTTATAGACTACAAGACCACCGCCCCTCCGTTCTACACAGAAGGAAGTAGGCTACTCTTGGTTCCATTCGCACGAACTGCAGCACAGGAGCTGCGTCTGCTTCCTGTGGCTCTTACTGAAGCATTTGCTTATTAAACTCAAAACCGTGCTCTTTTGCCGTGCTACAGCCGGGTACGCTTCTGAGTAGCCTACTCAAATCATGGAATGAATCAGTTCTTGAATGAATAAATCTCCGATTGCTACACCACTAGGAGATCGTGCAGCGTCTAAACGTCAGAAAGATATAACGGCTTGTGTAGGCTACACGAATTTAGATAGATGCTGCTGAGTTAATTTCACAATAGAAATCAAGCGAAAGATACTTGCCGATGACGATGCCAGCAATTTCACCGTCGGATAAACCAGGACCTAGGATAGAAATACAGTCAATATTATAATAAGCTTACATTTAAATAACAAAAAGCTACAATGGTCATTTTCTTCATATCATTGCAAACTTAAATAGGTCACAAATAACACAGCGATCTTCAATTAGGCCTAGGTTGAGATCGACATATATAGGCTACAATTATACATGTAGATCTAACGTAGGCCTAATAGTAATAGCCTAAGCAATTGAAATTATTTCTAGTTTTAGTAGGAATAATTGTAGGCTACTGTACTCACTTGGTCGACAGGGAATATCGGTTAATTGTCCGAGCTGCAAAAACAAATCAATTATTACAACCTGAGCATTATTCCAAAATCGGAAGTCACACTTTGTGCGAATATTTGAAAGAGCAGTTCAACCCTCTGTTGGTTGAAATCAACTAATTTTTCAGCGTGGTGCTTAGCACGAAATGTTTGATGAAAATCACACGAGAAACAGTACAATTTAAAAAAGAATTCTGATTAGATTAATTCAATGCCATTTGTCCAAACTGCATTTTCACGCTGAATCCTAGATCCAGCAAAATAGCAGAGTTGCAATATCTTGCACCATAACGCTTTCGTATTGGGTATTAAATACAAATTCAAATTTTGAACTGATGAAAACTAACTATAAGTATAGATTGTAGACTAAGCACTAAACTTATAAGTGTTCTGCAGAACGCAGTACCTACAATTATTAGGGAAAGCAGCTATTTGAATCAAGCGATATGAGTAGGCCTAATTGAGTATGTGCACTTACAAATTAACACTCAAGCTTACGCTACAAAAATGTGCTGTTCATTATTAAACATCGTTTTTGCTTTTTTTCTGATATCATTTGTATGATTAGACTCTGTAAGCGGAAATATTTCTTTGGGTTTCCTTTTTTCACTGCCTGTATGTATTGCTTAAACTGTTCTTCTTTGAAGATTGGTAAGCAATAACGCGCATTTGATTGATTGGATTTTAGCCATAAACGAAACTGCATTAACTGACCTCCATGGTTTGCTCTGTAGACTTTAGACTGGCCAGATTTGTCACAATATACTTGAAGTCGAAGATGTCTCCAGCATAGAGGTCGATCCAGCAATGGTCGATGTTGACTGGTTGGACATAATCGTAGCATTCTCCGTGTGGAATGCAATAGCAGGATGTGTCATTGGTTGTGCATGGTTGTTCCACTGCCTTCAAATAGTCAATCAATCAAGCAATCAAACAATCAATCAATCGATGTGTTTGTTGATCTCATAAAAGAATCGACAGACAATGGTAGGCGTACATTCCCAATGAATAAACGCAGTGATTAGGCCTAATAATTTTATCATCAAGTTATATTAATCCACAGCTATTCCTTAATTTGGGCGAATAGGTATTTATTCCTTAATATCCATAGCTCAGCACTATAATTCTCAGGTTCAGAACCCGACAATCAATGACTTATTGTTTTACAATAAATTACACTAAAAAGTCCTTCAAGAATATGAACTGAAGATATGACCGAGAGGTGATTTATCATCAGATTCTGTCAACCTTTTCGTAGGCATCATTACCATTTACCGTTTGATTCATTCATTAAAGTTTCGCTCAATCGTTGCTTTGTTCAATGTAATGCATTTATTTAGCGCATTTTGAAAAATCAGGGTCTGATAAACCAAGAAAAAATGTCTCTATACAAACAAGCTAATGCCAAATTGTGGGGAAACATCTACAACAAGATGCTTAGGCTATATGCATTTCAGACATTACAATTTACATAACCCTCATTGCGGTAGTTTGCATGTATAATGTATTAGTTAACATTTAGCCCATATTCTAACTATTGGTCCACATTTATCCAATATCTGTGAAAATCTAACAACTGCTTCCCTGCATGACAGCCTTACCCGGTTATCAGCCGCAATACTTGTTGGCGGGGGATCCCTCATGTGAGGCAACACATATCCTGAATAGAGCGACCGTTTCAACGTCCTGTCGTAAATCTCAAAGGAAATGTTTTTGATCCCAGCTGCCTTGTCGACGATTGTCAAGTACACGCTGAAGAGCAAAACAAGCATTCGCTAGACAGTAAATCTTCTTAGGGAAGTTAATATAAATGAAAAATCTGAAGAAAGAAGAGGCAAAGAAAGACCAAGTCCAGTTAAGTTGGACAAAATAAAATTAAACAAAAATTAACATCAGTTAGACCAACAGAAGGGGATAATTATAGACTTGACTAATGACACAAGACAATGGAGATCATTTATTCTGTTGAGAGTGAAGCATGCAACCAATATCAGAGTAATGAGTAAATTAGCACCTATTTAAGTCACACAAATAATCCTACCATTAAAGTTTTGGTCATTATTTCTTCCACAAAACTTAAAGCGTACCTCGATGTATAATCATCTATGGACTTCTGCACAAACTTTTCATCTGTGATTTCAGGCTGAGTGGTGTCGACGTTGAAGATTCGTTTTTCCGTCATCACCGACCCAGCCGCATCGTAGCAGCGAACCCAAACGACCAAAGCATTGCCACTCGCAAGCGTTGCCACATAAAGCGTATAACTGTCCTTGGTTGCTTCAACTGCAGTCCAGTTGTCAGGGCTAAGGCCTTGTCCTCCATTCGTTTGGTCGACCGTATAAGCAACGTTGTAGCCTACAATGCCATCTGGCATATTCGTGATGGCATGCACCGTACGGGCACCGTACGTCTTCTCGTAGCGGTCGTCGATTCTATCTGTCGGCCAAGGCTCGGCTGCCAGACCCCAGGCCCCGTTGAACTCTGCCGCACTTTTGAAATGGCCGGTCCAGATCAGGGTTAGCTCGATAGGGCGACCGTCTTGCGGATACTCGATGTCGGTTATCCAGGTGTAGTTGGCATCGGGGTTTGCCTCTTTTATGTAGATTGGTTTGCTGGAATCGGTGGTCAGCTCAGCGTTATCGTTGTAGATGAACAGTTCTCTTGCCATGGCCTTGTTGCCAGCCAGGTCTTCTACGGTCAGCTCAATGGCATAGACACCAGGCATATTGCATGTGTAGATAAAGTTGTTCTGACTTGGAGTGATGTTTGACTGGATCAGAGGTTCTCCAGCATTCACAAGAGTGTTCTTCGGTGGAGTTGGCTGCATGTAAAAGACCTCGATGTAGTAGTTGACCAGCCCGGATCCGTCGTCCGTCCAATTGTAGATCTTTGGCTCGATTGTTGGATTCTACAAGACAAGGCTTCAATCCTGTGACCGTGAGTCTATTTTATCTATCTCTTTTTGGTATGTAACGACTTCCACAAGGGTAACACTCGCGAAGTCTAATCTTAAGAAAGTTGAGGCAGTAGCATTGTTACAGCAGGCCTGCAGCCAGGGCAAATGACCCGGTAAAAAACCTTTACCTTGGTTGTTGTCCCGCCAATAATTTTATTATTTTAACCCTGCCGATTATTTAGTTGGGGTGTACTTAAGTCATCCCTGCACTTGTTACTTCCATGATTGTCTTTGCTTTGCCCTGGTACCAAAAAAGTCTGGCGCCACCGCTGATTATTAAAAGTGTCAGCGCATAATATTATGTGCAAGAAAGACCCAGTAATGAAAAGAAATTTGAAGAATTGCATTGGCTCATACTTTTCTACAGCCAGGAAGGTATTGAGAACTTCATGGATCGAGAAAAGAACAAATGAATCCATATTACAAGAGATAGGACAGCCAAAAGGGAATATATCATTGGGACAGAGAGCGGCAAGGCAGAAGATGGCATTCTTTGGACATGTGATGCGAGCAAACGGCTTGGAAAAGGAGATGATGTTGGCCTGCGGAGAGGGAAAAAGGAGAAGAGGACGCCCAAGAAGGAGGTGGATGGAGGAAATACACGAGAGAACAAAGATGAACTTAGAAGAATTGTGAGATGCGACGGAAGATCGTAATACGTGGAGAAGGTTGATCATAGTGGTCGCTAGGGTTCAAAGAATCGACAGCACAAGGTGACAAGGTGATACTTTTCTACCCTGCTGAAAAGGTCAGTCTCTAGTGCAAACTTTGAGAGGCAGCCATTTACACCATGTGTTGGGCGGCGATTATTTCCTTAAACTCTGCTGAGCAACGAGAGAAAGCGCATTAGACCTAGTCAGCGCGTTTGCACAGCAATTTCTGAATGTTATTCTGTCCTAGATATGCCGAATGGCCCTGAAGTTGACGCCACAAATTCCATAGCTCTCAGTGGATTCAATTACCAGTATGACCATTACGATGAAGGGCGTGTGAAACTTTGCGGAAGGGTTGTTATATAGGCCTACCTTTTACACATGGTATTCATCAAAGAGGTTTATCTTCACTTAGGCCTAGGTAAAAAAAAATTACATGGACATTTCAAATGCTGTGTTTGATTAAAAAAATTAAAAGATTAAAAGAATTCACCATAGAAAGCAATTGCATTGCGCGGCGCCAAAGAAAGCAAGTGCATTGTATTGGTTCTACATTTGACAATAATATTCATGAAGAATTAATGCTCTTCATGAACATAGCGAGTAAATTATTCATTATGTAGCCAGCAAATAATTGATGAATAATTAAATCAGTGAATGATTCACGAATGGCCAGAAAATTATCCATGAATATAAATAATTCTTGCTTCAATAGAAGTTGAAATGATGAGTAATAATTATCTACTTCATCAACGTATGAAAAATTCATCGTCTTACTGTTCTGATATCTTCGTCTAAATAAATGGGAAACTGAAGACAAGCTGCAGTTTCATGATGTGTCAAGCAATGCGTCGGTGGCTGTAGATCAAATTTAAACTGGACATGTCGATAGACCGCTTTCCCATAAAACTCGGTCGGAGGAAAAAAGCTGCCTGCTATGTTGTTGTCTTCCGAACCATCCTTGTGACCACCTAGCCGTGCGCCAGCGCTAACGTTGAACCTGCGTTGAACATTACACATAGTTAGGCTACCAGGGGCGGATCCAGGGGGGGCTTATCCGGCCATGCCCCCCCCCATTTAGAATTCCCATGTATCGTGGCCCCCCATTTGGATTGAACATGCTGTGGAACAATGTATATATTGTACAATTTGGCCCCCCCCCCCTATTAAGAAATATGCATTGCGGGCCCCCCTATTTGGAAATGGCATGTTTTCTAAAAGTCAGAATGAATCTGAGGACTAAAAAAAGTAATCTTTTTGGGCGGACAAAATGGTATGATTTCCCAAAAATTTGAAAATTTGGCCGGATGACTAAAAAAAAAGAAGGTCATCAACTTTTTCGGCGGATACGAAAGAAAAATTTTCCACCCAAGGCCTAACATTTGTCCCGGACCCAAGACCAAGAATTTTTTGCCCCCCCGTCCAAAGTTTCTGTATCCGCCCTTGTAGGCTACAACAACTTCAATGCATGACATTGTGTGCTTGCCTGCATTGTGTGTGGACAAACTAATGGTATGTATCCGCACTTGTTATAGCGCCCCTTCAAGATCACTACCCAGAAGCGCTCCCGACTCTGAATCGGAGTTTCACGCCAAAGCAATTTCAAATGAAGGACTTGCCCAAGGTCCCCATACTGCGGCTTCAGGCAGATTCGAACCTGCAACCCTGCAAAGAACGTAACCACTACACCACCGCGCCCAACAAAAATGGAATAACTGGATTACAGCTACTATATAGAAGCTTCCGCTTCCACCTTGGTTCATGTCTTCATTGCAAATCGGTTGGATTATGCCTACTGTTCCTCTCTCTACTTTGGCCTTCCCCAGGTTCGCTTGCGTGGTCTTGAGGGGTCCTGCGGGCGGCTGCACTTTGGTGGGTGGCGTTCCTAAGTTTGGCCATATCTCGCATTACATTCGTGATGTCTTACATTGGCTCCCGGTTCAGTCGCGCATCCACTTCAGGGTTGTTTCTTTTGCTTGGCGCTGCATCTTGGGCACAGCACCCTCCTATCTTCGTGAGTTCTTTACCTTGACCTCAACTACTGTGGGCGCTCGGCCTCTAGAGGTGACTTTATGGTTCATATGCCCGCACAGCCACAATGCAACATAGCGCTTTTTGGTCACTGGACCTTCCGTCTGGGAGACCTTCCCTCTAACCTGCGTTGCCAACCTCGGAACATGTCTGGGACATTCTATAGATTGCTTAAGACTTTTCTTTTTGACCGGGCCTGGGTCGGGAGCGCCTCTGAGTAGAGCCCATAAGGGGGCGCTACATAAATTACATAGATAGATATATAGATAGATCAGCGACACAAACGTCGTCCTTTTAGGGATAGGCCTATTAGATACCGGTAATGGTTCGTCGTTGCAGTCGTCATCGTCAAACTGTTACTGTTGCTGGGTGTCCGGACAAATCGCAGCGGCAATTCGCAGCGGACAATTCGCAGCGGACATTTCGCGGCGGTTAATTCGCAGTCTATCGACGAAATGTCTTGCTTAAATAGAAGTTGGATTGACGAAAGTATTTTTTGCTTAAATAGAAGTTTGATTAATATAAATAATTTTTGCTTCACTAGAAGTTGAAATGATGAGGGATAATTATTGTCCAGCACCGAATTGTCCGCTCCGAATTGTCCGCTCCGAATTATCCGACTCCGATTTATCCTGGATCCAGTTACTGTTCCATGTGTTATAAAATAAGCTTAATGGAATTGTGAGAGTTCGGTGATTATAATAATTATTATAGTCTACAATGATTTTGCCAAGAAATACCGCATATAGCAAAGGAGACGACGCCAAAGCAGTGCTGGTATATGCTGTACTTACGTCTGGTTGTGAGCGGGTGTGACACCGTAATCAGACCACGGGCGTTCAACGTTGCATGGATAAATAGATGGCGGATTTTGGTCCCGATCAATTGTACAGGAAGTCCTTAAGTCTGCAAGCAGCAATATAATAGTGAAATTCATGCTGTGACGTTTTGAGAATTGACAATCGTAGTTTTTCAAAATGTGATGTCTAGCCTAACAATTTCAAAAACTGAATAAAATAGTCTAACATGCATTTTTAAAATCCTCTTTATTTATTTAGCGTATGGTTTTGATAAACGCTCTATTCAAGTCTATTGATTCTTCTTCGCCATTTACCCACGTACCGTATGTGTCGAAATTAATAAATAGCAGACTATTATAAAATTTACTGGTCTAGTAGGCTACCTTGCTCATAAGTGCTGTAATAGCCTATGCCGAGCAAATTTCTGTCCAGGGTAACGGCCTCTGTTGTCATAGACCCTGGTCAAATCGGATCCATCCATATCTAAATTATAGACTAGAAAGCAAATAATTTGTTAAAATTAATCAGGAGAATTTCTTTCCAAAACACAGAATCGAGTAAGACGATAAACTTGTACAAAAACGCCTCAAACAATTTCTTGGTGGCTATCCTTAGTTGTTTAAACTGTCGCAAAAGTTTGATGCAATCAAATAACAAATTTTTTCTTAATTTTAATGCTTGACATTCAAATCTCAAGCCATAATTTAAAAATGATACTCCTAGCCATAAGAACTCAGTGCTCTCGAATACCGACTCCAATCAATTATGTCAAAAACCTACCTGTTCCAACTCCGCCAGAAAATGACACATTGAAGCTGGCTTTTCTCACACCAAGCGGGACCGGTGCATTTTTGACATGAGGTGCATAGGTGGAGTCTGGCATTCCGATAGGATTCACATAGCGAATTTCCCATTCCACTGCAATTTTCCCAAGGGCTGAGTTGTGAATCCACGTGACCTGAGGCTCGACGCCGGGCGCTGCGCAATTAACCTGCTTGGTCAACGCTGAAGCACTGTCGTAGAGCTGAACAGTGCAGCTTTTTATTTCCGGCAGCTGTAGGACTATGAAAAAATCGTACAGCACATGCGATGAAAACTAATTGTGACAACAGGTATCAGACGAACGTGAAATGTTGCGCATTCTTGCATCTGTGGTTTCATATTCGCTACACTGTGCGCATAGCTGACGCAGGCAAATCGTTATCATCATCATCATCATCATCGTCGTCGTCGTCGTCATCATCATCATCATTATCATCGTCGTCGTCGTCATCATCATCATCATCATCATCATCATCATCATCATCGTCGTCGTCGTCGTCATCATCATCATCATCATCATCATCGTTATCGTTATCATCATCGTTATCATCATAGTTATCATCATCATCGTCGTCGTCATCATCATCATCAATTCAGTTCCTGGCACCAGCCATTTAGTGGTGATGGGTACGAATAAATTATCTCGGTTGTCCTCGGTTATTTGTCAAGTTCACTGCTCCTCGTAGTGTTGGTCAAAGTGATGTTATATCCACATTCAGGCCCGGCCTTAGGGCAAGGCGAGCGAGGCAGCCGCCTTGGGCCCCGCGCTTCCAGGGTCCCCGCGCTGCTGGCTATAATTTTTTATTTGTCGAGATTGACAATGGTTTCGTCGCATAACAACTAAGCTTATGCGTACAGTCATTTTGTCACGTGAATGTGACAGGGTGATTAAGAAATAAAGAAACTTCTTCACCGCTATAGCCTACTTTTTAAGCCTATAGGCCTGCATGTAGAAAGTTCTCAGGAAAACAATGATTAACTCATGTTGCTTCAAATTCGCAAATAGCGAGAGCCTAGAAAATGCAAAGCAGGAAATTTAGGACATGGATATTTTCATAGAGGTGTCTAAAATTAGGCCTATATAAATTTACTTCATAAATAATTAGCATCATTAGTGCTCTGGCGCAAATGAATTTGTCAAAAACCAAAACGTAGGCCTCAGTTGTAAAAATTCTCAATTTTTCGTGGCGGAGCCTCTCTCGCCCTTAATTAAGTCCACGTGCTGATGATTTTGCATTACTTAGATAGGCCTACATAAGGTTGTAGGCAAAGCCACCTAAGATGGAACGCTTCATAAAATTGGACACACCTATAGATTAATTGCTACCGCTATATACAGAGGAAGCCATTCTCAAGAGTTTCGAATAACATATCATGTATATTAAATTAATTAAACTCTACCTAGCAACTGTTAAATGTGCTGCTGTATTGATTTGATTGATAATTGTAATTTTTCATGTTCGCTGATGCTATATCACATTATTAAATTTTTCCAATCTGACATTACGGAAATTATTGTCCTATCTTATGGATATAGGCCTAGTTGCTTAAATTGGGACATATTAGTAATTGTTTTTAATGACAATAATATCGCTTTTTGGCAAATTGCTATTCATGCATCATTTGAAAGTTAAATATAACTATTGTATACTGTAGGCCTATAGGCCACATCAGTGTGGCTTGTTATAAAATAGTGCTATTAGTTCAAAGGAAATTTGGGAAACAACGTTAAGTGTCCCATCTTAGGTGTCTATCCCCCACCAGTGCCGTATTGACAGGAAACCAACTGCGTAATTTTATGCTTGAGGACCTGATGCTGCCTTGGGCCCCGCAAACCCTAAGGCCGGGCCTGTCCACATTTTTTAGTCTATCCAACGCAGTTCTTATGTATCTAATAATAATGTATAAGCTTAGTCCTTGTGTCAAGAGTTACCGTTTTTGAAAAAGCAGCACTTACTAAACAGTAGGCTACAGAGAAATAAATTGTCTGCGTTTTAAGATAATGTTGTATTATAGATTGCATGATAGATATTTCAAAGATAGGCCTAAATATTCAAGGTTATAGCCTGCTGAAGATGAACTTGAGTATTATTAGCCTACTTTGGATGCAATTTTCCCCCGCAAAAACTGGAGGACACTTGCAGTCAGCGTTATCACAAGTTCCCGGATAGCAATTGTTATTGCTACTACATGGTACTGAAATACATAAATCAATCAATCAATCAATCAAATATTTTGGTTTTGCAACCAAAGTATACATGAAAGGTTCACACATCTTGCACATTGGTTACAAAAAAGGGAGGCTCTAAAGGAATCAAAGAATCCCGCTGTCTAGGGACACCAACTAATAGATTGAGTTGACGATGTGAGGTGGCCATGACGAAGTCTTTGCAAAAATCAACATAGTGACTGACAAAAAAAGACAAAGCAACTAGAGAACGGAGGAAAAAAAACCCACAGAAACAGGAAACTGAAAAGCTCAACGCTGCTGAGAAGCGGTATGAGATAGATCAATCAATTCAACATGGTAGCAGCATCTAAAACATATGTGATTTGCCTAGGATTATTATTTTACATTACTCCAATGACGCCGTTAGAACTTACTGTTATAATTTTGCAGAAGGCTAAATGGCGGATCGTTTAAAGTGTATTGGAAATCCATGGATCTTAAGTATGTTCTTACTTCGGCTTAACTGGCGATGGATAGAGACGAGTGGAGAAGATGCGTCGCCAGGTGTGCAGACATGCACAGGATGGACTAATTTCTAAGTTAAGTACATGTAAGTACTTCGGCTACCAATTCGGCTACTAACCTACGGATGTTTCGCTTTTCGCTGAAAAGGATAAAGTGCATTCATGACAGAGATAACAGGGACGTCCAGTTATTGTCCATTGCTGGAATTTTCTTGTAAGACCAAATACAGACTTTAGCCAATGAACAATAAATAAATCGCAGGTGTAATAAATACTATGACAATGAATAACTATAGTGGTGAATTAGCTAACTTTACTATCCTAATTAGCTAACTTTACTATGATAGCCTCGTTAGCTACACCGTAAGCGCGAACGGCAATCGTCTGTTGATTGCAACGGACTGCGGTTCAAGCCCCGGGATGGGAGTTGACATTCAGAGATTTAGATTATCTCGGGCTATCACGTGTGGGACGCAGGGGTGCAAGCTCCTGCGGAGCGACCTTGGACAAGTTGCTTACCCATCATTGTCTGTGGGAAAGGCAACGGGAAACCACCTCACTCATCTCATCCCCAGGGGCGTAAAGTCAATGAACCTGCCTACGGGCAGAGCACCATCATCATCATCATCATCATCATCATCATCACTATCCTAACATGTCCATCACGTTAATTTCCATTATTATCCCCGGAAACCATGGTCAAGCTTTCCAGGTTCTGATAAGAACTCCCTGTCCCTCCCTTCTTCCCTCCCTCCCCCTATCATCAAACCTGCGATTTATATAAGTGAAAGGTTCAAAAAAGAGTTAAGCCAGTAATTAAATAATAAATAATTACCAATGGAGCAAAGTCCGTCGGATGTAGCGAGACAACCGCAGACGTATGGATCGATGCATGATTGTCCTCCAGCACACTCTGGGTTGCATATAGCTGTATAATACAATACATGTAGGCCTAGCTGTATAATACAATACATGTAGCAATAAGTTTGTAAGTAGGCTAACATACATGTACATGTAGGCCTAATCATGATGCGCAAATAAATCTACAGGCTGGCCTCACGACTAAGATGCCAACAATGTTGGTGGCGCAATACTTTGACGTAGGCCTGTACGACGTGTATGCAATGTTTTATATGAAACAAATGTAGCAACTTTTTCAATACGGTAACTAATAAACTTTGATTGGTGACTTGCTTCTTGCAAATGGTGTTACTTTCTATTTTATTGTAAAATCTGCAAATCACAGAGGAGACCAATGAACTTGAGAGCGTCATAAACATGCAATTTTGAAGGATGCTGATGCTTTATACCTATACTTACACTTATATTATATAGGCCTATATAGGACCGAATACATGAAAGAGTTGTATTATGCCAAACAAATTTTTCGAGGGCAACGGCCTCTGTTTTCTTAGATCTAAGCTCTCGTCAAATCTGGATCCACCATTTAAATGCAATATTCAAAGATTATAGCTCTGATTAAACATTAGCAGGTATAGTTGACTTTTAATGAGGATAGGCCTACTATTGGTTAGAATCTGAACTAAAATGACGCAACTTGTTTGCGAAAAACGCAGAAGCAGCAATATCCACCCAAGAACAATAATAATGACCGAAATTAAAGCATAGCCTACATTGTATTTGCGCAACAATTAGCCTATGACTCCCTGGTTTGCCATAGTTTCCGTTCTACTTCTCATCTTTCCGGACAAAGTCATTCGAAGCGTTACAGCTTCATTCTCCGATTTGTCCTAGCTCCAAATTGTTTATGGGGTGCAGCTCAGGGGCGGATCCAGGGGGGCCAATCCGGCCATGCCCCCCCCCATTTCAAACTGCCATGGGACGTGGCCCCCCATTTGGTCTGAAATTAGCAATACGAATATGGGTGTAATGGATATTGCCCCCCTATTCGGAAAATTGGACGGAACGTGCCCCCCCCATTCGGGTTTCAAGTTGAGGACTAAAAAAAAGTCATCAACTTTTTTGGCGGATGAAATGGTACGATTTTCCTGAAAAATTTGGCGGATGACTAAAAAAAAGGTCATCAACTTTTTTGGCGGATGAAATGGTATGATTTTCCCGAAAAATTTGCCGGATGACTAAAAAAAAGGTCATTAACTTTTTTGGGCGAATGAAAAGTACTTTTTTCCTCAACGACCGATCACTATTTTTCGAACTTTCAAAAATTGTTTCCTTTTTCCCGCCCAAGATCTAAGATTTTGGCCCCCCCTTGAAACAGTTCTAGATCCACCACTGGTGCAGCTAAATGGTTAATTCCATCATACATCAATATCGGTTATTACTAGGCCTAATTGAATCATTATAATTGGTAAAAAAGAGTTTTATTCGTTATTTTTTATTCTTCTTAGACAAATTCAGTTTTTTAGTTTCTTTATTTTTTCGTCTGGTTTTCCCCGTTTTTAATTTTTTTTATTTAAGTGACTTTGTTTTATTTAGGTTATTTGCTGTCCATAATTATTTACCTTAGCCTAATTTATTATCGTCTGATATCCCATACTGTGTATCTTTACCGGTAGGCCTACTCTCCAGAATTCACTTTATTTACGTCACAATTTAACAGTTTTAACGTCATCCTAAGTTAAAATACATAAACAAGGTTTTTAATTATTTAGAAATACAGACTATACAGTAAGCCTACAAGATGTAGACTCTGTCAAAGTCCAATTATTTTCGCTTTCTGTTTTAACCGTTTTTTGATTTGTTGGATAAAATGACGTTTTATTCCGTTTTTATCCGTTCTGTTAGGCTATAGTTTTAACATCTATGACCAGAATGCATAACAAAACGAAAGCACTTAAGTCTTAAAGTCAGTTACTGATTTATTATAACATGACTTACGAACGTCACAGTTGCCTGGATATGGCTGCCATCCTGCCTGACACCTTTTTGTAACTCCAGTACTCGTGTAGTATTCTGTGTGACATGTCTCCCTTCTGTAATTTTTTGATGATCCAATTTCATAAGCGACATTTATTGACCGAGTCATTCATCGTGGTTCATTATAGCCTACATAGGCTATATTTCAATGATGATGATAATAATAATAATAATAATAATAATAATAATAATAATAATAATAATAATAATAATAATAATAATAGCAGTAGGCCTACACTAGTAGTAGTAGGCCTAGTAGCAGCAGCAGCAGCAGCAGTAGTAGTAGTAGTAGGCCTAGTAGTAGTAGTAGTAGTAGTAGTAGTAGTAGTAGTAGTAGTAGTAGTAGTAGTAGTAGTAGTAGCAGTGATGTGGTGGTGGTGGTGGTAGTAGTGGTGACAGTATTAGGCCTAGTAGTAGTATTGTAATTTGTGGGGCGCGGTGGTGCAGTGGTGGCGTCGGTGCCTTGGAGCCGAAGAGCTCCAGGTTCAAATCCCCCTTAGGCCGCCGCATAAAGACTTTAAGCAAGTCCTTTACTCGCAATTGCTCGATGGAATCGGCGTAAAACTCCTATGCAGTGTCCGCTCTGTAGTTGGGAGCACCTGTGAGTAGATATATTAAAGAGGCGCTAGAGAAATGGAAAATAAATAAGCGAAAATGATGGTGACAGTGTTGGTGTTGATTGTGATGATGATGATGATTATGATGATGACGACAACGACGACGACGGTGATGATGATGATGATGATGATGGTGGTGGTGGTGGTGGTGATGATGATGATGATGATGATGATAATTATAGCCATTATAATAATAAAAAAAAATATAGGCCTATTAGCCTACTGCAAAAGAAATAAAACGTGTCAGATCGTAATGGGAAGAGGTATTAGTCATTTAAGTGATCTTCGGCAATTATTTATTTCTCATGAGGTTGACCCCGAAACTTAGATGACTAGATGACTAGATGACTGACTGCCTCGATTAATTTCATACAATGCAATCATCCAAATCCAGTTTCTGGCAACAAAATAACTTTCAAACGGAGATAAGATTCACCAGACTCACGCTATCGTATCACAGTTCTCGACAAGCCACCAGCCAGAACAAACTTCCTCATAGAAAGTTCTGCATACCTTTCTCGATAAAGTCTGTGTGTAGTAGACGTCTTCATAGTGACTGAAACAGCAAAATAATGACACGCAAATGAATTCGTTATCTTGTCTTAGGAATACTATAGACAAGCAGTTCTTTAGACACTATAATTATTTTGTCGTATAATTATAGGCCTACATGGTGGGTCAAAACAATACCCCCGGTTTTTGCCAATATCTTGGCCAGAAATAAGAATTTCGAAATGAAATGTTACAGGCTTAAAGACAATTCATATTTACACATGATGGCCAGATTTCATAAAAATATTTAAAACAAAAGAAATCGTGTTTTTGATACTTTTTGGTGTGTTTCATTTTTGAATCGTCAAAAAAACGGTGGGTGGCCTCACTAAAAGTGATATAACTTTTTTTGTATTTGAAATACCAGGCCTAATTGTAATCATTCACTGTTTTACTAAGCGACAATTATTGCCCCATGCATCTTTTTGTATTACTTGTACACTAGGACTATGTTTCTCTGAAAAAAGAAAAAAAACGTAGCGTGGTCAGTGATCCCTTAGGGCCTATCATTAATTATTTTGTGGCCTTCACCCATTGACAATGTTATGTGCGATTTACAACACTATAAAATGATTCGTTGATCACACAAAATAAATAATTGAAGAAATTACTGAACCAAGCACATACGAGATTAAACCATTTTTATATTTAAACAACAGTACTCGCATGTGATATTCGCAATCTGTTTCGAATTCACCTAGCAACACACTAGTCTTTAGTTCTCTTAAACACCATTCTTCAAGCGATAATATTTTATTGCGATAGGCCCATATAATCTCACCTTTCAGAAAAAGCCAGCGAACAGATTTTAAGCAGCGTCAAGCTAAGAAGCAGATTCATTGTCTTCGCTGGAATAAATTGAGAAACGAAGGTGGTCCGGTTTTTATGTGAATTTTTATCTTCCAAATGCATAACGTGTCAGATGGATGGTTAGAATTTTTGGTAAAATTCCCCAACTGTTTTTCATTGCAAGCTAAATCTGTCGTTATCTCAAGCACGAGCGACATTTGCAAGTGCTCTTCAGTTGACGAGCAGACATGCTAGATTGGTTCTTCGAGGTTAGGCCTATCCAGTAACATACCAGGACATGCACACGCGCATACATAAATAGGCCTAACCATTTTGAAAACTCTGATAAATGAATGAAAATTAGCCTATAATCATACGCTTCGTTCAGGTATTATTCAGGCTATTATGCCTAATAAAATTATTATGCTGTATGCCTATTTGTATTATAGTTCTACACAGGGCCGGATTAAGGCATGTTCAACATGTTCGGCGGAACAGGGGCCCCCCACACTTTTGGGGGCCCCCACAAATGTGTAAAAAAAATTGGAAAATTTCGGCCACACGACTATTTTCGCAAAAATATTTTGAATGACTAAAAAAAAAAAGGTCGTCAACTTTTTTGGCGGATGAAATGGTATGATTTTCCCGAAAATTTTTAGAAATTTTCAAATTTTCCGCAAAAAATTCCCGAAAAGGGCCCCCACAAAAATTCCCGAACAGGGCCCCGACATTGCTTAATCCGGCCACAGCGCTCTGTTGAGGAGTAGCAAGGAACAATGGCACGCGTTCTTAATGCAAGTGACATGCGGAGTAATAACTGGGCGTGTGTTTACGGGTCATTTCACGGTCAATGCCATAAGTTCATCTTCGATCAACTACACATAGTAGACGTGCAATGTGATAACCAACAACCACGGTTCACCTGCTTTGGTCTTAAATTACGGCACAGATTACATCGCTTCAACAATGTCCACTGATAATTATCGACGTGAAGCACCGTAGCCGAGATTGCTTTTGAACTTTAATATTTCGCAAACAGGAAGTATTTACGGTCGGATATATACAGGTAGCCTACATCCGTGTAAACTCACTCGTATAGGCCCTATTATCGTTAGCGCTTCAAGCAGGAAGCCACGCGTTCTAATATTTACATCCCTCGATCGTTCTGTCATTTTTCATAAAGGCCCTTAATAAATGCATTACAGAGTCTACACTTATTTTGATATAATAGGCCTATATCTGTCACAATTTAATAGAACTGTTGAGTGGAGAAGGCTTAATAATATCAAACAAAAACCCATAAAAAACCAGTATTCCATTGCACATCAATTGCTCAGTAAGCAAATTGAATTCTTAACAATGATTAGGATCTTTTGGTAAGCCCTGCTGCCCTACACAGTTTAACGAGGTCAAGAAAAATCAGCTTAAAGCTTATTTTAATCAATCGTGAAAGTATAATACAATTTAATTTGCCTATCATGTCCTTGTATTTAAACAGTTTGTATAACATAACAAGCACAAAATAAAAACAGAGAACGTGTAACGTAGACATTAGAAAACTTAAATGTAGATTTGCAATTCTTGGTATCAACCTTTTTTCATCAGATACGCCAACAAAATTAATATACATGTAGATGAGCATAAAAACCGATTATACTTCTTTTGGACAACTATTTGATCAAACAGGATTATAGAAAATTTTGATTAGTAAACCATTATAATTATGAAGCGTGAAAACACCGATAGTTTCCTACAAATACTGTCATCTTTATTTAGTACACAATTCAACGTTTTAATCGATGCGTTTGAGAGGTATTGTTATTGAAGTTGTAATTACGACTCGCACATCACCTGCAGCAGGCTACATCTACGTTGCAGGTCTGGTACATTTTAAACTGTTTTTAAACATGAAAGATATTGCCATGACCTCTGAAATTAGGTTCAGGAGGACTGTTCTCGGCACGTCGTCCAGTAAGTTTTAGCTGTAATTGCTGACAAATATGCACAAGCGACGCTTAATTAAGAATTGTCCGATAGCGACCTGATGCTATGCACGAGGTAGCGTCAGTTTACTAATTATGTGCACTTGTTATAGCGCCCCTTCAAGCTCTGTAGTCAGAGGCGCTCCCGACTACAGCGCGGAGTTTCACGCCGAAGCACTGAGAAATTGCGAGTGAATGACTTGCCCAAGGTACAAAAGCGGCGACTTAAGGTGGATTCGAACCTTCAACCTTCCGGCTGCAAGGCAACGAACATACCCACTACATCACACAATAGACAAATAGATATATGCATTATGCACGCGTTGATGCGTAGTCATGTAGGGTTACAGGTATAGACTTATTTACTAATAGTATGCATGTAAGCTTATAGCCTACTGTGTATATTATACATGTATTATATATAATGGGACCACGCCTGTTGTACATTTAAAGATTGGCTACATATGCAACATAAGCTACTAGGTCAACACAAGCGAATAGAAAGTTTTGTTCTATAGTAGAATGTTCTTGGCTAAACAAACAGTTACTTCACACGATTCACAATCAGTGGTCCTAGTGCATACTGTTTTGTTTGAACTAAGATTCGTCAGTTTATGCAGCAAAAATGTGATTAAATAGATAAATGGTACAATATCAATAATAGCCAGCGTTTCAAACGCTTCAATTACGCCTACAGTGCTCAGTAGCGTATTAGCTTACGTCGCCTGTGCGCCAGTGAGTTTGTACAGACATCCGTCCAAGAGAAATAAAGGTCTGAATTTATCTCCGAAGATCTGCATTTTTCTCCCAAGATATGAATTTATCTCCCAAGATCCGAATTTGTCTCCAAAGATCTGAATTTAACTCCCAAAATCTGAATTTATCTCCATCTGAATTTATCCCCAAATTCTGAATTTATCTCCCATGGTCTGAATCTATCTCCCAAGATCTAAAATTTATCTTCCAAGATCTGAATTTATCTCCCAAGATCTAAAATTTATCTTCCAAGATCTGAACTTCTATCCCAAGATCTGAATTTATCTCCCAAGATCTGAATTTCTCTCCAAAGATCTGAATTTCTCTCACAAGATCTGAATTTCTCTCCGAAGATCTGAATTTATCTCCCAATATCTGACTTTATCTTCCATCGTCGTACAATTCTCCGCCGCCGGCACCTCCTCCTCGACTGCCGCCATAAGCCTCGCTTCTGTAGTTGTCATCGTCGTCCGTCGCGTAATATCCCTGGCCGCCGTCTCCACTGCCGCTGCGGAAAGCCTCAATCGCCGAGCAGACCTTCGTCATCGTCGGCCGATTGCCAGGGCTCGTCTCCCAGCACGGCTGAATGGCTGTCTCGAACCTACGTTTACGAAACAGTAAAGTAAAGATTTCTATGCCACTGATCGTATTTTGGCAGTAATTTGTAATTTTTTTATTGTAATTGTAATTGAACATTTATATAGCGCCGCTCAAAGATTCAGTAGCGCTCCTGACCCTAGTTAGCACTGCCGCTAACGAATAGTATTATAGTCTTGAGGCGTTTACCAGTAGGCCTACAGCTCGGACCATAGTTGTCGGCTTGCTTAGAGAACCCCAAAGGGACCGATTTCCGCAGTGCCGGTCCCAATCCTGGATAAAGGAGTAGGGTGTTACTAAACATCTTTGTTACGCAACAGTGTCGTTACACAGCAACAAGCACATAATTTTGTTGAGAACAAGGTAGTCCATACTTCCTAACGTCATCACCTTTCATATGCACATAATGCTAGCTAATGATTTATTTTTCCGTTATCTTATTTCACAGTCGACCGTAATACTTCATTACAATGCGAACGCTCTCAGGTGGCTCTGGCTAAACCGGTAGAGGGGCCATCGGTCTCTTTTGGGTCTCCTAGGTAGGCCTAATCCGATAGCTATGGTCAGTGCTGTAGGCTTACTGGTAAAATGTGAGGTGACAACACGCTACGGCCGAAAAAGTGAACTAAGTAAACGTAATCGTAATCGTAAACTCCTGATTTCTAAGTACACTATGCCAAAAATTGTTTTATGTGAGTACACGCAGTGTATCCGAGTATACCATCGTGTACAACCTGCGATGAGTTGATTGCCAGAAAAAAACATTATGCCATGTTAAACAACGAAAACATTCAGATTTCAGAATGCTGCATTTGAGCAGGTAATTAATCTTTCACAATGTTGGTTTCTATCTGTGATTGAATAGCTGAAGATTGTAAACTAGATGACCAATCAATACTCACAATTCTGGAGGACATTCATCTGGTTTTGTCGGCTTCAAGCCTTTAATGATCAGTCTCTTCGCTTCGTTGCTGTTTTTATGCGGATACGGAGTCTCTCCTAGAGAAATTTAAAAGACATTAGGTTAAATATTGTCAATTATTAAAAGCCAATGTTACCTTGACTCTGTATAGGCTACATACGAAAGATTGTAAAGTCAACCCTTCTATAGTAGCCTATACGAGTGGTCGTTAGAAAACTTTGGCTAAATGACTTTCGCCAACAAAACAGAATGTAGTCCTTTCCATCGCGTAAGCAACCAGAATATATGCTATTGTGCCCCTTCAAGAAGTCTACACAGAGGCGCTCCCGTCTACAGCGTGGACACTGAAAAGCTATTTCAAACCGAAGCGCATGAGCAATAATTGCATGTGAAGGACTTGCTCAGGGTAGATATGCGAAAATTCAGAGAGTTTAGTATACAGACGAAATCGATAAAAACCAATACTCTATAAGATTGTTATCTGTAAAACAATCCAGGCGTTTTCAAGTTAACGAGAAAACGTAAATAAGGTAATTTCAAGGAAACCAAAGGTTGAACTTCAGAAGAACATTGCTAGATGGTTCGTCTATTTAGGATTAGCGTCGAATGCTCGTGAACTTATAACAATTCTGCACCATGACAATAGAGGCCATTAGATTCTAAAAAATTCCAAATAATAGCCATACGAATGATACAAGGCCGTAGCTAGGGGGTGTTTTGGGTGTTTGAACACCCCCCGAAATGGAAAATGCAAAAAATAATATAATGCATTTACTAGCACATGATGTTAAAACCATGAAATAAAACAATGATAACACCCCGAAAAGAAAAGTGTACAAAATAACAGAATGCATTCACTAGCACATAATGAAAAAAACATGAAATTAGTCGAAAAATGGTAAGAATGACGTTTCCGACGACTAAAAAAGGTCGTAAGAAATTTTACCCTCGAAGAAACACCCCCCCCCCCCCCCAAATCAAATCCTGGCTACGGCCTTGGAATGATAGTTTTGTAAGGCTATTAATTCGAATTTTTAATTTTTTTATCTTCCTCAGCGTCACTCAAAGCATGTAGGCCTATATTGTATAACACACTGGCTAAGCTATAGGCTACATCACTTATTGGCATCTATTTACCCAGTGAGTAGATTTCCCAAATGGTAATTCCGAATGACCATGCATCCGTCTTTTGATTGTAAGTTGGGTCGATATCGTTAATTGTGGACAACGTTTCAGGAGACAACCACTTGACAGGAACGGCAACCTGTTGGAAAAAACGACAACGTTGAGTTCCGAGCGATTTATTTAGACTATTATACTTCATGAGTTATTTCGAAATATGAATTTGGAAAATAAAATTAATTTTAGTTTATATATAAGCCTATAATATACAGTTACAATACCGTTATTGTTCTTTTACCAATTAACCTTACCAATACTATGAGTTTGAGCAATGCTTTGAAAAGTGGAGTGCATAGTCGATTAGGAAACGCGCTGGGTCTATGATCTGACGATTGTTGCTTTGTAATTAACATAACTAAGCTCGCTCACAAATATACCACTGTAGACCTATCATATCTGAATGAACACGATAAATGAACGTGTTGAAATGTATTTAGGCTAAGACTATAAAAAAGAGTTCTTTCATCATAGCGTCACACTGCACAAATGCGTCATTTGACTTCAAATTACCTTAGATAGGAACTCCGCCACTGACTCTGCTAGTGCCAGTCCCAAGCCTGGATAAAGGAGGAGGGCGACACTAATCATCTTTAATATGGCAGTGTCGTTAAACATGTAACAAGCTAATCTTAGATAGTATTGCATGCCATTAATCGTAGTTTTTCAAATTTAATTTTTTAAATGTGACATAAAGATTAACCGCATATCCATGTGCTTCCTATCAATATTAGCCATCACAGAGCAATAGATTTCTTTTGAAAGACGAGTAAAACTATGATGTAGCCTACCTTCTTCGCCTTATCATCGCTGTCGTCTCTGTTTGGCCCGAACCCGATCAGCTTGGCCACCCATCCGCCAAACTGTTGGGTCAAGAGAACGTTTCGCACGGCCAGACGACGATGAATGATCTGACAACAATAACCAAAACTCAATAACGATTGAAAACTGCGTCATTAGTCTATTATACACCAATGTGTAGGCCCTACAAGTGTGCAATTGTGACTTTGGGTATGCACGAGATACGTGTACAAACACAACCATAAATTATGTTATGAAGCACATAATTCTATGACAATTGTCAAAGAAACATTAGCATTGCGTAACAATTGTCAAAGAAACAAACAATAACAATAATGACAATAATCCAACACAATGGCCTGAATGTTCGTTTATAACCTGAAACTTTTACTCTAACCTTCTCAACAGAGAGTCTCGCATGCGTCTATCTTGGAAAGTTTGATGTAGGGGAGAACAGGCACCCTTGATCCTCTTTTTAGATTTTTTAAAATTTCAGTGACTCCATAAGCTTTAGTAAATATGTTAAGGTACCATTCTATAGAGAATTATGTTGCGCATCATCTGAGATATTTCATTCTCTAAACAAATTTCATTTGCAAAAGATATTACAGATTTAGTCGAGATACCCAAAAGAGATCAAGGGTGCCCACAGGTTGGCACCCTTGATCCCCTATATTGGCACCCTTGATCCCATGTAGGCACCCTTGATCTTCTATGTTGAAACATACTATTAAACAAGCTATTTCAATAAAAATAAGAAAAGTGAAGGTAAAATTGACAAAACCGAACACAAATCTTGCATTAACTCAAGCTGTTGGGTGAAACTGTATACAATTCTTGATTCAATTAAGCAAACATAAAATTAGCCTATAGCTGGCAATAGGTCTATGAATAAAAACCTGATGTAGCCTAGGCTAATTTGCTAAAATAGCAATTTTGTGTCAAACTTTATGCAGTTATGCACTGAACAGAAACACATAGGGCCTTATAATGTAAAATGTGACATGAGCCTCTATTCTTTAGCTCCAACAGGAATTTTTTAAATCACTCCTATAAAAAAAAATTGGGGTGTGATGATCCGGACTCTTCATAGTTGTTTTATTTTTAAATTTATTATAATTTAATAATATTACTCTATTAGGTCAACAAACTTATGGGCAGCCAGATTAAATTTAATGCTAGCAGTCAACGTTGAGTCTATGGCTATGCTGTAGATCAGGGTCCCCACAGAGCTTAGGAACGATTAACCGGTCAATATAATTATCCGAACAATGTCTACAGTAAATCATAAATTGTCTATAGCAAATAATATGCGATAAAGATGATTTAATGTTGAGAAATGAAGCTAACGGTGCGCGCAAAGATTAATTAGGTTATCTTGGCATGCATAATTCGTCACGTGCGCACCATTGACCTGGGGATCATGGGTGCACACGCATGCTAGGATCAAGGGTGCCTCACCATAGTCTTTTCACAAAAAATATTAAAACTTCATCATCGCTTCAAATATATCGCCAAAATATATCTATATGGTAAGAATACTATTTTCTGTCCTAATATATGTAACGGTGATGAAGATAGTTGAAGTAGGTTCCATTTTATGAGGTTCGTTAGATGAGCGAAAAACTACAATTTTCGGCTATGAAATCATGTGACAGTCATAGAACGTAAACAAACAAAGAATGAAAGCCCAAATCGCAGCCACATGCAAATGATCACTATTTTACATAGTCTGGTGCCCTGCTACAGTCAAGTAAGTAAGTTATTCCAGAGAAAACGACAAAGGATCACGGGTGCATCGGGATCAAGGGTGCCTGTTCTCCCCTACGAGTCTGCTAAGTGTAGGCCTAATTACAAAATATTATGATTTGAAGTTGCAGTGTTCGTGAATAGGCTATTGAATAAGCTGCTGGCACTGGGCGTTTAGCTTTAGAGTAGCGCTTTATAAATAAGAAATTTCAGGTTACAATTACCAGTCCTGAATTTTGGCTTTCATGCAGTAAGCTTATAGGCCTACAGAAGACAATCCATGCAGGACAGAACATTAGCCTATACATGTAGCTTTGCATTGCGGACATGGCTACACGCTCAACCAATTTGCTACCACAGAGAGAAGCTGCAGTGAAGAGCGGAGGGTTTAAGTCATGCAAGACATGCATATATAGATTGAGTCACTTGATTCGTTCTAAAATTTAAGACTTTGTGTCTGCATGAATTAATTCTGACGGTTATGCAATTATTATATTGCTTTGAATTGATTCCTACATCGTTCGCGTGAAGATGTTCAACGCCTCTGGCGATGTTCAGAGTAAACGTCAACATGCTCTCCAGAACTTCACTCGTCACTTTCCTGTTGCTCTTCAGCCAATCCTTGAGCGACATCGAACAATGCTCCAGAATCATTATTGGACCTGAAAAATCAACATCAATTTTTGTAACTTATAATTTTATGATAATATAGTTAACAGTTCCCAATGCTTTGATTTGCAGCATGTTGGTCCCAACCTGGATGGACAATGTCAGGGAAGACCTGAAAGAGATTAATACTGATAATGTCAAGAGCAAAGGATCTCATCAGAAACAGAGAAGTTTGGAGAAGTCATGTGGGAGCCTCATCGTCGTCACTCGACTGACGGAAAATAATAAAGAAGAAGAGATCCCTCTGTAAATATTTGTTCTTTAAAATTTATGTGACCCAAGTTGTTTTTTGTCGATTTCTAGGCTATAATTATGATCGAATTCTAGAGCCTTTTATACTGGTGTTATCATAATATCAAAGCATGAGATTGAAGCATAACTTTGAAGAATTTGGGCGACGAATAAGCAATAGCATCAATTTTTAACTTACATTGTCAGATATCTATTACAATATCGTTGTCAACTCAATACAGGTGAATTTAAATCGAAATCGCAAATTACATTCACTCCCCAATGGCTAACATCGCGCGGTACACCGTACAGGCCTACATAGCCCTACATAGACTGACATTTAGTAATGATTAGGCGTAATTTATACCACATTCCAAACTACACTCCGATTCACACTGACAGAATTATAATACAAGGAATTATAGACTAGGAACGAAGAGGTCTAGGAATGTGATGTATACCTCCGTTGTTCTCTTCCTCTGAAGCACCCAAGAAGTTTACAAGGTTAGCATGGCGGGGAACTCCCGACAGAAACTGGATCTTTTCCTCCATCAGTCTAACATCTGCGGCTGAGAATCCACCTGGAAAGAGCATTATAAGTGGTCTAAATGCAGATGATATCTGATTAAACAATAGAATCAAGCCTACACTATAAAGATACCGTTTGAATGCTTGTTCCAACTGAAGATAAGCAACTTAGCAACAATGAGACAGAGGCTTACCGTGGAGAGAAGAAGAGAAGCATAAAAGCCATGCTGATATGACAAAGACGGGTACAGAAATGATGCCATAAAGTACAATTGAGCATGACAATGCCATAGTTAGGAGCAGATATTAAAAAGCTGGCTATAGGCCTATGCTGCGGAGACATAGAAACAAATATTTCCAAGAGAATCTTTTGTTTGTGTCGACAACAATTACAGCTGTTTGTGTTTTGATACATCGACTGATCGCGTTACTGACCGACTTGCAACAAAGAACAAAGGAAAGAACAATAAAAAAGAACAAATGAAATCCACAAAGTCTTATGTAAAACAAAATGCACTATATTAAATTGAGACGAGTTAATTTACATTACATTTTACATTATCCCGTGCTTACTTCTAAGTGCTTTAACTGCCACCACTTTCCTTTCGTTTCCATCCTGCAGGAACGCCTTCTTGATGACTGCGAAGCGCCCCTCGGTCGAAATGGTTTCGTCCATTTGGAGATTCTTTCTCTGGATGTGCGTCGAGTTGTTGCGAACTGCTTCTGATCCGGTGTAGATGTAATCATCATCATCCACGTCTTTGCCCTTAGTGCTCGCTCTCTTGAACTTAACACTGAGCTGAAGTATGACACATTACATGTATAATGCATATAATTTTTCATGCATTTATGAAGAGCCAGTTCAATAACGCTTGGAAAATGCGCTCTAATTGTTATTTCGTGGAATTTCGACAGCGCTTCTAAGTAGCCACTTTGAAGGGGCTCTATAAAAATCCTCTTAATGAATTAATGCAACCAATCGGCAATGGTGTAGCCTATCACACAAAATGTCAGCAAGTAGGGTTTATAGGCTATACATGGAAATGCTTTAGCTACAGAAGCTCTACAGGACTGTGTTAGAGTTCAAAAGTTAATGAACTGTGTGCGACCCTTTAGAGACGGTTATCTCAATGGAAGTCGCTTCTTAGTTCAGATTAAGCTTAGTCCAAAGTGAAAACAATGAAATTAACTAAGAACAATGCAGTGTTGCTTTTGCAGCAGATTTACCATGTCGTAGATAAACCTTTTGACGGTCTTATGAAACAGACCCTAAACCCTAACCCTATATTTACCAAGCCAGGGCTTTTATAACGTGCAGATGTAAAAAAATGTGCAGTCGTAGAAGCACTTCTGTACAGTTAAAACTAGCAAAAAAGGTCATTGTCCTCCGATTGCAAGCAATAATTTACCATGGAAGACGGGAAAGGAAAGAAGGAGCTGTGCAGTTCTAAGAATTCCTTTAAAACGCCCCTGTACCTAGCCTGGCCTATATCGTAGCTAAACGCGCTGCATATTGTAAGCACGCCATAATTGAATCTGCTAAATTGGCTCCATACATAATAATCATATTACATGGGAAGTAGGTCAAATATTCATAGGTCAACATAAAGCCATGCAACACGAATGGTTAGCCATTTCTGTCCATTTGTTGCTTACCTTGTTGACCATTCCTGTAAATGCACCACCGGTTTCGTAGGCGGGATTTTCGTCCTCGTAACTTTTTGCGTTACGGTTACGTATCGTCTGACGTATGTTGTCGATACGTCTTGGCACTGGTTTCTTGAAGTAGTAGATACGGCACAGTAGCACAAGGACGATGATCAAGATAATGAGCAGGATGATGCCAAGTAAGACGCCTAAATTCAAAGAAACAATTTTCGACATATTCAAAAATTAAAGCTTCGATTAATGTACCATGCAGTTTCGATATACTGGTGTGCATAATATGGTAATACTTTTCATCATCATCATCAATGCATCTTTGTATACATACATATTACATAATACATAATTTTATATTTTGATGAAAGGTAGACTTCATATCAATTTATGTCAAAACAATTCAAGAAAATTAAAACAAAGAGTGTTGCACAACTCATGCATCATGAAAATCACATTCGTATTAAGTAATTATTTGATCTTTTCTGTTCAAGAGTCGTTGACCAGTTGATTTAAAATATTAATGCATGTTGTAAAATAGAGATTATGAATTAGCAGGTTCATTGCTGATCTTACCAAAAAAAATTCCAGCTATTGCACCACCCGACAGACCAGCTAAAATCATAAAACATTATGAATGTAAGGCTTAAAGAAATCATAACGGCGAATTTTTCTTCTGCACACGTTAGCCTATAGCAACACTGTACAATCCCTTGCAATTCAAAATTAAATTTTAGTAAAGCCAGCAAAGTATACATGTATATCTCACAGCTATAGCCCAATAAAAATCGTACTTAAAAAGTGTATAGGCCTATAGGGCCTACGCTGAATCATAACGGCGAATTTTTCTTCACAAGTTATTTGCTTCATAATTTAAAATATACTTCATGCGATAACGGTTTAGTTCTGTGGCTGAGAAACTGGATTAGAGCATGCTAGTTGGAAAACGATAGGCCTAAGACATGAATGATCTGATTGCTCGATTTTTACGCTGCGCAACAATATGGATAGCAGTATTCGACGTTCCTGTGCAAACGTGCATTAACTCGAATAACTAGCATGTAGGCCTAGTTGAGCTTAACATCGTCGACTGTATGCCAATAGAGATATCTTTAAATTATTACTTTCTGGCTCGTCGATCCAGCCAAAACCTTGTTCCATAGATTAGTTTCTCGTGGCAAGAGATGCAAGAATAAGAAATGGTCAAAACTTACGCACTACTCGACAAGGTATTTCATTGGTCGACAGGAATCCAAGCTACACAAGTTAAATAGAAGACAGAAATTTACTAAACAATCTTGAATTCTTTGAGATCTTGAGGTCAACTTATAAAACGAACCAGGCCTAAACAACTGTTATCTTGACTAATTGACGTTTTTATTTCAGATATTAAAAAGTAATTCCTTTATAATGTAGTCAAAGTGAATAGGACTAAGAAGCTTTTCTCAAAACATGCAACATTGAATCATTTATAATAATATTATTATAGCAAGTGAACACTCACTGTCACGTAGTGGATCATAAGGGACGCGCTCATTAATTTTTAGTCATTTACCCTTCTAAGGTGAATCAACCGGAAATGGGTGAGTCCTGTTAGTAGTATGGGACACACGACAAACCCATCGCAGCATTCGTTATTTACGCCTACTTTCGAGAGTGCCCCGGTATATTATTTCTCATAATATTATGTCAATATTCTTCTCCTCTCTACCATAAGGCGTGGGCCGACGATGAGGCTTTAACGAGACTTCTCCAAATAGTTCTGTCAATGGCTTTTCCACGGCATCTCTCATGCCCATGCCCTGAGCTCCTAGGTCCTCTTCCACACTGTCGATCCAAGTCTTCTGTTGTCTTTCTCTGTCCTTCTTGTTCCATCCACGTGTCCATACAGGGTCACTGTCGGTGTCACGGAAAAGAGTATTCCCCATATTAATTGTAGGCCTATCTCCCAGATAAGGAGATGTTGAAAAAGCCATTTCCGCGTGTATTCATTATTTCAAAATAACTTCTATCTACTTTGATTTTGAACAATGACACTAACAGGCATGTTTATTCTTACTAAGTCATTTTGCTTGCTTTGGTTTTAGAGCACTTAGAACATTTAGAACATGCACTTAAGAACACTTGGAGGCACTAAATAGATTCGAGTTGCCTTGCTCTGAACATTGTTTAAGACACCTAAAACAATTAGTCACCTTAAATTTTGATTACAGTCTAAATCTTTCAATTATACCCATTTTTCAATAAAGGGGATAGAATGGTCTATACCCCGGATAGTCTAGACCGGTATTTTACATCCGGGGGATAGATCAATTTGTCCCCCAGGATAGCTTTAAGAGGGAATAGAATGTCACGCGACACCGGCAATCTCTGTCAATATTGCGCAATTTCAAATAAAATTGAATGGATTTAAGCGATGCACTTACATCGAAAGTTTGCTCGATTGAGCTTGCACCGGCGAGACTCAATACAGTATATTGAACTCTAAAGTACTGTCCCGAATATCGATCGATGTCACAGTTGTTGATGTCAATCGTCTGGATGTAATCGTAACAAGGTCCTTGCGGAATGCAGTAGCAGGTTGTGTCGTTTGCATTGCACGGTGTTATAACGGTTTCCTGAGAAAAAGACATAGGCCCTACCATTAGCCAAAATGAAATGCTCGTAATACTGTTATAGCAACATGCATGCATTGTACAATGCAAATGCATGCAAACACACAGACGTCAATGTAAGCATGCAAATATAAGTATGGGGATTCAATCACCTACCGTATGTACAAATGAAACGATCACCAAGAACAATGGTCAAGAACAATGGTCAAGAACAATGGTCAAGAACAATGGTCAAGAACAATGGTCAGGAACACTTGTCAAGAACATTGGTCAATGTATACACGTGGGCTATAGTTATGTGTATGGATTTAATTACATGTAGGCTATGTTTGTCTTTATGTGCATGTGCGATTGCAATTAATAACGTACAAGTAGTTATTGATATTCAATTAGCAAGTATGTTAGATGGTTAGGCAGATAGGCTATAATATTATTTATAAATACATAGAGTGATTAGGTCAGGGGTGTCAAAGAGCTGGCCCGCGGGCCATTTCTGGCCCGCCGACGATTTTTTTCTGGCCCGCGGAGCCTTCCCTAAAGATTACAAAATTGGAGAATGAAAGTTTAAAAACATTTATTTTGCAGTCAGCGCCAAATATATGAAAGTTTTTTTCTTACTGACGTCACTAGTCTTTTGCTCTGACGCACACTCGCACAGCTCTTTGTAGACTGTGTAAAGTGTGTATCTGTGGTAGTTGGTTGGATGTTAAAAAAATTATGAAAGTTAGCCTACGAAACACTTATTATATTTAAAATGTTGTCAAAATTTAATAAGAAACGAAAGTGGACATTGAATCAAGACCTTTTCGCGATATTTGGATGGATATGTATTTCTTTGTTGAATACAACAGTTATCCAGTAGGCCTATGTTTGATTTGTCAGGAAAACGTTAGCGTTGCATGTTAAGAGATAGGCCTATAAGCTTACAAGACTTAAACTTAGGGTGATCATTTTGTTTTATTGGGAGCTTACCGGTAGACTATGAGCCATTTATTTTATGACAATGCCTAGATTTAATGACCGTAGGCTTAGGCCAAAAGCTTTACGAGTTCTATGTTATGTCCACGACTGATAATGAAAATCAAAATTAAGATTTTATAAGCCTCCCTATTTGGCTGTTTTGTATGCTAAAAATTGTGCCATTTGAGATTTACTCATACCAACATTTTCTGGGAATCGGCTGACCAAGCCTGGAGCTCCCTCTCAGATCACTATACCCAATTTTGCTCAGGAGCTTCGACACCCTGGCCCGTCACTTGTTGGAAGATGTTCATTCTGGCCCGCCACTCAAAAAGGTTTGACACCCCTGGATTAGGTCAACAAAAATAGTTACATTGCATACTCTCTTGCACATTCGCTCGCTTGCTATAGCTGCATCACTTAATAACTCATTCCAACTACTGAAAGACAAAATGGAAGAGACCTCTTTTACCATTTATCTTGAGGTCTTATCCTCGTAGATTATTAATCTTACCCTTTTTGCTCGATTGGCAGGTTGAGCTCTCGTCTTTGGTTGAGCGACAGTCAGAGGCAACGACAGTCCAGACGCGAATATTCGGTAGGAAATGTTTGCAATGCCGCTCTCTCGATCCGCAACATTGATCATTAAACTGAAAATAGCATTATATGGTTGTTATTTATGTGTGGTTCAGATTATTTATATAGCGCAGGCCGGGTTTACATTGATAATAAGCTCGATCATTTGAGAGGACATTAAGAAATGTTGATGTCTGTTGGTGACATGGCAACAAATGCTGAGGAGCAGGCTACGCGGTAGTAGTAAGCTAGTGGGCGTAGATCACACTGCGCTCATAGTAATTAAAATTGTCCTAACAGAACTACTCGCGGTTTCGAACTTCTGTGTGAAATTTGAAGGAGATTCAAAGCACACGAAATTGAATTCTGAAGGATGCGACTAAAATTGATATCACCAACTCACAGTAGGCCTACTAGGTTAGCCGAAGAATATCAGTCACATCAAATAGCACACAAAGGTCATCAAGTTCAAGCAATAAATCAAGACAAAATAATATTTCTTACGTTGTATTTGTCTTATACTGTCCTGTCTTTAACTGAAATGATTGCTGTTTCACCTCCGGCACTGTTCTGTCAACACCAATTACAAGCTTTTCAGTTATTGTTCCAAATGCTGCATCTGTTGCCTGAAGCCACACAACAATAGTATTGCCGTCGGAAAGACTCTGGCTAATTGGAAGCTGGTAGCTGGAATTTCCAGAACTCAGAATGACCCAGCTTGGTGGTGAAAGTCCCCTACCCCCACCGCTCTGATCCAGGGCGTAGGCCACTGCATACAAGGCAATACCATTTTGTAGTGACTGAATCGCTTCTATCGAGCGACGACCATATATGGTTCCGTATTTGTCGTCAATTCCATCATTCGGATTCCATGGTTTTGCTGCCAAACCCCATTCACCAGAAAATTGTGCGGCACTTATAAAGTGATTTGCCCAGGTCACGGTCAGAGGAATGTTCGATCCATCTCTGGGATTTTCGAAGTTCGTTAACCACGTGTAGTTTGTCGAGGGATTGGCTTCCTTGAGATAAACTGGAAAACCAGGATCAGTACGCAATTTAGATTCTTTATTGTAAATGAATAGTTTCCTGGCCTTGGCTGTATTGCCTGCAAGATCGTACACGGTTAGTTCAATGGAGTAGACTCCCGACTCCGTGTTCAAAATGAAGAGGCAGTCGTTTTTAATTGGGTCAACATTCTGTTGGTAAAGTGGATCTCCTGCATTTACTAATTGACCATTGACGCTTGACATTTTAAATATCTTCACATTGAAATTGGAAATCCCAGATCCATCATCTGTCCAGTTGTAAAACCTCGGCTCAATCTTGGCGTTCTGAAAAAATTAGCCATGAAGTACTCGAAACTGTAGACTGCAATGTTCTTATAACATATGATACGTATTAAGAGCAGTGGCGGAGCCAGCTGTAGACCTACAATTTCAGTAGGACGCATCAGAGTCCTGAGAGTTATTCACAAGGCCGAAGAAATCAAATCTAAAGAAGGTTTAAAAAATCACAAAGAATTTTTAGAAGGTTGTAAGGCAGGTCAAGAGTAAAATAGGCAGGTAAAATAACCTTGCAACCTACAGATGCGCCGCCACTGTTTCAGAGGCAACAGATTATTTAATCACGTCAGGTTAAATATGAGGAACAGGTATAAGGTGCGGGTGGGTCGAAAACCATTAATTGAGATGAATAATTGGCCAGCATTATGATGTAGAGAGTGAACCTTCTGGACAACAGTAATAATAATCTTCGCTTAACAGTTACTATAAAAAGAGACAAATCCAGATGACACACCGCACCCAGTTACACGTCAAATCACATTAAAAATCATCTCCGACAAAAATATTGTGTACATAACAATAAAGGTCAACACGGCTCAGTTGGGGACAGAGCTGTTTTTAAGGAATTTTTAGGACTGCACAACTCCATCTTTTCTGTTCCATCATCCATGGTAGCCTAAATTTCTTCCAATCGGAGAACAATGACCTTATTTGCTAGTCTTAACTATACAGAAGTGCTTCTACAGCTGCACATTTTGTGTGCAACTGTAGGCTACGTTAAAAATCCACGAGGCGCTCGTGAAGAAGTCGGAGCGACTGCTCCTAGATTTAGAGCCTTTGCGTGCTGATTGGTTGTGAGTGCAAACGCTCTTTCCCGGTCACTTCCTCTTTAGTCAGTACCCCTCCCTCATTCTCAGCTACAGAGACACCTTAAGCCTTTCTTGTTCACTTACGCAGGTTGAAACCGCTGCTGATTTTGAATTGCGCTATATAAGCTTATGTTTAGTTACAATATTCCAATTACATGCTATAGATGCATAGATACACGCATTGTACATAGGCCATTTATATATGGGCTACTAATATGCTCTTTCTTCTTGCCCTCCAGGCTAGAATTAGTCCTCTGGCGAGAAGTCAGCAGATATACTAGTATGCCTAACAAAATGCAATCCGATTAAATCTACATGGTGGGCTAATAAGCTCTTAAATATTTCATCAGGTCTCTGAGAAAATTATGGTTTACCGTTCTGATATCCTGATCCAGATATATGGCAAAGTAGGAGCAATCGTTGGCCGCGCCGGGGGCTATGTTAGTCAGACAATGAACAGGTTTTATTAAATCAAATCTAAATGCGGCGCTTCGTGTAATCGGAGTTCCAATGAATTGCTGAACTACAGTGGATTCAGTAACCTGCTTCTGACCTCCAAGATGCGCATAAACGGTTACCATAAAACTGAAAATAAAAACATTTGAGCTTAGATTTATGCACGGAGTAATTGTTCGTGAGTTTGTAGAAACAACGAGTGTGCTTCAGTAAGATTTACGATTAGATCAGTGCTGTCCAACATGAGGCCCGCGGACTGATTTTTAGTGGTCCGCCTAAGCTAGTGACATGTTTGTCAAACAAATTGTCAAAATGAAAAACACAAAATCAACAGACTGCACAACCATATTATTAATGGAAAGATGTTAAGCTTAATAGGTACCACTGAGAAAGTGTTTTTGCATGTCGCCCTCGGGAATTTTTGCAGGAGGGACAAAACACAAATAATTGTCACGATTTTAGCAAGAGCCTGAAAAACGCAAAGAAGGAAATTAGGAAATTTGTATGGACATTTTTGTAGCGCTTTTATAGTGTATATTTCTCAGTTTCACTTCAATATATCTTTAATATGAATAGTTTTTTAAGCCGTTATCCGAGCGTCGGCCAGATTTAAGCTGCGAATAAGAGATAAGCCTGCTTCATAACTGCCGCCCAGATAAGTAGGGGTATGAATTCTTTTGAACAGAAGAGAGGTCGGTTTTTGAGTGAAACCTAATGGTCATGGTTACAGTTTTTAGGAAGAGCTTTTAAAATGAAATTCAGAAAATGAAAAGCTTGTTTATTTTATAGAGGTTTCTGAACGTAGGTATCTTAGTTTGACTTCGTCCATCATTATAGTATCGCTAATTCTCTAACGCGACGAAATAGGTTATAATCCCGAAAGTAGTAGGCCTAGGCCTATAGTTAAAAAAGGTTTCAAACACTGTCAATGTCTAGGGGGCAATTGCCTCTCTTGCCTCTGTGTGCGGGAGCGAGAAGTGCCTATTACCAGCTTCGTCAGCTCCGGGTAGTCTCCCGCTCTCTCTCTCTCTCACGATGCGGTCGTCGTCCTTGTCCACGCCTTTGTTACAAGTCGAATCGACAACTGTTGTTCCTTACTTGTTGGTCTTCCTTTTGGGGTCCTGGGGCAACTTGATCGCGTCTTGCGCTCGGCTACTCGCCTTGTTGGGTAGCTTCCTAAATTTGCTCCTGTCTCTACCTATATGCGCGATGTGCTACACTGGCTGCCTGTCTCATACCGCATTGCTGCTGTGGTCTCTCGCTGTGTCCTTGGCTGTGCTCCGTCAGATTTGCGTGATCTTTGCTGTCCAGTCTCTGACGTTGCAGTGCGTCAGGTACTTCGCTCTTCGTCTGGGGTGAGCTTCTGGTCCCACGGACTCGCTTGGCTATTAAGCAGCGCCGTGCTTTCTCGGTCGTGGGGCCTACTGTCTGAAAAGACCTTCCGGTTACGCTTCGCTCTCTACTTGTGGTCCATCCGGCTGGGTTCTACAAGTCCCTCAAATCTATTTTCTTTGTTCTTGGTTGGGCTGGGAGCACCTCAGAGTAGTTTCTTTAAGGGGCGCTATATAAATGCTCGGAATGAATGAATGAATGAATATTTGTCCTGTTATAGCGGCTTCAAATGCACGAGAAAGCGTCGGTGCCTCTCTTGTCTTTTTCAAGCCGTGGAGGCCTATATGCCTACGCCTACAATAATGCCCTACATATGTAATTATGTATATGACCCTTCTGACGTGACACAACGCTCGTGATTAAGTTGGTGCCCTGCGCTTGTTTCGAGTACCGCAAAAGAATTTTGGAGGTTACTATTACGGCGACTACTATGTAATAGTATGCATGCATCTGGACTTAACCATAGCGCTTTCCAAGTTCTTCACAAACCGCTATCTATCCAGTGGCGCAACTAGGGGGGTGCTGGGGGGTGCTTGAGCACCCCCCAGGGCCAAAAGGTGACCCACGCAATTTTTCCAAATCCGATGAGTTTTTTGTTGGGTGGGGGTGGGGGGGGTAGGGAATTTTCGACACTCGGTGCTTCGCTCCTTCGGCGCTTGCAATAAAAATTTTGAGCACCCCCCAGCAAAATGTTCTGGTTGCGCCCCTGTATCTATCCGCTGCTATCTGCAGCCAATCCATATAATAATATTAAATGACAATCCATATAATAATATTATATCTATATGGATTGGCTCAGATAGCGCTTATATTATAGTGCTAAACAGAGTTGAAATGTCCTTATCAAGCAAAGCAGCGTAGGCCTAGAAATCGTTAGAAGAGTCATCAGTGCACCACAAACGCAAACATACTATAGTCTTGCACCTGACTTCATGCGTATGTTGTGCCAACCAGCTGTTATTACCTTTATTCCTAAGAGCTACTGATCGAACTCCTCATCCATTTGTCCCGTCCACTGTTTCACAAGGGACTGAACGATAATGGAAGGGTTGTGAAGGTATTAACCTTAACCTCCTCTCTTAAAACGTATTAAAATTGACATATGAAATAATATCTTGCCGATCACCAGCCTACGTATATCAACATTATTTAATACTGAAAATTACTTAGAAGTTAAGTCCTTCCCGTACATGTCAGACATGTATGCTGTTGTACAGTGTGCACATCGAGCAATATAGCTCCTCCACTCCTCCCTGTCCATCGCCAGTTCTTCAGCCTATTCCCATGACATATCCAGACATCTCGAGTCACCCTTGATGGTGTGTCTGGTGTCCTGGCAGTTCTTTCATGGTCTTCCTCTATTCTTTCTTCCTCCAGCATTCTAGGGCATCACCTTTTCGGCTCTTAGTCAAAATTGCTTTCTGTATACGAATTGTCAATTTTATACCCGACTTGCTTTCTGCAGCCTATGTGGGAACATTTTGTTTCCATCTCAAGCGGACTGTTTTGCAAACGGAACATTTCTGGACATTTTATCAGCTAAAGATTATACACAAAGATATTAGAGTCTACGACTCTAATATCTTTGATATACACGTAGGCTAGACTTAATTTAGTTACAGCTGTAGAAGCTGAAATATTTCTACGCATGCGTGTGTAGGCTACACCCACCACTCAAGCGCATCGTTGAAGTTTTCCATGTACAAATAAAGAGCGCTTGTGGATGAGCTGGCGCCGACTGCGCTCGTGAATAAGCTGGTGTCCTGCGCATGGTTTTTCGAGTGGCGCTCTAGAAATTTGGACATCACGATTACGATTACAAAAAATAATTAAAGAAAGGCATTATATATAATTATAACAGCTATGAAACTTCTAGTTATATTTTCAGTAATTTGAAAACAAATATAGCCATCTCCATGTGAAATTTGAAACAGAATGGCCAGGCTTACTTACTTTTTATTGTGTTCAGGAGTAGGGAGCCCGATTGTTTTCCAGTTTATAGTGACGTCACAATCGACGGCAGTCGGTGGATCAATTCGTTCTCTTGCGTCAGGTTCTATTACCGTAAAATCTAAGCAAACGCGGTGAATCAACTGCTACAACTACAGTCTATTTATATTAAAATTATGCTTTTCTCCTGTGCATAATAAGTGGTTTTAAGCTTTATGCCAAGCGTTCTTGTTATACCGGAAATAGTGTACAAAACACACAGAGATAATAGAATTCAAGTTACTAGTAGGCCTATTATAATTACAAAATTCACAAGTAACAGAGTTTCAAAGAGCCCTTGGTATCTGACTATCCGTAGCAAGTGGCTAGGATAATGTGTCGCAATTATGAATGTCTCATGTTGAAATGCTACATGTAAATCTACAGATCTTCGCAATACTTTTTCCGTAGGTCTAAATAAACTATGACTTAGGATTAGCATAGATTCATAAATTGCTTACTTTATGCATTACTGTTAGTCTACTATGACTAGCCTATTATACTTTGTAAAATGCTCACGTGACTGCATTACTTACTTTGTCCCGTTTCAGTCAGAGTTATAACAACATAGGCTCTGGTGACACCGATTTGCACTGGTACCCGGGTGATATATGTTATAGTGGGTGGGTTTCCTGGAAGCGTAGGACCATTGTCGTACCATGGATCCCATTTGGCCCTTATGTCTCCTAGTGACGCGGAATTTATCCAGTACACGGAATTGTTGTATCCGCTGGCCGCACAGTTTCCGTTCTGCAACAGAGTTTTTTGTGGGGAGGAATCGCGCACTTCCACTGTACACGTCTTGATCCGAGGAGTAGTGGTTACTGCACAAACAAAATCAACTTCCGTATCACTGCTCAAACACCCACTCCTGTAAGCGCTTACGTGTCTTATAATTCGCCCCTTTCTACCACTTCGCTGCGTCTTCTTGGGCCTTTTCAAAAGCTTGACCTTTTCGTACCCCTAGTCAGGACGGCGGCGACCGCCATGGCTCTCAACCGCGGTTGGCAATACGTTCGTAGGCATTATTCGCAGCAAGAATGCAACGTGGGGTTTCGTCCAGATAGCCAATTCCATAGTTAGAATAACAAAATATTGACACAGGCTCATGGGCGGATTTATCAGAGGCCAGAGGGGGCTAAGCCCCTCCAAGAAGGCCCAGATTCAACTTTTTTTAACCATGGAAATGGCATCCTTTTTCGGGGTTATCCCCCCCTCCCGAGAAAGGCCCAGACTCGAGGTTAGCCCCTCCAAGAACGGAAACCAAACTCCGCCCATGTACAGGCTAAATTTATAAATGAAAATTGACAACACACGGTTGCATGGGTTCTTCACTGGACGGTGACTATCCTTATTTTCAGTGCATTATTTTGACTTATAAGGTTCCCTAATCACATTCGGATTTTTCTATACATATACAGAGCGGTGTAGCTTGAGCCGAGTGAAATATAGGAGGATTCAGAAAATAATGAGCCAAAACTTATACGTCGGAAAGAGGAAGGCTGGCCCGGGAGGCGTCTGCCCGGCTTGCCCGGGAGGCGTCTGCCCAGGAGGAGAAGGCCGGCCTCGGATGGGGAATGAGATGGACCGAGTCCGGATGTTAACGGGGGATAGAAGATAGGCTACTGATAGAACACATTTTGACAACGCTTAGGCTAGCGCTGAGAGCAGCACTGGTTTTAGACCTAGCCTACTCTAGCGACGCTAATCAAATTTCCATATCAAACAAAAATTATAAATAATATAAACGTGGCTCACAAGAAATAGGTAATAGCCTATGTTGTACTTCGGGTTGAGTGAAACTCACTGTTTAAGCAGTTTTTCCCAGTAAATCCATATTGCGTTGGACACCGACAGCTAAGACCTGTATCATCACAGGTTCCTGGGTAGCAGTCGAGCTTCTCACCCAATGAACATTGCACTGTAACAATAAATTGCATGTAATTTAATAGAGGAAATACTGTTCGTCTTAGAAGTTTTTTTCATAGCTGTCACGATCAAATTACACGCTATATAAGCTTAATATATATATGAAGGTACTACAGCGGTGTCATTATATACCGTACTGAAGCATATATACGGATGTTGTAATTGATTCAAAATATTATGTTTGATGTTATTCATAGACGTCAAAATAAAATAATCTGCAATAGAAAATAATTATGTGTTATATCCTGTCCTAAATGTAAATTATTTCATATATTTTTGGTTTTAATTCTTTGAAAGACGAGGGCCATTCTTTAGGCCTGGCGGGCCACTTTTGGCTCGCGGGCCACGAGTTGGGAACCGCTGCTGTAGACCTATTGGTGTCACTTGAACAAGTGCACTCACTAATAATAATCTAAAATGCATCATCACGGCAAGAATGTAAAAACTTGTAATAATTTCAAAATGTAGCAGCTGTATTAGACATAACAGTCTAAAAATTGTTTATAAATGATCCTTCTTGCAGCGGCACATTTTCGTTGTATCCCGGCATAGTCTACAACAGTAACTGCACAATGAAACGTCGGGATCTTTATTTCGTCAAGGCTATTATTTACTTCATTGAACTTACTTCGCGCAGCCTATAATAGCTACATCACGTAGCCTATAATAGCCTACTTATACGATTCTGAGACCAGTATTTATAATCTGAACTACGAGAATGATGATTACTTAGTAAAGTTCCCTTAGACCCTATGGAATGAACTTCCCCATCGGTTCGTCTGTCATCCTCTGTGGTAGTATTTCCTTATCTTTCTGTTGCCTCAAATAGCCTACTCCATTTTCTGGCGGGGTCAATTTTAGAGCCAAACAAATTTTGTTGAGAGCAACGACCTCTGTTGTCATAGGCTCTCGTCCAATTTAGATCCATCCCCTCGCAGTGTCACATACCCTGCAAACGCTTCTGAAAGGCTTTTGCTGGGAGAAGAGTTTATAATAAATGGTCAGATACAATACAATACAATACAATACAATACAATACAAACAATTAACGCAATACAAAAGTTGCATTGCCACGGCCAATTGCTACGTACAATTATGACTATAATTATATTCCGGTGATCGGCTATGCACTTTATTGATTTCAGTTGATAATTTTTCAATAGTGCAAAGGGAAGCACAAGGTATTTCTGACACGAACTTACCGTACGGACAATTTGTGTTGCCACCTGCTACGCTTTTCAGACAACCGCAGTTATTTGGCGACATGCAGACTTGATCTCCTCTACAAGCTGGGTTGCAAATAGCTGAAATTAAATTACAGTATGTTGATTAGATCTATACCTACACCTACAGTTGATAACTCACGTGTATGGCGTTGATAAACTCATTCAAGCATTATCCACTGGCTCAGATTATAAATCTGTCTTATTTCTTCAGACTGTAACTTTCTCTAAGCCTTGTGAAAGTCTGAGATTTAGAATTGATGAACAAAGCTGTAGATGTAAGAAATTCAAAGGGCAAACACTTGATAATTTTATCATATCGAGTAAGCTATTGCATATTTTATTGTGAAGTTATAGGCCCTAACACCCATGATGTAGAGTTGTAGACCCTATTACAAAGCTGTTCATCCAAGAAACCCAGTAGGGGCATTTGAACTAGTTTAACTGTGGTAGTCCAATTTTTAGTGGTATTGAGAGAGAAAGCAGTAGGCCTATTTATATTGGTAAAATTGTGTACAGATGTGTAATAGTGTATACGTTGATTTATGCTTAGACTTATTTTGTTTTATCGTTATCTTTTTGACGACACACAGAGCATGGGCCTTAAGGTTATTGGGAATAACACAATATGGAATCCTTCACTCGCATTTTAAATCCATGTACAATACATGTAGATCTACATGTATGTTATATAATTATAGGAAAGAATACTCACGTATGTCGCACTTGCAGCCCGACCAACCAGTTTCACATGAGCGACTTTCCAATGTTGTTTTTCCACCAGCGCACCTGAATTATAATAACCCGTTATTTGTCATTTTATGTTTACAGTTGCGCAATGATGTGGAGCATTGTTTCCTATTCCAAAAGGCCTAATTGAGAAACTTTGATCTAGCACTGTGTGACTGTGGCCAAGTGACTGACACGCCTGAGACGTCTAGATAAAACACTGGTCAACCACCAATGTAGCCTACTACTATCGCATAAATATTGCTTCAGTTCAGTAAAAGGTGAAATTGTGGTTTAACAAATACGACTGTTCGGACTGTAGAATATGTGCAACGCAAATGTGTGTAACTATTCAAGCACGGTTATTATCATTATCTGAATTACCAGTGTCGTACTCTCGTTTCTTCATCGTTTGTTGTTCATTCGTGGACATAATAATTATGATAGAAAGGTCCGAATAGAATGTGCAATTAAGGCTATTTTGATAATAATAATAATAATAATAATAATAATAATAATAATAATAATAATAATAATAATACTAGGCCCTACTAGCAATAATAATAATTATAACAATAATAATAGAAGACTATTGAATAGTATCAAAACATTCAATAAATGATAGAGACTTGTGGTAGACCTATATAGACCCTTTATAGCTAAAGCTGAATCTAAATATTTATTTGATTCGCTAATAAGATCAATTAAAAAATTAGTTAATTCATACTTACTGATTGCAGGAAGATGTGTACTGAGAGTAGGCATAATGACTGAAAAAACAAAACGAAAAGAAGTTGACAACGTGAGCTATTACATATTAATCATGCATAATAAAAAATTATGTCGATGTCATTCGGGAATACCTTATTTTGGTAATTTGTAATGGAAACCCTATATAGATAATACTTTCTTAATTAATATTTAAGGCTGTGCCGAACATTTCTGGTGGGCCAAATAGCTATTTGGTATTCGAATATCGACCGAGCAGATGTTCTATCGAATACGAAAAGTGGTCACTCTGTTCTCATTAACATAGTCTACTATTATATGCTGTAGATATAGCCAGGCCTTGTTCACTTTCAGTTTTTGTAGGCTATTAAATATATTAGCTCAAACTTTTGTTTGCATTTTAAATTGTGAATGTTGTCGGTAGAGCTATGTTGTACACTATTCGTATTCGTATTTGGCCAAATGGTTGGTCAAATTATTCGTATTAGTCCCATAATTATTCGGTACAGTACTAATTATATTTTTCTCATAATTTTAATATTATGAGATTTAATGTAACATCAGCCAGAGATAACAATCCCAATAGGCTAATTGTATCTAGAAACTAATTTTACCGGCAAAGAAATGAAAGGTGTGAAAAGTCAAATATATTTAATACATAATATATTATAAAATTTTCAACTTGTCAAATACGAATGTACAAAGCTTAGCGAATGTCACTGTTGAGTCCTTCTAGGACAGGGGTTCTCACACTGTGGTAGCGTACCTGGTACCCCTAAAGGTAGGCCTAAGCCAGGCGCCGGTAATCGGCACGCGAAAATTTTCGGAAATATAAATTTTTCTTCGGGTATATGGTCATTGTGTCCATTTTTTCTTGATTAAAAATGATTTTTAACGTTGCTTAAGCAGTGGCATTTTGTTTCTGATCTGACTTTGCTGGGGGTACGTCAATTTTTTACTTGGGGGTACAATAAAAAATATATAAAGTTTGAGAACCCCTGTTCTAGGAGGACTTGCAAAGGTAGGTGAAGGAAACGTCGAAGACATACATGTAGTAGCCTACAAGAAAGCATTTGACACATTTCCTAAGCATTGGAGTAGGCCTAATAACGCAACCGATTTGCGATGGCCAACGCAACGCTTACCTTTGGGCGTCTGTAAGAGCTGCAGTGGAGAGCAAACCAAGGAACAGCAGGGAAACCATCCTGGTCATCGAAGCCATTCTCAACTGCCACTCCTCGTAGGGATTTGTCTGTTGGACCTAAATATAAAGACTTTACTAAATAGCCTAAGTCTAAACTCAGCGAACATAACATGAATTACAGGCCTACCCGTCTATTCATCAGATAAGCCCAAGTAGTCATTAATTTGTACAACCAGAGCGAACTACGATTGACTTAGAAATAATGTAGTTCGTCGTCAAAGAACTGCATTTGTCTTAACACATTATGCTAGGACTATCTTTACACGAAACTTATTTGTAGCCTATTATAGCCTACAATGGTTTTTCTGTTCTGCTGGCCAGAGGTTTTTTACAGAACATTTTGAAAATAGGCCTAGGTTAGATAGATTTTTATTTTAAAAATCTAATTTCACACATCACTAAGTCTTACTCCGATAGGTAGACTAGGCCTAAGCTTATCAGATGTGGCGTAGTCGAATATACCTACAGACTTGATTTTGTAGCAATAAAATTATTTCCTAGCTTCCCACTGGCAAATAAGTCCGTTCTTCTGCAAAGTGAAAGCTGCAAACTGGCCAAATTATGTTTCTAATGACAAGTTTCTTCACATAACTGAAAATAAAATGACTTACCTTTGCGTTTTAGAAGCCTAGTACATGTATTTCCTGATGATAGCACAGCACGAAGATTTAGGCTCAACTTTCCTCGTCCGATTAGCTATCGCTTATGTGAAGAGAAGTGTTCAGCCAGATCGCAAAACCTCTAAACTTCCTGGTCCACCAAGACACGAATTATGCATGCAGTTTCAATAGAGTGACTCAGTTGACTTAGTTAGAGGGCTTGCACACTGCACAGCGATGACGTTTAAAGGCTTGGGTAGTTCAAAAGCGGGTGTGACCAAAATGAATCCAAGCAAGCACGACAACTGCATTTTGCACGAATGCACGAACAATTGAACATGCTGAAGTTAGGCACTAAGTTTTTGGGTTAGACTACCGTTAGAGGCATCGCACGCAAGTGCATAAAATACTATAGGTTAGCCTATTGATCATGTATTTTTAGGTTACTTACTTAATCGTGGCAAGATCGGTGGGTTTTAAAGGGACTGTACAGTGTACACTTCCTTATAGGCCTACCTATTTGCATTTCGAGTTCCTTATGCCTGTTTGCATTTCGAAAGGTTCTGAACTTAGCCTTAGGTCGGTTCAATGGTGTGTGACATATTTACTTTGCTCAAATATTTATGATGGTTGCTAGCTCATTTTTAAATAGAAATTTATAAAATCTGTTTTTAATGAGTAGGCTATTAGAAATCTCGGGCGCTTGAGATAACTGAGAAATTTTTTTATTGCCTCTAATAATTTTATTCTAGATTACTTAGCATCATAAACTAATTAAAACTGTGGGTGTTATTTAAAATTTCGTGGTTTTTTTAAATTTTATGTCGACGGGGTAGGCCTAGCCTACTTAATGACAGCTCCTTAGCTAAGACGACTTGATGAGATTTATTCTAGGCTGATATATTACAGACCAGATACACACATCTCCAAGGCAAGAAAAAGACCCGGTATGTTTCTTTCTTCAAAAGTAACGTCATTATGGATATGGAAAATTAAAAAAAACGGTAAAATAGTGCACGCATTGCATGTACAGCTCAATGTTCTTCAGAGGTTTGCATCGAGAGAAACATTTTATGAGGCAATTTGTTTAATTTAATAGCATCACTCTTCTTTTTTATGAATTTTAGCATGAAAACTGTGAAGCAGCATGTTTTGTTTAGTTAATGATCTCCTCAATCAATTAACCAGTCAATCAATCAATCAATTTTCGTTTATTAAAAACTAAAGGCTGACAGCTTCTTAAATTTAACAAATTTTGTGAATATTTTTATATGCATGTTCGAATTATATGCCACACCAAGTCTTAACAAGGTTAGATTTATGTAGATATTAAATATCTACATAAATCAGACCATGTTAGGATTTGGTGCAAAATTTTGTAGCAAATTCTATACCAAACTCACATACAATTTTTTTAGGTGAGTTTGTTATAGGATTTGTAACAGCTTGTTTTTGACTAACTCTCTAGAGATGAAGTTGCCTATCTGGCAAGAGAATAACCGAAATTTTGTTACAAACTTCTGGTGTAGACGTAAGCCTATAATACAGCAGGATTTATAAACTGGCTGCAGATTGTTTGCAAATAGGCCTATCAGGGCAGGATTAAGACATGTTCAACATGTTCGGCCGAAAAGGGCCCCCCACACTTTAGGGGGGCCCCACACATGCGAAAACAAATTTTTCAGGAGAAATTTTTATAGTTTGAGCAAATTTCGACCAAAACGACTTTTAAAAGGTCGCCAGCTATTTTTGGCAGGAAAGGTATAGGCCTATTTTACGGAAATTCAGGGTGAGAATTGCCGGGGGGGGTTAGGGGGTTCAACTCCCCCAGTCATTTTTAGAGCCCCATGTTAAAGTATGTTTTTCACACCCAAAATCCAAGTGCATAATGGTCCAAACCCCCCCTCCAGTTATTTTTCCACAATTCTTACACTGCGGAAATTTCGACCAAACGACTAAAAAAAGGTCATCCCTGAATATCCGCAAAAAATTTCTCGAACAGGGCCCCCACATTTCTTAATCCGGCCCTGAGGCCTATATGTAGCCTATTATGTAAGCTTATACATAAAATTATACCGTATATGCGTATTTATAAGGGCCACTCGCTATTCCAAACGGTGAATTTTAAATTAATTTCATTTGCAATTCAGTTGAAACCACAAAGCGGCAACAGAGAGCAACCAGGAAGTAAAGTTTTAGGTAGACGGCTGATGTCTTATATAGAAACTATAATGTAAGCAAATACTACTTCACGCACCATGAATCACGACAGCATACCTGCACCAGGTATGCAAACTGATGGGCAGATTTACACATTAGCATACATGCACACAGTACAGGCACAGTCCTGATCAGTGCATGTGTAATCTTCCTCTTCAGTCGTCTGCTGTTGAGCAGCTTTGTGACGTGGACGACCTCGTGTTCCCCTCCGACCTCATCCATCCATCCCTCTCTGTCCTGCGCTATCCTCTAAGACTTGGTGCGACCATAATGTCATTGTTCAAAGCAAGGCAGATGGCACGTGTAATCATTATGTAAATAATAATATAGACATGTATTCATGTATGCTTATGTCCATGTATTAATATACAAAGCCTGCTCTAGATAATTATGAGGAAAAATACCATAGAAAACACTGGTTAGGCTATAATGAGAACATCGCAAAAGTTTTATTGCGGACGTAATGGATAGTCGATCACCAAGCTACAATGTAATGACAAGAACAACAACTCATCTCACAAACAAGCATGACATTGTATAGGCCCTATGTATTCATGCATGTATGGTTGTATGTACAGTTGTACACACAAACGAGGTTGTTCATGATACATGCATGTAGGCGGCCCTATGCGTTCATAGCAATCTTCTTCTTCTGGTTCTCTGCCCCTAGGCAGGTTCGGCTGTCCAATGTCGCCACTCTTCCCTCCGCTGGGCCTTCTCCTTTAGTTTCTGATATCCGATCTTCTTCATCAGTGTGTCCAGCAACATCTGTCGGGGTCTTCCTCTTGTTCGTTTCCCCTCCATTTGTCCTTCTAACACCGTTTTCACCAAACTGTCTCCTCTTAGCATATGCCCTATCCAATTCTTATGCCTTTCTCTGATTGTTTTTATCATTGTTCTTTCCTCTCCTACCCTTTCCAGCACTTCCTCGTTTGTTCTGTGTTCCGTCCAGCTGATCTTCTCCATTCTTCTCCACGTCCACATTTCAAACGCTTCGATTTTCTTTATGTCTTCTTTTCTCATGGTCCAGGTTTCGGCACCATACAACACCACACTCCACACCAGTGTTTTTATCATTCTTTTCTTGAGACTTCTGTTTAGCTTTCCTCGTAGTAGTTCTCCTCTTTTCGTAAATGCCTCTTTTCCCATTGCAATCCTCCTTCTGATTTCCTTATGACATTTAGCATCCGTTGTCATCAAGCTTCCCAGGTAGCAAAATTCCTTCACCTGTTCTATCCCTTTGCCTTCTATTTGAATGTGGACTGTAGTTTCTTCTCCCTTGCTGATCTTCATTACTTTTGTCTTCTTGATGTTAATTCTCATGCCATATTCAATTGACGTTGTGTTCAATCTATCCATCACTTCATAGCAATATTCATGTAAAAAACGACATATGCATGCACGACTGTATGCATGTAGGCCTACATTGCACAATGTACGTCTTCATGTATAGCCTTACACTAACATAATTATCTATACAAGTATTAAAATTTCTCGGTGCCCACTAAAAGGCATGTCAAGGTGGCCAAACCGGTGTAACGAAATAGCATTAGGCCTATATGGTTTAGGTAGGTAGGCAGAGACGGGTATAGGTAGTTGGGTAGGTAGGTATCTTGGCACCCAGTGAGTTCATGAACAAAACCATAAGCATGCAAGTAGGCTATTCTACAAAATCTATTCAATGACTAGGCCTATCTGTTTCAGGACAAATGAGTCGATATTTTGCATAACGTTGCATGTCGGTTGTCTAAATTTAGACAAAAGGAAATTTTTCTGTAAATTCCCAACGCGTCAGACAACTCTAAAGTCTAAACGGCTTGCGAAGGTCGTGTTCATAGCAGTCAAGGAACGAGTGCAGCTGTCAAGTTCAATGGTTTGCCTTTATAGCTTAAAATGGCCTCTTCACGCCGAATAGCTTTCAAGTCGACGGTCAAGGCCACTTCCTCAAATTTATGCCTAGCCTCGTGTTTTCTGAAGCATGATTTTGTAGGACCCTAAAGCTGTGTGATCAACGCATAATGAAATGTTGACAAAGGATCCGCAGGTATTCCCTAAGGTGTGATCAAGTACCGTAAAGTGGTGTAGATGGTGAAAATTTTCAAACTGGGTCAATTGTTCTACGCCAATGTAGCCTACACCAGCCATGACATGATGTCAGCCATGAATGACAGAGCTTACAGAGTTTTAGATCAAAAGGTTACGGTAAATTGAATATGCGAGTAGAGTAATAAAGGAGAGAGCTGGGACAGCGCTGTCACGAGGTCAAAGTTCATCACGGGTCCCTAAGGTCATTACGAGGTCACCAAGGTCATCATGGGTCCCCAAGGGTCGTCACGAGGCCCACCGCCAAGGTCGTCACGAGGTCTCCCCCGGTCACGAGGACCTCTGGTCACGCTCGAGGTCAAGGTCAAGGACCTCCCAGAACTCGACTTCCCCATAGAAAGGTGCACTGGCTTCCATGCAACCAATAGGAAACCAATCCCCCACAGGAAAAGGTGTACTAGATTCCATGCAGAAACCAACAACCAATAGGAATTCTACATCCTGGTCACCCTCAAGGTCAAGGTCAATGACCTCCTAGAAACTCGACTTCCCCATAGAAAGGTGCACTGGCTTCCATGCAGAAACTACCAACCAATAGGAAACCGAGCCCCATTTTTTCCCAGAAAGCACCATTCATATGCAAGCCTGAATACCCACAACCAATAGCGTAAGAGCATTACACATTGTACCAAAAGCGCTACATAACGCGCAAGATACTAGCCAACAAGAAGCACTTCTTTTACAAAGCGCTCCAAGCGGCAAATCCATTAATAACTAGTAGAGTAATAAAGGAGAGAGCTGGGACAGCGCTGTCACGAGGTCAAAGTTCATCACGGGTCCCAAAGGTCATTACGAGGTCACCAAGGTCATCATGGGTCCCCAAGGGTCGTCACGAGGCCCACCGCCAAGGTCGTCACGAGGTCTCCCCCGGTCACGAGGACCTCTGGTCACGCTCGAGGTCAAGGTCAAGGACCTCCTAGAAACTCGACTTCCCCATAGAAAGGTGCACTGGCTTCCATGCAGAAACTACCAACCAATAGGAAACCGAGCCCCATATTTTCCCAGAAAGCACCATTCATATGCAAGCCTGAATACCCACAACCAATAGCGTAAGAGCATTACACATTGTACCAAAAGCGCTACATAACGCGCAAGATACTAGCCAACAAGAAGCACTTCTTTTACAAAGCGCTCCAAGCGGCAAATCCATTAATAACTATCAAATTTTAAAGACAGTTTTGGAAACACATAGCTGAACCCCTGCAGAACCTATACGACATTTCCACAATCATTATTGAGGTGTTTCAGGCACTTCGTACGAACTGAACATTATTGCACTTTTAGCCGCGGAACTGGGCAATCATAACAGTACTAAGTAATTATTATATAATTTTATGAATTTGAATATGTTATACTAGCTGGGATACCCGGCGATGCCCGGGAATTTTATGCAAATAGCCGTGAAGCTTTGGCGACGGAATGGAAATAGCAAAAATTTGGGTTTTCGCACCCCACCGTGGACCCATGGTGGGAGAGATTCACCACCCCCCCACTGGCTGGACCTGACGGTCCTCTGTCTAGATGCAAAGTTTCAGATCAATAGCTGAAAAATGGGGAAAAAATTGGCCCCCAAAAATTTGGCCCCCCCCCAAAAAACCACGCCCTGCCCCACTCGGCCCCTGCGGGTCCAGGTGTGTGTTGGTTGGGGGCGAGGTGATCCCAGTGGTACCCTATCTAGCTGCAACTTTTCAGGTGAATAGCTGTGAAACTATGGCGATGGTATACAAATAGAGAAAATGGAGTTTTGGGGCCCCTCCATTTTCCCCCTGGTGGTAGAGGTTCACCAACTCGTTTTCTGAGTGGACCTGACAGTCCTCTGTCTAAATGCGAAGTTTCACATCATTAGCTGCAAAAAAAGTTTGCCCCTAAATTTTTTTGCCCCCCTCTAAACAACGCCCTGCGCCACCCGGCCCCTACGGGGCCAAGTGGGTGTTGGTTGGGGGCGAGGTGGTCCCGGTGGTACCCTATCTAGCTGCAACTTTTCAGGTGAATAGCTGTGAAACTATGGCGATGATATACAAATAGAGAAAATGGAGTTTTTGGGCCCCCTCCATTCTCCCCCTGGTGGTAGAGGTTCGCCAACTCGTTTACTGGGGGGTACCTGACGGTCCTCTGTCTAAATGCGAAGTTTCACATCATTAGCTGCAAAAAAGTTTGCCCCCTAAATTTTTTGCCCCCTCTAAACAACGCCCTGCGCCACCCGGCCCCTACGGGGCCAAGTGGGTGTTGGTTGGGGGCGAGGTGGTCCCGGTGGCACCCTATCTAGCTGCAAATTTTCAAGTGAATAGATCTGAAACTATGGCGATGGTATAAAAATAAAGAAAATGGAGTTTTTTGCCCCCACCCATTCTCCCCATGGTGGTAGAGATTCGCCAACTCGTTTACTGGGGGGTACCTGACGGTCCTCTGTCTAAATGCGAAATTTGACATGAATAGGTGGGGAAAAAAATTTTTCCGCCCCCCCAAATTTACCCCCATCCTGGCCCCCATGGTGCTAGAAATTCGCCAACCCCTGGACTTTTTAAGTTGGATGGACCCCTGTCTAGGTGCAAAGTTTCAGATCAATAGCTGCGAAACTGAGGGCGTGTATTCTGGACAAATATATATATAAATAAATATACATCCTCTCTTATAGATATAGATAAGTGTATAATAGTCTATTTTTATTATTTGTAGCCTTTCTTAAACCTAACATGCATAAAGTTTCAGACAGTCGCCAGAGGCGCCACATTCGTAGCCATGCGATTGAAACTCCTTTTGTACAACAAGTGGAATCAACGCTAATAATCGAAGTTACGTCAAGCCCTTACATAAAATAAATTGTTTAAATTGAATATTCGCAATACTTCGTGCTTTAAATGATATTATTTGTAGTAATTGTTCATGTGTATATAGGGTAGTGCGGCGCTTTTCGTAACCATGTTAGCGTGATACCCAATGGTTGAGAGAATAGCGTGGTAGACCACAGATATTCTGGTAGCAGGTTCAAACCCTGAGATAGAGTAAATATTTTTGTTTTCATTTTATACAAACCAACACATAGAATATAAGTTCTACTCATTGAAAACAGGCTTTTATATTGATTTCAACATCTCTCACCCTTCCGTTCTCCAGGAAGTAGGCATTTTACCTACTTGTGCTCCTATGACCACGTATATTATCATCTCTCATCCTTACAACCTCCAGAAAGTAGGCTTTTTCACGTCCTTATGCATCTATGACCACGTATTTCATCATCTCTCACCCTTCTATTCTCCATAAAGTAGGCATTTTCGCGTTCTTGTACACATATGACCACGTTTTTCATCATTTCTCACTCTTCCAGCCTCTAGAAATTAGACTTTTTACAACCTTGTGCACCTGTGACCATGTATTTCGCATTCTAAATCCAATCAACATGCCATTACTCAGCCTTCTATTCCATAGGAATTAGGCTTCTCCGCATATCATATTCCACAACATCCTCCCTCTCCTTCTCCTCCGCCTCCCCACAAGACATAGGAAATAAGAATTTTCTCAAACTTTTGAAGACAAGTACTAAATTTACACTATCAATCAGCATTCCAAGTCTCCGACCCTCCCTCCCTCCTCCTCTTCCTCCTCTTCCTCCTCCTCCTCCCCCTCCTCCACAACACATAGAAAATAAGAATTTTCACATACTTTTGCATGTAAGACCTAAATTTACACTATCAACCAATCTTCCAAGCCTCTTCTCCTCAGCATCCTCACCCTCCTTTTCTCCTCTCCGCCACCTCAGCCTTCTCCACCCAGACTCTCTTACCCCGCCTCATCTCCGCCTCCTTCACTGAGTGACAACATCCTCCTCCTCTCCACCTCCACCACTTAGCATCAGCCTCCTTCACCTCTGACTCCAGCATCCCTCTCCTCCGCACCTCATCTTCTTCACATTCTCAGCCTTCTCATGCATTCTCCTCATTCTCCACACCAACCATTGTGTCTAGCAAAGATCCGATTTTTCACTTTCGAACAGCACTAAAGACAACGATCGACCCTTTGAGAGGTAGAAACGCTTAGATATGAGGTGTGAATAAAGCACATAGAAGCCAAACATATCAGAATTTTTAAAATCAGAGCAATTTTATGTCAAAGGTAAAACTTTGAGAAGCACAAATGTTTAGGTATAAGTTGTAGTCAGATCGCTTAGGAGTCAAAAACACACGAATTGGCCAGTTTGTGGTTGGTTGTGCGCATAATAATGGGTGTGAGTTTGTGCGCGTGTGCACGATTCTTGTCCGAGTGTGCATGTTTCTTTATGTGTTTGTGGGCGATATGTATGTGTGTATGTGTTTGTTTGCATGTTTGTGTGCGTATATTTGCGTGCATGTTTGTGAGTTTGTGGGAGTGTTTGTGTGTTTGAGTATGTGTAGGTCAATGCCTTTAGTATCAGAATTGTTTAGTTATGAGAGGCGAATAGGGCACTTAGTTGGCAAAAGATATGAAATGTTCAGCATTTTCTCATATTTTAAACTTTTATTATTCAGAAATACTGAAACTGTTCAATGTTCCACCACACAACGCATGCGCCTTTGTGCGTGTATGCAAGCAAATGTATAGGGTTTGCACATAAATTATATATGTGCGCATATTTCTCCATGCTTGGTGATATATGGTTGGATGGGCATGTGAATATTTGAATAAGTTTGTGTGTGCATGCATGTGGCTGTGTGTGAGTGAATAGAATTTGTAGGTCTATATGCTTGTTGTTTGTTTTTGAGTATGGATTGGTAAGCTGCGAAGGGAAGCCTGGTATGGTGGAACATTGAACAGTTTCCGTATTTCTGAATAATAAAAGTTTAAAATATGAGAAAATGCTGAACATTTCATATCTTCTTATTCAGAAATACGGAAACTGTTCAATGTTCCATCAAGCATGGAGAAATATGCGCACATATATAATTTATGTGCAAACCCTATACATTTGCTTGCATACACGCACAAAGGCGCATGCGTTGTGTGGTGGAACATTGAACAGTTTCAGTATTTCTGAATAATAAGATATGAAATGTTCAGCATTTTCTCATATTTTAAACTTTTATTATTCAGAAATACTGAAACTGTTCAATGTTCCACCACACAACGCATGCGCCTTTGTGCGTGTATGCAAGCAAATGTATAGGGTTTGCACATAAATTATATATGTGCGCATATTTCTCCATGCTTGGTGATATATGGTTGGATGGGCATGTGAATATTTGAATAAGTTTGTGTGTGCATGCATGTGGCTGTGTGTGAGTGAATAGAATTTGTAGGTCTATATGCTTGTTGTTTGTTTTTGAGTATGGATTGGTAAGCTGCGAAGGGAAGCCTGGTATGGTGGAACATTGAACAGTTTCCGTATTTCTGAATAATAAAAGTTTAAAATATGAGAAAATGCTGAACATTTCATATCTTATTATTCAGAAATACGGAAACTGTTCAATGTTCCACCAAGCATGGAGAAATATGCGCACATATATAATTTATGTGCAAACCCTATACATTTGCTTGCATACACGCACAAAGGCGCATGCGTTGTGTGGTGGAACATTGAACAGTTTCAGTATTTCTGAATAATAAAAGTTTAAAATATGAGAAAATGCTGAACATTTCATATCTTTTGCCAACTAAGTGCCCTATTCGCCTCTCATAACTAAACAATTCTGATACTAAAGGCATTGACCTACACATACTCAAACACACAAACACTCCCACAAACTCACAAACATGCACGCAAATATACGCACACAAACATGCAAACAAACACATACACACATACATATCGCCCACAAACACATAAAGAAACATGCACACTCGGACAAGAATCGTGCACACGCGCACAAACTCACACCCATTATTATGCGCACAACCAACCACAAACTGGCCAATTCGTGTGTTTTGACTCCTAAGCGATCTGACTACAACTTATACCTAAACATTTGTGCTTCTCAAAGTTTTACCTTTGACATAAAATTGCTCTGATTTTAAAAATTCTGATATGTTTGGCTTCTATGTGCTTTATTCACACCTCATATCTAAGCGTTTCTACCTCTCAAAGGGTCGATCGTTGTCTTTAGTGCTGTTCGAAAGTGAAAAATCGGATCTTTGCTAGACACAATGGTTGGTGTGGAGAATGAGGAGAATGCATGAGAAGGCTGAGAATGTGAAGAAGATGAGGTGCGGAGGAGAGGGATGCTGGAGTCAGAGGTGAAGGAGGCTGATGCTAAGTGGTGGAGGTGGAGAGGAGGAGGATGTTGTCACTCAGTGAAGGAGGCGGAGATGAGGCGGGGTAAGAGAGTCTGGGTGGAGAAGGCTGAGGTGGCGGAGAGGAGAAAAGGAGGGTGAGGATGCTGAGGAGAAGAGGCTTGGAAGATTGGTTGATAGTGTAAATTTAGGTCTTACATGCAAAAGTATGTGAAAATTCTTATTTTCTATGTGTTGTGGAGGAGGGGGAGGAGGAGGAGGAAGAGGAGGAAGAGGAGGAGGGAGGGAGGGTCGGAGACTTGGAATGCTGATTGATAGTGTAAATTTAGTACTTGTCTTCAAAAGTTTGAGAAAATTCTTATTTCCTATGTCTTGTGGGGAGGCGGAGGAGAAGGAGAGGGAGGATGTTGTGGAATATGATATGCGGAGAAGCCTAATTCCTATGGAATAGAAGGCTGAGTAATGGCATGTTGATTGGATTTAGAATGCGAAATACATGGTCACAGGTGCACAAGGTTGTAAAAAGTCTAATTTCTAGAGGCTGGAAGAGTGAGAAATGATGAAAAACGTGGTCATATGTGTACAAGAACGCGAAAATGCCTACTTTATGGAGAATAGAAGGGTGAGAGATGATGAAATACGTGGTCATAGATGCATAAGGACGTGAAAAAGCCTACTTTCTGGAGGTTGTAAGGATGAGAGATGATAATATACGTGGTCATAGGAGCACAAGTAGGTAAAATGCCTACTTCCTGGAGAACGGAAGGGTGAGAGATGTTGAAATCAATATAAAAGCCTGTTTTCAATGAGTAGAACTTATATTCTATGTGTTGGTTTGTATAAAATGAAAACAAAAATATTTACTCTATCTCAGGGTTTGAACCTGCTACCAGAATATCTGTGGTCTACCACGCTATTCTCTCAACCATTGGGTATCACGCTAACATGGTTACGAAAAGCGCCGCACTACCCTATATACACATGAACAATTACTACAAATAATATCATTTAAAGCACGAAGTATTGCGAATATTCAATTTAAACAATTTATTTTATGTAAGGGCTTGACGTAACTTCGATTATTAGCGTTGATTCCACTTGTTGTACAAAAGGAGTTTCAATCGCATGGCTACGAATGTGGCGCCTCTGGCGACTGTCTGAAACTTTATGCATGTTAGGTTTAAGAAAGGCTACAAATAATAAAAATAGACTATTATACACTTATCTATATCTATAAGAGAGGATGTATATTTATTTATATATATATTTGTCCAGAATACACGCCCTCAGTTTCGCAGCTATTGATCTGAAACTTTGCACCTAGACAGGGGTCCATCCAACTTAAAAAGTCCAGGGGTTGGCGAATTTCTAGCACCATGGGGGCCAGGATGGGGGTAAATTTGGGGGGGCGGAAAAATTTTTTTCCCCACCTATTCATGTCAAATTTCGCATTTAGACAGAGGACCGTCAGGTACCCCCCAGTAAACGAGTTGGCGAATCTCTACCACCATGGGGAGAATGGGTGGGGGCAAAAAACTCCATTTTCTTTATTTTTATACCATCGCCATAGTTTCAGATCTATTCACTTGAAAATTTGCAGCTAGATAGGGTGCCACCGGGACCACCTCGCCCCCAACCAACACCCACTTGGCCCCGTAGGGGCCGGGTGGCGCAGGGCGTTGTTTAGAGGGGGGCAAAAAATTTAGGGGGCAAACTTTTTTGCAGCTAATGATGTGAAACTTCGCATTTAGACAGAGGACCGTCAGGTACCCCCCAGTAAACGAGTTGGCGAACCTCTACCACCAGGGGGAGAATGGAGGGGGCCCAAAAACTCCATTTTCTCTATTTGTATATCATCGCCATAGTTTCACAGCTATTCACCTGAAAAGTTGCAGCTAGATAGGGTACCACCGGGACCACCTCGCCCCCAACCAACACCCACTTGGCCCCGTAGGGGCCGGGTGGCGCAGGGCGTTGTTTAGAGGGGGGCAAAAAAATTTAGGGGCAAACTTTTTTTGCAGCTAATGATGTGAAACTTCGCATTTAGACAGAGGACTGTCAGGTCCACTCAGAAAACGAGTTGGTGAACCTCTACCACCAGGGGGAAAATGGAGGGGCCCCAAAACTCCATTTTCTCTATTTGTATACCATCGCCATAGTTTCACAGCTATTCACCTGAAAAGTTGCAGCTAGATAGGGTACCACTGGGATCACCTCGCCCCCAACCAACACACACCTGGACCCGCAGGGGCCGAGTGGGGCAGGGCGTGGTTTTTTGGGGGGGGGCCAAATTTTTGGGGGCCAATTTTTTCCCCATTTTTCAGCTATTGATCTGAAACTTTGCATCTAGACAGAGGACCGTCAGGTCCAGCCAGTGGGGGGGTGGTGAATCTCTCCCACCATGGGTCCACGGTGGGGTGCGAAAACCCAAATTTTTGCTATTTCCATTCCGTCGCCAAAGCTTCACGGCTATTTGCATAAAATTCCCGGGCATCGCCGGGTATCCCAGCTAGTATAACATATTCAAATTCATAAAATTATATAATAATTACTTAGTACTGTTATGATTGCCCAGTTCCGCGGCTAAAAGTGCAATAATGTTCAGTTCGTACGAAGTGCCTGAAACACCTCAATAATGATTGTGGAAATGTCGTATAGGTTCTGCAGGGGTTCAGCTATGTGTTTCCAAAACTGTCTTTTGATAGTTATTAATGGATTTGCCGCTTGGAGCGCTTTGTAAAAGAAGTGCTTCTTGTTGGCTAGTATCTTGCGCGTTATGTAGCGCTTTTGGTACAATGTGTAATGCTCTTACGCTATTGGTTGTGGGTATTCAGGCTTGCATATGAATGGTGCTTTCTGGGAAAATATGGGGCTCGGTTTCCTATTGGTTTGTAGTTTCTGCATGGAAGCCAGTGCACCTTTCTATGGGGAAGTCGAGTTTCTAGGAGGTCATTGACCTTGACCTTGAGGGTGACCAGGATGTCGAATTCCTATTGGTTGTTGGTTTCTGCATGGAATCTAGTACACCTTTTCCTGTGGGGATTGGTTTCCTATTGGTTGCATGAAAGCCAGTGCACCTTTCTATGGGGGAAGTCGAGTTCTGGGAGGTCCTTGACCTTGACCTCGAGCGTGACCAGAGGTCCTCGTGACCGGGGGAGACCTCGTGACAACCTTGGCGGTGGGCCTCGTGACGACCCTTGGGGACCCATGATGACCTTGGTGACCTCGTAATGACCTTAGGGACCCGTGATGAACTTTGACCTCGTGACAGCGCTGTCCCAGCTTTCTCCTTTATTACTCTACTTATGCGTTTAGTTTTTACTTCTGCTGTTGCGGTTCGAATAGCCTATGGTTACTTGATGGCATACAATGTATAATCTTCTGCAAACACATGTAGCGCTTCAGGATTCTCCGTTTAGCTGTTTGTTCAGTTGTTTGCCTTAAATGTCTGCGCATCAGGTTTAGTAGCCTACTGTAGAATCATGATAATTATGACCACGCCTCTTAGGACTATAATAAAATTGCTCGTGAAGGAATTGTATGCATTAGATTACTTCTCCTAACTCTGTCTTGCCTTACTCTAAGACTTCATGTCTTCATGTCTTCATGACTTTTTTTACTTCGTGGTTTTTCAATAATTATAGGCCTAACTGCAATCAGCAATGTTTAATAAAGTGCCCTACATTTAAAGAGCAATACGCACACCAACAGGGACTAGTATCGCGTAGTATAGAGACTATTATTTTCAAGACTGTAGGCCTATTGCGTGACAAAAGACGATTGCTCAACAGTGGGAAGTTTTTTTTACTTCAAAAGCACCGAATTTGCATTCAATTCAAAAGATCTTTATTTGAGGATGGCTCAACATAGATCTACACATATTTTAGAATCAAGGAAGGAGCACCGGAGTAGCCTGAAAAAGTTCATGCATCCTGCTTCAGAAAGCTTTTTTCTTGCCTGCAAGATGTGTAGACTGAGTGGGGAGAACTGCTTTTTGAAATCCATAAGCTTAGTCACGACCAGCAATAATTAGTCTTCATCGTCTGACAGCAATTGCCTGCACACACTATGCTGTTTAAACGGTTGACTGACGCCTTATAATAGACCTACATGGACGTCATCTCATGATGTATAGAAGAAGAGAAAGAAAGTAGAAGAGGACGAAGAGGAAGAAGAAAGGAGACAACAAAAAGAAAGAAAGAGGAGACCTCTAGGTTAGTCTTAGAAGCCGTCATGGTGCTAACGACTTCAACCGGATTGGTGGGCTTTAATTGTATGCAAACAGTACTTGCTCATAGCAGGTGATTACAAATTAATATTACTGTTCATTATGTATCATAATTATGGATGACGTCAAAGCTATTTCAAAGGCTATAATTATTATGACACAATTAAGTAGCCTAATTACTTATTAGTTCTGCGTGTTCACGCAGCAATCAAAATAGGCCCGCGGGCCGCCGCTATCTGAAATAAGAGCTCCTTTAACAGCTGCAAATTGACTACCAACATGTCAAAGTACGGTAATTAGTTAGATATCAGAAACATGGGCGCCCACACATGGGGCAAGAGGGGCACTCGCCTCTCCCTGTAAAATTGATTTTTCCAATTGCTTACACTACCACTTTATGATTTAATTTTTTTTCTCGCACTACAGTTCTAATATAGGCCTAACTACAGCTTTTGGTTCCGCGTGTTGAAACATCAACCTGTCAGCGTCGTGTTTTCTCAGTTGTAGGTCCTTCTGTCTGGAATAGTCTCCCGTTGCAGATGCGCCTGCTGCCTAGGGTTGACTCGTCAGTGTTCTACAGGCTTCTTAAGACTTTTTTGTTTCACCGTGGTTGGACTGGGAGCGCTTCTGAGTGGATTTCTTGAAGAGGCGCTATATAAATTCTTGAAATGAATGAATGAATGAATGAACTACACAAGGTGAAACTGAGACATTTGCATTTAAAACTTATGTGAAAAATACCCGTGTTCTTAATTTTCTGCCATGCATTTGAAGCCCCTGCTAAAAAGTTATTGTGTTTAGCCCCTCCTGCAAAATGTATGCGGATGCCAATGCTTCGAAACATCCTTTGAATTTATGCTTCGCCCATCTTTGCCACTTCGCTGCGTCCTCTTAATTTCTCTCATTAGCATGACCTCATTGTTCTGTGCGTTGGGACCGTCATGGATCAATCCAGATCATTTTCTTGTGCACGTCCCTTTCTATATGGAAAGGGACGACTTACCCGTCGTTTCACTCCACGTTTCTCTCTTGTAGTCTTTCCTCATCTTTTATCTCGCCTCAAAATACCCTGACTTTTCTGTTGGAGTCGCACGCACTAGAAGCGCTTCTTAGAGGCAGAAGCGCTTTATAAATTGTCAAATACAATACTTCTTTACACACAATCAATACGGAAAATTATATCGAAAAATACAATTCGTTCAAGACAGAGGTTATTTTAACGTGCAGCTGGACACAAAGTGTGTAGTTGGAAAAGAAATTTGTGCAGTTGAAAATAAGATTCTGTCCAGAAACTCATAATGTTATAGTGAACGAAGGACTAAAAAGGGTCATCAGTTTTTTTAGGGGGCCGGAAAATTTCAAAATGGTAATATTTTCACGGGATTTCGACGATCAAACATTTGGTCCGGACGACTAAAAAGGTCGTTTTGTGCAGTTCAAAAAATTTCTTTAAATAACCTCTGGTTCAAGATAAAGTAGTCATGCTACACATTATTCCAAAAATCATAGCATTAACAGAACAAGGTCGCCCCTCTAGGTCTACAATATCGCAAATTTAGGAGGCGACATCGCTTAAAACGCCTTGATCCTTTAACTTTCAGTGACAGAAGTGTCGACAGTGTGGGGATTAGAGAAAGATGTTGATGCCATGAAGAACTGGTTGGCGTCGTTGCTGAGACCCGGTTGACAGCTACGATGGAAAGTAAATTCGTTCGCTGCTGACAGATGTTCGCTTGACCTGTTAAAAGATGTTGTATCGTCATCTGGGCAAGTATAGTCGTTGCCTTGTATCTGTTCACCTGCAAGAAAATGCGATTGAAATAGCAAAACTGTGGATATCATGCATGTAAACCGAATTTACACTATTTTTGAAGGAAATCAGCCTGAATAAGCAGTTTTCAAAAATAATCACAAAATTATGCTCGTCTAACGTCTAAGATACCATAATAATTGAGGGGTGATGAAAGAAATTTTGGACCCTAGGCACAGCAGTCACGGGTCACTAAACTATCTTAAGGCTTTATGAAAAACAATTTTTTAGAAACCGATTGAAATGATGGAAGTTCAGGTTCCTCCGAAAATTTTATACAGGGTGGGCCAGCATAAATGAACCAACTTTGCATGCTTATGGCTCCGCCAGTTTTTGGAATTTATTTGTACTTCATGCGTCATAGTAAAGGTATTTCACTCTAGTATTTCCTCTGAGAAGGTCGAATCGATACTAGTTCAAGTTTGAATTTTATGTTCGGAACAGCGCTAGCTACCATATTTCGTTGTCATTTTTGACGTAAAATGGCGCCGTTTCGCAGGGATATTCACAAATCGTTTTTTGCTAACAGGCGCACATACACAATCATTTTAGGTGTGTGTAGGAATCTCTACCATGAATATCTTCTCATCACTAAACCATGTCCTTTCAATTTTATCAACAGCCGTGTGCGCTACCACGCGCTGCTTTTTTAAGCCAAGAACAGCTGGCAGCACTCCAGCCGTTTCTTTGCGTCAGTGTTGTAGAGCTGTTGGACTTCACGTCGACGAATAACTTTAGATCAGTTCTTTCCAATACGTTACAAGGTGTCTCTATGGCTATCTGTTTAGCAAAGAATTTTCCGGGGAGTTTGGTCTGCCCGGGTCATTGTCTTGACTGCAAATTTATTCGGACACACGAGCAATAATAGCGGATGTGCGCGCCGTGCGCACCGATTCCCATGATTTACGAGTGTATAGAGAGTTCTGTTTTATCAATTTTCCGTAGCAGATGGATTCAAGGCATTTTTTTATTCCATCCTCTGTTCGAAAACTTGTTAATCATTTCAAACGAATTAAATCCTTTGTCAGTTCGCAAAATTTGGATCAAAACGCGATCATCGTCTTACAACGTCACCATATTACGTCAAAAATGTCAACGAAAAAGGGTAGGTAGCGCTGTTCCGGGCATATAATTAAAACTTGAACTGGGATCGATTCGACCTTTTCAGAGGAAATACTGGAGTGAGATACCTTTAATTTGACGCATCAAGTACAAATAAATTCCACAAATTGGCGGAGTTATAAGCATGCAAAATTGGTTAATTTATGCTGGCCCACCCTGTATTCATCCAAAAAATATGATTTTATTCACTTGTTAATTTGAAATTTGAACTGAGTGTAGTTAATTTTTATGCAATATTTTATATTTAAAAACGCATAAATCATTAACTTTTCTATTACAACTATCTAGCCCGAACCTTTAAAAGTCGCCGGACATCTAGACATTTCCCCCCTCGCCTCCCACTCTTGGCGACCCTACAATTATTGCAACAGTGCATTTCATTCATATTTTTATTCGGTTATTGAGTGTTATCAAGGTTCGAACTGTTTCTTACCAGTATCCGGTATTTGTTTACGGTGACTCCTCTTCTTTAGGATCACCCATGTAATAATGGCCACGAAAACAACCAATGCCACAATAACAAATGAACCAATCGCAAATGGATTTTTGGCTATACTCTGCGCAAGCGACACACCAACTTCGTGATTTTCTAAAACATGCAAGCAAAGCAATTAGCTATACACCCTCTCTAGATCAATGCGATAGTTTTGTCAATGCCAAAACGTTTTCCTTGTTACTAAAGGATTTGAGACGCGGCTAGGCCTAAAAAAGCTGTAGGTATGTGGGTAGTATTGTATTGTATTGTATCTGACCATTTAAAGCGCTTCTTGCAGCAAGAGCCTTTCAGAAGCGCTCCCAGTACGTTCAGCCCCTAGAAAACAGGCAAGTTTTTAGACGAGAGAAAGACGCGGATACGCTATCAGAGAGGATGGCAGAGCGAACTGATGGGGGAAGCCCATTTCAAAGGGAGGGTCAAATGCAAGCAAATGATCTGGATTGAGCCATGGCGGTCCTGACTCGGGGGGACAAAGAGGTCAATGCGATCAGAGGACCTACATGTAAGAGGACGCAGCGACGTGGCAGAAAGAGGGCGAAGTATATGGTCACACAAATACTTCGGAGCAAGACCCAATCGAGACTTAAGGACTAAGATAAGGACTTTAAACTGTATACGGGCCGAGAGTGGAGCCAGTGCAGTTGTTCAGTCATGAATGCAGAAATGTGTGAGAACCGAGGAAGACGGGCAATGAGCCTAGCAGCAGCATTGAGTACAGATTAGGGGTCTGCGGGTACAGCATTTTTGCTACCCGACCCGTACCCGTACACAGAACCGCTACCCGTACCCGTACCCGACCCGTACTCCAAATTGCTACCCGACCCGACCCGTACCCGCGGGTATACCCGTATCCGTACCATACCCGCCACGTCATTAGCCAGACTTCATATGGTTCAAGTCTATACCAGGCAAATGTACTTGCAACTCGGCATGTAGTTGTGATAACAAATGCGCTAATGAAGATGATGATGATGATGATGATGAAGATAATGATGATGATGATGATGATGATGATGATGATGATGATGATGATGAAGATGAAGATTATGATGATGATGATGATGATGATAATGATTGCAGTAGCAGCTGTTGTTGTAGCAGGAGAGTAGCAGCAGTGGTGATGGTGGCGATAGTAGGAGTAGCCTATTTGCAGCAGTCAGTGATAGCAGCAGTAACAACAGCGACAAAACAATGGTGAACATTTATTCGTACCCATAGCCCTTCAAATGTCTGGCTAGAAACGGATGGTGATCGCGATGAAGATGATAATGATGTGTCAGCGTATATAAATGTACATGTGATAGTATGTGTATGCGTGACCTATAGGTGAGAATATTATTTCCCAGTTAGCCATAGTGAATATTCTGACAGTTCAAAGCTCACTAAAATATGTAACCCTAATATTTCCGGTTGGGGCGGGTAAAACCGGGTATACCCGTACCCGTGATGACCCTACCCGTACCCGACCCGACCCGTGAAATGCGTACCCGACCCGTACCCGACCCGCGGGTACGGGTCGGGTACGGGTAAACCCGCGGGTACGGGTATACCCGCAGACCCCTAGTACAGATTGCAGAGGAGCTAGCCGGACTTTAGGCAGGCCAACAAGGACAGTAGTCTACACATAGATCAATGCTAGCAGACACAATTCTAAATTGCCAAATTCAGTTGAAACAAAGCATGGAAAGAATATTAGTCATCGCAGCATCGCTGTGGTTTTACGGAAATTGTCGAATCAAAGAGGGTCGGTCAAATCAGATCATTCAGATGCCATCCTCTTCTTCCCATGTTTCGAATAGTTCGTTTTATTTGTAAGATACTTGAGTCGTGAGCGCCTCCGAATCGTTGAGTGGCACATTATAAATAGATCGTAGACTTATTGGTCATTCTCGTGCAGATTTGAATATCGGGCAACGCAGTTTACATTACAAAGGCTCGATTATAATTGTTATTGCAAAATAACCAAAGCAATAGCTACGAACCTAACACTTCGAAGTTTGAATGCCGTTGAACCTATACAGTCAATTAGCTGTGGTGAAGGATTTCATTTCAATTCATTGATAAAATTAATGAGCAGAATTGAGGTCACAGAACAACTTGTACAAGCCTATGTTATGCTTTATTTCAAGATCACAGCACCTTGAGCGATGCTTAACTATTTAGCACAAATCTTTCTGAGGTCGCAGCACAAATAATTGGCAAATCATGATTACATTATTCACTTCACGCAAATGATGAGTCCGAGAATCTTTTTACCTTCGCACTTTAGTTGGTCTGTCAGGTCATAACCCGAAGGACAAGAACAGCTGTAATTGCCGATGTTGTTTACACACTTGTGAGTACAGTTGTGTAGATCCAAACTGCATTCGTCAATATCTATTGGAAGAAACAGAATGCAAACTGAGAACATGAAACCAGTCATTGGCCAGTGTCATTAACAATCATTAACCAGTCATTAAGCCGTCATTTACCAGTCATTTACCCGTCATTTACCCGTCATTTACCAGTCATTAACCAGTCGTTAACCAGTCATTAATCAGTCATTAACTTGCTTTCCAGATTTTTTTGCTTAGGCTATAATTCTTCTTAAATGAACCGACAATGTCTAAGCAAAATGCTTAAAATATCTCTTATGATTTATATTTACGCTTATTCCGTACGCGTTTAAACACCATAGTTAGCCATTTTGGTTTTCCATCGTTTGCTCGAGAGTAGCTTCCGTTGAGTTTCCTTGCAAGAAACGCTATATAAATATGTGATCACATTACATTACTACTATCAAAACATATCAGAAAATTAATGCTCAAATCTCCAGTGATTTCTTCACATTGCAAAGCATTTGCGGGAGATAGAGAGCACAATTTTACCTGCGCAATCGTGTTCGCCAACAATGGTGAATCCGGGCGCACAAGTGCATGCGTACGTTCCGTCTGCGTTTTCACAGACATGGCTACATTTGTGCTGACCAGTGCTGCACTCATCGATGTCTAAGCAAGGTCATTCAAAACAAATAAATCAACTAATCCATGAAACTGTAAGAAGCAAAGAGTTTAATCTGTAAATTATTTTAATCTGCCTCCATGGGGTTGTTTGTCTCTCGTGTTGGAACTTCAGCCTGTCAGCTCGTGCTTTCTCAGTAGTAGGAATAGTCTCCTGTTGGAGATACGCTTGCTACCTAAATTTGACTCATCCGTGCTTTACAGACTCCTTAAAACCTTTTTGCATCACATTGGTTGAACTGGGAGCGCCTCTGAGTGGCTTTTTGAAAGAGAGCTCTATAAACTCTTGAAGTGAATGAATGAAAAAAAGATTGTGACAAAATATAAATAATGACATAGGCGCCCCATTAAAAAGTTCTCAGTTTTCCAATTACTGAAGGCATCAGCACAATACTATTAATAATAAATTATTAATTATTCTCTTTAAGATTATTTATTTTATGTCAACCAATCTTATATAGACCTGAGAGTCATTTCACTTTGGAATTATGACTTGACTCGGAGAACTACATGACTTGAAAGTGACTTGACTCCACCTTCGTGACTTGACTTGACTCCCAACTTTCGTGACTTGGAGTCACGACTTCTCAATCTTAATAGTTAATACTGCGCTTAAAGTTAATTCTCAACACTCGTCAGCAGATCAAAACAGTTGTTCATATTTAGCACTTGAAAGTATGCTTCACAACAGTGTTTTTTGTGATTTTGTCTGCTAAATTATTCTGTCATAAAATTCAACACAATGTCATATCGGTTCCATTATCCATATTTACTCTCATTGATATCACTGCAAATGTCAGAATTGAACATAAAAATGATAGCATCAATAATAATCAATATCACATGTTTTCGCATAGTTTATACACTTCAGATTCAATTTAAAAATACCGTCTATCAGATTGAACAGTCTAAAAAATGTGGGGATGGGTCTGATTGGATCATTGGGGCAACCCCCTCCCAAACTCCCCAAAAAGTTACATGAAGCCTTGATGAAGGAGATTAGGCCTACAGTGTGGGTTTCTAAAACAAGTTAACAGCACTCACTTGCAGTAGATCCTTTCGTCGTTTAAGGGTTCATACGATACTGAGCCGGTACTAGTACTTGGGCCGGCATCATCTTTTGCGACATGCAAGTATCCGTAGTATTTCCATACCTCACTACGAGGACGGCTGCTGCAGCTGCCTTTACGACCAACGCCAGTAATAACACGAAGTTCAGCTAATGCGGCCCGTTCACTTCTACTAAGCGCAGACGAACTAACGTTCTTATTCTTAAGGTCCGAGGACCCTGACGCTGGCTTACGCTGCGGTACTATTTTCTGCATAATTACAGTTAATAGACCCAAAACAGATAAACTCGTTCTCGATTCAATGTACTACAAACTTTCAAACGCGTCTATATCACAGTCCATCACTTTAAGAAACTATGAAACATTGGAAATTACCCGAATTTCCGCTAGTTTCTTGTTTATAGGCATCGGCCATCAGGCGTCTTATAAATCAAATAAGTAAGTAGGCCTCAGAATAATTTTGAGTTATCGAGTCGACTATGCAGGAATATTATGGCGGCGGTTTGGAGAGAAAAAATTGGCGGCGACTTGGATTAAATATGACTTGACTTGACTTGACCTATATCAAGTCGACTTAGTCGACTTAACGGCGGCGACTCTCAGGTCTAATCTTATAAAGCACTCATCGATGTCTAAGCAAGGTCATTCAAAACAAATAAATCAACTAATCAATGAAACTGTAAGAAGCAAAGAGTTTAATCTGTAAATTATTTTAATCTGCCTCCATGGGGTTGTTTGTCTCTCGTGTTGGAACTTCAGCCTGTCAGCTCGTGCTTTCTCAGTAGTAGGAATAGTCTCCTGTTGGAGATACGCTTGCTACCTAAATTTGACTCATCCGTGCTTTACAGACTCCTTAAAACCTTTTTGCATCACATTGGTTGAACTGGGAGCGCCTCTGAGTGGCTTTTTGAAAGAGAGCTCTATAAACTCTTGAAGTGAATGAATGAAAAAAAGATTGCGACAAAATATAAATAATGACATAGGCGCCCCATTAAAAAGTTCTCAGTTTTCCAATTACTGAAGGCACCAGCACAATACTATTAATAATAAATTATTAATTATTCTCTTTAAGATTATTTATTTTATGTCAACCAATCTTATAAAGCGTCTCTCGAAAGCCAACTGCATGGCAGTAGTGTAGTTACGATCTATGCGTTAAGTAAGTTGGGTTGTCCAGCTGGTAGTCAGATAAGATTTACATGTAATAATGTTCATTTCTTACCTTCACAGTCGTTTCCATTCTTTAAAACGAACCCTGACCGACAAGAACACGTGTAGCTGCCATCAGAGTTAACACAGGTTTGACTACAGTTGTGTTCACCATTTTCGCATTCGTCAATATCTGATGAACACATGAAATAAATTAAACATAAAATAAGAGAACATTTTTATAATAAATTAGAACAAGATCATTCATCGAGTGATATTCCAACATGCAGTTGAGAAAACTGCTGTTGGCTGAAAAACATAATAATATTATGCAACTTATGATCCGTGAAGGTCCAGCAAGATGTTCTTATTACCTTCACAGTCAATTTTATTCTTCAACAGATATCCTGTTCGACATGAACATGCATAGCTTCCATCAGAGTTTTCGCACATTTGGCTACAGTTGTGCTGACCAGTTTCACATTCATCAACATCTTCAAAAATAATATTAATATTGTTAATTTTACATAAATATGCCATGTATAAACTTATTACATTAACACTTGTGAATCTTTACTTCTGCAAAAATTGTCTTACTTTCGGTGCTTCGGCAAACTAAGCTAACATGCTCTCGTAGACTCGTAAGATCAACATTATTCTTTCGTTGTCTTTACAAAATCCGTGCCAAAACAATTATTATCACCTGGCCACGTTCATCATATTTTGGGGTTTAATATGAGTTATGTAGCCTATAAGAAGATTCAACCAGTAAACATATGATGGAGTTGATATGAAAGCGACTGTGCATGTCAGTTTATAAACATTATTGTGCTAAACAAATAAACTGCACCTTTGCATTGAAATTCGTTCACTGATTCGAATCCTGAACGACACGAACACGAGTAATTCCCGACAATATTCTCACATGTCTGATCGCACTTGTGCATTTCTTTCTGGCATTCATCGACATCTGTCGCAGATGGTAAAAACACATTAATTAAAAGTGTATCAGATACGCAACTAGGCTAAGCCCCTAATGCTATAGGCTATACACTTAGCGTATGAGTGAACAAGAGTCTTGATAACACAGTAAATCTCTTGCGATCGAACTTCATTTCACATTGAAGATTTCACAAAATGTTTAGTTACGCTAACTAAACTTTAAAATTTTAAATCCCCAATAACGCGAGCATGAGTAAATGCCGATGAAGTTTGCGCACGCAAGACAACCTGGATGTAATAACATTTTGCACTCGTCAGTATGCAGACTATAAAAGTTTTTTAAAAGTTGATTAGCAAAATCATTTCTAGTAGCCTAACAGCATCATTTCGAGCGTTGTTTGAAAATCGAATATGAGTGGAGTTTCTCGTTGGTCAATTCTTGCAAACCAAATTTGACCAACATTTAAAATAATAATAAACTGATCAGCGATAGGCCCTATCTAAATGCGACTTTGTAGGCTATTGAGTTATTCAATGCGCTTCGATGTGAAGATGAGTAGGCCTAATACCGCTGGCAGAAGTTTGTACCTGCATAACTAATATTAGTAATTAATATTATTGAGTAAACTTCTATCAGTAGAATGACGCATCTTTACATCGAAAGTGGTTGAGTAACCCGATGCATAGTCGCATTTTGATCACTCTCTCTGTGTGGCTGATTCTGTAATAAAATAATCGCTTAGTAAACTTCTACGGTGTTACTTACCTTCACATCGGAACACATCAACTAAGTCAAATCCTGGACGACACGAACAGGTATAATTCCCGATGTTGTTTGCACAAATTTGACTGCATTTGTGAAGTTCTTTTTGGCATTCGTCAACATCTGTTAGAGCATTCAAGATAAAATGTCGAGTTAAACTCCATGCCTGCATACGTATATTTAAAAAACAAAATATAGGGCCTATTATAGGCTACTCTATTTAAATATAATTGCACGCTGAAAACATGTGCCATTGTTAGCATGATATAACTAATATCTAGAGTATGTTGCTGAAAATTTTCTCAGTTTAGGTTTTATAATTATCTAATCACCTCTGCAATGAAATTCGTTCAGTTGCTCATATCCTGGCAGACAGGAGCACGTGTAATTTCCGATATTGTTTTCACACACTTGATTGCATTGATGCATTTTTCTTTCGCATTCATTAATATCTGAATTTGCAAACACATAAATATTGCTTGCAGGAGAAATATGAATGAGTCTAATAGGCTACATCGATGTCATAATAATGTCCAATCAGCTATCCAAAATATCAAAGGAATGAGTTTACATTTCAATGTTAATAAAAGAATTAGTAGGCTAATACAATTGCCTCACAGTAGAACCCAACTTCCACTTGAGCACATGTACAGAGAGAAAAGCGTGAATAAAGTTGATAAGCCTACCTTCGCATTGAAAGTTGTTGAAGAGTTGAAATCCAGAATTGCATGAGCAGCTGTAACTACCGATATTGTTTTCACATATTTGGCTGCATTGGTCTGTCTCACTTTGGCATTCATCAATATCTATTATATCACCCAATATTAAGACTTTATTTAAATTTAAAAAATAAGATGAAGTAACTAATAAGCTTACTCTTGGTGCTCATAATTATACCACATTCATGTCAAGTAAAATGAATAATTTCGTCATTATACTCGACTTCACAATGCTATTAATTCGTCAATTTAAATCCAGGACGACGAGAATGGGAGCAATTCCCAACGCGGTTTCACATTATTATTTAGATTTCATTGGTGTAAATCTCGTTGATTTGTGTAAAACGATCCAGCTTGCTATCATCAGAGCCATTAACAATTAGATATTAATATGTAAAATTAATTTCTGCAGCTCTTAAAGAAAGAATAGGCCGATTAGGCTTAGGCTATTATGTGCGGGTATTTAAAAGTCAACCTTTTCGCTGACTGTAAGGAGTGCTAAATAACATCTTCATCAACAAGGATTGACATTAAAACTCGTTCGGAAAGTTGTTATCAATAACTTTTATTTCTAAAGCTTATTGTAAATGTAAATACTTTTATGAAATTAATAGATAAATTGTTTGCAAAATGGTAGGTCTACATCATTTAATGACATGTTTGCTATATTAATCCAACTGCATTTTCACACCTTGGTATGATAGGCTACATAACATTAGCCAAGATATCATTGTTACTTAGTGATAATTTAGGTGTTTACTCACCAACGCATGATCTTTTATCCGATGACAAAGTATAACCGAATTCGCATTCACAACTGTAGTTGCCAACATTGTTAGAGCACAGTTGAGTACAGTCAGATGCTCCAGACCCACATTCGTCAATATCTGTTAAAAAAATAACATTACTCTCGAAACAATACCGATACGTTATGGCATTACGCCATTTAAATAACATTTCTTTGACACTAAAATGCTAAAACGAATTCTCATAACATAGTCTTCTTAATTCTACAAAAATTCATATAACTTGTTCAATGTAGGCCTATGCAATATTATTATAGCGCCGTTTTATAAATGAGTGACTGTAGGCCTACAAAGTAAGGTACTTTTACCAATCAGAGCCTGTTTCTTTGAACTTACGTTCATGTGATGACGCATTCAGAAGTCCAGTTTGTCTATCAATAATTAATTTCAAAGTTGTTGAAATAAAAAGAATACTGACCGTTGCATGATCGCCTGTCTTTGGCCAACGTATATCCGGGCAGACATTCACAAGTGTAATTGCCATTGTTATTTACGCACGTTTGTGCACATTGATGAATACCAGATGTGCATTCCTTGATATCTACCATATAAAAAATTAAAATACTTCAGATCCTAATTATTAGACTGACATTAACAAATTTCACACAATTTGCATCAAGTGGAATTTATATCAAGTAAGATTCACATCAAGTAGGATTTACATCAAGTAGGATTTACATCAAGTAGGATTTACATCAAGTAGTCCTAGGTATAAAACTGTAATTTGTAGCATTTCTACCAATTTGTGTCATTTATTTTTAACTGAAACAGCGGACTAACCATTGCAGGAATGTTCATTCGAAGACAACGCGTAACCAGGACCACATCCACAAGTGTAATTTCCGTCAATATTATAACAATGTTGTTCACAGCCGGATATTTCGGATGAACATTCATCAACATCTAACGACATAAGAAACAACATTAAATTTTAATCATATCATCTTTTAACTTAAAAAAATTCAAATTCTGAATTCTTGCTTTATAATAGTGTTGACTAGGCGTGCGTAGTTTAACTGACCAGAGCAGGATCTTCCATTTTCATCCAATGTATACCCGGAGTGGCATTCACAGGTAAAATTTCCAATGTCATTCACACAGAGCTGTGCACATTCGTTAACTCCGAATGCACATTCGTTGACATCTATAAAGCGTCATTAAAACAATATCATAATTTAATCATTTTAATTATCTTTCATATTACAAATTAATTTAAAAAATATTAAGTTTTTCTTTTACTAAAACACAACTTATTCTGAGCCTGGCTATAAACATTTCTGCAATTGTAGGTTCCACACATGTAATGTCGCATCGCATTACTGCACCTGTTGCTGTTATTTTCTATGCCTTTACTTTTCTGAACGTATATTGAACGGTACTAAATAATATCGCGCTAACGAAATAAATTTAGTTTTCCCGCGGCCCCAGAATTACATAATCTACTGACCATAGTCGCGTAATAACTGCGTCAAAAATAACAATGCATGTAGGGATTGTAGGCTATAGGCCTACTCGGACTGCTTCCTTAGCCTATTTATTACATAATAGTCATACTTATAATTAGCAGGCAAATTAATAAATAACATCCTAAGCCAAATCATTGCGCTGGACTGAGCTTTAAGCGTATCCATTTGTCATGGTTTACTGACCGTCACAGGAATGTCCATCTGATGCCAGAACGAAGCCGTCTCCACATCCACATGTGTAACTTCCAGCAACGTTCGAGCAAAGCTGTGCGCAGCCGGAAACTTCAGACGCACATTCGTTGACATCTGAAATTACATCGATTACAATGAAAAGTTACTAGCTATTATGTAATTTCATAACAGTAGTAGGCCTATGCATAGTATAGTAGTAAAAGCAGTAGTTGTAGCAGAAGCAGTAGTTGTAGTGGTAGCCAGAGCCTAAAAGTAGTAATAACTAATAAGTGACCGTACGGCGTGACTAATAGCGATAAAGTTTCGTAATCAGTGTGGAAGGTTAGAGTTTCAAGTTAACCAAAACCCATTGAATATGGGTCGACCCACTCCCATTTAAAATCAAAGAGAACAATTTCCTAGCCTACATCCGCAAAAGTAACTTCGTCAAACTGCGTGTCTGCATTCATATCTGGATAAACCAGAAACATGTGCACACATGACCCTCAGTCTCATTTCTTGCAATGTCGCCCACATCAACATTAATCAAAAACCTCTTAGAGAATAATTGAGAACTTGCCATGACAAGATCGTCCATTGAGACCCAAAGAATAACCTGTACTACAATCACACGAGTAGTTTCCGACCGTGTTTGTGCAAAGTTGTGAACAGCCAGAAGTATCAGAAAGACATTCATCAACATCTAAAAATAATTAAACACCATCAAGACAAATTTTCAAAAGCTCGTGTCAATAAATAGAACTAAAGCCTATTTTCATAAATCTACCATATTCAACGTTACGGTAAATGAGCACTGAGCCATCCAGATATTGCCATAGCCACAACTCTTAATTCCAATGCCACAGCAAATCATTGAAGAACGTAGGCTATTTAGATTTCTGCACCACACTCGTTAATATCTGCGAATATTAGGTCTAATATAATTCTGTGTGCACGTGAGTGCCAAGTTGAACGTATATTTTTAATACTCGCTGATATACGAACAATCTAGAAAAAATTCATTGTCATGCGAATATGCAGGAATGGAAACCATGTCCTTATGCCTTTGCGTGTATGCACCAAAACATTATGAAACACCGCCATGAAATCAGCTATAGTCTGTTAATTTGGTATCGTTCAAAGCGATAATTCTTTAAAGCTGTACGTAACTCACCGTTGCATGATTTTCCATTTTCTGCTAAACTGTAGCCTTGATTGCAGCCACATGTGTAACTTCCAATGCTATTATTACAAAGCTGATCGCAATCGGATGTTCTTGCTGCACACTCGTCAACATCTAAACATAAATTCAATAGCAAGATTAATGTATAACTGAGGGTTTATACACAAGGAATGATACGCAAATAAGCATACACAAAGCAGAAGGGAAAGAACTCAGTTGGTCTACACGGAATTCAAACTCGAGCACTCCAGGACTTCAAAACGATTGGTCTGTACCCACTTATATTTGCTTAATTCAAGTTATATTCAGTCTTTCAATAACTATGTGCATAACTTACCATTGCATAATTTTCTGTTTTGTGCCAGCCTGTAACCTGAATTGCAGTCACAAGTGAAGCTTCCGATGCTATTGTTACAAAGCTGAGCACATCCGGATGTTCCTGCAACACACTCGTCAATATCTGAAAAGAGAAGATTAATAGCATGGTTGATATCGTCGAGGTTTACACATAAGGACTGGCGTGCAACTAAGTGTAAACATCAAAGGAAGTTGTCATTGATGACTGATGATGTGCATGCGCTAAGACTGCCTTATGACCATCACTGCAATAAATCTGAGCACAATCAGATTTTCCTTCACCACACTTACCCGTCATGGCCGTCAACATCTGAACAAAAGATAAATGACAAGGCTGATGACTTTACAGGCTTTATGCGTAGTGACTGTTAATTAATTAATTCATTAATTCATTAATTCATTTGATGAATTTATTTAGCGCCTCCTCAAGAAGTCGACTCAGAGACTCTCCAAGTCCAACCACGGTGATACACAAAGGGATTAAGGAGCATTAAAACCCTGGGCCGAGATGCACAAGACCAGGCATAAGCTACTTTAGACTTAGACCTTCCTCCAGACATAACTACCTCAGAGGTAGCCGTTGGAATGTAGTGGTATGCATGACCACTTTATACCAAGAGGCATTGTTAAGCTTACGATAAGCTGGACATTCCTTGCACCCGACGAAGCATGACGCTTGCTCTTCCCCCAATTCAATAGAGTTTAGCTGAGCGCGTATGCGTGAAAGATATTTATATGCGGTCGTTGCCAGCGTGGGGTGAATAAATTAAGACCTATAGACGGTCCACAGGGAAATATCGACGGCCGCCTATTGTTCACGCTGTCCAGCAAAGTCGGCTGTCTATTGTTCACCTTCGGAGTAGCGCGCTTATACCTGCCTGTGAGTTCGAATAACGTTATACCTATCGTAATTCGCTAATCACAAGCCATGCATACGAAAATTACCCACTAAACCCGCATAGGCCACATTTAAGCAAAGAGTATGAGTTATACCCTCTTGTGCATCTCGGCCCTGATGAGTAAACCCTATATCTCAAGTAGGCTACGCTTCAACATTTAGCGGAGAACTGTGTCATGTGCGATTGCATGTTTACACCATCACAAATAAAATACCGGTACTGCCCTGTACCCAAACCATAATTTATCTGCATAATTCATATAATTATGTTATTTATTTCGATTCGTGCACAACTCACCGTTGCATGATTTTCCGTTTTGTGCCAAACTGTAACCTATATTACAGCCACACGTGTAGTTTCCGATGCTATTGTTACAAAGCTGAGCACAACCAGATGTTCCTGTAGTGCACTCGTTAACATCTGAAATAAAGTTAATAACGAGACTAAAGCATTATAAATGAAACTTTATACATGCGGAGCATTCTTGTAAATATGCAGCAAAGAAAGTAAGAGATATTTTACCTGCATGCATCAGGACACTCAAAATTAAGGACGTAAACAACTGAACATGTATTAGGCTCTAATGTAAAATTGTCTTTGATTCGAGTAGCTTAAGGCTGAACCATACAATTTTTTTATGACTCACCGTCACATGATTTTCCGTCTTGTGCCAAACTGTAACCTGGATTACAGCCACAAGTGTAACTTCCCATGCTGTTGTTACAAAGCTGAGCGCATCCAGATGCTTTTGTTGTACACTCGTTAGCATCTGAAAATAAGATTGGTGACAGGAATAATGTCTTTATATCATTTACATAGTTTCTGCAATGCAAATATAAAAAAGGCATAATTCACTAGGCCCTATTTCATTTTGGCAAGTAGGTTTATGCACACACACAAAATATAAAATGCGGCCAGCGCTCAGAACATGCACCCGTCTGAGTAGGGTGATTTAAAAACGATAATTCTTTCAAATCCTGCACAACGTACCATTGCAAGATTTTCCATCTTGTGCTAAACTGTAACCTGGATCGCAGCCACAAATATAACTTCCGATGCTATTGTTACAAAGCTGAGCGCAATCGGATGTTCTTACTGCACACTCGTCAACATCTGAAAATAAAATTAATGACGATTCTGAGGCATTTAAAAGAATTTGTAAATTGAAAGCAAATTTCAAATATTCATCAAGGAAAGTAAAAGATATTCACTTGCATGCATCAGCACAACAAAAATCAGCGCCATGAACCCTCTTTTATTCAAGTAAAGTTGAATTTATTGTACAATTTGTCCATAACTCACCGTTGCATGATTTCCGGTCTTGTGCCAAACTGTAACCAGGATTGCATCCACATGTGTAACTTCCTATGCTGTTGTTGCAAAGCTGAGCGCAGCCGGATGACTTTGTTATACACTCGTTAATATCTGAAATGATAAGATTAATTTCATGGCTGCTTTAGAGGTTTTGCACATAGGGACTGACATTGAAAAGTTCTATATGGTGCGTCGTTAAGCTCCTACATCATGACCGCCTAAATTCCGCCGTAAAATCAGAATTGTCTGCTTTATTCAAATAATACTAAATATTTCGAAATTTGCACAACTCACCGTTGCATGATTTTCCGTTTAGCGCTAGACTGTATCCTGTATTACAGCCACAAGTGTAACTTCCATTGTTATTGTTACAAAGCTGAGCGCAACCGGATGTTCTTGCTGCACACTCATTGACATCTGAAAATAAAATTAACAACGACGCCAATGTATTTCGAGAGTTTTTACGTGGGCACTGGGGGCATTAAGCAAAAAATAAAATATATCGACTTTAATGGATCACGAAAAATATCAGCGCCTTGAACCCAGCAGTAGGCCTATGCCTATCTCTTTGATTGAAGTAAAACCGAGAAGCACAATTTGTCCACAACTCACCGTTACATGATTTTCCGTTGTGTGCTAGACTGTAACCTGGATTGCATCCACAACTGTAACTTCCGATGATGTTGTTGCAGAGCTGAGCACATCCGAATTGTCTTGTTGTACACTCGTTGACATCTGAAAATACGTGTTAATACAGACTGATGTCTTAATTTAGAAGTTTTCACAGCGAGGAAAACTTATCCAAATAAACAACAAACGAAGAGCTTCACCATACATTTTGGCATGTAGACCATATGCACATAAGAAACTAAAAACTGTTTTAATTAGCCGTGGTTGGGCGGGGAGTAGTGTGGTCCTCAAATCCATGTAAAAAAATAAAATTGACCCGATGCATTATGGTACCATTTTTTTCTATTATGCTTCATGTAACAATGATTCCTGCCAAATTTTATTGAAATTGCGTTAACTATAGAGGTCGCTCTACAAGGTCAATTACTGTCAACTTTTCAAGAATTTGCAACATTTTCTAGTCTTTTTAATAAATCATTTCAAGTTACTTACTTGCGATTTTATATAATTTATCTGCTTGCATTTTAATTTAATCTACTTACTTATTTCATCCGTTTTATGACGTCACTTCCTGTTGCAAAATGACAGTTTGTTTTTAAATTTTAAACATACGACAAATCATTGAATAGGCGGCAAATATTCTCAAATTAATGCACACCTGCGATTGCTTCAAAGTAAGTATCAAAAGTTAACAACCATAATTGATTACTTCTAAATTAATTTGTAGAATAGTAGATCGTTAATTAAAAAAGAAATAGGAAATGATTTATTTGTAATTTTGTTGCTAAATGACGTCAAAGTTTTATCCAATTTGAAATACTTGGCTTTAACGCTATTGTTTATTATCATAGTGACATTGACTCTATTGTTACTTAATTTCAGTGGCAAGTACACTTAGTGCAAGCAAATCAGCAATAATTCAGATGCGGAACGCATCTGAAGTATGGCTCGTTGGCCACGTTTATGACAAGCTACCAGGGATGAAACTTCCAACAACGCGCCAGGTTTTGTCGATTTTCTTTTACCAGCATAAGGTCTTAAAAAAGACGGTTAGAGAGAGTGCAAGGTGTGCTGTCCGGGAAGTGCTAAACTGGTGGAATATGGCTAGCATCCCAACGACCATAGAGAGAAATGCTATTGAGAAACTGGAGCAAGTGTTTGACACATGGATCAAACTGAAGAAGAACTCAAAACGAGTTACCACAGTTCAAATGACAAATGAAACTAATTTTCAGGTGGACACTGATAAACTGTTTGACATAGCGCATGCAAATGCCATGATTCTCATTAAAATCCCAGAAGATCGCTCATTCTTAACTGATCAGCGTACAGATAGGAAGGGATACATGGCAGGAGTGGACAATATACTGGCTGGCAAAGAAGAACGTAGGAAGAGAAGGAAGATGGCAGGACACAAACTGCATCACCTGGAGAAAGAGTGCAAGAAAAGGTGTGACAATGCCACGTCATATTCAGTGCACCTGTTAGATACAGACACAGGCAGTATCGTCTCCTCTTGCTCCTCTTCCTCTGATGATGATGACGCTGAATATGATGTTTCAAATACCACAAAGAGGCAAAAACATTCCAATACCATAAAGAGGCAAAAACATTCCAATACCATAAAGAGGCAAAAACCTTTAAAAATGATTTCACCGGAGTTAGCGTCAGCTCTCGACCGCAAAAATGTGAGTGACCGAGATGCTACAAATTTACTTGCAGCGACGGCACAAAGCCTGGGGCATGATGTTGCGGTGCTTGCAATCAGTCGAACCTCAATTCGCAGAGCCAGGATTGCAAACGGCGTCAGATCAATGGCAGCATTAAACTCGGATTCAGTCAGCGAGGTGTACCAGTACCTCAAACTGTACATTGGGATGGAAAAATTCTTCCTGACATTACTGGAACGGAGTCGGTTGATAGATTGCCAATACTGGTCTCAGGATATGAAGTGGACCAGTTACTTGGAGTGCCAAAGTTAAATCGTGGCACAGGCGAAGGAACCAGTGAAGCTGTTGTGAGTGTGTTGAAGGATTGGGGGTTGGCAGACAGAGTCAAAGCAATGTGCTTCGATACTACTGCATCAAACACCGAGCTCAGTTCCCGCATGCAAAGAAGTCTGTGCTACTCCTGGGACTCCAGCAGTCAAAAACTCTCTAAAATCATGGCACAGCTATTGTTTGCTAAATTGAAGCCTTTGCAGTAGGCCTAACTTTCTATTACTTTAAGACTAAATGACTGACCTTATGTAAATATTTAATAGGTCTGCTCATCACTCAGTCTCTTAGAGTCCACAAAAACTCCACATTGTTCAGTTTTTTAATTTATTTTAAATAGGCTTTGCCGTTTGTTTGATATGCTGATTTGTTACTTTTTCGCCATTATTAATACTATTTTCGCATATAGAGAAAAGTTGTGAGCATAGAGCGACCTCTAAACACCAATGAATAAATTTGAAAAAATTCTTTTATTCATTTCTAAGGCAGGGTAACAGATGAGGATGGTACCATCAGGAAAATAACAACTTTTAGTTTTCAGGACCACCCTAGCGGGGAGCGCTTCTGAATAGCCTACCTTGAAGAGGCACTATATAAATAACTGAAATAAATAAAATAACTAAACAAAACATGGAAAATGCGACTTACACTCAAACTATAAATGCTTTTCAGAATTCAAAAATGCTAAACAAAACTACTTTTAATCGGTGCAAAATTTACCGTTGCAAGATTTTCCGTCTTGTGCTAGACCGTAACCTGGATTGCATCCACAACTGTAACTTCCGATGCTGTTGCTACAAAGCTGGTTGCATCCGGATATTCTTGCTGTACATTCGTCAACATCTAAACAAAATTAGTAGAACGAAAGATGAATTTTGAGACTTCATACTTGACATAATGGTGCGCAAATATACAGAAGAGGGAAGTATATGAAATATACATGCTTGCTCCAGGATTTTAAAAATTTCGAGCTAAACAAACCTCTTTCAATATATGCATAACTCACCGTTGCATGATTTTCCATTTTGTGCCAAACTGTATCCTGGATTGCATCCACAAGTATAACTTCCGATGCTATTGTTACAAAGCTGATTGCAACCGGATATTCTTGCTGTACACTCGTCAGCATCTAAAATAAAATTAACAGAACGACCGATGTATTTGAGACTTCATACATGGTTTGATGCGTAAATGTACAGCATAGAGAAGTTTACGAAATACACATGCGTGCTCCAGGATTCAAGAAACATCGAGTGAGGGAACAAATAGGCACACCAAAAGGGACAAGTCCCGCTAAGTAGGGGCCTAATTAACAAAGTGAAGTGTAAAAGTAAAAGCTGAAGGGAGAATTGGAATGCAAAGATTTTTACTTAACTAAGGAAAAAATATTATGAAAACAAATGTAGTAAACACTACAGAAAAATTAAAGATGGAGGACTGATATGGAAATATACAGCGACGAAGTACTAGATAATGTATATTCACATAAAGGCACAAGGACAAAAATATTAAATATTCATGAAACCCAGTTATGCTTGTCTGTAATTCATCTAATGGAAATTCTATAAATTTGTTTACTAGGCTACATACCGTTGCATGACTTTCCATTTTGTGCTAAACTGTAACCTGGATTGCAGCTACAAGTGTAACTTCCGATGCTATTGTTGCAGACCTGACCACAGCTGGATATTCCTGCAGCACACTCGTTTAGATCTGGACAATAACATGATAGCATGAATGATTATCCTCATTCTTCATAAGCGTTAGACCTAAAGACTGACATGAAAATACACTGATCTGGAAGACCTCTTTCATGTGTGTTTAAATGTTTCCACTAAGATTCCTAAAACACCCTCGTGATATCGGACCAATTTGTACACCGTAAAATTGCTAATATATCAAATTCGCCCACAATTATTAACCGTTGCAATGTATAAGTTAAGACCTGTGACAAACTGCTATCTGGATTACGACCGCAAATGTAAGTTCCGAAGCTATGCTTAGTCTACACAGTAACACAGCTTAGGTCAAGTGGATGTTCTTAAAGTACACTAGTTGACATCAACACATAAAGTCACTGACCAGGTTTTTGTCATAAAATTAAAGTTTTATGCAAATGACTTTTGTGCCCATTTGCAGCAATGGACGTAGCCTACTGTAGGCTCATTATATACGTTTGCATGAGGGCACCAAGACACCTAAACATCGTCGTATCTAATTTTTAGCTTGATGCGTATAATTAAAAAGTCTAATTAGACCAACTTTCATTTTGTACTCAACTGACCATTGCAAGATTTTCCGTTTTGAGCCAAACTGTAACCTGGATTGCAGCCACAAGTGTAACTTCCGTTGTTATTGTTACAAAGCTGAGCGCAAAAGGATATTCTTGTTGAACATTCGTTTACATCTAAACGTGAAATTAATTACATAGTTTAGAGACTTAAACATACGGACTGACATGCAAATATAAGGGAAGTCAAACACTTAGAGATTAAATTATGTGCATCATCATCCACTAGTCTGTTTATGCGGAATACATAGCCTACAGCGTGTAATCTCTTCTTTTACTCTGTGAGACTACGCGTTGCTGCTCCCTATCTGTGCAGATCTTGGGTACAAAATTCTATCATAGGCTAGTTATCATTCGTCTACTCCATGTACGGTGTTTCTACTCGCCTATTATACCATTGAATGATAGGCATAGCCTATTCACTTAAGCATCAGACAAACACTCGGCCAAAGCCTCTCTATCATACTTAAGGTTGAATTTCTTATAATTTCCTTTAATAATTTATTTAATTATTTTAACTGGCTGTGGTATGTGAGCAAGAGCCAAATAAAACGAATAGGCTACATAATTTTATTTGTCCTTTTAAATAACGGAAAACAATTAAGACTCTATCAACTAAGGCTTCGATTTATTACTCTGTAGCCTATTTACAGTCAATGCAAATATGCCTAATATTTGCAAACATTGAAAATCTATTTTTAATGCAATTTACATAAACCCACCGTTGCAAGTTTTTCCGTCTTGTGCCAAAGCGTAACCAGGATTGCATCCGCAAGCATAACTTCCTATGTTATTGCTACAGATCTGAGCACATCCGGGCGTTCCTGTTGTACACTCGTTAACATCTGAAACAAAATTCAAGCTAGGATTGTTGAAATCCTTTCAAAGCGTAGAAAAATACCCGAGTTGCACAATTAAATCGCTGGAAATTTGAACGAGATGACGTGAAAACAATTACGGTTATGATAATAATATTAATGATAAACAATCTCGGTTGACAGACCGCAACCGGTTACAGTGTGCAATATGCAGTTTAAACAATTCACAAGAACCGTTTAGTCTACTTCTGCGTATAAAAGGTTGAAATCATAAGCCAGGTTATCATAGCCTACTTCTCGCTGGCAGCATTGTAATTTGTAACAGTTTAGTTAGAAAATCGCACAAAATACCGTAAGTCAGTTTCTTCTCAAATCAAAAAACAAATTTATTTTACCGTTCGCGGCCTTCACCGTTCGCTTTCTATTATGACGTAATAAATAAATTAATGTTTCTTTATGACGTCGACCGGCGCAACTGACGTTGAAACCGGGTTGACTTGCGGACAACTATAATTTCAAACGTGTTCCGTTCTAGGGAACTTCGCCGAGTTTTCAGTTGAGAAAGAGGCAAAGGTCCTTTTACATCCACTTGTTCGTAATGCCACCTCAAGGTGTCTACATGAGCATCAAATGTCAAAGATGCATGTCTTCCGAATTTTCAAGTCCATAATTCACTGGTCCTTTCCGGCTTACAGTTTTGGTAAACGGCATGCGGACAACTATGTTCGGCCAAGTTCCCACTAGCTTGTGTAAAGCCTATACTTATTGCCATGCAATGACGATGTCAAATCGTAACCCCCATCTTTCACAATGACGCGTTATCGCTGTCAACGCTAAAAGTACCGTATCTTACAGGACTTCTTTTGAGTCAGCGCCAAAAAGTAACCCTATGACCTAGCTACTGGAGGTTATTGCGTTTACGGGCTAAAAGTCACGGAATCACTAAAATGACACCCACTGAACTCTAACTTATTCCTTTACATAAACGGTATTATGACGAATTTCGTACCAATATGAAATCAATGGTTATTTATCTTAGAAACTTGAACTCACCGTTGCACGTTTTTCCGTTCTGCGCGAGAACGTATCCAGGATTGCAACCACAAGTAAAATTGCCTACGTTGTTATTACATCGCTGAGCACATCCGGATGTTCGTGCGGCACATTCGTCAATGTCTGAAAAAGAGGAAAAAACCGCAATGTAAAATTAATATAATCTAGAATGGGGAGAATCGTAGGAAGAAGATGAGGAGAGGACGGTGGAGGAGGAAAAGAAGAAGAAGAAGAAGAAGAAGAAGAAGAAGAAGAGAAAGAAGAAGAAGAAGAAAAAGAAGAAGAAAGGAAAAGATGAAGAGGAGGAGAATGAGGAAGAGAAGAAGAAAGACGGAGATGAAGAATAATGCGAAAAAGCAAGAAGGACAATAGGAAGGGCAAGTAAAAGAACAAGAGGAACTTAAGATGAACAAGAAAAACATGAAGGCCACAAAGGAATCAATCAATCAATCAATCAACTTTATTGAAAACCACCACAAAGTAATACAAGCTCACAGTTTACAAATTTGTGTGCAGGTTGTCAACAGGTAAACCCAAAGGAACATATGGTTCCGCAAAACAGGGTTCCCTATTTACTTCAATAATTTATCAGTTATTATACATTGATGGTCACCATTATATCTTCATAATCACATTAAAAAATGTCAACAGTTGATTTTTTATTGGGAGCTTAAGGCTCCTCACAAGATGGATAAAAACACAGTGCATATATGAACAAGTGCATTATGCAAGCAACAATAATTCACTCAAACAAGTGCAGCCAAAAGGTAACATTTGAATTTCCGTTTGAATTGATGAACAGTGGGTATGTGTTTAAGGTCATTAGGCAGTGAGTTCCATAGCAGTGGACCATATATTCGAATGCTGTGTTGCCTAACAGTGGTGCGTACCCTTTGCTGATGGTAGTTCATGGCAGAACGCGTATAATGGTCATGCACATCTGAGTTTTTACAAAACCAGTAGTCACAATTAGTAGGTATTTTATTCACTTTAAGTTTATACATAAATAAGCCTACTTGAAATTTATTTATATACTCGAAAGGTAATATTTTTAGATTATGGAATAGAGATAAAGTGTGAGCTCCATAAGGCACATTACTAATAATTCTCACAACTCGTTTTTGCAAGGTTGTCAAAATGGTTAGTCGACTTCGGTACGTAGAGGCCCACACAAGATTGCAGTAGGACATGTAAGGGTATAAAAGTAAGTAAGTAAGTATATTCTTTAATGTACCAGTTGCAAAAACGCACTCTGGTTTACAAGCACAAAAACATGACACAAAAAACAAATACAAGACAAATCTGGCAGCCATCAACGGCGCCCACTCATATAGCTCAAGCCTATTGATGGAAACGTCACAACGACAGAGTCATCCTTAGGCAAAAAAACTCCGCTCGAGAAGCACAAGTCACCATCGTCGAATTCCTACGCGTTGGCTACACGGAGAGTTCAGCCGACAGTTTCTCGTACCGATTCTCGAAGATGGTAGTTTAACAGTATTTTCAGTGTCTACAGAGCCGAGAAGCATAAGTGCGAAGAGCAGCGGGTCGGTAGCACAGCGCTGGAAACGAGGCACTACAACGGCACGGTCTTCGGTTGCTGGTAAAAAGATCCTTTCTTTTCCCGTTCATGTGTGCAATCGTTCGGCTACGAAATTGACGAACTAATAATGACGAACCTGGAACCCCCTTGATGTTGATCGGAATGGAATAGTCCAAAAAGGAGAGACGCTCGATGGTTGAACGACAAAATTTGTAATCAAGATACCATTCAAACTCTATTAAAGTGTAATACAAATTGGCAAGTATATGGCTTGGCAAGACATGCCGGACACGAGAGATGATACCTATATTTTTTGGTAAGCACCCACGAGTGTAAAATGTTAGCGACGTCAATGTTTAGCCTCGGTTTGTGATTGCCGTCCGATGTTTCCACCAACGCTTAACGATGAGCGTTCTCTCTAAACTTTGTATGAGTGGGTGGCAGAGGCGAACTATTAATCTCGAAATATTTACTTCCCTTCGAGTAGATTTTTAATCCGTAGCCCTAGTTTGACAATCTATGGCACGCCAACAGTAACTGTTGGACAATCACTGACCTCCCCTAAACCAATTGGACTATCTAGGTAAAATCTAATCGACTGAGACTAACTATTATTATTTTTGCTCTACGCCCTGATGCAAGTTTAAACGATGTTCAATAAACGCCTACATTATTATGAGTTTGAGAAATAAAAATTGGAACTGACCATTGCAAGATCGTCCGTTTGGCGCCAAAGTATAGCCAGGATTGCAGCCACATGTGAAGCTGCCTAAGCTATTAGTACAGCGCTGAGCACACCCAGATGTTCTTGCTGTGCATTCATCGACGTCTGCGTGTTAAAAATATCACAAAATGAAAAGTGAAAGTAGTGACATCAGTCAAAAGACAATGCAATAAATTGAAATAGCGTTTTACGAACTGAATGAATTGAGTTTCTGGTCTACAGTCACGCTTTAAACTTTCCAGATTGTGCATTTATGTAGGACCTGTGTTTTTGACCAATGGTAGGCCTACGACTTATCAGAACCATTTAAATAAGTTAATTTTTAAATACCTTGACTAATATCGTTTTACATGGGCCTATAGCTGTATTTTACGCACTTCTACGCCAGTCGTAGTTTGACGAAGGTTCGACTCAATAAATTGGACTTTCCATCATTAGCACTATATAATTATACCATATAGGCCTACTTCGTTAAAAGTGTTACAGCATACCACACAATTAATGAGTTTTGAAAAATCTTACCGATACAGGATCGTCCGCTTTGTGCCAAAGTGTAACCCGGATTACATCCACATGTGTAACTTCCGACTGTATTTGAGCAGATTTGTGGGCAACCAGAAGTTCGCGACGAGCACTCATCAATATCTGAAATTGACGAAGATCATAATTAGCCTATGGCCTATATAGGTTAGTCATGCAAGTTTGTAGCAATCTATAGGCCTATTACACGTGATAAATATCATCAACAGATGCTTGCCAGTTGAATGCAGCATACAATAAAAAAATCTTATAGGGCCTACGTACGGTTCATGATTTACATCTGCGGACGAGACCATTAATTTTTGGTTCAAATCATCACCTCATGTAGATTCCAGTTGTAATCGATAAACGAATAGAATAATCTTAGATGGTTTAAGCAAGAGGCTCGCCAACACATGGTTCAGAAAGACGCTTGCATGAAAAGACAAATCGGATAATATAGAGAACAAGCACAGTAAAGGAAGCTGACAGTGTTTGTGGCACGGTATTATTATAATGTACATTGTCTTCATAGAATCCCCGATAAATTTAAACAAAGTATTGGTTCTTAATTTAGAACCTTGAACTGACCGTTGCACGTTTTTCCGTTCTGTGCCAGAACGTAACCAGGATTGCAACCACAAGTAAAGTTGCCTACGTTATTATTACATCGCTGAGCACATCCGGATGTTCGTGCGGCACATTCGTCAATGTCTGCAATATAAGAGAAACCAGAAATGGACATTATTTCTATCTAGAACGAGAAGAAGACTAAGAATAAGAAGAGGAGGAACGGAGGAGGGTGAGAAGAAGAAGAAGACGAAGAAGAAGAAGAAAAAGAAGAAAAAGAAGAGAACGAGGAGGATGTGGAACAGAAGGAGAAATACCAAGACGATGAATAATACGAAATATTAACAAGAACGGCGATGACATGAAGAAGGGCAAGTAAAAGAAGAAGAGGCACTAAGGATGAGCATGAAAAATATGAAGGGATCCTTTACGTAATCCAAAAAGGCACCCACGAGTACAAAATGTTCGCAAAATGTTTAGCCTAATCTCGGTTTATGATTGCCGTCTGATGTTTCCACCGACATTGTACTTTCAGCGTTCTCAGTTCTCACTTAAACTAAGATGTGTGAGTGGCAGAGACGAACCATTAATCTCAAAGCATTTACTTCTCTTTGAGAGGATTTTGATCCGTAGTCCTAGTTTGACAATCTAGCACAACAGTAACTGTTGAACAATCACTGATCTTCCTAAACCAACTAGACTATCTAGGTATTAATCTAATCCACTTTTAAATTTTGCCTACCTATGTTGTTCAGTATCTAATTATTTTCGTTGTATGCCATAATGCATGCTTAAACGCTGTACAACAACCGCGTGCATTAAGTCTGTTAGCATGAGGTTGAAAAATTTAACTGACCATTACAGGATCGTCCGTTTGGCGCCAAAGTGTAGCCAGGATTGCAGCCACATGTGAAGCTGCCCATGCTATTAGTACAGCGCTGTAAACACCCGGATGTTCTTGCTGTGCATTCATCGACGTCTACATGTTTGATATATCACAAAAAATTAACATGGAAAGTAGAGACTTCATTTAAAATACAATGCATTAAAACGTAATAGCGTTTACGAACGACACGTAAATGGTTTGATTTCTGGTCTATAGTCTATAGTCACGCATGCATGCAACTTTCCATATTGTGTATTGGTGTAGGACACTGTAGGGCCTGGCCCTGTAGGGCCCATGTTTGTGACATCAGTACGTCTTTTTAGAATCAATTAGGCCTATCTATAATAAACTTCAAATTTTAATTGACTTGACTAATATCGTTTTACTTATTGATGTAGCCTACTTTACGCATTTCTACACCAATCGCCGTTTGACGAACAAGTTCGTCCCAATAAATTGGCCTTTTTATCATTGTGACAATAATTTTACAGGCTATTTCGTTGAAAGTGTGACCCCGCGAATGAGTTTTGAAAATTCATACCGACACAGGATCGTCCGTTTTGTGCCACAGTGTAACCGGGATTACACCCACATGTGTAACTTCCGACTGTGTTTGAACAGATTTGTGGACAACCAGACGTTCGTGATGCGCACTCATCAATATCTGAAAATGATGAGGATCATAATTATAGGCCTATAAGGACAAGCAAGTTTATAGCACTACAAATAGCGCTTGATGAGAGTAGGGCCTATCAAAATACGCCAACTGAATGCAGCATAGGCCTAATTATTATCAAAATAAAGAAACATTCCTTTCATTATTTACTTCTGCGGATGAGTCCATTAAATTTTGGTTCAATTCTTCACCTCAGGTAGATTCGATAAACAAGGCCACATGGCCACAGATAATCTCAGGCATATACTTTAGTTTTATCAGTCGCATCGTGTACCTGTGAGTGGTGTGTGCATCAGCTGTTGTCATCGATAAACGGATATAATAATCTTAGATATTTTAAAGCAGAGACTCGCCGACACAATGTCATGTTCAGAAAGACGATCTGTGAAAAGACAAATCGGATAACAGGCCTATTCTGAAGAAGCACATTGAAAGAAGCTGACAGTGACTTTTCAAAAGCAATATCTAGTGACTCTATCAAGACATTGTACAATAGAACATTATTATAATGTACAATATCTTGATAGACTCCCGAGAAATTTAAATTAAGCTTACATATAGCATAAGTGGCATAGGCCTACCCTTATTATTTTATTTGGCTGATTTTTACATTATGTTGCTGTAGTGGTTATGAAAATCCACAATGCAGAGGCCTTTTGCTTCTCATCTCAAAGAAGAGGGCGAAGAGGACGGAGAGGAATAGAGCAACAAGAAATTCTTTAACCTTCGTTTAAATTGTATTGCACTACACGATATTGTATTCGATTCTTTACAAAGCGCTTCTCTGACCAAGAGCCTTTTTAGTGCTCCCAGTGCAAGGGACGAGGAGAAAAAAAGACACGATTAGGCCTAAGGCGAGTGAAACATGAGGGAAGGCAGTTTGATCACGCTAACCAGTAGACTGTCTGTAGAATAACTAGAATATTGCAATATTCCATTTTTTTACTGGATTAGAATTTGCAGAGCTCTGATGGTACGTCTTACACATAATGTAGGCCTACCCAAACAAAAGTTCAGCTCCGCTGGAGGAAAAAGTTTCACTGACCATTACAGGTTCGTCCGTTTGGCGCCAAAGTGTATCCAGGATTGCAGCTACATGTGAAGCTGCCCAAGCTATTAGTACAGCGGTGAGCACAACCGGATGTTCTTGCTGTGCATTCATCGACGTCTACATGTTTTGCATAAATATCACAAAGTTAGCTACAGAATTAGTAACGTCCTGTAAAATGCATTACAACAAAATTCAATAGAGTTTCCAAATACAACGACTTGTCTGTGCTCCTGTTCTACAGTCACGTTTAAAACAATCCATATTGTGCATTACTTTAGTGTAGGCCTACGGCAATGAATATACAACTTATCAAAACCAATGAAACAAGTTTCCCTTTGAATTGAGTGAATAACTATTATTGCTATCACTAACTCATTAAGCAATCATCGTTTCTTGAACGCTGAGCTCAAGCAATTAGACTTTATACCGAAGCAATCTTCACGTAGCACATAAACCACGGCTAGAATAGAGTCACTGTGGGCTAAGCAACTTGCTACGTGAAAGACGTGAATGGGCAACATTTATTATGATTATGCTATAATGAAAACTGTTCAATAATCTCTAACCTTTTTATGGTAGGCTATTCGTGTATGTTGTTATCTAATGAGCATCCATATTCAATTATCATTAAGTACACGTTGGTTCCGTGTTTTTTAGATTTATTGACAAACGGTTGAAAAGACAGTCACTAATCGCGAAGTATTAACACAAAACACTGAAAACATTTCGCACCATCAAGTTTACCTTAAAGACATTCTTAATTAAAGGCATGAGAGCGAATGTCGAAAGATTTTAAAAACATTTTACCGTTACAAGAGCGTCCATTCTGTGCCAACGTGTAACCGGGATTACATCCACATGTGTAACTTCCGACTGTATTTGAGCAGATTTGTGGGCAACCAGAAGTTCGCAACGCGCACTCATCAATATCTGAAATTAACGAGAAACAAAATTATAATAGGCTATGTAGGCCTATGCTTACAAGTTTGCAGCGATCCAAATAGCGCCTGATGAGCATCTAGGAAATGCTAAGCCTAATTGAATTTAGCCTATTTTCATAGTGAATCAACTTCCCCCTAAACGTTCATGATTTAACTTTTTCGATGAGAGTCATCAGTCATGAGACAGTTAGGCTATTGTTGGATTTATCTTATTGCATTAGTTAAGAGAGTCACGCCATCACGTGTTTAGAAAGTAACGGAAGTGAAAATAAAAATTGGATCATATAGCCTAGGGCAGTGATTCCCAACCTGTGTGCCGCGGCACACTAGTGTGCCGCGAGAACTTTGCAGGTGTGCCGCGGGAAAATTCTAATAATGTTATTTATTAATAAATAAATAATTAAGCTAAGCATTCGGCTGTAAAGGACGAACCAAAAGAATAACTCAGGAATAGTTTTAGAATCTTGCGGCACAGCAACATAAGCAATCGAAAAACTTATGGACTGCAGGATATTGCCAGAAAAGGGATTGGTAAAGTCGCTTAGACTAATAATTGTTGTTAGAATGATCAAAGTGACAACGCAAGAAGGAACACTCAGAAGCCGAATCTGTCATCGCGCCAGATGAAATGCTAGCGTGCTCATCTCTGGAACCTCGTTTCAATTTGATTTGCTCTCGAAATCAGGCAATAATGATCATTACATTGATTAAAAGCTAATACTGTTAATTGTACAAATAAATATTGGATAGGCTAATAATGATAATTAGAATAGTCTAGGTCACCGGGGACTTCTATTTAGGCCTACTCTAGACTCTGGTCGCTATGTAACTATCGCTCAGTTGTTACTTAGGTAATTATAGAAGATATCTGTATTTCAATATTTATTATAATTCAACAAGAACAAGCATTACACATCAAATGGGGTTAACTAATCTCCACATGGAGAGCACTCGATATTAAAATCTACATATAATAATAATGTTAGTCTGTTAATTTAAAATAATAATAATAATATTGGCAACGGTTACTTATCTTAAACTCCTAGTCAGCTCGATCCATCTTGTGTGTTCTTCTTCCTTCTCCGCCGATGTTCCCTGGCCTTCCTGCTCCCACGTCTTCTCGCTCCTTCTCTTGTCTGCCTTCCTCGTCTGACTTTTCCCGACTGACTGCTAGATCCCTGAGATCCTAACTTAGATCTGCCCTCATGGCTTCCAGCCCAGACCGGCCAGCGGCACTTCCTCGAGCCTCTTCTGTTCGACCACTGGTAGTGTCCGGCTGCTCTCTTCCTTCAAACCGCTCTTCCTCCTTTCCAAACATGGCTACTCCAACTCTACCTGGTCCGTCCTTCCTGCCTAGACCTACCTACCCTGCCCATGGCTGAACTCCCCGCTAACCCACTGTGGCTGGTCAGTTCTCCTTGCTGACTCAACTCTCAACTATTTCTTTGTCTGTCTGGTTCAGCAACCCTTTTCTCCATTTCCTTCTATCTTCTCTACCATCATCACTGCCGCCCTACAATCAACTCTGTTATACTCCCCCCTCCTCAATACAGACGGTCCCCGTCCTGCACTAAAATAGGGGATTGACGCTATATAAATTATGCATCAACCTTTCAAATAAACCATACATGTCTAAATCTAATGTCAATAATAATGTTTTAAAATGTCCATAATATAAAATGTTCAAACTCAATGTCATTAATTCAGTAGTACGAGAAAAAATAACTTCAGTTTTCAGAACTGACATAATGTGCTGCAACCTTATAATAATATTGAAAACAAGTCCTACAAATTTCAAGGGACACAGAAAAATAACCAAAAACAAAAATGAAGGGTCTAAGTTCTGGAGGAATGACTTTGGGAAACGCTGTTCCTTGGGAAGGGTTTGGAGTGCTTCATCGTTCATGTATCGTGGATGACATGTACTCCAAAGTTAGACGACGAATGGAATCGAGATCAGAATTTGATTTTGACGAGATGACGCTGTTTTGTGTTTGACCAGCGGCTTGAATTTTTGCTCGTCCATTTGATTCGATTTCTTTCTCGTCTGAGGATCAGCGCTGTTGTTGAGAAGTCATTTCTCCATTCACATGAAAACAGAAACACAAACATACATTAGTGAACTTATAACCAAAATAAAAATGTGACTAATGAGTAAGATGAACGTGCTTGGATTGCGTGACCTGCTAAAAAAATCCAATAATCATACAATCACTTTTGATAAAATGTATGCATTCCCTTTTATGGATCCGAACTCTGTATGCCTGATAAAAAATCTCCCTCCAGTGATATCTAAAAAAAATTCAACTGTTAGTATTGTTAGTAAATATGACACAAATAACATAACGTAACATAAACACACTGTATACTTCTGTAAATAAACACAAGTAAGAATTAACTTTTCACTGCAGAAAACACAATTAGACTCTGCATTCAAATTAATGTAAACACACTGACATAAAACACACTCTGCTAAAAATAGATTGTAAACAATAATGTAAGACAATGCTAATGTCTATAATACACACAAGTAAACAATAAGTTTTCACTGCAAATCAAACTGACTTTGATAAAATTAGAGTGAACTGATTATACCACTCATTTAAATTTGAAACACGATAATATATACACAATAAACTTAAGTAGGTCACACAAAAAATGTAAACAATGAAAATTTCTGATGACCAGTCTGTTTGAAAACAGAGTAAATGTAGAAACTCTTGAAAACACACATAATTAATTTAAGTAGGTCATTCGTATGAATGTAAATAAAGCAAAATTCTGTGATAAACTTCTGTGTGGTCAGTCTTTAAGACTAGATCTCATTAATCTTCATTTACGTGGTAATAATTAACATCTCCTTCTGTAGTTGGCTTGGTATTAAACCTTATCTCACCTACTTGTCATAACTACTCATTGACTTCTTTAAGCAAAACAAACACTAATCATACAATAGACAAATGATAATCCTACTAATTTTACAATTAACATTCTGCTCTTGTTTACTGGGTTGTAAACCTCTCATTTTGTAACGTATACTGTAATGAAAACATCTTCTATAATCTTTATTTTTCGTAACTAGGTCACGTAAACAACTACTCATATATGTTCTGTAACTGTAAATCATCATGCTTCTCAAAATTAGGTCAACTCTTTATAACTGCATGGATATGGTAATCCGGACTCGTAATCTCTTTCTCTCACTGCATTTCATTGCCATGGACAATTGGTAGTCCTAAGCCTTAAATTCTCTCTATCTTTACTTCGTTACGATGGGCTTTGGTAGTCCTCATCATTTACTCTCTTACTCTGTATGTGAATAAACATATGCTAATCTCCTGTAGACAATAATCAGTTCCTGTAAGATAATAAAATTCCTTCAGTAATCACACAAACATTTTCATAGACAAATGGACATGAGTGGTCCTCGTTTCTTCTTACTCACTTACTTCCTGTATCTGCTTAAAACATATCAGCTTCTGTATATAATTCTTCATATCATATTCGTTATATCAATTAGAATGCAGAACTTGTAAAACATTTTCATGAACGACTTTGAACGTAGGTAGTTCTTGTCTCTCCACAATCTTACTGTCTTACTCACTGTCTTCTGTTAATATATGTCATCTGTTGCATGACTCCAAAAATCTCTGTACACAACCAAAACTGTAATAAAATGAAGTTAATTAAATTATACGTAACGTGTAAAACATTAAAATGCTGTAAATCATGCTAACATAGATTTGACCAGATCTAGGTTATTCAATCCTTGTCCCTTCTAAGAATATGATCCGTACAGACCAGCTGCACTTAGAAAATTTCTTCAGAATAAAAGAATAATATCATATAAATTTTTAAGGACAAAAACATACACAGAGAATAGATGATAATTTTCAAGAACAATTTTGGGCCCATGTTCATGAATTTCCCTAATGCATATCTCTGTTCTTACAAAATTTATTTGGAGTGATCATCTCCCTTTGATAAAATTCTTTGTTTTGACAATCTGGGAATAAATAACATTTCAATCTGCAGCAAAGTGTGCCTTCAAATTAGCATAATTAATCTGCTCGTTTGAATTACTGCTTTACGATCTATATTTACGTTTCGTACCTGCCCGTGTATGGGTTATACCTGCCCGTGTATGGGTTATAAAAAACTCTTGTTTTAGCGAATCAGACACATTTTCTTCAGTTTCACATGTTCACTGAGGATTCTTATCAGACCCTTTCCTTTTGAAGACGCTTTCCTTTGATGATCTTGGCAGCTAGTAGACACGTACCATTCTTGCTTTGTATCGGAAGACTAGGAATCAGAAGCTACTTGGTTCTGTGACGTCAACTTTCATGCAGTTCATGGATATAGGTAGTCCACAGCAATACTCGTCTTTTTTTTAACATCTGACCTTATTTCGCTCATCTTTCTGAATCTCCTGTAGAATTAGTTTTTGACTCTATATGGTGAGAATCAAAACTCTTCATTTCTGCAAAATGATATCTCTGTCATATACGTATTGCTGCATTCTTTCACGCGCATAGGATTTTGGTATTCCTGTTTAATTTCAGCGTCTCTTATGATGTACGTGTCATGTCTGAATCTCTGACAACATTGCATAGTCTCTCAAATCTTCGTCGTAGTTGAAGACCTCTGTTTCTCGTCTGCATTTTGCGTTAACTTTTCTCGTTTGCTTTTCACGTCTGCTTTTTACGTCTATGGACTTGGTATCCACACGAAATCAACAGTGAATGTTCTCATGACCCTCATCAGATTAAAAGATCCGCTGAATCTGCGGTCTCCATGGATCGACGTCTACGAACATCTCCGACCATCCGCCAAGCAGTGAAGTGCCACCGCTGACGCAGAAGTCAATGCTTGCTCGCAAACCATCGTCCACTCTGTAAAAAGATTACCTCGTTGAAGTAGCAGTACAGAAGAGATTTACATGCAACTCTCTTCCGAAGTATGATGCACGTTTCTACACACCCACACGACCACGTAGCCCGCTCACTTGCACTAGAGCTGGCCATAGAGTCTCTCAAACACTACGCATTCCTCGAGCGTTCTCGAACATAGAATCGTCACATACATCGTCTCTGAAGTTTCTCACACAAGTTACACATGTGAGGTCCGTAATGAATTTGAATGTACATGGCTGTAAGCATAGCGTCACAACTTGTGGAGCCTGAAGATGAATGTTCACTCTCTTGTCTGATAATGTAGTACTTGAAGTTGAATCCGCTACTGCCCTCAGTAAACGTGTCCTGTGAAGTCTCTCTTTTTTTTATAGAAATGACTGATTTGTGCACAACTTAAGACTTTATCGTACACAAACTTTTAAATATACACAACTCAACACGGGCTGGCAACTGTAAAACTGCCCTAGATCTGATCAACTCTTAAAGAATAACTTCAAAATAACAACTGTTTATAAAATGCTACCGTACATCCTGCATATCTAAAATATTTTCTTATTCTTACACATTAAGTCTATACCACTGACATGACATAATTTCTGCTTTACGCAATGACTAAATTCTTATGAGCATGCAATTCGTTCATAACTCTTAACAAGCTGCAGAAACTTCTGATCAATCTCTCTGGCCATATCGCACATTTCATAAACACCAAGAAAAAAATTGCTCAAACTAGTCATGGCTAGTTTTGTGACATAATTTTTATTACCGTTGCCTTGATTTGTAATTCTACTATCAACCTTAGAAGCAGGCTGTACTCAGGTGTGAAGGTATGACCTGTTCACTTCCTTTCCTTCCACGATCGAGATTGCCTCGTTTATAAGTCAATCTGTGAAAGATACTTGTTGCATTCTGACAAACACTCTGCAAGTACCGTAGTACAAGTCTTGCAAAATGGTCGCGTTTTTGCATCGTGAAACCTGTCCACATCTTCTACACTGAGAATAAAATTCATTCGTTTGAAAACTTCACATGTTAGAATAGTAATTTGTCTTTTTGAAATTTGATCGAATAGTCTTCTGAATGTATTTACGACGTTTTAAAATAATTTTTCCTTTGTGTAAATCGAATACACAATCTAAACATAAGACAAACCTTCTTCGGTCATGTTGCCGGTCGCCTGTAAAATACGGAGTCAATAACAAAGCAGTCTCCTAATGCTACTTAAACTTGTGCACTGTACATTTAAATTTCTAGTTCCTCTGAAAACTTAATAGACTTTGATAATAAAACACCTTGTTATTATTTTTTAATATACATGTTTACAATGCAAAACACTTAGTTCTTTCTCAAGCCTTACACTAAATCAAATCATAATAATCAATTAGAACTGTATATCTTTAAATCAACTCAAACCAGTGCATCAATTTATGCTTATACAATACAATACAACTGAACTTTGATAATGCCCTCCTTACAAAGCTCAGAAGTGCACATTGAAGTTCGGCGGCAATTAATAATAATAATAATGACAATTGCTATGGCGACGTAACGCAGCCATGCTAATTAAAACTATCTATAAGCAGACTCAAACAGGAAAGTTTTCAGTTTAGACCGAAAGACAGACTCGCTAGGGGAGTTACGAACATAAGGAGGCAGAGAGTTCCAAATGAAGGGACCAGCAAATGTGAAAGAACGCCGGCCAAAAACAAGATGTATACGAGGAACTACATACTTTCCAGCAGATGCTGATCGAAGAGAAGAGCGACCTTTAACAGAGTTACAAGGTGTGACCATAGAAGATAAGTAGGATGGCAGGTGATCAGCGCGTGCTTTGTACATGAGGAGTGCCAGCTTGAAGCAAACGCGCTCACATACCGGAAGCCAGTGTAAAGAGCGAAGAGCTGGTGTGATGTGGTCTCGGTAAGAGAGTCCAAGACACAATCTTGCAGCTTGATGAAGTATTCTAGTTAGAGGAAGAAGTGTGCATTTAGGGAGACCATAAAGTACCGAGTTACAGTAATCAAGTCGCGTAAGAATAAGGCAGTGAATCAGTGTTTTCAGTGATGCTGAGTCAAGAGTAGAGCGGAGCTGTCTGATTCTCCTTAGGTGAAACAAACATGCCCGAGAGATGGCTGCTATCTGAGGTTTGAGAGAAAGTGCCGAGTCAAGGATGACTCCAAGATCCCGCACAGTAGACGAAGGAGAAAGTAGAGCAGAGGAAGTGCATAGTGAGAGTTCAGCACACTGTAGAAGCTTAGAAGAACGGTCAAACCAAATTAGCTCAGATTTGCCAGGGTTAAGTTTAAGGCGCATAGACAGACTCCATAGTATGATGTCATCAATGCAGGCTCGAAGTCTCTTTGTAGCATCTGCGACGTCATTTAAGCGCAAATGGACATAGAGTTGCGTATCATCAGCATAGAGGTGGATTTCTATACCATGACGAGAGGCAATGGCTGACAGTGCAGAGGTATAGAGAATGAACAGTAGTGGCCCCAGAACAGAGCCTTGTGGAACACCAAAAAGCACAGATGCAATGATTGATGTGAGGAGGTTTATGCGAACATACTGAGTGCGGTTAGAGAGGTAAGACAGAAACCAGTTGAAGATAGTACCAGAGATGCCAAAAGAATTGTGCAAGACTTTAAGTAGGATGCAGTGATCAACACAGTCAAACGCAGCAGAAAAGTCAAGGAGTATTAAAGCAGTCACATATCCTTTATCAGCAGCAAGGACAAGGTCATTGTAGACTTTCAGGACGGCAGTTTCCGTGGAGTGGAATTGCCTGAATCCCGACTGAAGAGGTGGAAGCAGATTATTTGCAGACAGATAAGAATAGAGTTGAGTGTGAACTACTCGCTCTATCATTTTGGATAGGAAGGAGACATTAGAGATAGGCCTGTAGTTAGAACAGACAGTTGGATCAAGGCCACTCTTCTTAAGACGAGGACGAATAACTGCTCTCTTCTATAACATTTCCATTGACCAATACCATAAAAACTACGTGTACTTTACTTTAAATAAAAATGACTAGGCTTATAATGACTAATAAAATAAAAATCGTGATTCCCTTACACAGTTCACCGTTGATAGTTTTGTTTGTCGGCCACTTCGTCCATCAGTCGTTATCGCCTTGTCGTCGTTGTTCGTTGTTTTTCGTCAATCGTTCTCTTTTTTTTTTTTTTTTTGCTGCTGTTTGGATGGAATCTAAAGACTTTAACACTTGAAAAAAAAACTACATTTAGAATAAATAACAAAAGTTTGGTCGGTCATTGATTCGTATTTGGAGCCAGAAGTATTAAGCCTTTTCACTCAGATGATTCCGTGATCGCCTACGTCATAACTTCACACGCACACGCATCGAACTGTACTATGGCTCCCTCCAGCGTTCAGTCGTTATTGGTAGACGCTGTTTTTACTGGATGAAACTTTTGTGCAGCTCGTATGCACCACGCTTGGATGCGCTGATGACTCAGATAACTATAACGATGTTAGGCTTTTAGACTCTTGCACGTATACTTCGGCTAATAATTTGTTTAAAAAAATATACAATAGGCTACTAGGCTAACTGTAGGCCTGTTTATATCAACTCGAAAATCACTGGTGCCATTATAATTATAGCGCTGAATGATTGTTCTGCCTGATAATACTAATAGTGAAAATTGGAGCGCTTAATAAATTTGCACGAGTAGGTTATAGATGTGAGAAAACAGATGCGTGCGTTTAGTAATAGGCCTAATTCATGCAAGTCCTATATCAACGTAGCTAACGTGCAGACATGAACATAATAAATTATATAAGCGAAGGCCTATGTGTTGTTAATATCGTTGAATTCGAACCTAGGCGCACAAGTAACAGACAGGAATGAACATGCAGGCACTCAGCTTATGGCCGATGAGTCAGCGGCTACGCGATGCAGACGAAGGCTGTGCGCTGAAATACACTGCGGCAGCTGTTAGATTCTAGGCACGGTTGTAAAATTGTTAGGCCTATAGTAAATGTTAGTTCCTTTGTTAATAAAAAATAATATTAATTAATTACGGCAAGGCTAGTGAGAGTGTTAGGTTTTCGATCGGTTCTTCATCATATCGCTCAGTTGTTACTTAGGTAATTATAGAAGATATCTGTATTTCAATATTTATTATAATTCAACAAGAACAAGCATTACACATCAAATGGGGTTAACTAATCTCCACATGGAGAGCACTCGATATTAAAATCTACATATAATAATAATGTTAGTCTGTTAATTTAAAATAATAATAATAATATTGGCAACGGTTACTTATCTTAAACTCCTAGTCAGCTCGATCCATCTTGTTTGTTCTTCTTCCTTCTCCGCCGATGTTCCCTGGCCTTCCTGCTCCCACGTCTTCTCGCTCCTTCTCTCGTCTGCCTTCCTCGTCTGACTTTTCCCGACTGACTGCTAGATCCCTGAGATCCTAACTTAGATCTGCCCTCATGGCTTCCAGCCCAGACCGGCCAGCGGCACTTCCTCGAGCCTCTTCTGTTCGACCACTGGTAGTGTCCGGCTGCTCTCTTCCTTCAAACCGCTCTTCCTCCTTTCCAAACATGGCTACTCCAACTCTACCTGGTCCGTCCTTCCTGCCTAGACCTACCTACCCTGCCCATGGCTGAACTCCCCGCTAACCCACTGTGGCTGGTCAGTTCTCCTTGCTGACTCAACTCTCAACTATTTCTTTGTCTGTCTGGTTCAGCAACCCTTTTCTCCATTTCCTTCTATCTTCTCTACCATCATCACTGCCGCCCTACAATCAACTCTGTTATATAACGATCGTGGATCGTTGCGTTATATGTTTCAGTTCTGCTTAATTTTTGCTCGCACCCGAAGTGCTATATTTAGCCTATTATCAGTTACGTAATGTCCGTTAATAGATATTGCGCACTTAAAACTGCACTGCAGATGTGGCGTGAGGTCAGCTGTTGTGCTCTGGACCAATCATGAGGCTTCCCGCTAGTCACGTGGGCCGAGTGGCGTCGGTGCAGGAGTCAGTTGAAGAGAATTTGTTGAGGGAAGAAGACGTGTATTTTTCTGTGTGCAAGATTCGCACTTTGTGTGCAAATAATTACAATATCTTTTCTTCCGTGTTAAAAATTGGAAACGGACTCGAGTTGGTTTGCTGTGTGTTACCTCCTGAGTTACTTTTGCATCTTGATCGATATTTTGAGCTGCAATGTGTTGATTTGAAACGTCAAAGTGTCTTTTTACCGCAAGCTGGTCATTTCGATATAAATATATTTCTGGATTGTCAGGGAAGTGAAATCGCTTTATATCAATCTGATGATAATATAAAATTGCTTTGATAATCTATCAGAAATATTAGGCCTCTCTAAAATTACTCTTCGTGCGAATACCCTTTCCGATAATTAGTTAATAATAAATTGTCACTCGGAACTTTATAAAAACAAAGTAGTGTGTACGAAGGTTAGGCCAATAATTACTGTAATAAAAAGATCCCGTGGAGATCATTTCTTGCTGACAATAGATACTGTTACAAAGATCCCGTGGAGATCTTTTCGCTATATATAAAAGAACCTAAATATCAGTCGTTCATTAGACACTGATAGGCTGCAATTACCGTTGTACATTGAAACTCTTTTGGTGTTAAATGCTAATTACAAATAATAAATTAAGAAAATAATTGGAAGAAACTATTGCATTGTTATTCACTAAATATAATGTCAGAAAGCGGATTGTCAGAGGCAGAGGAGGTTGGAGAGAAGGAAACAGGAGAAGGGGAACAAGAGGGCTCCCACTCAGTGCAGTTAGTAGAATTAAATGGGGATCTTTCTGATAGGATTAAAGAGCAAGAGGATAAGATGGAGAAATGGTCCAGCTGCCTAACAGAAATTATGGAGCGCCAGAAACACTTTGAAGACTTGGTCTCCACCCTAGTGAATAATCAGGAGGGAAAAGGGGAATTAAAGAAGGAGTTAAGTAGTCTAACTGAGTTCCTTTCGAGGGGAGTTGGGTCCCAAAAACCTGTTGGGTGGGAACTGAACCCAGATAAGTCATCTCGAGGGGCTGTCGTCGTCGACCAAACGACCGTGGAACTATGTCCAGCCGCCCTCCTGCCGATCCTGGTACTGTAGTTGGTCTAAGGGCCCAATTCTCCCCGGAAGTGGGAACCAATGTGGTGGGCCGGGCCCACGAGGATCCATATCCATCCCAGGAACTTGAGGCTAGGTTTTCCCTGTCCGAAGACTTGGAGAGGTATGCTCCCACCCAGCAGTTAGCGCCCTCGCGGGTGGCCTTGTTCGAATTCCCTGGAATCCAAGATCAAGGATCAAGAGTAGGTGGCCACCTGGCGAGTAGACCCGTCGCTACAATTGGTACCAGAAGTGGGGTGAAAACTGGAGAACTTCCAAGGTCAAGGACAGAGAAAGAAACGGAAAGATGGATGGAAGAAGGAATGGGAGAGAAAATAAAATTTTCTATGGATAAAATGTCAGAATACGAAACTCCTGTTGAGTACTATGGTGCTAGACCGAAAATACCTGAAATGTTAAATGTGCAAACTAGATTAGGTGAAAAGAGAATTATGCAAGAACCGATAAAATCTGTCTGTCTTAGTGACACAAATGCTAATTCGAGGGACTGCGATTTTGAGACTTACCTGCGCCAAAAACAGTCTAGATTACAAACTCGTTTAGCTAATCATGAACTCGATAGTGAAGAGTCCGAGGTGACTGATATGCGTCCATTGCATGAATTAAATCGAGAATTGTCATCGTTAGGGATAGAGGAAAAGGTGTACGGAATGAAATCTAATACTGAGTGTTTAGTTTCAGATAAACGACCTTGTGTTTCCTTGGCATCCAGTCGCTATCTTCTGCCGACTGTGAGTGCACATCCCAGTCGTCTGCCACCCGGACATTCTTGGGCTGCCACCGTCCCCTACACACAAGCTGAACAAAAATTTCTACTGGAGAAAAATTTGCAAGCTGTGAAAGAATTGTCACCGTCATCAATTTCTGTCGCTGCTGTGGGAATTCCTGGCATTGATGCAAAACAATTGAATCATCTTTCAGAATCTACGATGGCCTCTGGGCCTGAAACTATAATCAACTGGCCGACTTCAAGAGCTCTACCGGTAAGAACCTCTGAAAGAACTGTTACTTCGGTGAATGAAACGAAAATCGATGTTGCTTCGTCGAAATTACAGAAACCCAGACAGTTCACTAAGTTGGGCACGTATGATGGCAGGACTTCCGTTGAGGTTTTCCTGAAGAAATTCGACGTTTGTTCGAAGAGTAACGAATGGTCAGAAGAAGAAAAGTTTGCGCAATTAACTTGTGCTCTGGTGGAACCTGTGGATCAGTTGCTGCATGAATTCAATTCTGAAGCTGTGGTCACCTGTTCTGATTTGGTCGCTCGTCTGAAAAGCAGGTATGAAAGCACCGAACAAGCTGCATTATATCAAACTCAGCTGAACACTCGACGACAAAAGGTTGGTGAAGAATTAGGCTCGGTAGTACACGATATACGTAAACTCATGATTCTGGCTTTTCCGGGTCCAACATCTAAACACAGCGAAACGATAGCTATCCGTGCTTTCCTCGATGCTCTACTTAATAGAGACTTGGCCCTAAAAGTTCGTGAACGAGAGCCTGACACTTTAGATCAAGCTTACAAAGTGGCGGTAAGACTAGAAGGTTACCACCGAGCTGACGATGACAGCGCTAGAAACACTTACCGTCAACCTAGTCGTGTTAGAGTAGTCAAAGAGAACGAATCCTCTGATGACATACTATTGGAAATCACCAAACGCATGGACCAGTTAGACCGGAAACTTGATACCTTGGAAAGCCGGTCTAATAACGAACGACAACGACCATTTCCACCGAGATGGAGGGACAATTTTGACACTCGATGGCGTAGTCAGCAGACAGGTAACAACTTCAGAAATTTCGCCAGAAACGATCAACTCTGCTATGTGTGTCGCCGTCCAGGACATTTCGCTCGAGCTTGCCCTGATCGGTCTGCTAATCCCGGCGAAGAGGGAGAAGTAAATGAAGCCGAGAGAGTGGGTAATGCACGACATGTAAAAGGAAATAACGACGCGTATCTGAATGTGACTGTGAAGGGACAGAATTTGTCAGCGTTACTCGACACTGGTTGTGAATTGACTTTGTGTCCTGCTTCTCTGATTGATCCGACTGAACTGTGTGGTTCTACTCAACTGATGAAAGCGGCAAATGGGTCTGCTATTCAGGTGCTGGGAGAAACGATGCTGAAATTGAAGATTGAGGGACGGGCGTTTGAAATACCATGTCTGGTGACCAAACAGGTCTCGGAGATTATCTTGGGATTGTCATGGATGAAGAAGGAGAATGTTCTGTGGCACATTGGCCGCAATTGGGTAATCGTCAGAAATCATCGGTTTACCGTGCGCTGCAAGTCTCGCCCGGAGAGGTGTAATCGGGTCATCACTGTGTCCGACAATACAAGGAATGCTCCACTGAGCAGTAAAGCCTTTTCCATTGCCAGGAACAGTGAAACGGAGAGCAGAGTTTCGGAATTTCTGGATGCAACTGACGAAAAGTCGAGATCGGCCAACTTAGTGATGGCTCGGTCGTTGGAGACTCTACCCACATTCTTCGATTCGTCGGTGGTGGCCCAGGATCGTCGCCAACCAGATGTGCACTCATCGGTCGGCTCTGCGGTTTCCTCTTTCGCTTGCGTGCCTCCTCGCGCCTCAATCGCTTCCCCGGTCAAGGATCAGGAGAATTTGGTTTCGACAAACCACTTCTCGTCGAGAGTGCTTTGTGCCTCTGAAGTGTCGAGTTCAAGCGATGTGCATGCTATGTCATATGTTGATGATTTCTTTGTGATGAATAAAGCCATGCATAATTCTGTGATCCCTTCGAGAATTTGTGTAGCGCCGAGGTCCCACTAAGTGTTCGGGATAGGGTGTAGGGAGTAAGGTAGAGTAAGGTGGTGCGCGTAGGTTAAACCCCTTTTGTGTTTTTCCTTGTGTTTTAAACTTTGTGTAGCGCCCTTACTGCATTGTTCTAAGTGATTTGTTGGTATATGTGTCAGAGCATGATTTAGTGATTAGAAGACTTTTCTTGTAAGTGGCTCTGTACAATTGATGATATAGCACTGTGTGTCACTCTTATAATTGTTGCTTACCTGAATGTGTATTGTAACAATAGAAATTATAGAGTGGAAATTTAGGGATGCACGGCGACATCTGGGTGATGTTACTACACTTCCACCAAATGGATCTGTTAGAGTTTGGCCGTGTCCCGCTAGCGGAAATGTTAGAGGCCCTTCCGTCGCTTCTTTCGGAAATGGGTGCGATCCCAGTAAATGCAGCCACTGTGTAAACCCTAGACAGTATCACCAGGCTATTGGATATTGTGGCTAGGTATAGTGAGCAGGTTATGGGTTGTGGTTAACTTCATGTAGGACTTCGACAATTGTCTGATTAGGTCCTAAATTGGTTTGTGCCTTGGGCCCGCCAATTAATAATCTCAGAATGGGAATCTGATTTGTAAGTGTTCTGTTACTTGGTTAGTTAAGAGTTCAGTATAATTAATGTTGCAATGTTTTTCAATCTCCATGTTACGGCAATTTTTCAGTTCTGAAAAATTAGAATTAGGGGAGGAGAGTGTAACGATCGTGGATCGTTGCGTTATATGTTTCAGTTCTGCTTAATTTTTGCTCGCACCCGAAGTGCTATATTTAGCCTATTATCAGTTACGTAATGTCCGTTAATAGATATTGCGCACTTAAAACTGCACTGCAGATGTGGCGTGAGGTCAGCTGTTGTGCTCTGGACCAATCATGAGGCTTCCCGCTAGTCACGTGGGCCGAGTGGCGTCGGTGCAGGAGTCAGTTGAAGAGAATTTGTTGAGGGAAGAAGACGTGTATTTTTCTGTGTGCAAGATTCGCACTTTGTGTGCAAATAATTACAATATCTTTTCTTCCGTGTTAAAAATTGGAAACGGACTCGAGTTGGTTTGCTGTGTGTTACCTCCTGAGTTACTTTTGCATCTTGATCGATATTTTGAGCTGCAATGTGTTGATTTGAAACGTCAAAGTGTCTGTTTACCGCAAGCTGGTCATTTCGATATAAATATATTTCTGGATTGTCAGGGAAGTGAAATCGCTTTATATCAATCTGATGATAATATAAAATTGCTTTGATAATCTATCAGAAATATTAGGCCTCTCTAAAATTACTCTTCGTGCGAATACCCTTTCCGATAATTAGTTAATAATAAATTGTCACTCGGAACTTTATAAAAACAAAGTAGTGTGTACGAAGGTTAGGCCAATAATTACTGTAATAAAAAGATCCCGTGGAGATGATTTCTTGCTGACAATAGATACTGTTACAAAGATCCCGTGGAGATCTTTTCGCTATATATAAAAGAACCTAAATATCAGTCGTTCATTAGACACTGATAGGCTGCAATTACCGTTGTACATTGAAACTCTTTTGGTGTTAAATGCTAATTACAAATAATAAATTAAGAAAATAATTGGAAGAAACTATTGCATTGTTATTCACTAAATATAATGTCAGAAAGCGGATTGTCAGAGGCAGAGGAGGTTGGAGAGAAGGAAACAGGAGAAGGGGAACAAGAGGGCTCCCACTCAGTGCAGTTAGTAGAATTAAATGGGATCTTTCTGATAGGATTAAAGAGCAAGAGGATAAGATGGAGAAATGGTCCAGCTGCCTAACAGAAATTATGGAGCGCCAGAAACACTTTGAAGACTTGGTCTCCACCCTAGTGAATAATCAGGAGGGAAAAGGGGAATTAAAGAAGGAGTTAAGTAGTCTAGCTGAGTTCCTTTCGAGGGGAGTTGGGTCCCAAAAACCTGTTGGGTGGGAACTGAACCCAGATAAGTCATCTCGAGGGGCTGTCGTCGTCGACCAAACGACCGTGGAACTATGTCCAGCCGCCACTCCTGCCGATCCTGGTACTGTAGTTGGTCTAAGGGCCCAATTCTCCCCGGAGGTGGGAACCAATGTGGTGGGCCGGGCCCACGAGGATCCATATCCATCCCAGGAACTTGAGGCTAGGTTTTCCCTGTCCGAAGACTTGGAGAGGTATGCTCCCACCCAGCAGTTAGCGCCCTCGCGGGTGGCCTTGTTCGAATTCCCTGGAATCCAAGATCAAGGATCAAGAGTAGGTGGCCTCCTGGCGAGTAGACCCGTCGCTACAGCTAGACTGACTAGATTAGTGATTAGAGTAGAGTGACCAGACTCACTAGAGTATTAAGACATTTAGAATATTAAATTTAGAATCTATGGTGATAATCAGGCAGGCCTATATTAGTTAGATAAAAGTGACAAAATACTTTGGTAATCACTGCAAGGTGTGCCGCGAAAATTTTCATTCTTTCTTAGTGTGCCGCAAGCCAAAAAAGGTTGGGAATCACTGGCCTAGGGTTAGAGAAAAGAACTAAGCATAGTGCAGAAAGTGGCAGTGAGTGTTACAAAATATAATCATCATTACAAGGCAGTATCATTAAGAAATTACAATACGAAAACTTATTATTGATTGTCTGTCGATTGTCTTTATAATATTTTTAGAAATTCCACGAGAAGCGAAAATAATGATTATATCGACCAGGGAAATACTTTTATAACTTTAGGTTACTTGCTTGATTGCTTCCATTTTACTACAGGCTGTAATAGCTATGAGAATCCACAAATATCGTAAATTTTCGGAATGTTTAAAAATGACAAAAAAGTGTGTGTTAAAATCCAGAAACTTGAGCTGACCGTTGCACGTTTTCCCGTTCTGCGCCAGAACGTAACCAGGATTGCAACCACAGCTGAAACTGCCGACGCTGTTATCACATCGCTGAGCGCACCCGGATGTTCTTGCGGCACATTCATCAATGTCTGCACAAAGTTAAAAATCTCTGGAGCCTGTTATTCCCCAAAATAATGTTGAGGTAAATGAAAAAAGGAGGGGCACGAGAAGAAGAAAAAGAAGAAGAAAAAGAAGAAGATGAAGGGAGGAGAGGAGGCGGAAGAAGAGGAAGACGAAGAAGACGAAGAAGAACAACAAGTGTGACAACAACAAGAAGAACAAGGATGAGAAGAACAAAGCCAAAAAGAAAACGAAAACGAAAAAGAAGAATATGATGAAGAAGATTATATTGAAGATGAAGAAAAAGTGCAACGGTAATATTAAGATAAGCACGACCAAAAAAAGACAATCATGACCGCAACTAGAACATGAAACAGTCCTTAGACACGTGTATAAGAACATCACAGAGCGAGCAACGTCAATTTCTAGCCTCGGTTTATGAATTGCGGTACGTGCCAGGCGCATTTAACCCTTGACTTGTCGGTTGAAAGACATGCACTCTGATTACTAGACTATTTCCCATCTCTCTCCCTATCAAGACTGAACAGATATTTCTATATAAAGAAATTATAATTCTAGACATTTGAACTGACCGTTGCACGTTTTCCTGTTTTGAGCCAGAACGTACCCGGGATTGCAACCACAAGTAAAGCTGCCTAAGTTGTTGCTACATTGCTGAGCACATCCGGATGTTCGTGTGGCACATTCATCAATGTCTGCATACAATGAAAACGGAACAGTGTTATTTTAGAAGGAGAAGAAGGAGGGAAAAAAGGTGGAGGAGAAGAAGAAGAAGAAGAAGAAGAAGAAGAAGAAGAAGAAGAAGTATAAGAAGAAGAAGAAGAAGTATAAGAAGAAGAAAAAGAAGAGAAGGCGCAAAGCAGAAGGAATAGTCATGGGTGGGGTTTGGTTTCCGTTCTTGTGGGGGTGACTAAAAACTTGGGCCTTGGTTGGGACGGAAATATAATCCAGATCGAGTGGCACCGGAAAATTGTTTTTCCCCGCCAAAAAAGTTGATGACCTTTTTTAGTCATTGGGTTGAAATCTCATGAAAAACAGACTATTTCAACTAAAAAAAGTTGAGTGTGACCTTTTTTCATCGAAAAAACCCTGAATCTGGGCCTATTTGGGAAGAGGGGGCTTAGCCCCCTCTAGTCCCTGATAAACTCCGCCCATGGGAATAGTGACAATGTCAGCGACGTCAATTTTTAAGAGTTTTGTCACCGTCTGATATCCCCAAAGTGAACTGTCAGTGTTCTTATAATCGCTCAGTTGGTTATAAAATGACTTAGACAAAGAGTCTCAACAGATTTTCGTCTTCTCTGACGAGATCTCTGCATTCACCTTTACAATGTTTACATTATTCAGATAATCACGCTAATCACTAGACCACAACGGCTCACCTCTTCATTATCTGCCGAATCCTGGACCAACTAAATTGTTTAGGCTAACATGCCATTTATTTTGCTGTTAAACGAGTCTTAAAGTGCTGATGGTAGACTTCAGTAAGACGTGAACTCTTTTTTTATAAAGTTAAACTTACCGTTACAGGTTCGTGCGCCGGGAGCCAAAGTGTAGCCAGGATTGCAGCTACATGTAAAGCTGCCTAAGCTATTAGTACAGCGTTGAGCACAACCGGATGTTCTTGCCGCACATTCATCGATGTCTGCACAAAATTAAAATCGCCGAAGCCTGTTAATTTCCTATGCTGAAGTAAATGAGAAAAAGTATCAGGCAGAAAGAAGAAGAAAAAGAAGAGGAAGAAAAAGAAGAAAAACAAGAAGAGGAGGAGGAAGAAGAAGAAGAAGAATAAGAAGCAGAGATGAAGAATAACAACAACAAAAGCAAGAACGACGAGAAGAACAAGAGCGAGAAGAAAAAGATAATGAAAAGAGAAAAGATGACGAAGGAGAAGATTATGTTTAAGATGAAGAAGAAGTACGACGACAGTATTAAGATCATCAAGACCAAACAATATTAAGATCATCAATGCCAAACAATATTAAGATCATCAAGACCAGACAATCGTAGCAGTCATGAACCGTGACTTAAAAATAACCCTGGCACACGTGCATAAGCGAATCACAGAGCCATGCATCGTCAATTTTGCTTGAATTATGATTGCAGAATCTGCCCAGGCGAGAATTTTAACCATAAACCTGGCGGTTGACAGACAAGCACTCTAATCACTAGAACATTGCCCACATCTTCCTATCAAGATTAAATAGATATTTCAATTTTAAAACAGTTTCATTTATTGACATTTGAACTTACCGTTGCATGTTTTTCCGTTTTGAGCCAGAACGTACCCAGGATTGCAGGCACAAGTAAAGCTGCCTAAGTTGTTGCTACATTGCTGAGCACATCCGGATGTTCGTGCGGCACATTCGTCAGTGTCTGCATACAATGAAAACCGGAACAGAGTTATTTCTTGAAGAGGAAGAAAGAAATAAAAAGCAGAAGAAAAAAGACGAAGAGAAGACGCAAAGCAGGAGAAATAGTGACAATGTCAGAGAGGTCAATCTTTAACCTTGGCATAATAATGGTCTGATCTTCCCAAAGTGAATCGTCAGTGTTCTTATAATAGATCAGTTGGTTATAAATGACTTAGACGAAGAGTCTCAAAAGATTTTCGTCTTTTGTGACGAGATTTTTGCATTCGCCTTCAGCCCTTCACATATTCACGCTAATCAAAAGAGCACACACTGACAGCAGCTCACCTCTTCATAATCTGTGGTCCTGTGGGTCAACTGAATAATTTAACATGCCATTTATTTTGCTGTTCAGCGAGTTTTAAAGCGCTGATTGTAGGCTTCAGTAAGACGTGAACTCTTTTTATAAATTTGCACTAACCATTACAGGATCGTCGGTTTGGCGCCAGAGTGTAGCCAGGATTGCAGCCACATGTGAAGCTGCCTAAGCTATTTGTACAGCGGTGAGCACAACCAGATGTTCTTGCGGTGCATTCGTCGACGTCTGTTTGTTTAACATATAACAAATAGATAATAAAAGTTGTGAATTCTTTTAATAGAATAACAGTATAATAAAATGCAATATCGCTTACAAAGTAGATTGCTTATATGAGGCTCTGGTGAAAACTCGCATATAAAACTTTCATATTCATTCTCCCCCATTTTCGGTCTCCCCATTTTTATGGATGAAAAATAGGAAGATCGAAGAAACGAGAGAGAGACATGATCAAGGAGGACTGTCAGGAGATAGGGCTGGCGATGCAGAAGGCTCTGAATCGGGCGGGAAGTAGAGGGAGATGGAGAGCTTCCATAAATGAGCGGCTTCTGCACGCAGAAGTCGCTCATTATTTTATGGAAGCCACCGGTTGAAATACTATTTTGTGAGTTGTGTTCTGACATTTCGGTGTTAACGATAAGACCTACTATTCTAAATAATTTATTTAGAATAGTAGGTCTAATCGTTAGGCCTAACACCGAACTGTCAGAACACAACTCGCAATAATAGTTCACGCCACCAGGTTTATTTTATTTTTTAATAAAAGGATGAAAGCAAATGGCGGAAGATATTAAAACATTTTACCAATGCAGGATCGTCCATTCTGTGCCAACGTGTAACCGGGATTACAACCGCAAGTGTAACTTCCGAGTGTGTTTGAGCAGATTTGTAGGCAACCAGAAGTTCGCAATGCGCATTCATCAATATCTGAAATTACCGGGGAACATGTAGCCTATGCGTAGCCTATAAATATCATGTATAGGACCGTAGGTTATATATTATAAGCTATTCAATTTGCGCTTGACGAGTAGGCTAGCTTATAATCGTAAGGTGCTAATTTAGCCTAATTGAATGCACTAGGCTATTCGATTCTAGGGCGATTGATCACAATGTCGTAATTACCGCTAGTACCGGTAAAGATAAACATCGTCGGCTTCTGTTAATTATTCTTAAATGTACACATAGCAAAAAGCACATCAGAATGTTAAGTACGCATTCCAAATAAACGTAGGCTATTTTGTTTAATAACGCTTCACAGCCATTTTAGTATATTATCACATTTTCCCTTCTTATAACTTCATTACAAATTTAATACATTATGTGGTAGATTGAGTTGTGTGTCATATCGTTTTACTTAATGTTTATCTTTACTAGCGGAAATTACGACATTTCTCTTTCATCCTTTGCTAAGAAATTGCAGTGACCACTAGACCGGTGATCAATCGTCCGGTGATCAATCGTCCGGTGATCAAACGGTCGATGATCAATCGTCCGGTGATCAATCGTCCGGTGATCAATCGTCCGGTGATCAATCGTCCGGTGATCAATCGTCTGGTGATCAATCGTCCGGTGATCAAACGGTCGACGATCAAACGTCCGCAGTGATAACACAGAGAGGCGCTCATCTTCTTTTCGCTGGCCTTGAGCCAGCACGGGACGAACCCCAAGGTCCTAAATACGAGGTCAGTGTATCGCAGGACTTGCCGTTTACTTCCCAGCTTACGCCGGTACTAAATTATACTGCTTGGTGACAGAGGCACGTGTGCGCAAACAACTTGCCCAAGGTTGTTACCCGGAGTCGAACCCGATCCGTGAGGAAGTGCATTACCGATAGGCCACCGAGTCGCACTTTGCAGCTCGACTGTGTTGATTTTTATACACGTGCTGCTCAAATAGTTATTTATGGAAATCGACAGATATTGTGAATTTTCTTCATTTGTTCACTGCAAAATGTTGAATGTAATAATGAAAATTTGAACTGACCGTTGCACGTTTTCCCGTTCTGCGCGAGAACGTAACCAGGATTGCAACTACATGTGAAGCTGCCGACTCTGTTAATACAGCGCTGAGCACAGCCGGATGTTCTTGCGGCACATTCATCAATATCTGCATGAAATCGCATAAGCTTGTTTTACTCATCAGGAAGATAGAGAAGAAGAGAAAGATGAACACTTATAAGAAAATGCCGAAGAAGAAAACGAGTAAGGATAAGCAGCCAAAAAAGAATCAGAACGCGAATAGGAAGAAGAAGAAGAATTAGAAGAATATTATTATTATTAGAAGAAGAAGAAGAAGAAGAAGAAGAAGAAGAAGAAGAATTAGAAGAAGAATTAGAAGAAGAATTAGAAGAAGAATTAGAAGAAGAATTAGAAGAAGAATTAGAAGAAGAAGAAGAAGAAGAATTAGAAGAAGAAGAAGAAGAAGAAGAAGAAGAAGAAGAAGAAGAAGAAGTATGAAAAAGAAGAAGAAAAAGAAACAGAAGAAGAAGAAGACGAAGGAAAAGAAGAAAAAATGTTGAAGAAGTAAGCCTAGAATGCGAAGTGGATGAAGAAGACAAGGAAGAACATGAAGTAGAAGAAGAAGAAGAAGAAGAAGAAGAAGAAGAAGAAGATGATGAAGAAGAAGAAGAAGAAGAAGAAGAAGAAGAAGAAGAAGAAAAAGTAGCATGACGGCGACAGCAACGAAATCAAACAGATCAGAATTAATTGCAAGAACAACAAGAATAAGTTCTTAATAATTATAACACTGAGACACGAACAAGCGCGCATTTTTATTGTGTGAACGACATTACGTTTGAGCCTCGACTTTTGATTGCATACTGTTCTTTTTCGCAAGCCAACATTTTAACCCTTGACCTCACGATTGACAGACAATCATGCCAATCACTAGACTATTAGGCCTACCCATCTCTCCCTATCAATATCAAATAGATAATTATTTCTAAAAATAAAACAAAATTCGTTGGAATTCTAGAAATTTGAACTGACCGTGGCAAGTTTTTCCGTTTTGAGCCAGAACGTACCCGGGATTGCAAGCGCAAGCAAAACTTCCTAAGCTATTTGTACAGCGCTGAGCACATCCGGATCTTCGAGCGGTAGGCCTACATTCGTCGATGTCTGCATAATATAATTAAAACCGCGTTTTAGCATTTTAATGTGGTATAAGCAGACGAAGGAAACGGAGCAGACGGTGAAGAGGAAGAGAAAGAGAATTAATGGAGAAGACAGCTGCAGAGAAGACCAACAGGATCAAGTATGAAATTTATATGAAAAAGAGTCTCTCAGCAAAATCCTCATTATCATCATCATCATCATTATCATCATCATAAAAATCCTTAGGTTCAATGCTCGTAGTTGTCCGACGCCACTCGACGACAAGGATTTTAATCTTTGCCCTCAAGGTCGACACATGGTCAAGTTAACCACTATCATAATAGGCCACCGCTGATCTCTCCATAATCTATGTTTTTCTGTATTTGAATATGCTATCTATGTTGCTGACAAATCAGTTCGACAGCGCTGATGAAGGTTTTAACATGCGCATACTCCATTAACACACGTGCAAATTTTGAGGAGAAGGTGTGCAAGTTAACTAACCATTACAGGTTCGTCCGTTTGGCGCCAAAGTGTATCCAGGATTGCAGCCACATGTGAAGCTACCTAGGCTATTTGTACAGCGCTGAGCACAACCAGATGTTCTTGCTGTGCATTCATCGACGTCTGTAAGTTTAGCAAACCACAACATGAGCAATAGAATTAGTTTAAAATTTCTTTCAAATAGAATAAAGCATAATAGTGTATTAGTGCTTCTGAACTGTAACCTACGGCTTATCTGAGTTTCTGATCTGCACAGTCACGTCGTAAAAGTATCAATAGCCTATTGCATAATTATGCTGTAGGCCCAAGCGCGTTTTTTAACATGCGCACGACTTGTTTTCAAGAGATTTCATTGTTAAAATTTAATGAGTTCCTTTCGTACTTTTGATTTAGTCTTTGCGTGGTTCTACACTAAGTCTTAACTTATCATGGAGAATGGAAAAAGATGAAGACCAAAAGAAACGATGGCTCGACATGATACTAGAGAACGGCCGGGAGATGGGTTTGTCTGCGCAAGAAGCTACGCACGAAGCACATGACAGGGATAGGTGGAAAACCTTCATAAAATTTACAGCCGCAAGCAGAAAGGAGACACTGTACGCTAATAGCCTACGTCTGTGTATGTCCTATATAGGTCACAACAGTGTCTTGTCACGCTTGTATACGAAGCTAGGCGTATATAAGCTTACACGGTTTCTTTATTGTGTTGATTTGATGAACGCAGTTTTTCCGCAAAAACTGGTCATTGCATTTTCTTATAAATAATGGCGAAAACTGACCGGATCAAAAAAAAAATTTGTACCAGTAGGCCTATCTTTCATTTGACTGATGTATACACTGACAAAATATTATAAAGAAATATTGAGCCGTTGCTGAGATAGCGCATTTTGAAAACGGCGAACGAACTTTCGTATCACCCTATAGTTTGTAGCTCTAAGATAATTAATTAATTAATTAATTAATTAATTAATTATAGTCATCTTCCTACCATTACATGTGCGTCCGCCTGCGTTCAAGACATATCCAGGATTGCAACGACATGTGAAACTGCCGTGAGTGTTGACACACGTATGCTGGCATCTGGATGTCCCAAGTGTACATTCGTCAATATCTAAATTCAATGCAAAACATTCTAACGCAGTACAAACAAGTTGCAGGCAATTCAAAGTTACGTTTGTAACTGTTACAATGTCTATACAGTTCACATGAAGAATTGAAATCAAAATAGACACATAGACGCTGTAGGCCTATGACGAATGATCACAAGTAGGCCCTAATTATACAGCAGTCGAATTCAACTTCGGCAATTCATCACGTCAAACTAGGCTACTCAATGTACCACACCGACTGCCAATTAGGTTGAGTGAACCTTTGGGAGGGTAGCGAAAAGCGAATATCTGTCCATGCGCTCTTCGTGCCAAAATGTTAACTATAATTGTCTTTAACCAACCACCGCCCCCAAGCTAGATAATTTTATCACCAATTACCGTGCTGCAGTTAAAAGCTAAATAATTGGAGAAAGATATAAGAACGTCCTCGAGAAATTTAACGAAAACTCACTTGTTCATATTGACAGAGTCGTGTTATTCCTCTGTTAAATTGTAAGATCATCTTTTATTTATTTATTTAGGCTATTTATTTATTTGTTTAGATTCATCCATTACTACAAGTTGCTTTGTAAGGCGCCCTTGTAACGGCATGGCTGTGTTACGGCGCCATATAAATCGTCGTTATTATTATTATTATTATTAATTAAGCTCACTACTCAGAGGCGCTCCCGACTGCAGCGCGGACACTGCATTTTAGTGTCACGCCGAAGCACCCGAGCAATTGCGAGTGAGGGACTTGCTCAAAGTCCACACGCGGCAGCTTGAGGTGGATTCGAACCTGCAACCCTCTTGCTGCAAGGCGACGAACTTGCCCACTACACCACCGCGCCCCACACAACGCTGTAGTTATTTAAACTGTTAATCAACACATAGATCTATGTTATGCACTAAACTAAGAGATACCTGTGCAATTGTTGGGAGCGGTACATCTTGTACCAGCGATGCAGTTTGAACAAATAACAGCTGAAAAGTAATTACAGAGTGAAGTCACAAAAACTGAAAAATATGAATCTCGTAGTCAATCGTTACCACAAATTTTTCGCAACATCTTTGAAATTAATATGCACCAACTTTTCTGCGCCAAGTTATTTTTGCATTAGGCCTACATTATACTGTAGCAGTGTCAGTGGTGTAGTCCTAAAAAATGAAGTGGGGGGACGCAAAAATTAAGTGGGGGAACGCAAAAAATGAAGTGGGGGAACGCTTCATATTAGGCTTACAAATTTTTTCTCAATTATTAATTTATTGTTATTACAGTAGGCCTACTACTGTACTACTGTGCTATTTTCATTTGCCATTAGCTTTTATTTACAAGCCATTGAACACATATATAAATATATCTGCGAAACTGCGAAAGGCTCCAGTAAGTAAGCAGCTGAAACTGTGAATCTTGAATTTTTTGTTTCCTCCCTAGAAAAAGTGGGGGGACGGCGTTCCCCCGCGAAAAAAAGTGGGGGGACGGCGTCCCCCCGCGCCCCCCCCACTACACCACTGAGCAGTGTACAGTAACCTATAATAGGTTATAGTGCGCTATACAATAATTAGGCTATATATATGTAGAGACCTATTTGGGTAACTTGTTTAATTTTTTCTTATTATTGCCAAGCACCGAGTTAAGCTTTAATTGGATGTTGACACAAAGAAATAAGAAATAAATAGGCTACACTCTGGTTTCAAGAGGATAAAGGAGGTCGTTTGTTGTTTCTGCATCATTCAATCTGTATTTTATTAATCTAATGCAATAACACGGTTTTAACACCATGTCCATCTTGTCAGAATTGGCATGTGTAGGCTACCGAATCATTTGGCTTCTCTATCGAACAGAGTTTTCTATTTTGAAATGCAGGTACAAGACGGCAAGCTGTTTACAATTTTGCGCTTAATAGCTGCGTGATAGAGGAGGCGAAAGAGGGGGCTTGCTTCTAATGATCGTAGAGGATAGCATTCCGCTCTGTTGCTACAGCATCATGAAAAGATCATGAGTTTCCACTTAGCGTCTGGTATCCTATTGATTCCGAACTTGACACGCTAGTCGTTGATTAAGTTGCAGAAAAACCGCCATTCTGGCGAGATGAATACGAACTTCAATCACAAGTAGTCTAATACGATTATACGACATAAAAGATTAAAAACCAATCATTAGACCTAATCACGTGCGTCAAAATGTAGGCGCCCGGGCGTGTTCTACGCACGTCATTATAATGCAATTCAATAGCATAGTTAACCTACTATACGCGATTGTTCACATGATTTTCATATCTTATTTTATCTTATCCTATCTTATGTTGTCTTATCTGAACATTTATAAAGCGTTTCTGGCAGCAAGAGCCTTTCAGAAGCGCTTCCAGTGCGTTCAATTCCGAGCAAAAAGGCAAGCGTTTTATTTTAGACGAAAGAAAGACGAGGATATTATTCTTGCCTCTACTCATCATTAGGCAGACGAGCCTGACGAGGATTATGTTTGCACGACTGTCCTCAGTCAGTGTTACTCCTATTCTTAACTGAAAATTTAAAGAGCGCCTCTCCCATCATAAACTATTCAGAGGCGTTTTCAGACAGAAGATGCGGGGAAAAGAAAAGTCTTCAGAGAGCGGGAATTTACGGGGAAGAGTCAAGAGGTAAGCTTTACTGGGCTGCCTGAGCGTATACTTTCTTCTAATCATCATAAGTCTATTATCTATGTAGTTTCTGCATGTTCAGCTACGTTGTGATTAGGCCTACACCGAAAACCTATAGTAGCAGATATAATATAATGAAAGTGCACTTACGGATGTTGCACCCTGGACCGGTCCATCCAGTCTGACATCTTCTTCCCTGACGTGATTCTTGCGCATAAATGATTCCACCACACCTCATCGTGCTGTTGACGCAACACACGCTATCATCGGCAAGTCAATTAATCGCCAAGACTAGTGGCCACTTATATTTTCGTCTCTGAGTAGGCTAGGTCTCTTGGGGTAGGTGAAGGTGCCATCTATAGTGTCCGAATTAATTATGTGTAACGCCCCATCATGCCAAGCATAGGCGTAGGAGACGGGGGTCAAGAGGGGCAAATGCCCCCCCCAAATTTGAGGCAAGTCTGATTTTTCGGACAAGCAGACGAAGAAAAAGAAAAAATGTATCTACAATTTTCAGGCATTTTGGACCAGACGACTAAAAAAAGGTCGTCAGTTTTTTCGGACGGAAGATGTAACGGGAATTTTCGGTCAATTTCGACCGGACGACTAAAAAAAAGGTCGTCAGATTTTTAGGGCGAAAGTTAAACTTTTGCCTCCCCACTCCTGAAATGTCCCCTACGCCTATGATGCCAAGATTATTTCTCAAGATCTATCGGAAAGTTCTCTCACTGTCTTTATTGTGGGCGACATAGTTTGTCTCACGAACGACAAAGCCGCCATCAACAGAATCATTAAGATTGTTTCTAACAAGTTATCTATACGGAAATAGGCTATTGTGCTTTTCATGCTTACAAAATATGTTGGTGATATACATGTAAACCAATGGAAACCACTATGGTTAGTTTAACTAGGCTATAGGCCTGTAAAATAGCATCAGACTGAGTTTATTAGCCTAAATAAAAGGGCGGCTATAATGTGAGTTTGTAAAGAATACAATCAAAGATCACTTCATAACAATAGGGTATTGATTTAATCGATATTGAAAATATGAACAAAAAACTGATAATATTCATAGATAAAAAATAGGCCTATAAGCTAAATTCAATCGCAATGTCGATTTCCTAACATAACGTCGCTTTATCAAGGTTTATCAAGGCACATACAATGTAGTATATTCGGTTCAAATAATTAATTCGTGTGCCGACATCTACTAATTCACCATTTAATTTATTCATAAATTCCTAGCAACAAGTTAGCTCTTTAAGTTTAATTAACGTCTAGGCCAGAAACAAAATAAATGAAAAGGTTTTTACTTACTACACGATTGTACATTGTGCCCTCCCCCTGCCAGAGCAGTTCCTCCGTGACACTGGATTGCAGTTTAGCCTCGTAACTGCGGTGTAATACGTATAATTCTCGAAATGACTGCAATGTTTCCGGCAGATTTGGTTAGAAAGAAAAAACAGACTTGTACAATGCACAGTTAAAATAATGCTCAATTTTTCGATATAGTTAGCGAAAAATGTATGTAGGCCCTACCAATAAATATTGTAACATGGTTGTGATTCTTTGTATGTGCACATACAAACATGGTTATTACTAATTATTTATCTTACACGTCGATGGGACGATATTAAAGCTACATTGACGCATTACTCGATAATGAAAAGAGATAGTAGTAGCTGTTAACGAAAACGCGAAGTTGCATGTATTCAACAAGATTCTACCTTTCAACGCAATCCTGAATCGACAGCACCAACAGCACCAGTTCCAACAATTGAAATTTCATAATTGATTGATGTCTGCTAGTTTTTCATAAGCCTGCAATTATCTCGGATCACCTGCGCCAATGTGGTTCTACTTCGTGGAAGATATAAACGTAGGCCAATTATCATCTAAGTCTTAATGAGGTTTTCGTAGGACTGACTCCGGTTTATCAATAATTGTAGGCCTATTATAGTAGCCTACATTGCAAATCAAATTGACGCGGCACAATGCGCTGCATGTAACACTGCTGGGACTGATGCAAGTGTAAATCAATACTAAAACTAGGAAGTTTCAGATTATGACAATAATTAATAGACCTATTCTTTTCCATAATATGACACTTCAGGCATCAAGGGTAGCCTACAGTTTACTGCAGTGAACGCAGTCCTTGACAACCAAGCACTGCCATAGGCCTACACGTGACGGGGCTTGTAACAATTGAATTTCGGATGTAATTACTAATTAGACTATGCAACTGAGGGCGTTTTAGTAGACTCTAGCTTCGAATAACTAGTCTATGCGATTTGTTTATTATGTGCATTACGGCAGGGGCGGATCCAGGGGGGGCCAATCCGGCCATGCCCCCCATTTATAAATGCCCATGTATCGTGGCCCCATCCATTTGGTTTCAAGGTATGTATTTCTCGGAAATTTTGGCCGATGACTAAAAAAAAGGTCTTCAACTTTTCGGCGGATACGAATTTTTTTTCCAAGACCCAAGGTCAAGAATTTTTTGCACCCCCCGTCCAAAGTTTCTGAATCCGCCCTTGCATTACGGTAGCCTACATAGATATGTGTGCATAATTATGCTCTCAATGGATCATAAGCCAAACCAAGTCTAGGATTTAAATGCAAGGGAAATGGATGTTGCAAGAGGTGGCACAATGAGATCTATTTAGAAAATCTCTGGATATGTCTTTAATAATAATAATAATAATAATAAGACTATTTATATAGCGCCGTAGCTCAGCCGAGGCCGAAGGAAAGGGCGCTGTACACGGGATAACATGTTACGTACTGTCAATAGGGGGAAGGCGTACACAGTCGATCAGCGTACACAGCAGGTCACGGCACTTAATTGACAGGACGCTTTACCTGGGGAGATAAATATAGATCAGCAAGAATGAATACGTGTCAGGTCATCCGGCGACATCTTTTGGGTCGTTAATAACTGTACACAATTTATATTTTTCAATTTTAACGTTTTCTGTTCTTTCAGGTAAATTTTTTCGTATTCGCGCGGCGAATTTTTTCACAAGGGTATGTATAACCTAGATAGTTACGTGTATGCATTTATAAAACAAAATTTTACGGAGCATTTTATGGATAAATGATAAAAATAGCACGTGCAATAGGTCTATCACTTTAATGTCTTTGGATGAACATGGTATGGTGTAGTGCACAGTCGATCACTGCACTATAGTACACAGTCGATCACTGATCGACTGTGTACATATACAATTTCTATATAATTTTAATGATGAAATTTACCATAGAATTGCACCAAATATAGCTATGTCTTGTCCTTTGTGTTTCAGGAGTGTGACCAACACCTGAAACATGGGAACTTGGGAAGCGAAGAGTTGTAAAGAAGAATGGGCAGTTTGCTGCCAGAAACAATGAAAGCTGCAGTAGCAACAGCCACTGACGAGAATAGGAGTAGGCCTATTTCAATGTGCAGCCAAAGAATTTGGTATTATGTATTCTACACTGCATCAATATATTTTGAAAGTAAAAGACTCTGGCTTAAATCAATGGATTTCGAAGAAAATTACTCTGCTGGTAAAGTATTTATACAAATTTAATAGGAAAGGCATTGCTGCACGACTATTTCTATTGAGGCATCTAAACATAACTTTGGATTGGCACAGAAGGAAGCAAGAGTGATTGAATCTGAGTTTACTGTAACAATTAAATGGACATAAGGCCCACTCACCATCACTGGATAACAATTAGATGGCAGAAATGTATGGTGAAGGTATGTTGCATAGTGCATACTTGCATACATTAAAAGGCATCAAGACCAATGTCTTAGGAATATGTAAGGTACCAGTCTCTCCAGAGCTACTATAAAGGAGCACAATATTTCTGAATTTTTCAAGAATTTAGATTGTGTTTACGAACATTACAAATTTCAGCTATGGTTAGATACAACTGCGACGAAGCTGGATGTACTACTGTATGCCTGCAAAAGCAACAGATGTTCCAGTAATTGCAGCAAGCATGATCAACAATTGGGAGAGTGACACCAGCAGAGCGCGATCTGCAGTAGGCCCTAAGCAAAGACAAAGAACAGAAAAATCATTAACCAACAGCAAAATTGTAGGTTGTTCAGCAATCTGAGCAAAAACTGGAGCCAAATCAACAGCCACGGAAAAAGGGGCAAGGCCAAAGTTATGTGGTCAAATACCCAAGAGCAAACAGCTTAACGTAATTCAGATTGAGATAGTTATATTGATCGACCATGTTTTGATGTGTTGTGAACCACTGGACACTATAGGCCTACATGGAAGACAAAGATTCCGAACAGTGTCTAAGCTGCGAGAAATGGGCACATGTTGCTTGCTCAGATGCTATATAGACGAAAACTGTCAACTGGCTTTTCTTTAAAGAAATATATGGCCTTACTCTACCAGTTATATTAATTTTTAAATGTAATTTTATCTATAAAACATTTTATTAAGCATAAATCTGAAAAGGTACCGGGTACTTAATAACTCTCTGAATGTATTAATCGCCTATAGGCCCTTTATTTTGAGTTTATTAACTATGCTGATTGTCGGTTTAGAGCATTCCAAAGCTTTTCTAGTACACTTCTGATGTTGATCAACTGTGTACTGTCGTATGATCAACTGTGTACTCCGCTAGTACACAGTTGATCACTTTTGGACATGCAACTTAAATGATAATAACCCATATACCATGTGTCAGAGTTATTAAAAACACCTTTTATAACGTGGAAGAATCATTATACAACAGATTCAGCACACAAAAATGGATAGAGGTGTTGAAAAGACTTTTCAGTTATTGAAAAAGTAAAAAGTGATCGACTGTGTCATCCTTCCCCCTAACTATACGATTGTTTAAATAGGTAAGTTTTGAGACTGGATTTAAATGTCTCCAGAGATGGTGCCATCTTCACATGGGCAGGAAGACTGTTCCATGCAGTTGGTCCCGACACAGAGAACGAGCTTTTGTCCGAAGAACTGGAAAATTTAAAATTCATCACCGACATTTCAAATAATGTAATCACCTGAATTTTAGGCAAGAATTAAACAATAGGCTACTCATTATAGCCGAAGATGGAGTTGTGTATTATAAGCCATGGTAAAGTATAGTCTTTATAAATGATTTAGAAAACGTGATCTGGTTCACAGGTCGGATATCTTTCGTTTTAGACGATTTCAACTACTCGAAAAACAAACTTAGAGCACTTGACAAACGAAGATTTATCCCGGATCTCGAGTCTCTCGGCTCTACCAACGGCAACTGGCCAGTGTTGGAGGAACGTAACACTGCTCGAGTTTAATAAGTTATTGCAGAACGAAGGCAATTAGGAGTAGGCCCTATTTGATGTTGAAGAATATGAAGCACCTCTGGAATTTATCATTCAATAACACGGAGCTCTTAGTTTAAAACTGAAATGTGTTCAATACGTCATTAGAAATGCAGGAAATGGAGGTACGAAGTCATAGAGAGTGAGGTCATTAGAAATGCAGGAAATGGAGGTACGAAGTCATAGAGAGTGAGTTATAACGATGGCGCCAAGAGTTTAATATTTTCTAAACGGAGTTCGATTCCTGTAGGGTCAACAGATAAATGTAAAGAACATAATTGACACTGCGGAGAGGAGAGTCACACGAAGAATTGTCCTTGAATTGATCGAGTGAAATTGCACGAATTTTAAAACAGATTGAAATAGGTCTACCAACAGGACAATTATTGATCCCATCTCAGTCTTAACTGGAGTATTACTTAGCCTGTAATAACTGTGCTTATTACCTGACAACTCTAAGAACAGATAGGCACAACAATCCTACATACAGGGTGGCTCAAAAAAAATACCCCACTGGATAAAATGCAATATCTTCGCAACCGATTGAACTTTTTCTGCGAAAATTTCCCAATTTGTAGGGGAATGAATTTCCAACAATCACTGAAAGTTTCACTTTAAAATTTTCATATTTGCAAAAGTTACAGCTGTTTAAACTTTCAATTTCGTTTTTTCAAATATCCGCGGAAAAGTTAGCGTCACTTGTAGATTTCCATGTCAAATGATATCACTTTCACCACGACCGCAGAACTCCGTTTTACAGTTTATCGTAAAGGATGATGTTAGTGTCCACTACCTGCTTTAACTCGAGATCGAATTATTTTTGTGAAGCTCAGCATGGCCTTGTTGATCGGGTCCTACGGCAACTGATTCCACATTAGCAGCAAGACTTCTTTCAGTTAGCCAATGTTCTCCAACTTGGGATGAAATGTCTTGCATCGTTCCAGCATAGCTTCCCAGTCGTAATAAACAAAAGGGTTAAGGTCTGGCGAGTTTGATGGTCATTCACCTGTGCCAATAATTTTACCGCAGTTGATGGCATGAAGATAGCATCATCATAATCAACCCTGCCGTGCGAGCAAGCAGGCGCACCATCCTGCTGGAAAATAAAACCAAATGTTAGAACATGCCTTCAGTGTTCAATGAGTCTGGGTAACGGAGCTCAACGGTAAGTTTGACATTTAGCCTAACTGAATGGGATGAAGTGCAGTCTTTCCTTGCAGCCGTAACACACGCCAGCAGATTTGACGCCGAAACCATGATGTGCTTTGCAAACTTTACCTTTGCGACTACCAAGCGAATTTCGTGAACATCGCGCTTTTTTCCGTCAGACCAAACGACCACTGTCTTCCTGTCTCTCTTTCGACATCTGACTTGGGCTACATAATCACGTCTACAGAGAGCCTTCAATGTGCTCAGGCTCCACTTTTCACTGGGTGTTTTGCTATGATCTTGCAATACCCCAGTCTCTGATCACGCAACGCCCGAGTTCCCACTTTATCATCTGCAGAAACTTTTCCCATGACGTTCAGTACGGATTCACAAATTGAGACCTTAATATATAAAATATCATCAAATACTACCAGATTACTCCATAAACAGCTTATTTACAGCTCTTAGTGAGGTCATATGACATTATATAGTCACTTTATGTGTTGAAATTTGTAAAAAAATCTGAAAGAAATCATAAGTATTGGAACGTGATTCTGCGGAAATTCTAAAAAATGAAAAACTCTTTTTGCACAGCTGTAACTTCTGAAGTAATACAGATTCATTATTGAGATTTTCAGGGATTGTTTCAAATTCATTCCTCTACAAATCCTGCTATTTTCATAGAATAATATCGATTGGTTGCGGAGATATTGCATTTTCACTGGTGGGGTATTTTTTTTTGAGCCACCCTGTACATTTCAATGGCAGGGGAAGTGTATCGGTATTTGAGGATAATGAAGCATGGGCTGCAACACATCATGGCAACTAGATGATCATGAGACGTTTATTAGGCCTATATAATATCAGCTTGTTTAATTTGCCTAGACATAAACTACTCGATTTAGGTTGCCAGCATGATATATAACAAGCAATATCGTTTGGCAGTAAATGTAGGGCCTGTGTCTATGCCTGCCAGCTAGCCTATCAGTTAAACTATTGAGACAATAAAAGTTATCAAGCTAGCATACATGTCGAATATCCTTTTACAGTCAACAAGTAGATTTCTCCAGACCTCCTAATGACTGCCATTTAAAACCGTTCAGCTGTTCTCAGCCTTGTGATCGTCGGTACGAAATTAGATATGCGTTATATGTATACAAATTGTATAAATTAAATGCATTTTTCCTATAATTGCTTACAGTATAGAAGCACAGCATGACCATGAAACCGATATATGTGTCGAATATTATACGGCACAGATGGGGAATTGCAGTTATGGTAGGCCTACTAATTACCAGACAACCGCAATTAAATGAGACAGAGAGTGACTTGAAAGGCACTTCGCCTGCACGTTGAGCTGCGACAGCTGAATGCTGACAATATCAAGTCCGCATACCAGTGGCAGTTCTAGAGTTTTAAACTGTGGGCTGATAAATGATTTAGCCAATCCTTTCCATGCTCTCTCCTTTCATTAAAAATAAATTTAAAAATGCATTTACATTTTCATACCCAGTTGCTCATTAATTTTGTCCAGCGACCTGTTGAAATGAAAACTAACGCCTTTTTGTCTGGCCCACATTTTTATAAGCAGAGTAATTTCTGAAATACGATTACGTCGATTAGCCTACTACTTCATTATGAAAATTGGTCAAAATATTTTGTAACCAATCCATTGCATTTTTTCCACTTGATCTTTTCTATTTAAAGTCAGTTGATCTAATGAGAATTAAGCATGGGAGATTATGAGTCCGTATCGACTCAAATCAGTAGGCCTACAGGCAGTGTAAGGCCAATTACACCTAACCCGGAGGAGGAGGCTGAAAAGTGTAAAGAGGCATTAGCCCTAGCGCCTCAGTAAAACCGTCACTCCATATAATTATACATGTATCTAGTTAACCATTGAAGTTCTCCGCAACCCAGATGACTGCGATTTAGACCGTATTCTAAATTAGATATCGAGTTTAACGAAGAAGCGCGAGAAACTAATCAAGACAATATTATTAGGTCTAGATGATTTTGAGATAGGCCTATAAGCTTAGATTACACACGGCGATGCCCAAAGCGTCAACTGCTGGATTTCAATTACTAGAAAAATCAAGAAAAGTCGCATTACAGTACGGTGATAACAACAATAATAATCATAATTACTCATTGATGCGATTGGAGAGACTTAACCTATTTGCATATATAGAATATTTTGAACACATTATGAGTACCGGTAGGCCTAAATATAATTATGCATAGGCCTATTGCATGCAGTATGACAGTACAGAATAACAGGAACTAGTTCTGTAGCCTACATGATGGTCATACTTTAACAATATCAAAAACTTGTTCTCTGTATAGATCTAAACTGCATAAATCACTGCCAACATGTTCAGTTAATTTATGATTATAAGAATTATTCAGTACAAAATACATAGGTCTAGGTCTACAACTGCGTCAATTTAATTTCCACTAGGTCTATTTGAGTTAAAACATCGTTCTTATTGTTCTGTTCGCATTTTTGTAGCGCTATTTTAAGCAGATGTATCACTGGATCCCTTAGCCTCTTGATCGTAGTCAACGGTTTTGACTGTAGGCGGAAGAGAATCAGTTGCTGATGGCGTCAAGGAATCGGTTGTATAGTGGTTGACACTCGGTTGGTAGCTGCGATTCGAAATACCGTTGATCACCGCGGACGGATCATCACATTCTTTCGAACATTCTGATAACGTCATGTGGTCTACTGTAACAACAGAACCGAACTCGTTGAGACCCAGATGCTTTGCTTCAACTGAAACATTATTAGCCTATATGATTAGAGCAGCTTGACAATGGCACTGTACTTTTCATCCATTCGTTTGTTACAAGAATTTATATAGTGCCCTTCAATGTTCTACTCAGAAGCGCTCCAGACTCATCCTCGGCGGACGAGATTACGATAGAGCGTGTCATGGGAGAACCTTGGCAGCAGGCGCAGGTATTTAGGTACATTGTAGTCAATTCCAGACCACAAGGCCAGCAACAGAGGAAGCGTGTCGCTGCCTAATAGATGTAGGTAGGTAGCCTAGGTGTAGCCTAATGGGACGATGACGTTAGCCCTGTGCAGAGAAGCGAAGGAAACGGCGGGTCTAGAAAACCTGTATGGAGTGGGAAAGCGCCCTGAGATAGACAGGGGCAAAACCAAACAGGCAGTGGTCGTACCAGAAATAAGCCCACCGAAAAAAGCTGTTTAAACTTTAAATAGAAACGTTTCGAACCAAAGTCAGTAGCTCTTATAAAGTAAACTGCAGATTGCAGAATGATATTTCACTGTCGTTTTCGACGACTTGATAGGGCCTACTCGATGACTGCTCATCATGTAGGAGTACACTCGTTTGTTTTCTTACCAGCAGTCGGTTTGTTGCGAGAACATTTCCTTTTCTTTACAGCCACACATATAATAATAACAACCAGGAAGATCACGCACACCGGAATCACAACTGAACATGTCACAATTGTAGTCAGTGGAAGCGACCCTCCAGCGACAGTTTCTAAAACATGCAAGAAATCAATTGGCTATTCAACTTCTTCATCTCTAACATAAGCCTACTGTCGCTCTATCAGAGGTCAACCATGATTGTTTTGTTTATTTGATTTATAGTGCGAACATTCGCATTCCACCAATCCAGGAAAGCGCTCCAGAGGCGCTTGCATTAACCAAAAATTATTATCTGAAAATTGCGTCACACAGTTCACCAAAGCGCAACTAGATAAAACATGACAGTCTACATCAGTCACAAATTGTAATTCGTAGTTACTCTTGGAGTTCCAACAAGCTGTAGGCTACTCACCCTCACAGTCAAATTTGCTCTTCAGCAGATATCCTGCTTGACATGAACATGCGTAGCTTCCATCAGAGTTGTCGCACATTTGGCTACAGCCATAGCTCGATGCGTACGCGTACCTTATTATTACAATTCGTAGCTTAAACGTATGATCACTAGTAATTACTGCAGAGTCGTATTTAACAGTTTACTGTCGGCAGCCATGCAATGCGTCCGTCCATCACGTCTCACTACTGATTTTACCAACACATCTGGCGAATGAAAGGTTCATTCGGCATTAGGGCTTGCAGCGATTCAAGATTGATCAAGTGCGAAAGAGTAGATCTACATTTCCGATATTTAGACACGGTCAAGATTGCAATTTGTCCGAATCTGAAGGAAGATTATGAAAAACTGTAAGCTTACCTCTGCATTGAAATTTGTTCAATAATTCAAATCCTGGATGACACGAACACGAGTAATTCCCGATGATATTGTCACATATCTGATCACACTTGTGCATCGCCGTCTGGCATTCATCAATATCTATTGTGGGTATTGAAACACATAGAGTCAGTACCCCCCCAGAGTCCGACTCACACCTCGTCGGGGTGGGGGGGGCGTAACAGCCGAGTAGGGGATTGCCTGCTAAGGCTATGCCATCAGTGGTGAAGGTCTCCGAAGTACCACCTTGGGCGCTACGCGGGGTGGAAAGGCTCAGCAGGAACCCTGAAACAGCTGGCTAACGTGAGCGGCGTAGAAGGTCACTACTCAAACCGCGAGGAAGGCAACGGGAAACCACCTCGGCTATTTCCCAAGACATGATATGGACAAATCAAGGAAAAGAATAGAGGCCTTCGAAATGTGGACGTGGAGGCGAATGCTGAAAATCAGCTGGAGAGACAAAATCACAAATCAGGCAGTCTTGGAAAAGGCAGGGGTGCAGAGAGAACTACTACAACTAATAAGCAGGAGAAAACATCGATGGCTGGGCCACATACTCAGAGGAGAGGGTATGTTGGTGTCGCTGCTGGAGGGACGTATGGAGGGGAAGGCAACGAGAGGCAGAAGAAGATTAAATATGCTGAGCGATCTCGATAATGGAGATGCATATGGTGTCACCAAGAGGAAGGCGCAGGACAGAGCGGAATGGCGGAGGTCGGAGAGGATCACGAGGACGTCCGTGTCACGCACCTGCTCAACAGCAGAAGACTAAAGAGAGAGAGAGAGTCAGTAATGATTAAAATGTTTAAAATTAATCTGATAGAACGAAGTAAGCATAAATAATTAATTTGAATTCATAAGCCTATAAATTATGAGTAATGTCGCGTGATTGAACGAGACTAAACATCGACCCTGGCTTATTGATTCAGACCTTTAGGCTACAATAAAAGCATGCCTCTGTCTGATTAGGCTAGTCTGACCTGCATATTATTTTTGGGTGTTATTACATTTTGTACTCATAGACATAGATGATTGTCAAACACAAGGATATCCTATATTAGATTACGGAATCCTTTTGATCAGAAAATATTTTCTACTGAACCTTGACCTAACCAAATCATATTCTGGTATATGCAGCACTTGCGAATATAGATCTAATTAAAGTGAATTGGTATTGAATCCATACAAATTATATAGGCCCTATAAGAAATCATTTTTGATCATAGTTTCCCAAGGAACCATCGTCAACGCCTCGTAGTCTGGTTTCTAATGTAACAACATATTCAAGCACTTTCATTCAATTTTCTCACGCTGCCCTCGTCTTCCACTCGTTGAATCCTAGGGTTCCGCGTAATACACCTTGGGAAATGCTGGACTAAAGTATGCGCTTCTCCTAATTATTGCGCCCAACCCACAGATGTCAGATGAGCCAACGGCTTAAAGAAAAAACGTGCAGATTGATTCAAACATAGGGCTTATATCAGTTGAATAAGTATCTCTAGACTGTATGACGTACCTTCACATTGGAACTCATCGACTAACTCAAATCCAAAATGACACGAACATGTGTAATTTCCGATGTTGTTTTCACACAAATGACTGCATCGATGCAGCTTTCTTTGACATTCATCGATATCTATGCAAAGAACCAACATCGTGGCATTGTAAAAATAATATAAATTATAAGTTTAAAGAATGACATGGGCATTTTCATGAGACTATGCCTGTCCTACCATATTCATCGTGGCAGCCAAAGATAACAATAATTATTGCAGAAATGCAACCAATCAGACAGATAGGTAGGGTCTATTAATTATTTAAAATTAAAAATGTAACTAAGTAAACCGTTCTTCAAGTGCACTTCCTGAGTCAAAATCAATCGTTCACTTGTGCGTCCCAATGAGCTGGGATACGATTGTGTAGCATAATGTTTGTATCCGTTTCCGTAAAATGGATTATTGGTGTTTTTCGTTGACATTCAGCAACGACTATCATAGAAAATAGCTTTAAAGTTAGTTGAATGAAATGTTTTCCCGGCAAGGTTGACATCGTAGCTTCAAAACCATGCTTGGTATGCAATAAAAAAACTATTTATTGACATGCTTATTGACATATTCTAAGATTAAAGTGGTGAAAAGTTCTGACAACAACTGCCATACACTATAATAAGATACCGGTAATAATTCGGATATTATAAGCTTAATACAGTTTGCACGATGATCATAACTCACCTTCACACACAAACTTATCGACTAACTGAAATCCAGGATTACATGAGCATGCGTAGCTGCCAATTTTGTTTTCACATATTTCACTGCAGTTGTAAATTGCTTGTTGGCATTCATCAACGTCTATTAACAGCATTAAACACAGAATAATTCTAATATAAACGCTGCACTTGAAAAGAGTACTGGTAACAAAAAATAATAAGTTCTGTACTGTATGATAATGGCCTATTTAATACTTAATACATTCGGTGCTGAAGACGTAAGGCATGATAACAAAATGCTTCTATTAGTACAGAAACAATAGCCACCTCTTAACATGTAGGCCTATAGTTCAAATCATTCAAATCCTCCACTGCTCGCACTCTGATAGTGCCAGTCCCAAGCTTGCTTGAAGGAGGTGGGCGACGCTAATGATACTTGCTACCACACAGAATCGTTAAGCTGAAACTACTACTACACGGTGTCCCAAGTGAAGTGAGCCCCTTTTTGTTTTGACGATATACTTGTCAATTCTAAATGAAACTCAATAAAATTTCAGAGAGTGTAAGAGGGATAAATTATCAATGTTCCCTGAAAATTTTATCCAATTCTACAAACAGAGTCCGAAGTTATGCACATTCAAATTTGGACAAAGGAAAATGTAAGTTTCCAACATGTAAAAGATAGGATATTACTGCTTGCAACTGCACGTCTTACTTTCTAAATTAATAAATATTTCCGTCATATTTCCGTCATTTCCATGATGGGGGACAATAATAAAAATGGTTTCCGCAAAGAAGATTTGAGTTTAATAAAAAAATTTAATAGGAGAAAAACATAACGGTGCAAAAGGTTTTTAATGGAATTTCCTAACAGAAACTGGCCCATCGCAGCCTTATGAAACTCGCATGCGCGTCACGTTGACCAGAGACCACTTCAAACTGCGAAATGTGGAAGAATGGAATCGTTTTGATCAAAGGGATTGTTGACAATGCAATCAGTGAATGGCGAAAGCACGTTAGAGCATGCATTCGAGGCTTTCGAGCTAATGGACCGCATTTTGAACATCAGCTTTGAATAACAGCGCTAACACTAATTTCCTATCTTTTACATGTTGGAAACTTACATTTTTCGTTGCCCAAATTTGAACGTTCATAACTTCGGACACTGTTTGTAGTATTGGATGAAATTTTCAGGAAACATTGATAATTTACCCCTCTTGCATTCTCTCAAATTTTATAGAGTTTCATTTAGAATTGACAAGTATATCGCCAAAACAAAAAGGGGCTCACTTCACTTGGGACACCGTGTATAATAACGACTATGACGCACCTTCACATTGAAATTCGTTCAGTTGCTTATATCCTTGTAGACAAGAGCACGTGTAGTTTCCGAAGTTGTTTTCACACAATTGACTGCATCGATGTAATTCTCTTTCACATTCATCAATATCTACATTTGCAAACAAATGAATATTATTTGTGTAAACAAATAGCGAAAACAATACTAATTATTATAGCTATGTGTTTTTTCAGCTTGTTTTACCTTTCAGTTTACTTCTATGCTGTCTTATTGAGCTAACTATTCATCTTTCAACTGACCTTCGCATGATCGTCCATCTTCAGCCAAATTATACCCTGGCTGGCAGTGGCACGTATAGTTTCCAAGTTCATTTTTACACAGCTGAGAACAATTGGATGTTCCAGATGCACATTCATCGATATCTACAAGTTAGGTAAAAAAAACAATGCTCAGCTTATTTGTTTGTTTTCTTTTTTCTGTGCGGAGTTGAGAACATTCAGATGTTCCAGAAATACATTGAACGATATAAAAAATAGAGAAAACAACTTATAATGGCTACATCAGCTACATACATGTATCTGTTCACCTTAATAATTTATCATGCTTCTTTCTAAGCTTTTTCACTGAGTTATCAATACATTTTTCGACATACCGTTACATGATCGTTCATCTTCCGATAAACTATATCCTGAAAGACAGTCGCACGTGTAGTTTCCAATGTTATTTATGCACAGTTGAGAACAATTGGATGTTCCAGATGTGCACTCGTCGATATCTACAAACAGCAAAGAAGCAATCTGCGTATTTTGTCTGTTGTCTTATTAATTTATGTGCATTGTTGAGAGCATTCAGATGTTTCAGACATCGTCGTCGTAAACAAGAAACTTCTATAGCGCCAACAAAATTGAAGTCACTGGAGCCAGCTTACTGTAGGAGCTCAATAAAAAAATCGACAGGCAAGGGTCAAGAACCGGATAGTAAGGTAGAGATCTAATCAGACGGCAGAGGAGGATGATGTTTAAAGTTGAAGCGACGTGAGAGGTAGGGAAGGGACGGATCAGGATAGGGTAGAATCAGGATAAAATACAGTGAACGTTACCAACAAAATAACGAAAGCATGTCTGTTCAATTTGCTTTGTCATTCTCTCCCTTTTCATACTGTCTCATTGAGTTATGACTATTTACACATGTTTTAACTCACCGTTGCATGATCTTTCATCTTCCGCCAGAGTATATCGTGGCAGACAGTAGCACCTGTAGTTTCCAAGACCATTTATACACAGTTGAGAACAACTGGATGTTCCAAATGAACACTCGTCGATATCTACAAATCGCAAAGAAGCAGCACTTGTTTGTTCAGCTTTAAAACATCTTATTTCTATTCAGAGTTGAGAACATTCAGATTTTCCAGAAATGCATTGAACAATATCAACAATTAGCAAAACAATTCACATAATTGTTTGCACGTCCGTTCATATTGCTTTGTCATTCTCTATCGTGCTATGTTTGGTCGTTGAGATGTCTACACATATTTGAACTAACCGATGCATGTTCGTTCATCTCCCGTCAAATAATATCCTGGAAGACAGTAGCACGAGTAGCTTCCAAGGCCATTTGTACACAGCTGAGAACAATTGGATGTTCCAGCTGTACACTCGTCGATATCTAAATATAGTAAAGAAGCAATCTGTTAAATTTATTTTGTACATTTTCTTATTAAATGAGAAAATAAGCTCATCTTCCGTACCTGGACCACCGGTGGAGAAATATTCATCAAGAAAACTGATTCAACGAATGATAAACCCATCCGCATCAAGTCAATCAGCGATCTATCAGTCTACCAACATGCCTAGCTGTTCTATTCGACTCGTTCAACAAACAAGTTGGAATTTTTTTTCTTTCCATTCCTCAAGCGTTCAACAGCGTCCTGTTTTAAGTCAACCAGCGATATATCAGACTACCAACATGCCTAGCTGTTCTATTCGACTCGTTCAACAAACTCGTTGGAATTCTTTTTCTGTTTCTCAAGTGTTCAACAGCGTTTTTGTTTTAAGTCAATCAGCGATATATCAGACTACCAACACGCCTAGCTGTTCTACTCGACTTGTTCAATAAACTCGTTGGAATTCTTTTTCTGTTTCTCAAACGTTTCAGCAGCGTTCTGTTGCTGTCGTGTTTCTTACGGAACACCTGGGGGGTCAGAAATCCTTTCTTCAGCTCATACTAAGGAGTTAATGAGCTACTCCGGACTGATGAACTCACCATCTCACACCTGGTGGACAGACCTTTCCTATGCCGAGGTCCTCAATGGGTGTGTCTTCTTCTGAAAACTGGTGAAATAAATCAGATCATGTCTTGATCTTTTTTAGTTGAAATTTGTATTGTGCTTATATGTTAATTTTTTATCAGTTTATTACTCCTCTCAAGGTTTTTTATATTTAAAAAAACCCCAATTCCATATGGAATTTTTGTCTAGTTCTCACAATAATCTGACCTTCTGACTTAACGTTATATTCACTATTTTTGTAGTGTCCACCGTTCGATCTTCATTGCCAGTTGTGGAGGATCTCTAATCTTCACTTTCTTGCCTATATTAACTGTTAACTTTGTTTTTTGTGTGTTCGTCCTTTTTGGGTTTTTTCTTTTGTTGTTGAGCTTTTTTGTTTTTGCCAGTCCTGCCAGCATGGATAAATCTCCTTTGCCTGGCCTAGGACAGTGTTTTATTTGCTTTAAAAAAATTTGTCACTTTGAAAAAAAATTGTTTTGTTCTGTTTGTCTATGTTACTGTCACAGTTCTTGTACCAATCTGACTTTTCAGGGAGAAAACATCCCCTTGCCGTGGTATTGTGAACCTTGCTTAACTTCTATATTTCCATTTAATCATATTATTGATGATGGTGAATATGTTGATGCCACCTCTGATGTACCAAAGTTTAAATTCGACAATCAATACTTTGATGTTATTGATTATTTTGAAGAGGGTCGCTCTTTATTGATGAACCGGGATGTAGATGCGGATTTGAACTTTTATTCTGAGGTAAAAATTTGTTCTAGCACCTACGTTGATGTTGATAAGCTCTGCTTGAAAACTAAAGATTTCAATCATTCAGATCATTTATCAGTCATGCATGTCAATTGCAGAAGTCTGTTTTATAAGGTGTCTGATATTGCATTATTATTATCAACTTCCAAAGTGTCAGTATTGGCCGTTACAGAAACATGGCTTGATGATGACAAAAGCCTGGATGTGTCTATACCCGGTTATAATTTTGTATGCAAGTGCCGGGAGGGAGGCGGGGGAGGAGGAGGAGTAGGCTTTTATGTTAAAGACAACTTAGTTTTTGAGGCTATTGATACCCTGTGGTCGAGACTCAAATTCAGCAGTTTTGAACATTTGTTTATTAGACTTAGGCAAAGTAAGGACAAAGATATCGTTATTGGTAGCATATACCGTCCTCCAGATACCAGTGTGGTGCAGTTCAATGAGGATATGTCCTGCCTCCTAACGAAGCTTGACTGCACTAGGAGCAGGGTCATTCTAGCTGGTGACTTCAATGTGGACCTTCTTAAAATACAGAACCACCAACCAACACACATTTTCTTCAACACCATGTGCTCCTTCAATTTTCTGCCTACGATTTTGCGTCCTACTCGTATTACATCAAGCTCTGCCACCTTAATTGACAACATCTTTGTGAATTTTCTAGATGAAAACCAAGACTCGTTTATTTTGATTCACGATATTTCAGATCATCTCCCCGTAGTGTTCTATACCGCCTTTCATCTTCAAAAAGTAAGTCCAGTAAATTCTACCAGAAAAACAATAAATGACTCCAATATTGCCAAATTTAATAACCTGCTAGAAAATGTTGACTGGTCTGAAGTGATGTTGCATTGTGATGCTGGCAAGCCCTGTGCAGCCTACACGCGCTTTATTAAAGTTTATAAGTGCTTATATGACGTATCATTTCCATATAATGTGCCTACTCCTAAGAACCACCACATTTTAAAACAACCATGGATGACTTATGGTTTACTGAAGTCCTGTAAGAAGAAGTCCAGACTTTATTCTAAATATTTAAAAAATCCTACTGAATGCAACAAAAGGGCTTTCACAAAATTTCGAAACGTATTTAAAAAAACTAAAATTGCTGCTGAGAAACTGTACTATTCAAGCAAATTCCATGAATGTAATAACGATCTGAAAAAAACTTGGAGAAATATTAGACTGTTGTTAAATTGTTGTAATAAATCTATCAATAGGCCTACGGATGTATTTGTATTTAATGGTATAAGCACCTCTGATAAATCTGAGATTGCTAACAGGTTTAATGACTATTTTGTAAACATTGGCCCTGATTTGGCCTCAAAAATAGATATACTAGGAGACCAGCCTACATTTGACAAATTTTTGACTGACTCCCCGTGTGCCTCTATGCGCCTTTTAACTATAACTGAAAAGGATGTTACTGATGCGGCTGACCAAATACGGGTCTCCTCAAGTTGTGGAGTTGATGAAATTGACCCTAGAATTGCTAAAGCTACAATTCTAACCATAGCGCAGCCACTTGCAAAAATCATCAATTCATCCTACTCCTCGGGAAGTGTTCCAGCAGACTTAAAGATTGCCAAAATTATTCCTCTTTATAAATCTGGGGAAAAAAGTAAGGTAAACAATTACAGACCAATCTCGATTCTTCCATACTTTTCTAAATATTTTGAAAAAATCATGCACAATAAGCTAATGGATTATCTAACTAAAGTGAATCTGCTATCACCTAGCCAATATGGCTTCCGTAAGGATCATTCCACGTTTATGGCATTATTGGATATGCAGTGTAAAATTACCGACACAATAGATAATAATGAATTTTCTCTAGGAATATTTTTTGACCTGTCGAAGGCTTTCGATACTGTGGACTACAAAATTCTTTTGAAAAAACTGGAGCATTATGGAATTAGGGGCATTGTTTTGAACTGGTTTTCTGATTACCTTACAAACAGATCTCAGTGTGTTTGCTTTAATGGCTCATTATCTGGAAGTAAACGTATTACCTGTGGGGTTCCTCAAGGATCCATTTTGGGGCCATTACTATTCTTAATTTATGTCAACGACTTATCAAAAACCTCAAGAATACTCCATTTTGTGCTGTTTGCTGACGATACAAATGTTTTTATTTCGGATAAAACTTTGGAGTCTCTGTTTAAAAGAGCCAACTGTGAGCTTCAGCTAATCTCTTCTTGGTTCAAAGCAAACAGACTGTCTCTTAATATTGAAAAGACTAACTTTATAATTTTTCGCTCCCATCGCAAATCTTTGGGCCTACCCCCTCGTGATTTTAGGATTGCCATGGATGGGAAATCTATCTGTCAAGTTTCATCTTGTAAGTTTTTAGGTGTATATATTGACCAACATTTGACATGGAGGGACCACATCAACCATATATCTAAAAAAATCGCTAAAAACATTAGTATATTGTCTCGTGTAAGACATTGCTTACCCAGAACTACTTTGATTGGTCTGTACTATGCCCTAATTTTCCCATACTTATCATATTGCATTATAGCATGGGGCTCTAACTATCACTGTCGCTTGAATGCATTGGAAATTCTTCAGAAGCGTGCTATCCGTGTGATATTTGGTCTACACTGGAGTTCAAGCACTAAACGTACATTTCTTGAACACAAAATTCTACAGCTATGTGATATTGCTAAATTGCAAATAGGACTGTTTATGTTCAGGTATCATCATCGTATGTTGCCTCCCAACTTTAATGGATTCTTTTCCCTCGGCTCTGATATCCATGACCATGACACCAGGTCATCTAATAGTTACCGGTGTGCCAGAGCAAGACTCAATCTTAAGCAATTCTGTATTAAATGCACTGGCCCACCGGTATGGAATTCTCTTCCTGAGGACATAAGAACTGCTGTTTCCATCAAACATTTTAAAAACAAACTAAAGTATTGTTTATATTTGTGTAAGTTATAATGGGGATTTAAAAATGTTTATGGGACTGCCTCCTCCTCCCCGTCTGAGTGAGATATATGCTTGACCTTATGATGTTCTCAGGCTTTGCATTTACTTTTGTTAATAGTGTGTGGCCCTCTGTTATTCTGCTATTTTTGTGAACCGCTTCATATTCAACCTAACCTGATGTATGTGGACTGGTGGAATTATTTGTTGATCCTCCACATTTACCTTTGCAAGAATTAAGTTTGTAAATGAGCCATCCGAGTCTTAGCGGGTCTTTTAGACCTTTGTCGGCTGACTCATTGACCTGCACTAATATTAAGTTCATAGCAATTCTCTTGTTGACTTTTTGTTGTTGCTAATGTCTGTTACCGTTATGTGAATATTGATGTGACATGCAAGTCAATAAACAAGTCAATAATCAATAATAATAATAATAATAATAATAATAAAATATACAGAAATTTTCTGTGCATAATGAGAGTATTCAGATGTTCCCGAAATCGTTAACTCGGAACTTCTACAGCGTACACAAAAGAGAAGTGGCGGGAGCCAGCTCATTTACAACTATTCAATTAAACAAAGTCGATAAACAGAGGTCTAGAGTCGCAGAGTCAGGCAGTTAGTACTGCTGTCAGACGACTCTGGTTGATGATTTTTAGTGTTGAAGCGGCATTGGAGGTAGGAGGAAATGGAAAGATCAAGATAGGAGAGGAGCAGGACAAATATTATTCAATGATTTCAGCAAAATTGAAACGAAAACAACTTATTAGTCTATGTCTATTCAGCTTGCTTGGTCGTTCTCTTTTATGCTGTCTCATTATTTTAGTTATTTAGCCTGCACATCTCTCAGCTTACCGTTGCATGTTCGTTCGTTTTCTGCCAATCTATATCCTGGCAGGCAGTCGCACGTGTAGTTTCCAAGTAGGGGTCTGCGGGTACAGCATTTTGGCTACCCGACCCGTACCCGTACACAGGACCGCTACCCGCACCCGTACCCGACCCGTACTCCAAATTGCTACCCGACCCGACCCGTACCCGCGGGTATACCCGTACCCGTACCGTACCCGCCACGTCATTAGCCGGACTTCATGTAGTTCAAGTCTCTACCAGGCAAATATACTTGCAACTCGGCATGTAGTTATGATAACAAATGCGCTAATGAAGATAATTGATGATGATGATGATGATGAAGATGATGAGGATTATGAAGATGATGATGATGATGATGATGATGATGATGATAATGATTGCAGTAGCAGCTGTTGTTGCAGCAGCAGAGTAGCAGCAGTGGTGGTGGTGATAATAGCGGTAGCAGCAGCAGTGATAGCAGCAGTAACAACAGCGACAGAACAATGGAGAAAATGTATTTGTACCCATAGCTCTTCAACTGTCTAGTTGGAAACGGATACCACGTTCACAATGAAGATGATAATTATGTGTCCATTTATAAATGTACATGAGTATATTAAGTTCATGTGTACGTGTGGCCTATGTTGGATATACTATTTGCAAAATAACCAGAGTCAGTGACTATTCTGGCAGTGCAAAGCTCACTAAAATATGTAACCCTAATATTTCCGGTTGGGACGGGTAAAACCGGGTATACCCGTACCCGTGATGACCCTACCCGTACCCGACCCGACCCGTAAAATGCGTACCCGACCCGTACCCGACCCGCGGGTACGGGTCGGGTACGGGTAAACCCGCGGGTACTGGTATACCCGCAGACCCCTATTTCCAAGGCTATTTATACACAGTTGAGAACAATCGTATGCTCCAGTTGTACACTCATCAATATCTAGAAATTGTAAAGACGCAATCAGATCTCTTCAGTTTATCTTATGTATTTGCTAATTTCTATGCAGTGTGTTAATTTAAGAAACTCCTCTCGTAATCTGTGTCTTGTAGACAAACGCAGGTGCAATTTTCTAAGCCAATAACGCACAGTCGAATACTTTCAGATTCTTGATCTTTTGTCGGTAAAGGATTAACGACATCAAAAAATTGCAAAGACCATAATAGGCTTACGATATAATACATGTCCGTTTAGCTAATTTTGTATAAACTGGGTTTGCTCTATGCCGTTTCTTTGAGTTTTCAACACATTGTTTGAACTAACCGTCGCATGTTCGTTCATCTTCCGTCAAATTATATCCCGAAAGACAGTAGCACGTGTAGCTTCCAAGGCCATTTGTGCACAGTTGAGAACAATTCGATGTTCCAGATGTACACTCGTCGATATCTGAAAAATCAAAAAGAAATAGCCTAATACTTGTCTGTTCAGCTTCTTTAGTTTTTTTTGCTTATTTCTATGCAAGGCCGACGACATTCAAATGTTCCAGAAAATACAATGTACATTCCACTATATCAACGAATTGCCAAAGCATGGTTGTTGAACACATCCTTGTCCTTTTGTTTCTTTATATGCAGTTTAAATTAGTTACATGTATGATGTATCTTCACATCTTTCAGCTTACCATCGCATGATCGTTCATCTTTCGCCAAACTATACCCTTGCCGGCAGTCACAGGAATAGTTTCCAATGTTATTTAGACACAGTTGAGAGCAATTTCTTTGATTGTTGTTTTTTTTCTTCTTTTCTTTTCTCTTCTATATATTTTTTACTGTATTAGTTTAGAACGACAAATAACTTAGCTCAGTATCCTGAAATTCATTACTGCAATGTGTGCATGTCTAGTTTAGAGCAGAGGAATGATGGACCTGACATTTGTAGCACCTGTGGAGATAATGCATACCTTACCTACAAAATAAACCAAAGCTCTGCACAGGAATCTCCTAAGCTCCAACTTTTTAACACTGAAGACTCAAATAAGCATTTAATCAACAATAGTGACCTAGATCCTGATATGAACTATTTCTGTGATCTAATTAAAGACTCTAATTATTATGGCCCCCACCCAGCTCTCTCAACACCTTAACCTGGACACAATCCCCTTTACACTGTTGCATATAAATTGCAGAAGCATAATACATAAACTTGTTGACATACAGCTTCTTATGCAGCAACTACCTATCTCAGTTTTAGCAGTAACTGAAACTTGGCTGACAAACTCTACAGCTGCTTCTATCTTTATTCCTGGTTATAGTTTTATCTATGAGAATAGAGACGAGGGAAAAACAAAAACGGAAAAAAGATACTTTTCAGCATCCCTGGATGACCACTGGTCTAATGAAGTCGATTAAAAAGAAAGAAAAACTCTATATAAAATATATTAAGAATCCTACCGCAATGAATAAGAAGATCTTTACAAAATATCGAAATAAATTCAAAATAATTCGAATGAAAGTAGAAAGACAGTACTATTCCGAAGAATTTAATAAGTATAGCAGTGACTTAAAGAAAACTTGGCAAGTAATTAAATCTATTATAAGTAGCCAAGAAAAAACTTCCTCAATCAAAGAATTAAAGATTAATGAAACCACAATTGAAGACCCCAAACTTATAGCTGAAAAATTTAACAATTACTTTGTAGAACTGCCAAAATCATTATCAATTAAAATTCCTCAAGCCACTAAATCATTTCACAACTTCATGCCTCCATCTTCTTCGAACTCCATTGTTATTCTACCAACTGACACCCATGAAATTTTATCTATTAATAAGACGTTAAAAATTACTCATAGCTCCGGACCAGATGAACTTGATCCAAAAATATTATCTCCATTGATAGATTTCTTTGCTGTGCCACTTGCTGAGCTAATCAACTGTTCGTTCAGAAATGGACTGGTACCAATTGAAATAAAAAAGGCAAAGATAACTCCAATACATAAACAAGGCAGTAAATCGGATATTTCTAATTATAGACCAGTATCAGTACTAAATTTCTTTTCTAAATTTTTTGAAAGGGCAATGTACAATAGACTTTTTTCCTTTATAACGCACAGTAAACTCTTGTACCCACTCCAACACGGATTTCAACCGGGACATTCCACGTCCATGTCTCTTCTGGACATACAAGATAAAATATCTAAAGCTATGGACAATAATGAATTCTCTATTGGTATTTTTTTGGACCTTGCTAAAGCATTTGATACTGTGGACCATGAAATTCTTACTGCAAAATTAGAACACTATGGAATAAGGGATCTGGCTCTGGACTGGTTTAAAAGCTATTTGAACAGTCGCTATCAATAAGTCCTGTGTAATGGTAGCCTCTCTGATCTTAAACTAATTTTTTTTGGTGTACCTCAAGGATCCATACTTGGGCCTCTGTTATTTTTAATATACATCAACGACCTACCTAATTCCACGACTCTTCTACACTATATTCTCTTTGCAGATGACACTAATGCCTTCATATCTCATGCTTCATATGACTATCTAATATCACTTGTTAATGAGGAATTGGCCCTAGCGAATGATTGGTTTAGGGCAAATAAATTGTCACTAAATTTGTCAAAAACTAACTATATTTTATTTAGAACCTCTAAAAAAGTAATTCCAAATTCGAACAGGGAAATTAAAATTGATGACACAATAATTCCTTCTGTTTCATCAACAAAATTTCTTGGAGTTCACATAGATCAACATTTAAAATGGGACACACATATTCTAGAAATTACTAAGAAAGTCTCAAAAAAATAGGAATACTCAGAAGGATATCTTATTTGCTTCCACCACATATTCTGCGACAGCTATATTCTACATTAATCCATCCCTACTTAACGTACTGCAATTTCATCTGGACTTCCACCTATGACACCCACTTGACCAGTCTTATAACACTCCAGAAGAGGGCCATAAGAATTATCACTATGTCTCCATACAATGCCCATACAAAGCCTCTTTTTTAGAACTTACGGTAATCTCTTAAATATAGCCGAAATTAGAACAGCTCAGACCTTGGAGTTTATGTATAAATTTAATAACAACCTGCTACCTTCTGCCTTTTTAGACTACTTTCCTACAATCAAACACACTCATCTTACTAGAAGTAATAGCGAATACATAAGGGATTTTCCAAGAACTAATATACGAAAATTCTCCATTAAATATCAAGGTCCACGAATATGGAATAATTTACCAACATCTTTGAGAACTGCTAAACCTTTCTTTCACTTTAAACAATTAATCAGAGCACACATTGCAAAAAAGGATGTATGTCTCTAGTAAAATAGAAGCGAATTGTCGTTTTATTCTTTTCTTTTCTTCTTTTTGTATTACTTGTGCACTATAATTTTATATAATCTTCCAGCACTGATTGCTGACCTCCCAACACTTTATCTGGTTAATCTTGAAGCTGAAAGTAGGGCCCCTACCTAGCGGGATTTTTTTCCCTTCAGGGTACCCTTTGTATTCCAAAAACTGTGAATTGCATTGAATTGACTATGTTCTGTTTCACATTTGTTGTTTAACTGTGCTGATTTAAAAAAAAACAGATCTGTATATGATTGACTTGGGAGCAATAAAAAAAATATATAAAAAAAACAAATTGGATGTTCCAGCTGTACATTCGTCGATATCTACAAGAAGTAGTTAATAGCTAGATACAATTGCTGTTCAAATTATTTGTCTTTTTTCTTTATTTTCGCTGCAGATTTGAGAACATGAAATGTTCCTGAAATGCATCGAACGATATCAGCAAAATAATAGCGAAAACAATTTGCATGACGGCATGTTGGTTCAGCTTGTTTTGTCATTCTCTTTCTATGCTTTATCATCGACTCACCTAAACATCTTTCAACTTACCGTTGCATGTTCGTTCATCTTCCGCCAAATTATATCCTGTAAGACAGTCGCACGTATAGTTTCCAAGGTCATTCAGACACAGCTGAGAACAATTGGATGTTCCAGATGTACATTCATCGATATCTACAGGAAGCAGTGAGATACACATTGACCAGTGTTTAATCTAGACGTCTCTGGGGGGGAAAGTTCCCCCCCCAGGATTGACATTTCCTTCCCTCAGAAATTTGACGAAATGATAATAGTTTTTAGTTGCTGTTTACATAATTATTTTACACGAAGTGTCATAATATACCGTGATATTATTTACTGTTATATGATTATACAGGGCTATTATTTACTAATATAGTATATGATACTACCATATTGCAATGAGTATAATTTACTGTATATATTTGCACAAATACTTTTTTTTGTCCAACTAAAAAGGCATCCCCAACAGAAACATTTGACAAAATTATGATCATTTTAAGTTGCTCTTTACATCATTGTATTACATGAACAGTTATAATATACTGCAATATTATTTATTATTTATATGATAACAATAGATTTACTATATTTAATAGTTTATATGATTATAATGTATATTATTGACTATTATTATATATGATACAAATCATACAATCTTGTTACATTGAGTATAACTTACTGAAAATATTTGCACAAATACTTTTTTGTACAACTAAATGGCTTCTCTCCAGTGCTTTACTTTCAAATTTCAAACTGCTAAATTTCAATGTTTTGGTCTTTGAACATCTAGTAAAACAACATCATTATTTCAAGGCTTCCAGATTTTGATACCTGTAGTCTATTAGTTCATGGTTGGTTGTGTACCATTTGTTATGAATTCTGCAGTGGGTCCTGGTCAGGAATTCAGGACCATCTTGGAAACAGGGATAAGCTGCTTCAGTGCTGAAAAGTCAGCTTAAATAGTCTAATATTGTTATACTCAGGTCTGAAGTGATTCATTATAATAACACAGCAACAATAGAACTGAGCCTCTTAAGGAAATTATTATTGTAGTTATTAATATATAATATATAATCTATGTATATGTGTGTAATTGTAAATATATATATATATATGTTGAAATCCTAAAACACTCTTTTTTATCAGTAGGCCTACTGAAATAATTGAGCAATTTTGCTAAAATGGCATCTTAAAAGGAAACCAATACAATACAATGTGGAAACTCCAAAAAAATTATTATTGCAAGCATAGCCTATGTTTATTAAAGTCTTAGGCCACTCTTATCAGCACTGAAAAAGTATAGCTATTTTGTTAAGATGACAGTTTAAAATGATACCATTGCAATGTGGAAATTAAAAAGTTTCTGGTGGGGAGGGGCATATGCCCCTCCCCACATAAATTATTGTTTCTTATCAGTAAGCTTACTGAAATAATTCAGTTATTTTGGTAAAATGACATCATAAAAGGTACTATTACAATGTGAAAATTCAAATTAAGTTTAGTATTGTTAGGCCACTCTCACCAGCACTGAAAAAGTACAGCTATTTGTTAAGATGACACCTTAAAATGCTACCATTCCAATGTGAAAATTCAAAAAAGTTTTGGGTGGGGAGGGGGCACATCCCCCTCCCCACACCCCCCTCTCTCGGCGCTGCCTCGCGACCGTCCGTTGGACGGTCGAATGTCTTTCCCCCCCAGGAATCCGGATTCCCCCCCCCCAGAGGACGGGGACTAGATTAAACACTGCACATTGACTAATTAGCGTATAATTGTCTGTTTAATTGTTAGTTTGTATTTTATCCTATTGTTTTTTTGCGATTTTCCAGACATGACATTGTGTTGAACGATATGAACAAACATAACGAAAGCAATTTACATGGCTGCACAGTGCACGTCTATTCAGTTTGCGTTGTCATTCTCTTTCTATTGTATTGTATTGTATTGTATAAAAACATTTATAAAGCGCCTCTACTAAAGTGAACCGTTCAGAGGCGCTCCCAGTGCGCAAGGCCACGAAAGAAGAAATAAGTTTTGAGGAAAGAAAATGAGGAGGAGGGATTACCAGTTAGAAGTTGAGACCAAGTAGATGGAGAAAGAGTATTCCAAAGAGAGGGGCCACTTGATGTAAAGAATCGGGACTGAGCCATAGCCGTTCTAGTAGGAGGAACTGAAAGATCAAATCTATTTGAAGAGCGGAGTGGGCGATGTGAGGAGGCTGAAAGAGGGCGGTGAATTTCATTGGCTAGATATTTCGGAGCAAGACCCCGTTGTTCTTTGGAGACCAATATTAGGATTTTAGACTTAATGCGCGCAGTTAGAGGAAGCCAATGGAGTTGTTCAAACATGAAAGTAGAAATATGCGAGTAGCGTGCTATTTTTCAACTTACCGTTGCATGTTCGTTCATCTTCCGCCAAACTATATCCAGGACGGCAGTAGCAAGTATAGTTTCCAATGCCGTTGATACACAGCTGAGAGCAATTGGATGTTCCAGCTGTACACTCGTCGATATCTACAAATCGTAAAGAAGCCATACTTGTCTGTCCAGCTTCTTTAGTCTTTTTTGCTTATTTCTATGCATGTCGAAGACATTAAAATGTTCCACAAACACATTCGACGATAGCAACAAATAGTCAAAGCAATACTTAGCCTAATGCCTGTTTGTCCAACGCACCCTTGTCACTTTTTTCGTTATAGGCCTATGCAGTTTCAGTTAGTTATCTACATAAAATTATCTTTCAGCTTACCATCGCATGATCGTTCATCTTCCGCCAAACTATATCCAGGACGGCAGTAGCACGTATAGTTTCCAATGTCATTTAGACACAGTTGAGAGCAATTGGATGTTCCAGATGCGCACTCGTCGATATCTACAAGACAGTAGCCAAAGAAGCAATAGATCTGTTGAACCTGTTTTGTGCTTGTGACTATTTCTATTCAGATATGAGAATATTCAGATGCTCTAGATAATAGGCCTACATTCAATAATGTAAACAATTAGCGAAAATAATTATGTCCACAAGACTTTCAACAACATTTTTCTTCTGTATTTTTCTATGTTGTCTTATTGAGTCATCTACAATACATATTTTTCAGCTTACCGAAGCATGATTGACCATCTTCCAATAATCTGTATCCTGACAGGCAAACGCAAGTGTAGTTTCCAATATCATTAATGCACAGTTGAGAGCAATTAGATGTTCCAGATGCACATTCATCGATATCTACAAATAGCAATATCAATAAGTTACTAGACTACGACCTGTTGCATGTTTATTCAGCTGATTTCTTTCCTAATTTTTTTCTTTGTATGCAAAGTGCTTAGTATGTTAAACGATATACACAGCTCTAAGTTCACCGATGTTTAAAACATAATATTATTTGCTTTGATAGTGGACCTAGTTTGATGTTGTCAGTCGGAAGCGCATCTGAGGAATTTCATTGAAGAGGCGCTATAAAAAATTCATCCATGCAATAACGATACTTTTCCATGGTTTAAATTCAGTCTAAGTAGTTAAATTTTATCCAAACTATGTTTGCCTAGCACGTTGACACAGCATGCAGTTCCGCTACTTAAACAAATTCCTCTTAATTATGCAACCTTAAGATCATATGAATCTTTTTACCATGACACGTCCGTCCATCAGTGTCCAACGTATATCCAGGATTGCATTGACAGCTGAAAGTACCGTTAGTGTTGACACACGTATGCGCGCATCCGGATGTATTTAGTGCACATTCGTCAATATCTAGATTCAATGCAAATTAGGCTAAAGTTAAAAGTGATGATGTTCTAAATTGGTATCTGTAGGCTATTGCGTATTGCTGTCTGTTTTGAGCACATAAACCGCCTGTGATATAAGTTCCTTTGTCGAAACCCTAACCTAATAGGCTATAACACTTTGCTTGTTACCATAGCAAGCTTATTTATATGGCTGTATACTGTGTATAGTATACTGACTATCTGAGAAACGGTCACCAAGCCACCAAACACTATTCGCATTTCACGCAAACCTCAACTAGAAAAGAGTTCTGCTAAATAATACGCTCCGTTAAATTCATAGCATGAAGACCGAAAATCTCCATACCATGACATGTGCGTCCGTTGATATCCAAAGCATATCCAGGATTGCACCGACAGCTAAAACTTCCGTTAGTGTTGACGCACGTATGCGCGCATCCGGATGTGTTTAGTGCACATTCGTCGATATATGAATACATGGCAATGCACACAGCTATTAGAATGGGTTATCTTATGGTCATTTAGTCTGTATACTATAACTACTGTGTTTTAGTCTTTTTTAATGCCACGTACGCGATAGGTCCAACTGTTAGAACTAAATCCTTGCAGATGTAGGCTACATGATGCACAGTCGCCAGTATCTAACTAGCCTACATAAAATGCATCGGCCCATAAAAGATTACTTTTATTTCATTTCTCGAGCAGGTCGCGAACCTCAGGACTGTTCGCAGTGTTAGCTCTCTAGGAACCAGAAAAACTGTTTTCCCAGCCAGGAATTTTGCACAAACAGATCCACTTTTCATTCCCATCTTCGAAAACGTGTTTGGTCTATTTCACTGACCAGGCTTAACTTGTATTGGTTAGATTCAATGAAATGAAGTCAAATGTGCACAATTAGTTTCACTTCACGGCTAAATAGTTTATGAAAGAAGTTATAATGTCTTTTGAATCCAGTACTGTATGACTGATGAAAGAGATAGGCCTATAGGCCTAGTCATACCTGTGCAGCTGCTTGGTGCAGTGCAGCTTGTACCGACGGCACAATTCGAACAAATGGCTAAAAATAATTACAAAATATTCAGTAAAATTAGTCAAACGAAAGCTTCAAAATAGGGTTCTGTTCTGTAGCGTCTTCGAGAGGTTCATATTATGAGGCGCCATATCAACGACCATGGATAAATTATAGGTAGGCCTATACAACTAAACCTGTAATTATATGCACACTGTAGGACTACAAATATTTAGCTATTTTCACCTTCAGACGACTTTGTTCGCCGTGGTGACTGTTTACACCGTAGACCAGAGTTGTTGTGGCTTGTTTAAAAAAATATTTTGTATGTCCAATTTATTTCATCCAACCTGTAGGCCTACTCATCATTATCATCATCATCATCATCATCATCATCATCATCATCATCATCATCATCATCATCATCATCATCATCATCATCATCATCATCATCATCATCATCATCATCATCATCATCATCATCATCATCATCATCATCATCAACAACAACAACAACAGCAGCAGCAGCAGCAACAACAACGACAACAACAACGTTGTATTGCATGCAGACCGTCTGTACTGATAGTAGTTAAGATAATTATGTGATATGTTGTTACTGTGAATTGTTTCAATTGCATAACTGTACACGGTAACCGGTAGCGGTCTGTCAACCGGATTGTTTCAGTAAAGTGAATAAACGAAGTCATAATAATATGTATAATTATCAACATCGTCATCATGGAGCATGATGCCCGCCTGGGGCGTTGCATGATGCGGCAACAAATTCCCTCCAGAGACCGCGATCTTCCGCCAGATCCATAGCCTCAGGTATGCCAATGTTCCGTAGGTATCTCGGGGTACAAGACAACCAGGTGTTCCTGGGTCTCCCCTCGAGGTCTTTTACACTGCATAATTATGCTTATTTATTTCACACATTAGTTTTACCTTTATGATCCAATAGAAGGCGCTGCAGTGTTTAAGATGCAGTGCAAATTATATGGATGCTTACGGATCCTTGACCACACGTTGAGAAGGGCTAGGCCTACTTTCGTCTTATCTAAGCATAATCATTAGCCTATGTATTGTAGGCTAACCTCAGCGCAGACCTTTTCTTGTGACGAGCTTGCGCTTAACGACTGATGTGCACTTTTGATCGCGTTTGATTATGGTGCAGTCAGGCTTCAGATAGTTGAGAGTATATTAATTGATGAGATATTCGGACCCAACGGCATTAAGATGCATCTTTTAAAATCCAGCAGGCGAATTCAGTGTAAACGAATTCAGAGCAGTGTAATCACGTGGCACATATGAATTTGGAAACACAATTCGATCAGAAATTTAAAACTCATAAATTTTGAAACTCTGGATGCTTACGGATATTGCAGTCAGGATAGGTTCTCCATCCGGACTGGCATCTATAGGCCACAGATGACGCCGATGTGTATTGCTGCCGATATACACAGTAGCTGGGAAACAACGCATCACAGTAATGTTTGTAATGAGTGCATTATTACTATGCAGCTAACTGTAGTTTTTGTGTTGTGTTTTCTCTACTAGTACCTACATAGAGCTCAAGTCAAGACAATCAAGTCAGGACAATCAAGTCAGGACAATCAATCGGAAACTTAAGTCTGATATTTTTCATTGGAAATCAACCCAAAACACAGCACTGCGTTTATAACAACAGAATCTGCTACACTTACAAACGAATGTCAAGCCAAAACACAGTGCTGTGTTTGTCTTAGCATAGGCATTGAATAAATTACTGCAATAATAATATACTTCAGTTTTCTGTATAATATTCTATTTCCGGTTTTGCTTACAAGATGCGTGAAATATATTAGTAGCCTACGAAGTGATCTAACATAGGCCCTATTGGGTTTTATATTCATTTTCAAGTTCAAGTTTGTCTATTCAATCTACGTAGGCTAAGTTGCAGACCCTATTATATTTATTATGTTTTAATTTACACAGTAACTGTTGCTGATTATAGTTATAAATTTTAACATCTCGCTGAATATGTCCTATATTATTTACACGGTGTTGTTATTATTGTTACGCGTGTGTGAATAGGCATTATACACGAATGGACGGAGGGCTAATGAATTATAAATGAAATTGTAATTATGAATGAAATCTTGGTTTAATGAGGTTTAAGATATTTTACTCTAACTAGAAGCCAAAATCAAATTATATAGGCTACCGGTACGTCCCATTTTCAGTCATCTGTACAAAAATATCCAGATCAATATCGGTTGATCAATGTAATAGGCCTATTCAGGTAGCCAGGTCAAACTCCACATGAAGTGGGCCTACTCCTTCTCCAAGTTTTAAATTTCTGCTTGTGTTTCTAATTGAAAGGGAGATTATCAGGAAGATTTATGGTATTATAAATCTTTAAATTGTTGTAAATATATTTTAATAAATCCTATAGGCCTATAGGCTATGTAATTTGAACTAAACAACAAGTTGGAAAATGTCTTGAATATGTTTGCTAAAAATTTATTGCAACTCAGTGTTCTGTATGTTTAGACGATGGATTATAACTCTTTTATACTCTCGTATATCAATGCGTATCGTCAACCAATTACACTGGCTTCCTCTCTGTACGCGCATCCAGTAAAGTCTTTGCTCTGGTCCTTAAGTCGAAGCTGGGTCTTGCACCGAAATATCTCACTGATTTAATTCGTTCCCCTCATTCTGCATCAATTTATCCAACCTCTGAACATTTCTGCCTTGTTTGTCTCACGAGCTAGTACCACTATTGTTCAAACTCGATCTTTTACCGTCATTAGGCTCTTCTGGTGAAACTGTTCTATTGCACACCTCAGTCGAACTTCATTATACAGATAGTGTGAATAACCATGTCATGGAAGCACAGTAAACAGTAACAATAAGGCCTAAAGCAGCACATCATATAGAAGATAGAGCAGCTGCTGTTGACAAATCCATAATAGGAAGGTTCGATGTTGATTAGTTGACGCTGTTATTCAAGTCAAGTTAAAGCAAACACGGTTGTAGATATAAAGAGTAAGCTTTACGCTGCATAGAGTTGTCAAGCCAAAACGCAGTAGGCCTACTGTGCTTTGAGGGTATTCAATTCGCATGGAAATGCCAAACCAAAACGCAGTAGGCTACGAATGATTTTAAACTGTTTTGGTGGATAAATAATATTATTTAAAAAAAATTAATTGCTACCATAAAATAAAACACAGTTTACTTCATTTATGGTGCGAGTTCTGTTTGGATTGAACAAATAAATTCCGAGATATTTGAAATAAACTTTCAAATCAAGTTTGCGTAAAATATTGAATGCGTTTCTGCCCTACGCTCGATACATTAATTATAATGTGACTACAATAGGCCTATGGCTATCTCTAGAGTCTAGACTCTTACACGCATACGTACTTTTAAGCTTATCAGCTAATGGCCACGTGGTGGGTGCTTATGAAAAGCTCCTATAGGCCTATTAGTGACGATTTAATTTATAAATGTTTGTTTAGGCCTTGTTTAGACGTTAACTTAGGCCTTCATAGGTTAATACTTTTGATCCTGCTTATTATTTGGAAGATATTTAAAGCACCTGGCCTACTTTAAAGCGATATTCTGCCTGATAATATGCCTAGTCTGTAAGATTTTTCATGCTATGTTAGATGTATAGACTCTATACTTACTAAACAGTGCTGCAACTTTCCCACCACCCCCATCCGGTACAGGTTCTCCTCGACTGCGTGACGCAAACCGAAGCACTCACAGCTTGATACTGAAGATAGCTTTCCACATGACTGCTAAATCAAATCAACACTTATTGTAAAAAAAATAGGTGAATAATGGTAGATATACATGTAGCTGTCGTCATTTTATCAGCTTTAAGAGCTTGAGATATAGCATTTAGGGCCTACTGCAATTGAAAAACTTCTCAGAAGGTGCAATTCTATTGTTATAATAAGCAGTGATATGACTAGGCAATAGACCAGTGGTCTCAAACTCAAGTCATCATGTAGGCCGCATTTGGTAATTTACAATGCTTGACGGGCCTCAACACACAAAATGTGTCATGCACGTAGAACTATTTATATAGAAATTGACCTATAGTAGCCTATAATCATTACAACATACATGATAATGATATAAGGGAGGGTGTGGCAAGAGCGGCCCCTTAAGGATTTCGTCCAAATATCTCTGAGCAGAACTGATGACAATATTGAAACATTCAACTATACCATGTCATAGACCAACCATCTGGCTCTGCAGGGCACACGAACTATTTCAGAAAAATTCATCTGATTTTTTTGTATTAAACATCTTTTGCATGCTCTTGAAAAGCCACTCTTGCCCCACCAGTGGGGCAAGAGTGGCATGCTGTATTAATTCTTGTATTAACACTCCATATATTTTGGATTGCTATTTTGAAGATATATTGATATAATAGCTTCCCTGGGACTAATTTGGCATTAATGATGATAATAATAATAAACAAAAAGGATGCTAGTACTAATAATATTAGTGACAGTAATAATAATAATAGTAACAATTAATAATAACTTATAGTAAAGTTGATGCCACTCTTGCCCCATGCTGCCACAGCAATTAATTTTTTCCTAATTAATAGTGACATCATTCGCATTCATTCAATCAATGCGCTATTGATGTTTTTGCAACATAAAATTATCGAAAAATTTAGCATCGAAAACTTTGATTTTATAACAAAAATTATTCCTAACTATTCCGATTTACAATGATTTTAGAAAAATCGAAAAATTATTATTTAGCTTCATAGAGTTTGCAAACAAATTTAACAAATCTTACGTCGTTCGATGCGGCCCAAAAATGTCTTTCAACGTGGCTTAGTTTAATCGCTACGCAAATGTAGGGCCTATTGCTTTACAATCTCCTTCCGTCTATTCTTGCCCCGCAGGCCGCTCTTGCCCCACTCTCTAATCCTGTAAAATTTACATAATATTTTCAGTGTAACTATGATTATGGTACTACATAATTATCAGAACCACAATGGTATGAAGTGCATCGAAAGCTCATTTAGTAAGAGTAGGCCTATAGGTCTATAGGTTAGGCCTATACCTGTAACTAAACGTGTAGCAGCTTTAAAACATTAGGCTATTATAATAAGTAGGCATAGCCTATAGTCTCACTCTGACTCTCAGAGGTATTGCACAAGCGTGATTAGTATTGGCAACCATGGATTTCTAATTTTTGAAAAATAATAAGATCTCATTATTTTCCGTGTCAAGATTCAAAAAGCCTTTGGCTAGATAAAAGAAAGACTCCTTTTGCTATCATGTCTGCAGTGTGGAAGCTTTACTCATAACCAAGACTAGTGTAAGAATACAAGAAGCAAAATTTGATCTCTTCGCTTGGAGCATATCCTATGAATTAATTTCGAATGAAAGATATATGGATTTAAAACAGGTGATGCGACCTGAAAGAGCGTAATTGGAGAGTTCAGAAGGCAAGTAATAATTAGATCACTCAGCCTACCACTCCATAAAGCTGTCACCGTGTTACGGTCGAAATAATAATAAGTTATGAATATATCCAATTGTTAAAACTATGATCTTAAATTTATAAAAGATTCGACAAAGTACCTCACCTTGTGCAACCAACGGGAAGAGACAGTACGCAGAACAATAACGCCACCTTTAGTAGTAACAAGTTCATGCTTGAAATTCAATGTTTTATCGAGATTGCTTTGACTTTAGATGTCCACAGTCTGACAATCTGTTTACCGAATGAGAGAGAGAGCTTCAATGACGCTTTGAAACATCTATTCAAATTAGTGTTAAAGCAGCCTAGGCTCATAAAAATTATATCTGGCGCACTGCCTGAAAGACAAAATCATTAGGCTACTATGCTGCAATGGGTTTTTGGTCCTGAGCATGACGTTAAACTGCATCCCCTGCCCAAGGTTACGGGTGAAGTCCTCAACGGCCAAGGGAGCGGATGACCTCATGGAGGCAACGGTCCTGAGGGCGGATAAGGGCACGGTGAGTCAGTACGCCGCTGGATGACCCATTTTATTCCTGGATGACTCGTCCATCTGACTACCTTGCGTTTGCCTGGCGAGTTACCAAGGGAAATTAAACGCCGAAGTGTTTCCACAATGACCAGTCATACTACAAACTACACACCGTAGTGGTTGGCGGAGAATTGTGGAGACGGATACGCTCCGGAGTGGGGCTCGCCCTTGATGATGATGATGAATGGGTTTTACACTGTGAACGAAAAAACTACTTCAATTTCTTACAACGATAGGCTAATTGGAAATGCTTTACGCCAGTGTTTAATCTAGACGTCTCTGGGGGGGGGAAGTTCCCCCAGGATTGAAATTCCCCCCCAGAAAATTTGACGAATTGACAATAGTTTCTAGTTGCTGTTTACATCATTATTTTACGAGAAGTGTTATAATATACCTGATATTATTTACTGTTATATGATTATATATAGGGCTATTATTTACTACATATTATAGTATATAATACTATCATATTGCAATGAGTATAATTTACTGTATATATTTGTACAAATACTATTTTTTGTCCAAATAAAAAGGACATCCCTAACAGAAACATTTGACAAAATTACGATAATTTTTAGTTGCTGTTTACATCATTGTATTACATGAACTGTTATAATATACGGTGCTGCGACATTATTTACTATTTATATGATAACAACATATTTAATATATTTAGTAGTTTATATGATTATAATGTTATTATTTACTATCATAATATACGATACAAATCATACAATCTTGTTACAATGAGTATAACTTAATGAAAATATTTGTACAAATACAATTTTGTACCACTAAATGGCTTCTCTACAGTGCTTTCTTTCAAATTTCAAACTGACAAATTTAAAATGTTTTGATCTTTGAACATCTAGTAAAACAACATCATTATTGCAAGGCTTCCAGATGTTGGTACCTGTAGTCATGGTTGGTTTGTGTACCATTTGTTATGAATTCTGCAGTGGGTCCTGGTCAGCAATTCAGGACCATCTTGGAAACAGGGATAAGCTGCTTCAGTGCTGAAAAGTCAGCTTAAATAGTCTAATAATGTTGTACTCAGGTCTGAAGTCATTCATTATAAAAACACAGCAACAGTAGAACTGAGCCTCTTAAGGAAATTATTATTGTAGTTATATAATGTATGTATATACGTGTGTAATTGTGTATGTATCCTAAAACACTCTTTTTTTATCAGTAGGCCTACTGAAATAATTGAGCAATTTTGCTAAATTAGCATCTTAAAAGGATACCATTTTAATGTGGAAATTCCCTAAAATTATTATTGTAAGCATAGCCTATGTTTATTAAAGTCTTAGGCCACGCTTATCAGCACTGAAAAAGTATAGCTATTTTGTTAAGATGACAGTTTAAAATGATACCACTGCAATGTGGAAATTCAAAAAGTTTCTGGTGTCCCCACATATTCTTTCTTATCAGTAAGCTTACTGAAATAGTTCAGTTATTTTGTTAAAATGACATAGGTCTTAAAAGGTAGGCTACTATTACAATGTGAAAAATCAAAAAGAAATTATTATTATAAGTTTAGTATTGTATAGTGCATTTATTTAAGTGTTAGGCCACTCTCACCAGCACTGAAAAAGTATCGCTATTTTGTTCAGATGATACCCTAAAATGCTACCATTACAATGTGGAAATTCAAAAAAGTTTCGGGGGGGAGGTGGCACATCCCCTCCCCACACCCCTCCCCCTCTCGGCGCTGCGCGCCTCGGCGACCGTCCGCTGGACGCTCGAATGTCTCCCCCCAGAAATCCGGATTCCCCCCCAGAGGACGGGGACTAGATTAAACACTGGTTGTCACAGACTTCGCTGATGATTATTTGCACCTGTGATCTCATTTCAAATTAAACAGGTAGCAGAAATGACGTTGCTTAAATAGAAATCACAAAGACGACTGTGCGTGTATGCGTGGGAGCGTGTTTTTAACTTTTGTTGTTTTGAAGATGCGGATTAAAATTCAAACTGTGCATGGGGCTCATTTCTGACTTCGATCTGTATAATCTAATTGGTCTAGTTTATACAGGGTGATATCCATCCTCTGTCTCTTGATTCAGGTGCCCGTGTAGGGACCCTGCTAAGTCGAGCCGAATCGTTTTGCATAAGTTTTGCATCACTGTCAAAGTATAGTTTTGACTTCACTCCTCTTACAAGTGTAAGAGGAGTGAAGTCGAAACTCTACTTTGGCAGCATCTTCATCACATAGACCTAATTCTGCTTCCTCCTTCCTCCTATTTCTCGTTCATCTCGTTTTTCCTCATCTTCTACAGCTACTCCTTGCTGAAGAAGAAGACGACGAATAAAATGATGATGATGGTGGTGGTGATGATGATGATGATGATGATGATGATGATGATGATGATGATGATGATGATGATGATGACGACGATGATATTTTTGATGATGGTGATGTAGATGAAGATGAAGAACACGAGGCAATTATGTGTTAGCGATTTCATTTTCTTATCGTCAGCAGATTAGCGGCGAGTGACCAATCCTCTCCCACGCTGTTTCATATTCCCCAGACAGCATGCTTTCAGTAGATATACTCACTTTAGCTAGGCTTGGTAAAGTCGCAGGTGAAGTGAAAACTCGAACTAAACAACTTTTGCTCCTGCGGGAATTTTAACCACCTTCGTTTCGACAGGGCTTCTATTCCCCCCTCCCTAAGCAACCCGGCACAATCCATCTTCTCCTTCTTCCTTTGCGGGTAGAGCTGTTTTAAAAGAATTTTTAGAACGGCACAACCCCTTCTTTTCCTTCCCATCCTCCATGGCAATTTAGGCCTACTTCTAATCGGAGGACAATGACCATTTCTTGCTAGTTTTAACTGCACAAAAGGGCTTTTACAAGTTGGATTAGTCGTCGACAGGGGGAAGTAATTTAATTATGAGGAACTTCCTTCTAGAGATGCCTACATTGAACACTGCCCAGTGCCCTCCTTGGCCAGCCTTTCCCCCCTACCGACGTAAGTTTTGGCTGTTTTCTTATTCCCTCTGTTTTTCACTGGGCGCAAGTTGCGCCCAACATGTATAGGGATAGAAGCCCCTGCGTTTCAACCTGCGGAATTGTAACCCCTTTGGTTTCAAACTCTCATTTGACATCACAGCAATAGAACCAACGCTCCACAGCTGCACAGAATAGGTAATCATCAATTAAACCCTATTAGGCCTACATGCCGTCCTGTAGCCTATTAGTATTATTCGCTGAATCCTTGAATATATTTCTGCGTTTGCATCTGTTTATCATGTTGTCTATTGGTTTGTCTCTATAATTAGGCCTAATCAGCAAGTCTATGAACACTGGATCTTAGAATGTAATCTCATACATAAACATGAGCACCTGTGACCAGATAATTTCGTTCGATATGCTGGTCTACTATTTCTGGGGGGTCCGTAGCTCAGTTGAGGGAGCGCTGGTCGTTAAACTGAGTCTCATCCACGCAACCCGGGTTCGAGCCTCACACAGGGCATTAATTTATTAAAGTGTCTTTTAGCTACCATTGGCGCTTTCTCTTGTGTTGCTTGACTCGGGTTCTGTTGAAAATAAGATAGCCCTTCCCACTTCTGGCTTGGCCGAACCAGGCCTCTACCAAACCCACTGCTGTAAAGCCGACCTGCGTGTCGTGCTATAGTGGGCCGTATTTCGTATAGGGTCTAACCTGTAGCTGTAATTGTTATGCGGTCTGTCAGATTGAATCATTAAATAATAATAATAATAATAGGTCTAGGCTACTAAGATTCAACAAATCAGAATATAGATCAACTCCGAGGATTGCAAGGGTAAGATAATGACAATAGATAATATTACTGCTGAATATAAGTATACTAGACAGTATACATGTATAAATAAAAACGGCAACATGAATGTCAGTAACATGGTATTAGGCTACGCAATAGTAATGCAATCAATAATAACATCTTATGCTAGCACGATATAAGCAGCAACAGGCTTCAATGAATTCGAGGCATAATGTCTTTCATTACAACGTATTTAAGCGCTGTTATTAGCAATAGCCAATAAGACCTAACAATTGGTATGCGGACTGCTCATCAAAGGACTACTCATCAACGAACTACTCATCAAGGGCAACTCATCAAACGACTATTCATCAAGAATTAAGCATAATTATACATACATGTAGCACATCCTACGAATCATCGAATGAATCATCGAACTAATCATCTAAGGAATTCACATGTCCTTTGTGGGGTCTGATTTTGTTTGTCAATAACTATTGATTTAATCTGTATCTAAAGTTTATGCATCCAATCGAATGCTAAGTAAAATAAAGATTATTTGCAATAAAAGATTGTATTAGTTTCATTCAATTTAATCATGAATTCTTTCCATCAATCCAGCTTCTATTTACTCATGGATTCTTTCTATCAATCCAGCTTCTATATTTAGACAATTGTTCATTAATCCAGCTTCTATTTATTCATGAATTCTTTTCATCATTCAAGCTTCTATTTAACCACGATTTCTTTCACTCCAGTGGTTCCCAACCTTGTTTTTGACCGTAGGTCACTTTTTCTAAGTTGAAGGACATTCGGGCCACAAAGCTAAACCATAATTAACTTTCTTTAATCAATCATGCTTCTATTTAATCACAAATTCTTTCCTTCAATCTAGCTTCTATTTAGACAACTATTTCCATCAATGCAGCTTTTATTTAATCATCAATTCTTTTCTTCGACACAGCTTCCATTTAGTCAACTATTTCATCATACGGCTTCCATTTACTCTTTGAATTTTCACCTCCCGGATTCTAATTAAGCAACTATTTTCTTCAATCCGGCTTCTGGTTAAGAAAGACTTCATTTGATCAATCCAACTTCAATTTTATCAAAAATTGGGCCTATTTTCGCCGTTCAAGCTGCCAGTTTTTGCGTTCTTGTGTCAATAGACTTTGATGAATAGGCTAGTCACTTGATGAGTTTCCCTTGACGAGTAGTCCGTTGATGAGTAGTCTGTTGATGAGTAGTCTCTTTATGAGTCGTCCTTTATTGAGTAAGCTTAGTTCTAGAAACCTAACAATTATTATTCATACTGCTACACACAACCTATTCAATTATACAATATCCACGTTTCCTGTTTTTGCAAAACAAAGATAGCTGAACATATTCAACAATTTAGTCTAGATAGTAAAAAATTGGCATCAATCAATCAGCAGGTTATTGACTCAACAACAACAGAAATTTATGTATGCTAGACTTAAAAATGAAACATAAACAGAAAGTTTGTGATTAATCTGCAAAAGTCGTCGAGAGAAAAGTCGTAAAGGATAGCCTAAGAAAAATCCGCTAGCGAAGAGCTGTCCCTCTTCATTCATGTAGTTACATATTGTTAAAATATTTATTACAATCAATATGATTATAAACGTAGGCCTACATAAACCTAACTAACAATGTCTGGACAAAACCATAGTTAAACAACCGAAGAGCCGTGCAGTATCAAATTTGAAAGAAATACCAAGTGCGAACATAATTTATTAGAGGTCTGACATTCATAATTGAAACACGTATTTTCCTACGCGCAGCAATAAATCAATCTTGTATTGCATGTGTTTGATAAAACAAAAACTAATTAATTTCAGCTTTAAATTGAGCCTTGTAGTTTTGAAATAAGGAGGAACAGAGTTCCAAAGTGATGTAGGCCCTACCTGAGTACCTTCACCCCACACCACGTTATATGAAGCATAGCCTACTCTCTAATAATTAGAGAGTAGGCTATGCTTCATATAACGTGGTGTGGGGTGAAGACGAAAGCTACAGTCAAACTAAATTAGACAAATTGCATATTAAATAGAGCCTAAGTCCCATTAGAGTGCTTTTACGTTTCTTGCTGATCAGGTTAATTGGATCTTACGATCACATCATATTTATTGCAAACGTCATTATTGCGCGATAACGATTGCAATATACAATGGGAATTCTTTATAAAGAGTAAGTTTTAAGAGTAATAGTTTTGCAGTTAGGCCTATTATACGTGGCTCATTACGCACAGCAATGAGTAACACTGGACTTAATTACAACTAGTCTTATTAGCACTGTCTATCAACCCATAATGGGGAATACAATCATTACGTTGCAGTTAAAAACATTAGCTGTCGAAAATGCATATTCATCGCCTAGAGCAGCGGTTCCCAACCCGTGGCCCGCGGGCCAAAAGTGGCCCGCGAGGCCTCACAGAATGGCCCGCCAGGCCTCAACAATGGTCCTCATCTCTTAAAGAATTAACAAAAATATATGAAAAAATTGACAATTTGGACAGGATAGAACATATAATTATTTTTTGTTACAAATTATTTTATTTTGAGGTCTAAAACATCAAACATTCTACTTTGAATTAATTATAACAATTTTTATATGCTTCTAGTTAATTAAATTTTAGCATTGTGGCCCCTAATGTCCTTTTAACTAAGAAAAAGTGGCCATCGTGTCCTCCAACTTAGAAAAAGTGGCCCTTCAGTCCAAGAAGGTTGGGAACCACTGGCCTAGAGCATTGCAGGGACATGGAGTCTGAATTTTGTTCAGCTGGAAAATTAGTTCATTGAAGATTTTTTCTGAGTTTAGCACTGGTCAGCATTCAAGGCCGTAGTTAGGGGGTGCTTTGTATGTTTGAACAACCCCCGAAATGAACTAATATAAATATAAAATAATGCATTTACTAGCACACGATGCAAGAACTAGGCCTACAGTGTGTAAGTAACTTCGAGCAGAAAATTTCTTCAATGTGTTTTATGCCAAAATACACTATTGTCCGCGATTTTCGACTATTTAATAGTCAAAAATCGCGGAAAATAGAGTATTTTGGCATACGAGCCAAAAAAAGGTTAGAAAAGCAGTCGATGGCTAAAAAAAGTTGTCTGAAATTTCTACGACAAAAAAATGGTCGTCAGGAAATTTCGCCCAAAAGAAAAAATTGGGAAAACACACCGAAAAATCCTCAGCATTCAAGACATTCTGACTATTCGTAAAGTGTGTAGTAGCAGTAAGCCTATTGGGCTCCTCGCAGACAAAACTATAACAGCGGAGACCTATGGTTTGCATTTCGGGTAAGCAGACGAGACCTGTGTTTTGGCCACACTGCCCATCCACCAGGTTTCCATCCCTCGAGAATTGCCACCCAGATTCATGGGGCAGTTTCTGCCCTGATGTGTTAGCAGACAGACCGTGTACAATGCGATCTCCACTTCGGGGCTCGTACGTATAAATAACGAACTTTCGCGCTTGTGATAAGTCTTGAGATCAGTCTGACCCGGTCGCTTTGCTTTCCAGTCAAAGGAAATTGATTCAATTGCAGGCTGAAAAATCAAGAAGTTGAATTGCTAGTCAAACCATTCATGTGTAAATCATTCGGATCATTAATATACAGCAGGAAGACTGAAGAGGCCTATGCACCCTTCAAGATACCAGGTCCTGTCAATAGGCACACCAACACGTCATTGGCAAAAGGAAAACACATTGAAGAATTTCCATTAATTTTGTCTCGAATATTCAAAATAAACGAGAGTAGGCTAAGTACTTGGACAAACTTGTATAAAAATAATTATGATCAAATTTGTCATAATTAAGTGCATAGTGCACACAGCACAGCCGAGGCAATAATATCGTCGCACGGAATAGGCCTATAATTATTAAAAGACTGTGTTGGTGGCACACCAGATACAGCTTAACCCTCGGGCTACCAAGGGGGTGGGGTGGTATCCCAACCTAGGTTTTTCCAAATAAAACGTGTTTTGTATGGAATAAAATTTTGACGTTTTAGGTAGCTGTAGAGGATTCATTGGCACATATTTTGAGCTAAAATGTGTGATGATCTACCATATCATTCAAAAGTTATACCCAATATACCATAGGCACCAGGGGTGGATACCACCCCCATTAGATTTTCGGCTGTATCTTATCAGTCATTTAACATGAAGATACACAAATTACACCATTCTGTAGAGGGGATGTGGGGCTACTTGTCAATGCTCCCTGAGTTGTCTTTTGACAACCGGAAGTGCTCAAAATAAATTTAAATAATGTATATAAAATTAAAAGGTGTTTTATTTTCATAAAATTTTCATGTTTTTTCCATTACAACATATCCATAATTTATATTTTAAGCGCAATAATTTATGTCGTTGTGTAGAGGGCATTTAGGGCTATTTTTATACTAATTAATTGACATTTCATAACAGGAAGTGCTCAAAATAAAATTAAATGTGTGAAGATGTTGGGTTTTTTACAACGCAAACCGACAAGTCTGCGTAAACGTTTTTCAGCAGCTACTATATGTTTTTTTCTGTTTAAGAAAACTAAAACAGACTTATTACTAGTTTTTATAGTTGAACATTGGACTTTATTATATGTAAACTATTCTTGTATAAATAAATTATGTTAAGAACACACAGAATCTAATATTTTACTTATGCGAAAGTACACATTTTGTGGAATCGACGGGTGCCTACGGAAACAAATTCATAATTTCGAGGTGCTTTCATATATTTTAAACCTAAATATACCAGTTTGTGTAGAAATGAATGCTGAATTCATTGGTGTATTACAAGTTATGCTATCCCAAACCACACCCAAAATCCCCCCTTGGTAGTTTGTGTTACAAGAAAAGCTTGGTAGCCCGAGGGTTAAGCGATTGAGTTGTGCAAAGGTTATAACTAGGGTTTGACTGGATTTAGCCAAGTTGCATTTAGTTATATCATTTGAGCTAGATCATAATCACATCTTATTGCTCTTCATGAAACAAGTGGGGGTGATGATAATGAAGACGGCGAGAGGCAAATTATTAAATTAATGCATTGCCTAGCCCGCCAGACTAACAAAGGAGGCCTACATAATAATGATAATATGCTTAAATTAATAATTAACAAATGTTGCATCATACCCGAAGAGCTCACCTCACAATGGTTGTTGCGGCCCTGATAGAGGAATCTT